>BSBM01000449.1:8077500-9277500 GCA_027924585.1 Larix kaempferi
GTCATCATCATCATCATCATCATCATCACCTTCATCGGCATCACCATCATCATCATCGTCATTCTCATCATCATCATCATCGTCATCATCATCTTCGTCATCATCATCATCATCATCATCATCATCATCATGGTCTTCTTAATCATCATCATCATCTTCGTCATCATCGTCATCATCATCATTATCATCATCATCATCGTCATGGTCTTCTTAATCATCATCATAATCTTCATCATCTTCATCACCATCATCTTTATCTTCGTGATGATGAATATGGTGATGAGGAAGAGGGTGATGACGACGACGATGATGATGATGAAGATGATGATGAAAATGATGAAGATGGTGATGATGATGATGATGATGATGATGATGATGATGATGATGATAACGATGATGATGATGGCGATGATGATGATGATGATAATGAAGATGATGATGATGAAACGATGAAGATGATGGTGATGATGATGACAACGATGATGATGAAGATGATTATGATGATGATGATGATAATGTTGATGATGAAGAAGATGACGATGATGAAGATGTTGATGAGGAAGAGGGCAATGATGACGACAACGATGATGATGATGAAGATGGTGATGAGGAGGATGATGATGATGAAGATGACGATGATGATGATGAAGATGAAGATGATAGTGATGAAGATGATGATGATGATGATGATGATGAACACAACGACGACGATGGTGATGATGATGATGATGATGATGATGATGGTGAAGATGATGATGATGGTGGTGGTGGTGGTTGTGGTGATGACGACGACAACGATGATGATGATGATGATGAAGATGGTGATGGAGATGAAGATGATGATGATGATGAAGAAGATGATGATGATAATGAGGAGGAGGAGGAAGAGGGTGATGACGATGACGATGACGATGATGTTGATGGAGATGATGAAGACGACGACGACGACGACGATGATGATGATGATAATGAAGGTGATGATGATGATGATGATGATGATGATGATGATGGCGATGATGAAGATGAGGACGACGACGACGATGATGATGATGATGATGAAGATGATGAATATGAAGACGATGATGATGATGATGATGATGATGATGATGATGATGATGATGACGACGAATATGATGATGATGATGATGATGATGATGATGGAGATAAACATTATGATGATGGAGATAAAGATGATGATGATGAAGACCATGAAGATGATGGTGATGATGATGACAACGATGATGATGAAGATGATGAAGATGATGATGATGAAGATGATGATGACGAAGATGATGATGATGATGATGGTGATGGTGGTGGTGGTGGGCATGACGACCAAAACGATGATGATGATGATGATGATGAAGATGGTGATGACAATGATGATGATGATGATGATGATGATGATGGTGATGGTGATGATTATGAAGATGTTGTTGATGATGATGATAACCACATGATGGGCCTTGGTTGATAAAACCTTCTTAGTATTTGATGGTTAGAATACTTCTTCCCTGGAAAACCATTTCCAATGCCCCAAGACATATAGATACTAAGTTCAAAACCATATAATGGCACTTCCATCCTCAATCACAATACAATGATACCTCAAGAGTCCATGTCTAGTTGGTGGAGGTAACCTTCTTAGCCCTAGATGGATATAAGATTCCTTTAAGGCTCGAGTCTTAGGTATCCTCCCTTGCCCATGTCCAATTCTCTACGTCCCCAAGAATTGGATACATCTAGTGCAATGGATACCCTTAAGGAATAGAGGGGGGGGGATTGGGTGGATAGGAAGGGAAGAGAGGTGGGTTATAGATAGTGTGTGTGTGGGGGGGTGCTCGTTAGGGATAGATAGATAAAAAATAAACATGTAAAACAACAAACAGGAACGCGCGCATGCTTCTGTGCGTGCACGTGTGTTTGAATTCAAATTGTTTTTGGCGCCCTTGCAAGCTTGGAATTAGCTTCGGACTGCACCTTTAGGCTCGGTCTGATTTATCTATGATTTATGGCAGAACACATCAAACGCTACAACTTCCTATTTTTCACAGCTAGTTCTGCATAAGCTCCATGAGTGCACTATAGATGAAATTGCACACACTTGTCGAGCTCTGTGTGCAGATTCAAATATATAATTTTTTAATAGATCTGTTGTTGTTCTCTATTTTTAATTCATTTTATACTGCACTCATGTCAAATTCGTAAAAAACATAGGTCGTTTATTTGGCCTATAACTTTTGATTGGCTTACCTATTTTGAAAACGAAAAAGAACCCACCTAAGAGCACGAAAATACCTACAACCTAAAAAAAAAATGCATTTTGATTATTTTTAGACCATGATATGGTGGATTAAAACTTGACCATGTCCTTTTAGGGCTTCACTGACTTCGGTAATTTGAAAAAAATATAAAATTGACTTTTAAAATTTTGGAAAAATAGCCCCGCACAAGATTTTTCTGTTGCCTACGCCTCTACATATTTTCTTTCTCGTAAATTGAAATTGACATAGCAAACAGGCGGGTAAAAAAAAACATGTGCATTATGTTTTAGAAAAACAATAACATACGAATCTTCGAATAATGACATTTTGGGGTGGTTATACCACTTTTCCATAAATAAAATTTATATATTCCGGAAGGTCATCCGTTTTTCTATGTTTCATCTTTTTACACCTAATCGGAAAAAGTTTTGTAGGTACCTCTAATAATTGATTTTAATGATAATATTTCTGTTTTTCCAAAATGTCATTGCAACTAACGTGTCATAATTGGGTATCATTACGTTTCACCAGCCCATTTTCAATTGACTCTTGGTTCAAAATTGCTGCTCATTGTGGCAACTGCAAGTTGGAACAATGATAGGAATGAGATGACTCAATTTAGACTATTGGTTATTGGCTTTTCACTTTACTGTTGGTTTCGTTTTTAGTTAATATGTAAACTATACACAGGTTATTACATCAGGAGGTGCTTTTTACAGCTTAAAGTAGATGAGATATGTCATGTCACTTTGATGTGACACATTTTGACTCCAAACAAAAAATATATAAAAAAAATATAAAACTAACTACACTTTGGCTCAAATTTAAATTTGATAGATTGTAAACTACATTTATATATCATAAATAGTTACAAGACAACCAAATCTTTGTGTATTAGTTAGTGTTGCCTTGATTTGATTTATAAGAGAAATATATATTCACAACAAAATCACTACATATGGATTAAGAATAACTATTTTATATCATAAATAATCAATGAATGCAATTTATAACATTAAGTTAGATATGGTTTTTATGATAATTGCAAATTATTACTGCATAATTAGTTAATGAATGCAACTTTTGCTTATTTGTAAGATGTATATGTTATAGTTTACAACATAAAATAGTTGGCACTTACACAAGTAAATAACTTTTTCACTTCATAATTAATTAATTAATACAATTTTTACATATTTGTAGGATTTATGTGTTGGAGTTTACAACATTTAGGACATGATTCTAAATTAGAATAGTTGGTGGGTGGGAAATTATAATGGAGGCAAACCTTTCCTCCTATTTAGGACCCTAAAATGGGTTATGTCAAGGATACGTGGGTGGTGAGTTGGTCCGTTGAAACATCTTATGGCTACGGTTTGCTCGACCTACAATAATTAAAATGAATTTATGCTAGTTTATTTTGCATATGTAGTTAAAATGGATCAAAATTTTGGTAATCCACACTAGGTCATATGAAAGACAATTTCCACTACGCTAGGAGATATTGTTTATTGGTGCATTAGTAAATTGCTAAAGTTATTATCAACAGGTGTTTGCCCATGAATAAAAAGGTTCATTGTTTTCGACAAAGCAGCTATTTTAAATGGATGAGTAGCTGAGATTCCTATATTTGTTGACCTCGTTTGCAGAAAGTCTATGTTACTTGTTTGCACAACTTTATTCTTTTCATAATCAATGTTGTGTTTAGAGTCAGAATGCTTCTCTTTTCTTGGACTTAATGGCTTTCCTCGGCTTTTACCTGCATTGACCTTTGTTACAGTCTAAAGGAAAGTGGTCTTTGTTCCCGATACAAAGGTATAAATCCTTACAAAATTTCATGCCACAAGCTCATTGCCTTGTGCGATTGCACCATAAATGGAAGAAATAGCTGCGTTTACTGTGCTCTTGGCACAAAACATTAATATGTTCCCGCAAATCATGGGATATTGCAAAAGTATGATGAGACAATTGTCGTTTCTAGGTTGCTTCTGCAACCGCTTCAAGAACTTTCTATGGTCTCCAGGTTCAGTCACAGGTGTTGAAATTGTTGTTTTTATCCCTTCCAAACGAAAACAAAAATTACCTATATATATATAATTCTTATGTTTGTGATGTATCAACTGTGGCTACTAATTTGCATTAAGATGCAAATCTTGTTATTGAAGTTTGCTGCAATGTATAACAATTCTCTTTATTAGCTACAATTTTTGGTTCCATATATTTAGACTATCTGCTATAATAATTTTCAACAATGCAGAATTTAAAGGTGCTGTCAAGATATATAATTCATTCAAAAAATGCCATACAAATTAGTTATAGTGATGCATTTTATTTGAGTTATAGTGAGTATACTAAATTATTTAAAGTGGAAACTATAGTAGTATAATTCGGCTTTATTGGTATTTCCGGTGAGCAATTTGAGCAGTTCGAATTCGTCCAATATTTGGTATAGATATGATACGGATATAAATTTTTACTAATGAAAAAGTAAATTTTAAAAACCAAATTTTAATTATTTAATAGCTATAAAATATATATAACATTCAATTTATTAATTTATTATAAAAATGAATGGTTTTTAATGTACACATTTATGTTAATTTGACTTATATATTTGATTAAAAGTATTATATATAAGAAGTCTACTTCGGTATTTTATTAGTATTGGATTTTCTATACTCAAACTAGAATTATGCTTCTATGGTGGAAACAATAATGTTCTCTATACCACCAACACTTAAGTAAAATGTGTTTATGCTCCTCGGACCACTTGTTGCCCATCTTGCTGCAATCATTCTCCCCACACGACTTCGACTTTGTTGAAGCCCTAGATAGTGTTAGGGACAGCGATCAATTAATTAGCATACACGAATCTTTCACGATGTTTGACCAATCAAGATTAATCTTTCATTATGTTTGATCCATTTAAAGTCAATATTCTGTGCATCTCAATCTTGAATATATTGTATCAATCTTGGGCTTACGTATAGAACATAGAAATCGTCTTTGTTAAACCCAAACCAATTTAAAAATCGGGAAAGACTCAGGAATCGTCGACCAAATGGAAATGACATACAAACCTGTGGCTATAGGTTTCATTTTCTACACTGTAACATCCCATGTCCACATTCAATTGAGAAACGCAACAATAATTAGTACATAATATCAATGCACGTTTGTAAAATTTCTCGCAATAGCAACAGTTGATCATAGTGCAAGAGATCTACACATCCTTCACTTGAACAAGGAAACCGTGACAGATTTTATATGATTTGTTTAGCATTATGTTGAAAAAATATAGGTAGAATTTTTTTTTAAATTTTGGTTATAACTTTTAAAATTTGACTTTAAATTTTTTTGATGGTGTTGAATTCATTTCTATTATTAAAACATAATTAAATTCAAATTTTCAAAAAAACCCTTATCAAGTAGACAACTTCTTTTTCTTTTTAGAACTGTTCGTGTCATTCACTCCTAGTGGTTCATCAAGTGTCAAACCTAAATACTGTTTCCAACTGAACGCTTATGCGACATCTAAATCTCTGCAATAATCACAGAGAGATGGAGACGTACCAGATGAGATATAAGAAAGCAACAGCTTGCAGATAAACCAATAACTTCAATCTTCTTTTTGAATTTTATATTTTGGAAATTTTGCGAAGTTCCCTCGACTTGGTAATCTAGGGACACTCATTCGTAGTCGTATTCGAACCTACAACCAATTCTTTGTTGGACTTTTTCAAATGGGGGAGGGAGTGTTGGTGTTGAGAGCGGCATCAAGATGAACTAACAAAGAGGATGAGAGCCTCTATGGTGGTTCCAGGGAACATCCGACCGAGCGTGAAGGGTGGAAGGGAACGCACACGCCTGTCAACGGGAACGAACACACAGGCGTGGGTTAATCGTTCACTCAGTCGCCCTGTTTCGGGCATGATTTTGGCACTCAAGTTGGAGATATTGGGTATCAAGGAATTTTCTTATTTTTATTATTTTAAAACTTATCACACCAACTCATCGTCTTCAGACAAAGAGACTTCGACATTAAACAATATTTATATGGCCAAACCAACGCCTCCAAGGATAGGCATTGTTGAGAAAGCAAAGACATGGTGGGATACAGTAAGATGTACTATATAAATATTTAAGATGTCACTAGCTCTTGATTGGAAAGCAAAGACATGGTAGTATGTAGCAATAGCTCTTGATTGGAAAGAGAAGACATGGTGGGAAGCAAAGACATGGTAGTATGTAGCAAGATGTACTGTAATGTGAAAAAAGATACCAGCCATCAATGGAAAAGCAAAGACCAAAAAAATGCTATCATTACTGGTAACTTTGGTAAGGCAAAGACAGATAAAAAAAATACCAGCCATTAATGGAAAAGCAAACACCAAAAACTGTTATTATTAAGGAAAAAGCAAAGACAAGATGTGCTATACTATTAAAAAAAAGATACCATTCATTAATGGAAAAGCAAAGACCAAAAATATGCTACCAGTAATGGAAAAGCAAAGACATGGTGTGAAGATGATACCAGCCATTAATAGAAAGCAAAGACCAAGAAAATGCTAGCAGTAATGAAAATGGAAAGACATGGTACGATGATGAGGCATGCTGGTTAGGTACAAGATGTATTCTATATAACTACTCAGGTAGCATGGAGGTGGGAAAGCCATTTACAACCTTTTAGGCATTGCCTCGTATGGTGCGAGTATCTAAACTAAATGAAAGTCATCCAAGAGCCGAGACACTATTAATTTTTTTTACCAAAATAACTTTAGAAGCACACATTTGTCACTGGAGGTGGGGAGAGCCATTTACAACTCTTTGGCAGGACCTCCGAGTACCTTAATTAAATGAAGTTCATCCAAGAGCTTAAATTTTATGAAAAAAGTTACCAAAAATTATATTAAAACATACATTTTTTATACTCATAGGTGTTTATATTTTAGAATTTGGGGTGGACTACCATTTATGTTTTTTCTAGATCGAAGGAAGATGAGATACATGTATTATCCATATTGATTTTATGGTAGTTGTTCAAAATTCCAAATAAACAATTATAAAAAAAGAAGTATAAAAAATAACTAGTAATTGATGCATGGATAACTTGTAACTCATGCATGGATAATAGATAGACAACCCATTTAACTAAAGAAGGTAGTTGAGGCATGGAGAAGAATAGGTGATTACAACTAAGCATGGAGAACAAGTATGGCACTTAACTTGTGACCTATCACTGTTAACCGACCACAAGTTAAGTGGATACGCTAGTTTTATAATTACATCGATAGGTGTTTATATATTAGAATTTGGGGTGGACTAGCACCTAAGCTTTTCCTAGATTACATGAGGATGATACAAGCGTATTGTCCATAAACAAATTCAAAATAAACAAGTATAATATATATATATATAACTTGTAGGTATTACATGGATAACTTATAATTTATTTGTGGCACTTAACTTGTAACCTATCGGTGTTCATGGGCCACAAGTTAAGTGGTTGTGCTAGTTATTAAAAATATGTAAATAACTACAGAATGTCATCAATGATCCCACCACCCCTTCCTAGTATAAATAAAACTTATCCATGCAATTGCTAATTGAAATTATGCCCGACACTATCTAAAGGAAACATGCAAACCTTATAATATATATAATCAAATTTTACAAAGAATATTTATTGCACCGAGAGGAGCGAGGTGCTCTATAGCTAGTATAAGGGACATGTTGTCATGTTCCCGACCTAACAAAATAATAAGAAAATAATAAAAAATATTCATGTTGGCTCATAAAATAAAAAAATTATGAAAAGTATTTAAAAAAATCCAAGTTGGCTCATAAAATAAAAAATTATGAAAAATAATTAAAAAAATAGATGTTCGTCTATCAAATAAAAACTAAAACTTAAACCCGGATCTATCAACCCAGAGAGATCAAATTTCTTGAATTTAAATTTAAAAAAAAATTACATGTCAGTAAATTGGATCCCTCTGGTGCTTGATAGATCCGAGTTTAAGATGGATCTAAGCTGATAATACACAATAGATTATAGTTTTATAATCATACTTTCAAATTAAATTATATTCACACACACACACACACATATATATATATTTATGTTATTTCGGGAGGGCACGATGGAGCTTGGCATTCGGGTCAGGCATGCATATGCGAAGGTCGAAGTTTTTAATTTTATGGGGCTTCTACACGGCATGGTGCAACAGGGCAGCACTATTGGATTTCAGAAGGCGAAGGCATGCGAAGATCGGACTCTGTGCGCAAAGGTACCATCATATGGAGAAGTCACGTCCATCGTTGATGGTTTAGGCATTAACGGTTTTAAACACCGAACAAGGCCATTCACACACTTAAAGCCCTACCATTTCTAGATCTTGCCAGTTCACAATGCATATAGATGAGGTGGACTATGATTCTAACAACCATCACGTCTCCATCTTCTTTGAGAACCAGGAAGTACATTGCAGCAAGGAGTTTCAGGATGCACGGGATTTTAATTCGCATCATTTGGAAGACGTCCCACCTAGCATAAGCATGGAAGGGCATAATGAGAAGATCACCACCCCGACCAAACCATCTGACATGGTTAAGATAGGTAAATCCAAAGGGATAAGGCCGAAGAAATATTATGTTGAACTCATAGTTGGGAAGGATATACACATTGATTAGATCCTCGATTACCTGAATTTGGCTTTGATAGGTAGATTCTGTGGGAAAACTCGAGGAAGAGACTCTTTGCTCTGTTGGATGGAGTCAAATTGGAGTAAAATACTGGGTTATACCCTTGATTTCCATATCCTTCTGCGCAGCTGGTTTCTGACTAAATTATGTGATAAGGATGATGGGCAGAAGCTATTGAACAGACAATGCCAATGGGGACCATCAGGCCTAGTCCTGAGGAATTGGAGGGTAGAATTTAACCCTAAAAAGGAACCTCACCATCTACAATAAGTGTGGGTCATCCTTCCCGGCCTTCCCTTGGTGTTTTGGCAAGAGAAGATATTGGAGGTGATAGGAAATAAAATTGGAAAATTCATAGCCTTGGCAATGGACTGGGAAACCAAAGCCGACTGTCGTTGAGCAAAAATCCTATTGGATTTGGATACAAGAGATGGCCTTTATGAAGATATAGTGATAGAAATGCATGGCAGTAAATGGCCGTAGAAGCTTGATTATTGGAAGCTTCCTTTCCGTTGTTTCGGATGCCATAAAGTAGGTCATTTGCAGAAAGACTGTCCTGTACGTAAAGAGCCTCTCAGGTATAAAAAAGTTTGGATTGAAAAATCCACCACCCTCTCAACTTCGGCAGAAGATCACAGGTCGACGAACAACCAAGGTTCACAGTCCAAGAATGATGGCGTCCACTTTGATATGATCAACAAGGAAAGGTCTGAGACTACCAGTGAAGAAGAGGCACAAAAGCTTATTATGGACGACAACTGCATTCAAAAAGAAAGGACCCAGTCATGTGATACTTATCAGACCACAAATAAGGACTGCATAATCGAAGAACTCACCTCCAATGGTTCAAATAGGCCACATTAGGACAATCCGACGTCATCGGATAACAAAGGTACTCTCACAGTTCCCTCTCTAGTTAATCCTCTTGGCTTAACTAATCGAATCATAAACATAGTTCTATCAGGTAATTCTTCCGTGACACCTTGAAACACCTCTACACCTCAAAACCTGAGTCCTTTAGCCTCCGTTACTCAATCAAAACTAAGAAAAGAGTATAATTTAAGATCCAAAATGTCATCCCCTTTGGAGACAGAGGAATGTGTCTCAACCAGAGGTTTATCCCTCAACTTGCTTCAAAAACCCCGGGTTTGGAGCAAAACACTGCTATCCAAGGCTAAAAAACAAGCAATTTTGGACGTAAAACAGAGTTGACAATCACTTCTAACTCGGGCTCTTACAGTAGAAAAGGCCCCAAGTATGGGTCCCTAATGTTACTTCTCTCTCTCAACATAAGGGGGCTAAGGGGGGCCTCCAAAAAAACAACCCTGAAACGGCTAATAGCCAACTTGAAACCGTCGGTACTAATGATCCAAGAGACAATGATTGAGGCGAAAAGAGCGGAGGAAGTAGTCAATGAGTGCGTCAAGAATTGGAACTCGGAAAGTATAGATGTAGAAGGACATTCTGGAGGTATAGTCACAGCTTGGAGTCCAGAATTAAAAATGATTTTAGTGACTCGTTATGGTTCAATTCTTGGTACACTCTTGGAAGACGGTGAGACAGGACTACGTTACACAATTTTAAATTTCTACGAACTCTTTTACAATAGAATATATTTCTGGGAGTTCGTGGAAAACTCTGCCGCTTTGAATCAACCAAACATACTTCTGGGAGGAGATTTAAACCTCACCCTCTCCTCAAGGGAGGTCTAGGGAAAGAATGTTAGAAGCGACGCATTGAGCTCTTTCTTCGGTTACTTCTTTGAACATATGGGTTTGGTGGATATAACCCCTACAAAAATTGAGCCAACTTGGAGAAACAGGTGAGGTGGAGATCAGGCCATATCCAAACGACTGGACCGTTTCATGATTTATGAAAACCTTTTAAGTAACCAATTGATAGTGCAATCAACAATTGAAACAGGAGGCAACTCAGACCATCAGCCGATGTTACTAAAACTTAAAGTTCCTGAAAAAAATCCTATGTCGCCCTTTAAATTCAATCCCCAATGGTTGAATGAGGAGGATTATAAGACCCTGATTCTGGAATCTTGGAAACCTCTGACAAAAGCCTCTAATCACTCATTTATGCAACAATTCGTTGACAATTTAGCGAAGATGAAAAAAAATCCAAAAATTGGGATAAAAAGCACAGATCCCGCCATCAAGAAGAGCTTCTAGAGATTGAAGAGAAAATTGAGGTGTTGTATAATAAAAACAAGGAAGGAGTATTCTCTATAGAGGAAATTGAGACTTTAAAGCAGGTGGAAGGAAAAAAGGATTCCCTTCTGCTCAAACAGGAACAATTTTGGAGAATTAAGAGTAGGGCCCTTTGGCTAAAAGAGGGTGATCAAAACACCAAATTCTTCCACAGATTTGCAGCTCAACGAAAAAGTACTAACACTATTCATGAAATCAGTGTTGGTTGTGGAGCCAGATCTTCTAGTCCCATAGATGGTATTGTATTAGCCGTGTTTGTACCCCAGTTTTATATGATATGTAGGTGGACTGTATAGTCACCTTAGTGGGGACCATCCCCCCTGGCTGGGGAGTCCGGGGGTAGCGCCCCCGAGAAATGGGAGTTTGGGGACAACGCCCCCGAAGAAAATTTTTGGGGCTATTTTCGCCAGTTGTTTTGCGGGCCCATGGTTTTGGGTATCCCGTGGTATTTTTCCATTCTATTTCCCTTATAAATAAAGACATTGTAATACGGCTAGGGATGATGATGTATTAGGTTTTATGCATTGTAAAGATCTCTGAGATCAGGAGAGAGACTGTGAAACAGAGAAGAGGAAGTGCAGCGGTTGTGCTGCAGGTTGTATCCCTTCACCTTGCTGGACGGTAATAATAATAAGGACTGGCAAATTCAGTGTGGACGTAACCCAAGTTGAGTGAACCACGATATATCTGTGTCTCTCTTGTAATGTGTATGGGTGATAATATTTGCATTTCTGTTTATTGTTATTGCTCTGCGATCCTGTTTTTCTAACAATCAGGTCAGTGCAAGGCATCCTTATTAGATCCTTCCTAGAGAAAGCCAATGCTGCTGTTGATCACTTCCAAAATATTTTCAAGGAACCTGAAGGATGTCCCATTTCAAAATTCTAGAGGTGATTAGTCTTTTCCATAGACTAGTTACTAATGATATGAATGAAGAACTCACCAAACAAATCTCGGAAGCCAAAATTCAAGCCATCTTGCTTTCTTTTCAAAAAGGCAAAAGCCCTGGCCCAGATGGGTTTACTCTGGAATTATTTATATGTTTCTATGACAAGATAAAGGGATATCTTCAGGAAGTGGTCAAGGAATTGCAGAAATCTGGTAAAGTGTTGGGCAACATCAACTCAACCTTCATAACCCTGATCCCTAAAAACAAAAAACAAAAACTTTCGATGATTTCAGGCCAATATCTTAATGCAATATGATCTATAAGATAATAGCAAAGGTCATTGCCTTAAGACTGAAACCTATCTTAAGTGAAGTTGTAACAGAAGAAAAAAATGGATTCCTTCACAACAGATAAATCCATGATGTTGTTTCTCTCACCCAAGAGGCAATTCATAGCATTAAGACTCGAAAAAAATGTGCCTTCGCTTTGAAATTAGACCTCTCTAAAGCATATGACAAGGTAAATTGGACGTTCGTCAGACTTCTCTTGATACAAATAGGAATGGATTTAGAGATGGTTGACTGGATTATGGGATGCATATGATCCACCTCTTTCGCAGTCTTAATTAATGGAGCTCCCTCAAGTTTCTTTCACCCTACCAGAGGACTCAGGCAAGGATTCCCCCTCTCACCCTTCATCTTCCTCTTAATCGCTGATTCTCTTAGCCATCTAATTCACACTGCCAGAAGAGAAGGAAGGATTGAAGGGGTCAAAGTCACTAGCTCTGAAGTAATCACCCATACTCTTTTTGTAGATGACGTACTTATGTTTGGTATGGGATCAAAACATAATTTCAAATCCTTTGCCTCTTTGCTCGACATATACAAGAGGGAAACTGAGATGATGATCAACACTGGAAATCAAGTTTGAATCATAATGAATTCTGTTAAGAACTAATCCAATTGGCAACTGAGATCTTACCCTTCTCAACCTTCTCAATCTCAAAGGTTTCAAGTATCTCAGCTTCTACCTAAAACCTAATAACTATGCCCTCCAAGACTGGTATGGCTATACAAAAATGTTGAATCCAAAATTTCAAATTGGATGAATTGCTACTTATCCAGAGGAGGTAGATTGGTGCTCTTAAAAGTAGTCTTGTAAAGTATCCCAATCTACTGGGCATCCATTACCTACATCCCCAAAGGAATCCTAACTAAATTACAAAAGAAATGCTTTTCTTTCCTTTGGACAGCCAACAAACAATCAGATGGTATACCACTTGCAAAATGGTCTAACATTTCACTTCTGAAAGAGTTAGGAGGATGGGGTATAAAAAACTTACCTCTTTTCTGCAAAGCTCTGGCTGCTAAGACTCTGTGGAGACTCTCTCAAAATCTGGGCTCTTTATGGGGTAGGGTTCTGAGCTCCAAATATTGTCCAAACTCCTCAATCATTGAGTGGTTTAGGAGTCCAAACAAATCACACAAAAATGGATTGGCAGGTTGGAAAGATCTGGTTTTATCCTTTCCCTTAGTAGGTAATTAGACAACATGGAGAGTAGTGAATGGAAAAAGTATAGGACTGGGAGAGGAACCGTGGGCCGGAGCATTTGAAAATTACAATCTTTCAATGCCTTTACTGTCACAACTAAGAATGCAAAGCATCCATAAGCTTGCAGATGTACAAACCCAATTCCCTCAACTAAGAGGAAGAGAAGGGTGGAAAGATGCTCAGGAATTAAGGTTAAGTGGAGATGAAGTTGTCGAATGGAATAACTATGTTTATCTGCTGGTAACAAATTTTGTGCACCTAGATGATGAAGAACAAGATAAGTTGACCTGGACCAAAAACACAGTAAACAGAGATTTCACAGCCAAGAAAGGATATGGGGCATCCATTCTTGAACAATTTGACAAGGAGAAAAGTTGGTGGGGGAGAAAGTTGTGGGGAACCAACAACCCTTTGAAAACCATTCTAACTTTTTCATTAGCAATGAAAAACAAATTGTTAACCTAGGAAAATCTGAGGAAGCGAGGAATACAAGGCCCAAGTCTGTGTATTTTATGAAAATATGTCACGAACCCAAAACTTGTAAAAATTTAGAAATTTTCTAAGTGGCCTTATTTCCCTTCCGAAAGGTCTAATTGCCGTTAAAATGCTTTGCGAGATTATAAATATATAATCAGTATCTAAACTTTTGCTTAATAAATGCGACATGTAATGCTTCATAAGATTCACTATTGAATATTTATGCACTGGAGTTAGTACATGCCTACAACAAGTGGGAATTACCTCTTTTTCTTAGGTGATTCTTATGCACTTCATTGGTCCTCGTATGAAACCTTTGTATGTAAAGAACCCAAGTGTTTGTATGTTGTGTTTACAAAAATATATGACTTCAACTAGCACGCAAATAAATACTACCAATTTACATTGAAGATTTACAACATTGAATTAAAATAATACTTCATCCTTGTGGTCCCCATTAACATGAAAATATCTTTTAACAACTTTTAAAGTGAAATAACTTTTGTCATGGTACATTCGGTAAATGAGTTAAAAATATCAACCATTAAACTAACTCATATAAAAGAAAAGTCATACAATTACCATCATTGCACACACACAAATTAAAATAGAAGTCGTAGTCAAACATAGAAGACCAAAGATAACGTGGTTCACCCGTACACGGGCCAGTCCACAAAGGGTTTTGGGTTTGTAATATTATTTTAAAAAGGGTAAGGTTACAATATCCTGCAACAAGAGTGTTTCCATCCACCTTCATACTCTTTTCCCTAGCTTCTCTCATAGAGAGCTTTGTCAAGGTTACCCTCACAAAACAAAATAATGACAACACAAATTTAATACACAAGCCATTTGTGTTATGAATCAATTCAAGATAATTAAACATATTCTTCATCTTTTAGCATTGTAACCGAGGCTAACATTCTCTAGAGTCCTCCCCAAGGTAAGGTCTAGTCTCATCATGCTTTCTTGTATTCTAGGGTAATTTGCTTATATACACATCTAGACATGATCATGCTTAGACTAAAATTAGCTCTTTACTCAACATATTATATTTTCATATCTTCATTTGGTTTAAAGGATAAAATCCCTTTCTACTCCATGCAATAGAGTAGTGAAGTATTTATCATACTTATCTATAATAAACTTCATCATTGCAATATTTGTTACTTGAACCAAGTGTAGCATAAACTCTTATACTATCATTTTAAAGGATATCATTTTTCTTAAGTTTGTCATCATATATTCATAACCTCTATATATAAATATTAGCAACATAAATATATCTAAGTCCTTTCAAAATCTTTATACTTACATTTCAACACATAAATATATAAATATAAGTCCTTTTTATAATGTTTTAACAACATAAACTTATAAAAATAAATTTGTTCGTAATCTTTCCTTAATAATTACTTGGGTGAACTCCTTATTAGATATTTAACTCTACATCTTAGGCACCAAAGATATGAATATTAGTATTATTACTATATTCAATAAAACTGACCTTGAAAAACCTTCATGCCAAGCATAATTATTTATATCAATAATTGTCCCTTAACGTCCTCCTTACGTGATACAAGATCTAAGGTTGCTTAAATGCAAAGGTATACAAAATAAAGAAAAAGAATTTAAACTAAAGTGATAGTTGGTTGATGAATTAGCAAACTCTTTCCTTAATGTAAAATATGTGCTTTTAAGTAAGAGGGATGAGACTACCATTGGCTCTTTTCTCAACGCTCTACACACACAATGGCATAGGCGTTCCAAAAAAAATATCAAACAGGAGAACCGGACCAGGATCATCCTACGGTTGTTCCTTCCTCGGTTGTTAGACATCCGAGATATATAACATAATAATGAATACCAAAAATGAGAACGCATACCTTACTATGCAGTGATAGCATTACGTAGAGGTTGAATTTTATCAGGAGGATAAGAACTGGTTCACAACTCCGATCTCCATCCTGCACTTTGATGCAAAATAACTATCAAACCTTCTAATGCGACCATAGTTAACCCCATTTCGATGGCCAAGACCAGCCATCTCAAACGAAGGCTGCATGGAATCCATAAGAATTAACATTGACAGAGAGGCAATGTGGAGCTGAGCACAAAGGCTCGCTCTCATACACAAGGAATGGCCAAACCAATTCATTTATTAAGTGAGAACTGATTACAATATATAGGTGTAGATAGTCACAACAAACCAAACCATAGATCCAAGAAAGGTGGATCTGAAACCTTTACATGCTAATCATAGAAAGTACACATCAACCCAATAACTAGATACCTGCCTAGCATTTCTACATTATTCCAACATACCCCCTTAATGTAGAAATGGATTTTCTACAACACCTAATTTCTGTCTAAGGATTTCAAAGTGAATTCTGCCAATGGGTTTTGTAAATATATCGGCGACATTATCACTTGTATTACAATACAGAAGTTTAATTTCCTTAGAATCAATCTTTTCTCTAACAAAGTGATGTTGCAGCTCAATGTGTTTTGTTCTTGCATGATAAACTGGGTTGTGTGCTAGCTTGACTGCACTTTGATTGTCACAATGTATATTTGTGGGTTCTGCTTGCTTTTCTCCAATATCTTCAAGAATCCTCCTCAACCATACAGCTTCACATGTAGCACTAGACATGGCTTTATACTCAGCTTCTGTAGATGATAGAGAAACAGTTGGCTGTTTCTTGCTGCTCCATGCTACGACACCTGATCCAATGTTGAATGCATATCCTGTAGTAGACCTTCTGTCATCAACGTTTCCTGCCCAATCAGAGTCAGAAAATCCTGCCAATTGAACATCAAACTTATCAGTATATAAAAGACCAAAGTTCATTGTCCCTTTCAGATATCTAAGGACCTTCTTTGCAGCCTTCCAATGGCTTTCATTTGGCTTAGCCATGAATTGACTAAGAATGCTGACTGCATATGAGATATCTGGCCTTGTAGTAGTGAGATAATTCAGACTTCCCACTAGCTGTCTATACAAAGAACCATCTGCATCTTTTGTTCCATCTTGACTGCTTAGCTTCACATTCTGTTCTAAAGGAATCACTGATTCTTTGCAATCACTCATATGAAATCTGCTCAATATTTCCTTCACATACTTACTTTGAGTGATCATAGTTTTACCAGATTCTTTCCATACTTCAAGTCCCAAGCAATAGTGAAGTTCGCCAAGGTCTTTCATTTCAAATTCCTGTGATAACTGATTTTTGATTTCTGCAATCAACTTACAAGCATTTCCTGTGATAATGAGATCATCAACATATAACGATATTAAACAAACATTTCCTTCCTTATCTTTCTTCACATACAGGTTAGGATCACTTTTGCTTTTCGCAAAGCCTTTTTGATTAAAGAAGGTATCAATCTTTATGTACCATGACCTAGGGGCCTGTTTTAATCCATAGATGGCTTTCTTTAACTTACATACAAGGTGCTCCTGTCCTTTCTGTACAAAGCCTTCAGGTTGGACTAAGTACACTTCTTCTTTTAGTTCACCATTTAAGAAGGCATATTTTACATCTAATTGATGGGTCTTCCAATTATGAGCTGTAGCTAATGCAACCAGAATTCTAATTGTGTTTAGTTTTGCTACTGGTGCAAAAGTTTCCTCAAAGTCAATTCCCTCCTGTTGAGCATAACCTTTGGCAACTAATCTTGCTTTAAATCTGTCAATGCTACCATCTGATTTAAGCTTATGTTTAAACAGCCATTTACATCCTATGGGTGTTTTGTTCTCTGGTAACTCTGTTAATTCCCAAGTCTGATTCTTCATAATAGAGTTATATTCTTCATTCATAGCTTCAACCCATTCTTCTTTATCTTTGGCTTGTTTATAATTCATTGGTTCATTCATTGCATTGGACATTAAAGCATAGTCATCATACCTTGAAGGAGGACGAATCTGTCTTGAAGACCTTCTTAGTCCTACATTGCCTGTAGGGGTACCATCCATTATCCTTCTGCTTTCTGCTGTATCTTCATCTGAACTGATAGAAGTGCTCATGCTGTTTCTGCTATTTTCACTGTGACTGCTGTTGTTTCCATTGCTTCTGCTATTCTGTTCCTGCTCCTTCTCTTGTGGTTGTTCCACTTCCTGCTGCTGAATGATGGAGTTTAATTTCACATATTCATCAGTAGAAGTATGTCCTTGATCATATTTGTCACTTGTATCTGCATGTTCATGGAACACTACATCTCTGCTTGCAATTAACTTATGAGAGCTAGGGTGAAATAGCTTATAAGCTTTATGATCATTATGATATCCAACAAAGATACATTCAAAGGATTTAGCATCTAGTTTCCTTCTATCATCTTTTGGTATATGTGCAAACGCTTTACAACCAAAAATTCGTAGATGCTTAACCTCAGGTTTATATCCATAAAGAACCTCAAATGGTGTTTGCAGATCTAATTTCTTTGTTGGACTTCTATTTTTCAAATATACAGCAGTATTAACAGCTTCAGCCCAAAAACCATTTGACATGTTCTTACCTTGGAGCATACTGCGAGCACATTCAACTAGTGTCCTGTTCTTTCGCTCAGCTACACCATTTTGCTGAGGAGTGTGGGATACTGTAAATTGTTGCTGGATTCCATTCTCCTTACAGTATTTCTTGAAAGCTCCAGACACGTACTCACCTCCATTGTCAGATCTGAGAAATTTAATGCATTTTCCTGTCTGCTTTTCAACCATCATTCTGAACTCCTTGAAATATTCGAAGACATCTCCTTTTCTTCTTATAAAATAGACCCATGTGTATCTAGATCTATCATCAATAAATGTTAGAAAATATGATGCACCTCCTAATGATCTAGTCTGCATAGGTCCGCATACATCTGTATGGATTAATTCAAGCAGATCAGTTTGTTTCTTCTCATGATGTATTGGGAATGCATCTCGGTGCTGTTTTCCAAGTGCACAAGCACTACATTCTAAATGCACATTCTTTATAACAGGCAGACCTTCAACCATTAATTTGTTCTGAAGCAGCATAAGATCATGATGATTAATATGGCCATACCTTTGATGCCAGAGTTCCTCTGTGGTGATGATAGTGGATGCCAGTGCTTGATGATTGTCTTTGCACACATCCAGCTTATATAGTCCTCCACATCTTGAACCTGTAGCAACAGTCTTGTAGTGGTCTTGAATGTCTTTGATATGACACTGGTACTTGCCAAACTCTACCTTTAGGTCATATTCGGTTATAGTTGAAACAGAAATAAGATTCTTTTTAATACCAGGAACATACATAACATTATGTATCTGTTTCAATTCACCATTAGCTAATTTCACCTTCACTTTTCCATAACCTTGAACCTTGAGTGACCTATTATCACCTAAATAGATGTGAGTCTCATTAAGATTCTCATTATATTCTTCGAACCATTCACTCCTACAAGACATATGTGCAGATGCACCAGAATCTATAAACCATGCATTCTTATCATCTGTCTCAGCAGACAGAGCATCCTCAGAAATAAATAATCTCAGATTTTTAAATTCATCTTCAGGAGGAGTGTCTGTGTTTGCAAAATTCCCATTATGATTGTGATTTCCATTGTAGCTTCTACCTCTGTAATATTTCTTCTGATAATGATTTCTATTGAGGTGTCCTGGTTTGTGCCAATAATGACCATCTACATTATTTCTAGAATGATCAGTCTGAACCATACCTTTATGTTTTGAGTGAAATTTGCCTCTGTCCTCATTCCACGATCTGCCTCTGTCTCCATGCCACTGTTTGCCTTTATCTCGATTCCATGAACTGCCTCTGTCTCCATTCCACGGCCTACCCCATGGTTTGCCTCTGTGCATATTTCGACCTCTTGCCATCAATGCGAGATCAGAACCTCGAGCCTCGAGGTCATAATTTTTCATCCTTTCTTCTTCTTGAAGCAAAATACCTGTGAGTTCTTCAAAATTTGGGGGTTTTTCTCTTGCTGCAAGTGCTGAAATAAACACTTTATAATCGGGATGCAAACCTTTCAGTGCGATAGTTACTTGATCAGTACTATCTACTGCTTCACCTATAGCTGCCAAGTTATCACTTAGATCTTTGATACGAGAAATGAATTTACTTACCCCCTCATTTGCTTCCATCTTGATTGAGAACATTTTGGTCTTCAGAAACAATATGCGATTTGCATCAGTTGTTTCATATAATCTTTTAAGCGTATCCCAGGTTTTCTTAGACGTGTCACAATTTCTGATGTGAGGGATAATCTTGTCTTGCACAGACATTCGCAGAGTCATCTTGGCTTTGGCTTCTCTTTTGTTCCAATCTGGAACAAGTGCAGGATCTGCAGGCTTCAACTCAGTGCCATTCACAATCGTCCAACCACTAAATAATTCTAGAACGGTTTGCAGCTTGAATTTCCAGTTGACATAATTTTCTCCATTCAATTTGGAGGCTTCATTTATATATGTATCAGCCAACGGCTGTTGGGAGGCGGCAGCCATTGCAGTTAAACTCAGAAATAAAAAGAATGTAGTAGATACCTTTACACCATTGATTTGCAGCCAAAGAATGCAGTACCGCCTTCGGGAATACAGCGCCAGTGCGGCAGAAGCTGGGAAAAATACCACGTAAGTCCTGAATGTACCGCGCCCTTGTCGAAGATGAATCCGCGGTAGTGAAGTAGTACCGCTCCCGATCAAAGGATGGATCCGCGGTAGTTGTACAGTACCGCGTCCTAGCAAAGGAGATGCACGCGGTAGTGTATGTTCCAGAAACACAAGTGCGTTTTCAAAAAAAAATTACCTTCAGCCTTTGTCTTTCTGCGTTCCGAGCTAAATCTCTCTTTACATAGCAGCAGGGCGATCTTCACAAATGCGATCTTTACATAGCAGCTGGGCGATAGCAGCTGGGAGATAACAGCTGGGCGATTTAATTACCTGGGCGATCTAATTACCAATTGGCAGCTACGCGACTCCCTTACGCGTGGTCTGGACCCTTCTTCACTGGTCTTCTTCACGGGTCTTCTTCACTGGACCCAATTGGCAGTGGCGTGGACTCCCTTACGCGTGGTCTGAACATTCGCAGCAGCCTTCTCGGCCTTCGGGGACCAGATTCCGTGGCTCATTGCGCTCGCCTTCTTCTTCGCCCGTGGCTTCATCAAAACGGGGCTTGGTAACCGCGTTGCCTACCAGTTCGTGGCTCTCTTCGGGAGTTCGTCGCTGGGTTTAGGGTCCAGTTTGGTGTTCAGCGATTGATAGCAGGCTCAATACAACAGGCTCACGATCAGCACACGAGCACACGAGCTCTGACAGGCAACACTTTAAAAAAAATATTTGCGCCCAGCACTCACGGCCCTCTTCAGCTCTCGGTGGATTCTTCAAGTAATAGCACTCACGGCCTCACTCACAATTGGCATTCACGGCCTCTTCATAATGGCCTCTTCACAAATCAGTACACAAGCTCTGATACCAAATTAACATTGACAGAGAGGCAATGTGGAGCTGAGCACAAAGGCTCGCTCTCATACACAAGGAATGGCCAAACCAATTCATTTATTAAGTGAGAACTGATTACAATATATAGGTGTAGATAGTCACAACAAACCAAACCATAGATCCAAGAAAGGTGGATCTGAAACCTCTACATGCTAATCATAGAAAGTACACATCAACCCAATAACTAGATACCTGCCTAGCATTTCTACATTATTCCAACAATAAGTAGAACCATTCATGCGACGACGAACCAAATCAAACTCCCAATGCCGATTGCAGAGATCAATGAGGGAGAAGAAGGATTAATAAGAATCATGACCACTCTCTGCATGATCCAAAGATCCAACGCAGACATCATCCAAAATATTGGATTTTCTTGTTAATGGCAGTGCGTATGTATCCAGGACTGGGTCACCCGTTGCATAGAGGATTGTTTATGCTCTCTAGTATCCCCCCGTCCTTGCCCTCTCTCCTCCTATTTAACACTCACTACTGGTGAGCTCGGCTCTTTGCAAGCAATGCGTTTTTGCCTTACTGGCAAGGAGTGGAAGAAGATTCCCCGGAGGTCAAGGAACCATGGCCCATAACTAAGGCGTTGTTTTCCCCTCCGGTGTAGCGTAGTCTTTACTACCAATAACTTCCCATACCCCCGTATTAATTTTTCTTGGTTGGAGCTTTTTATAAAAAAAACGCTTGCATTTAAAACCAGAATATGTATTTATTGATGTAATTTTTTTTAATAGCCATCATGTCGCCTGTCACGGAGTTATCGTGCAAAGGTTGTGCTTCAGATTACATTTTTACTTCCTGTTGTTCGCCATGAGGAGAGTAACCTCAGCTCCTTCTTCCGGTTTGACATATGGCATCTTTATTTAACTGCCTAAGCATCTTATTCCAACAATGAAAATGGTGCTCTCTTCCACGTGGTCCATAACCAAAATTTACAAGATTTGCTCCATTAATTGCTTGTCCTTTGTATATGTATTGATATTTATTTAATATTATTTACATTATTTACGATCCTCGTAATCATTTAGTAAATATATGATATGATATTTACACATGCAAGTGTGCCTAACATCTATTTGTTAGTTATCTCCATTAATTTACATATATGTCTATATATATATATCTATATAATATCCATTGAATAGCTATGAAAAAGGAATTATTTTTAGTCTTTCACTTTTAAAGATGGAAATAAGGATTATCTTAAAACCTCTTTCTTTTAGGATTTTTAAGAGCATTCTTTTCCCAAAAATTATAGTAAGTATATTTTTAATAATATAAATTTAGGGACTTTCCCCCCTAATATCACTAAGTTTGTTTTAACATTATATTAGACTTATGTAGTAAAATAAGTTATAAGAGTTCACGAATGGTGTATAGTGAAAAGTGAGTCCGTTTAAGGTTGACATAATCTAGGATAACACTTATGGATATGTAACATACTTTTTTTGCTAAAAGACATTTTATGTTGGAAACATTATGTTAACTTTTATTGTAAAGTTTTTATGTTGGACAACTGTCCAAGGAAAACTGTAATTTGCACAATATTTTATTATTTGATAAATTAAATAAGAGACAAACACCTAAGGAGACTGTTGAAAGAGTGTTTACTAACCCCCTAGGTGGAATGGAATCTGGGGTAGAAGGCAATGGCCAAATGGCAGCATCATGATTCAACTAACTAGCTGTTGGTATGGGACAACTCCCTTGAAATGTGGTCATAGTGCCCTGGAAGGTGGGACTGGAGCTTGAGGCTCATTTATTCTGAAACTGACCACTCAAGACCTAGGCAATCTATAAAAGAGCCATTGAATTGTGAACTGAGGTTCATCTCTTTTCCTGACGAGAAAATTTACCTTGGGGTTTTGTTGTGCTTGCACCCAAGAGATTCAATGAGGGGATATGCTAAGTTTTTTTATCATGGAATAAGTTTGCCTCTGATACCGCTGAGTGCAAAGTTATACTAATTGAGTGTTGAAGCTATAGTATTGAGTGCTGAAGATATTCTACCGAGTGCTGAGGTTGAATGCATTGCTTCTACCTAGAATCTTCTACCTAGTGGTTCAGTGAATAGGCTCTGGGGTCCTACGGAATCAAGTAGATTGGATGCTTCTTATGGAGAAGGTTGGGAGGAACAGGCCTCCTTAGGTGTTTGTCGGCCCTATCTTCATTTACAGGTTCTACTATCTTTTTCTAATTCAAAGTAGTTAAAATTCTATCTGCAATTATTGATTTACTGTTTTCAAAGACATTATTGAACAAATGCATTTATTTTAGTTTCTGAGTCAATTAGGATTCTGTATAGTACTGATTATGAATGATGAGTTGAATAAAATATTCTCTGCATTTTTCCCCATGCTAATGGATCTGCATCGTATTCTAGTACAAAGAAGAAATTAAGGTAGATAAATTGATAGGCAGATTGCCAGATGAATGAGAAGATCAACCTTGTTATATTTCGTTAGTTTTTCCTACCATTAATATTCTGTATCAAATGCCACGATTCTATGTCTTTCTCTTATCATTCTTTTTATTAGTTAAATGTTTCAGGTTCACTGTATTTCTTTCATCAGGATGTATTGAATTTAACAGCTGCAAAAACATTTATTTCCTAAGTACACAATACTGTTATCCCTCATTGCTAACAAGTATATTTATCATAAGACCAAACAGTTTATCATATCTAAGTATTAGAAATTTTCTTTCTGCTACACAATATTTAAGAAATTATAACAGCTATAATTATATAACACAATCAAACAGTTTATCTCTTTTCTTTTCGACAGTAATCGATTAGTCTAGGGTTTATGCTATTTTCATATCATTTTTCTAATTGTTGTAGTAGTTCTATTTTTCTTTTCTTCTCTAATATTTTATGCAAAATATTAGTAGTATTTAGCATTTGTAGATTAGGAAAGCAAGAGTCAGTCAAAATCTTAACATATCTTAAGTCTTCCATAAACATAAATGTATCACTTTCATCCGACATTCTAAACACTTGAACCGAAAACCTAATTTCTTTAAACATCCTTATCACTATCATCTCGTCATACGAGGAAGTTGTTAAATACTTTTATAGAACAGTATTCAAGTTGTGAAATTACTTTTATTTATTTTGGTCAATCGACTAAGGGTTAATACCCTCTCGGAGAAACCTTCGCACTTATTCACATAAAAATCGATGTAAAAGCTAAATCTGTCCATTAGGGTGGAGCCATCATTTTGAAATAACAAATCATTTTAACATACAACTAAAGAACTAGAAAAAAACCATCACAAACATTCATAACAACTACCGAGTCTAAACAGAAACCCTAGCAAATGGTCAAACCACTTAGTTAATCCTTTTAACTATCTTTTGAAAACGTTAAACTGTAAATAGCTTTTAACACAATACTGCATCATTATTTTCCACAAAACATAACCCTGTATTTCATTATCACATCCGAGGGTTCATCCCTTTTAAGTTCAATACATTTAGACAAATATCAAAACAACACACAGCTGGGCCGATTATCAAAACATGACAAGGATTCACCCTCTGTCCATTAAAACATTAAATTAGAATTATTACGTTTATGGCTAAAACGATGCTAGGATCTAGTAACAAGTTTTGAATGAGCAGCGTCATCAACAAGCTACGCCAGGCGAACCTACGAGGAGTTATACCACCAAGGCTTACTTGGTGGAGTGAGCTTGGACCCTTCCAAAGAGCTTTTATCATTGCAATCCTCCAAGACGATGTTAATACTTGCCATAGAAACCATCACGAGGTTAAAAGCCATTTTTAAAACCAAGAAGATACACGAAGTTCAAACTTTAGACATTGCAAACAATGCTCATAGAGTCAAAAACATTACCTCTGGTGTAGGAGAACGAAGCTGGAACGCCGAGAGAAAAGAGATCATAAACCATTTAACAGCCACAACAAGAAAGTTTGTAGAAGCCACGATTTCACCATTACATCTCATTCAAGGACCACTAGTTCAAAACTGAACCGTAAACACAACAGAAAAATCCTGAGACAACCCTCTATCAAAGTACACGATGAAAGCCACAGGACAATCGACACTCAAAGCTCCATTAACAACCTGAAACTATCACCGTTTTAACTGAAGGTCTCACCATCGAAACCAAGGAAGGAGTCCTCAAGCGTTCGGCCTTCAAACCCTACAACTATGCAGATGATCGGCCTCTCTCCAAGCCAGGCATTACCAAATGAATACCAAAAGAACAAAACCTCAAAATTTTAGTATGAGCAGCTAGGGTTAGGACCCAACCCCAAGGACAATCCAGATCAATGGATGTGATTAAGCCAGCTGAGAACCACAATTTTCAAAATGATGGTACAACTAAAAATTCATTAATAACTCCATTAACATAGAGTCTAGCTCAGGAGCAACTTACCATGTATCAACGCACAATTCAGTGAATTACACAGAATCTTCACGTGCAATCCACCACTTGGAAAACCAACAAGACAATACACTAATGGAGTAGATGAGAGCATTAAAGTTCGGTTCAAACACGTACACAACAAACCTCGAAGGACTGCAGAAGCAGTAAAGGTCCAGTCAATTCCCATTAACACTGCATGGGCGCGAATTACACAGTATTAATATTTCCTTGTTGTCAAGGTTATCACAATTATTGTATAGTATTGCATCTAGGGTTTGCGATACATTAAATTCATATCATCACCATTGTATAGTTCACCAATCATATAGTGCATAAATCGCATTTATATAGCATGGGTTTTCGACATATAGGTTAGGGAACATTACAATGCACTTAGTAATGATTATATTGTTATATTGTCACACTAAAATTTTAAATAGTGAGCATGTACATTAAAGGACCATTATAGTTTCTATGATTTTATCATTATGCATTTGTAACATCATTTAATAACGGATGTAATATGTCAAACCTTGTTCACATTAGTAAGAAATCACTATATTCTAGTACTTAAAATTATAAAAGTTATCTAACCCTTGCAGGTATTAGAATAGAATGCAACACATGTTTCCATAACATGAATCAACATAAAAGTTGGAATACCCACATATCAAGTATTCTCGATATGTTTTTGGACACAATAATAGGATCCATATAACATTTATACATTTGTAATCTAGCATGAAGTTATAAGGTTGCAGAGTAAGTACTTTTCTTCTCAGCACTTCAATAAAGTTTAAGTGTAGACAATAATAACAGTGCCTTCCATGAGTGGTTTGAATGAATAAATTACCACTTTTTAAACTGAAAAAGAACTGAAGATTCATACCATCGATATCCTTCATGCACAGAAATACACATAACTGTCTTAATGCATTGACGGCTAGATGAAACATATTTTGAATTGCTTGAAGTACTTGAAATTGTCGTAATACCATACCTATAATTCTACGAAAAGGAATAGGTTCAATTCTTTATCTATCAAAGCTATGTAAACCTCAGGGCACCCCGTAGGAACCCCTTCATCAACATTCAAACATAATAGTCAGTATTTATCGCAAAAATTGTATCGCATGAGAAGTTAAATATTGTTTGTAGAATTATATTTTATAACAAATGAACTATTGATTTATTATGTTTAAGAATTATGAAGTGTCACTTTGTTAAATTGCTATTAGTTAAATGGTTAACAAACATTCTATTTCCGCAGTCAGTATTTTTAGTAATTAATGCCACCTTAAAAATTTTAATTATTTTAGTGGATTTTCGGGATGTTACAGGATACTAGGCCTTCAGGTGAACATCTTTAGTTTGCCGATATTTAAATGCCCTAAACACCAGAATGACCCCCTCCCCAACATCTATGTCTTAGGTCTCCACGGCTCTCTAGTCAGTTCATCATTCATCATTAGTGGATTTAGTTGTCCTGTTGTTTAGTTGCATCAAACTTCAATCTCCTAGTCTAAAATAACACTTATGAACATAATACTCGATTCAAGGTCTACTGGTGGGGCCTTGGCCTTGAGCTCCTCACCATGGCCTATTTACACAATTACATTTACAAAATAATAACAATAGGGGTGAAATTGAGGGATGTTACACACTCCACCCCTTAAAGATAACACCATCCTCAGTGTTCAACTGTTTGTCTTTTGCACCCTTCCCCATATTTTGCTTGCTTTATTTTTATGCTTTGGTTGTATTCTCATTTTTGTGAATCCACAAGCTCTTATCACTTATATCCTGCACATTACACAGATCATATGAGATTTTTCAATATTTCTTCAGTATACAAAATTTCAAGATGCTAATGTTCATCATTCTTCCTCATCTTTTCAGGAAATAATTTTTCTTATTCTAGCATTCATAGCAATTCACACATAAATACTTTTGATAGTCTAGATACAAGACAAATCATTATCATCATTAAACAATTCTTTCAACAAACCTTGCGATCATCAAACCTCTTTGTATTTCAGCAATCGTGGAGACTTGCATACAAAGCTCTTATGTGTTTTAGCAATCATGAAGACTTGCAAACATAATGCTCTTTTGTACTTCAACAATCATGGAGACTTGCATACAAAAAACCTTTATGTATTTCCACAATCGTGGGGTCTTGCCATACATATCTTTCTCATGTACTAGCAATCATGTAGACTTGCATACATAGCACTCTTTTGTATTTCAGCAATCATGTAGACTTGCATACAAATCATGAGTCCTCTGTAACTCAACAGGAATATGACAGTCTTACTCTACAACTCATTACATAGCTTCCCCTCATCGAATCTTCTTTTGGGCTCCATTCTAACACCACAAGGAAATAGTTAAGTCTCCTCAGAGAACCTCTTGTGTGCTCCATTCTAACAACACAAGGAAAATTGTGAGCAGCCTGCTCAATTCGATGGATATAAAGATTGCCTAGGTCTTTTGGGTCAGTATAACATTCAACGAGCTACCTGCTCTGTTCCACTTCCATGGGGAACATGACCACAATTTACGGAGGTTGCACCCTACAACGACTAGTAAATGAGTGCAAGATGCAGCCTCCACTCGAGTCCAGGAAATATTCTTTTCCCCTCAAACTTTCTCATTTGAGTCCAAGAAATATTTTTTGTAACAATCATTTAGTATTTCTTGCATGCCACACGCGACATAATAGCAACAAAATATTTAACGAATATATTCATCTGTTTACCATCATATTCTATGCATTTTGATGACAACACATCATCAATCATAGGTCCTATCACCAATCACAATTCATAAAATCCTGTAAATAACATGTAAAGAAAATCATTACTTACTTTTGAGCAATATAGCTCAACTTATCTGTATAAGTCAACGTCCCTTTCTTATCATGTCATCAGTCGGGATTAAGTTCACTTCCTGAAATGTTAGTATAAGGAAAAGTTTCTCTTCTTCAATTGCTCATCTTCTGAACATATTAGTTCCATAGCATTATACGCATGCTCATTTACTTGTGCATCCTCTTCAATTCATCCTGATGCAAACTCTTTTGCTTATCAAATAAACATGTTAGTTTCATAATTTAAAATGGCTAGTTGTACATAGATTCATTTCAAATTGAAGACTTTTCTCAATAAATTTAGATGTTTAAAAGATCTCATGCTCAATTATTTACAAAAAGATTCGGATTCTTCTTTTCTTAAAATCAAACTCCTACTATTTACAAGATCCATTAACTTGGTGCACAATAATCTTCATTCGAAAATATAACAAACCTTAGAATCATTTGCATAATAAAATTATTTAAGCTTCCACTGTTTACAATACATTTTAAGGCCTTTCCTTATAATTTTTTTAAAATAAATAAATAAATAAATTCTGAAATGAAATACAATTGTTGTTAAGTAATAACATTCGAACCTTTAACAAAATGACGATACTTATCAATAGTGTATTCAAGTAACTTCTAAACTTCACTTTCTAATTCCTCATATTCTTTTTAACATGCTTAGATCTAAACATGACACATTTTATTGAAACACATTATGATCTATAGGAGTATAAAATATCCTAAAGGATGACCATATTATGCATTCTACGGTGATGAAATGCCTTTATTTATGATATCTCCACGTTTATAATCTAGCCTATAGTTTGGGATATCCTACCACTTCATATGGATGTATAAAAATAACTTCACATTGATATAAAAGTAACTTCACATATATAAGAATATATATACTGCACTTTTAGTTAAGGTCAAAGTATTATCATTAACATCCAACATCAAAACAATTCTTATTAACAAGGGTCAGCCAAATCTTATCAAATTGAAGATACACAATGCTCACATATCAAATTATATTTTCACATCAACTACTTTGCTTTAATAACCGAAATAGTCATCTTTACTCCTTTGGGAAACTTTGAAGTTTGAACTTTTGAATGACATTACCCCTCATCCATTCTAGTTCCATGCATCCAAAATGAAACAAAATAATCGATTAGTAAACTTAACAACCTTCATACTTATTTATCGCATGCTGAGCTCATTAGGCCCAAGTGTTGTAACCTAATGCTATGATACCATATGTCACGAACCCAAAATTTGTAAAAATTTACAAATTTTCTAATTGGCCTTATTTCCCTTCCAAAAGGTCTAATTGCCGTTAAAATGCTTTGCGAGATTATAAATCTATAATCAGTATCTAAACTTATGCTTAATAAATGTGACATATAATGCTTCATAAGATTTACCATTGAATATTTATGCACTGGAGTTAGTACATGCCTACAACAAGTGGGAATTACCTCTTTTGCTTAGGTGATTCTTATGCACTTCATTGGTCCTCGTATGAAACCTTTGTATGTAAAGAACCCAAGTGTTTGTATGCTATGTTTACACAAATATATGACTTCAATTGGCACGTAAATAAATACTACCAATTTACATTGAAGATTTACAACATTGAATTAAAAAAATACTTCGTCCTTGTGGTCCCCATTAACATGAAAATATCTTTTAACAACTTTTAAAGTGAAATAACTTTTGTCATGGTACATTCGGTAAATGAGTTTAAAACATCAACCATTAAACTAACTCATATAAAAGAAAAGTCATACAATTACCATCACTGCACACACACACATTAAAATAGAAGTCGTAGTCAAAAATAGGAGACCAAAGATAACGTGGTTCACCTGTACACGGGCTAGTCCACAAAGGGTTTTGGGTTTGTAATATTATTTTAAAAAGGGTAAGGTTACAATATCCTGCAACAAGATTGTTGCCATCCACCTTTATACTCTTTTCCCGAGCTTCTCTCATAGAGAGCTTTGTCAAGGTTACCCTCACAAAACAAAATAATGACAACACAAATTTAATACACAAGCCATTTGTGTTATGAATCAATTCAAGATAATTAAACATATCCTTCATCTTTTAGCATTGTAACCGAGGCTAACATTCTCTAGAGTCCTCCCCAAGGTAAGGTCTAGTCTCATCATGATTTCTTGTATTCTAGGGTAATTTTCTTATATACATATCTAGACATGATCATGCTTAGACTAAAATTAGCTCTTTACTCAACATATTATATTTTCATATCTTCATTTGGTTTAAAGGATAAAATCCCTTTCTACTCCATGCAATAGAGTAGCGAAGTATTTATCATACTTATCTATAATAAACTTCATCATTGCAATATTTGTTACTTCAACCAAGTGTAGCATAAACTCTTATACTATCATTTTAAAGGATATCATTTTTCTTAAGTTTGTCATCATATATTCATAACCTCTATATATAAATATTAGCAACATAAATATATCTAAGTCCTTTCAAAATCTTTATACTTACGTTTCAAACATAAATATATAAATATAAGTCCTTTTTATAATATTTTAACAACATAAACTTATAAAAATAAGTCTGTTCGTAATCTTTCATTAATAATTACTTGGGTGAACTCCTTATTAGATATTTAACTCTACATCTTAGGCACCAAAGATATGAATATTAGTATTATTAAGATATTCAATAAAACTGACCTTGAAAAACCTTCATCCCAAGCATAATTATTTATATCAATAATTGTCCCTTAACGTCCTCCTTACGTGATACAAGATCTAAGGTTGCTTAAATGCAAAGGTATATAAAATAAAGAAAAAGAATTTAAACTAAAGTGATAGTTGGTTGATGAGTTAGCAAACTCTTTCCTTAATGTAAAATATGTGCTTTTAAGTAAGAGGGATGAGACTACAACTGCATCTTTTCTCAACGCTCTACACACACGATGGCATAGGCGTTCCAAAAAAAAAAATATCAAACAGGAGAACCGGACCAGGATCATCCTACAGTTGTTCCTTCCTCAGCGTTCTGTAACATGTGATGGCATGAGCGTATCCCGAGGCATCACCGAAGATAACAAATATGTACAAAATTAATGTAATGCATACAGCATAATGTAACAGGAAGACGATGGTTGAGATTGGCTTACCGGTTGTCCCTTCCCGATTGTTTTTCAAAGTTCTGAAAATGGAGCAACGAAGATGCCAGTACTAAAGGATACAGTGTATAAAACACACACGACCAACAAGATGATTAATACAGAGAACATGTGGATAGGCGGACCTGGACATCCGAGATATATAACATAATAATGAGTACCAAAAATGAGAATGCATACCTTACTATGCAGAGGTTGAATTTTATCACCAGGATAAGAACTGGTTCACAACTCCGATCTCCATCCTGCACTTTGATGCAAAATAACTATCAAACCTTCTAATGCGACCATAGTTAACCCCATTTCGATGGCCAAGACCAACCATCTCAAACGAAGGCTGCGTGGAATCCATAAGTAGAACCCTCCATGCAACGACGAACCAGATCAGAATCCCAATGCCGATTGCAAAGATCAATGAGGGAGAAGAAGATTAATAGGATCAATCATGACCACTCTCTGCATGATCCAAAGATCCAACGCAGACATCATCCAAAATATTGGATTTTCTTGTTAATGGCAGTGCGTATGTATCCAGGACTGGGTCACCCGTTGCGTAGAGGATCGTTTATGCTCTCTAGTATCCCCCCGTCCTTGCCCTCTCTCCTCCTATTTAACACTCACTACTGGTGAGCTCGGCTCTTTACAAGCAATGCGTTTTTGCTTTACTGGCAAGGAGTGGAAGAAGATTCCCTGGAGGTCAAGGAACCGTGGCCCATAAATAAGGAGTTGTTTTCCCCTCCGATGTAGCGTAGTCTTTACTACCAATAACTTCCCATACCCCCGTATTAACTTTTCTTGGTTGGAGATTTTTATAAAAAAAACGCTTGCGTTTAAAACCAGAATATGTATTCATTGATGTAATTGTTTTTTAATGGCCATCATGTCACCTGTCGCGGAGTTATCGTGCAAAGGTTGTGCTTCAGAATACGTTTTTACTTCATGTTGTTCGCCATGAGGGGAGTAACCTCGGCTCCTTCTTCCGGTTCAACATATGGCATCTTTATTTGACTGCCTAAGCATCTTATTCCAACAATATGTATTAATCATGAAAAAGGTGCTCTCTTCCACGTGGTCCATAACCAAAATTTGCAAGATTTGCTCCATTAATTGCTCATCCTTTGTATATATATTGATATTTATTTAATATTATTTACATTATTTATGATCCTCGTAATTACTTAGTAAATATATCATATGATATGATATGATATTTACACATATGCAAGTGTGCCTAACATCTCTTTGTTAGCTATCTCCATTAATTTACATATATGTCTATATGTATATCTATATAATATCCATTGAATTTATTATCTCCATTAATTTACATATATGTCTATATGTATATCTATCTAATATCCATTGAATTTATTTATATATAATATCCATTGAATAGCTATGAAAAAGGAATTATTTTTACTCTTTCACTTTTAAAGGTGGAAATAAGGATTATCTTAAAACCTTTTTCTTTTAGGATTTTTAAGAGCATTCTTTTCCTAAAAATTATAGTAAGTATTTTTTTAATAGTATAAATTTAGGGACTTTCCCGCTAATATCACTAAGTTTGTTTTAACATTATATTAGACTTATGTAGTAAAATAAGTCATAAGAGTTCACGAATGGTGTATAGTGAAAAGTGAGTTTGTATAGGGTTGACATAACCTAGGATAACACTTATGGATACTAGGCCTTCAGGTGAACATCTTTACTTCGTTGATATTTCAATGTCATAAACACCAGAATGACCCCTTCCCCAACATCTATGTCTTAGGTCTCCATGGCTATCTAGTCAGTTCAGCATTCATCATTAGTGGATTTAGTTGTCCTGTTGTTTAGTTGCGCCAAACTTCAATCTCCTATTCTAAAATAACACTTATGAACATAGTACTCGATTCAAGGTCTACTGGTGGGTCCTTGGCCTTGAGCTCCTCACCATGGCCTATTTACATAATTACATTTACAAAATAATAACAATAGGGGTGAAATTGAGGGATGTTACAAAATCAAATGAAGAACATTCTGCTCATCTTTTCAACTCTTGTCCATATGCATGCAGGAAGCGCATGGGTTACTGCAGCAAAAAATTTCACACAAGACAGCCAAATCATAAATTGTGAAAGCTCCCTTGATCAGCAAGCCCATATAGGTGGCGTAATCCAGGGTATGTCAATTTGCAGCCTTCCCAGCCCTATTTGTTTACAGTATCTCGGAAGCACGTAACAGAGCTATCTTCAAAGACCATTGGACACTTGCTGACATTACCTTCTCGCTATTGGCTCATAAAACACAGGAACTACACACGAGTCCCAAACCATCCAAAGGACGTGTGCTAACTATCCGAGTGATAGACAAGAGCAAGCCATGGGCGTACTTTGATGGTGCAAGTTAAGGAGAACCACATTTAGGAGGAGTAGGAAGCCTCATTTATCTTTCTGAAAACAAGAAAATATCAATCAAATATGCATTGGCTCACGCCACCAATACCAAAGAAGAGCTTTCTGCAATATGATCAGTTTTGAAAATTGCAAGGGACAGAGAGATCCTGAAACTCCACATCTTCGGAGACTCAAAAACATTAATCGATTGGGTCAAAGGTGCGAGCCACATCAGAGCTCCACATCTACACAACCTTCTAAGAGAAATTCAATCTCTCAAACCCTTCTTTGAATCGATCTCCTTTTCACACATCTATAGGGAGATGAACACCGAAGCAGACACACTCTCAAAACAGGCTTTAGCAATTCAACGTGGAGTTATAGGAGAGGAAACTTACAATGGACAAGTAAATGCATTTCATATATTTCTTTAGGACGCTATATACTAAGCTCATCAAGCTCAACATACTTCCAGTCAGTACAAAACCCTTTTTTTCTGGAAAGTTTCAGTCCTTCTACAGATTATGCCTCGCGATTATGAAGAGGATCGTAGTTATAAGCAGCTGGAAAATCAGAGAACAATGTTTTCTGAAAGAGCTCTGCCTCCTAACAGGGAAGCATTGACAAGATCTAGATCATTTTTTGAGCATACAGAATGAGACACCATTGTAATCATAGAAAGACAATTATAAGTGATGATGGAATATAGAATAAAATGAAGAATGTAATATCTTTTGTTGAAAAACTCAGAGCATATCATTAATGTAAGTCCTACAAGGACAATTGATGATCACTTTTTATTTAAAGTGATATATATTTTCCATTTGAAAGATATTTTTATGCTATTTCATTAAAATCAAAACAAATAATTTAAATATAAAATTATAAATACTCTATATTTATTTATTACCTTTATCATAATTATGTCACAAAGTTTCCTTAAATTTTCTACAGTTATGTGATATTGTGAAATGAGTCACTCATTATTATGGAATCTACTTTCCTTTAGTCACTTAGATTATTATGGAATCTACTTTCCTCAAGTTGTGTGGGTTCCTACATCTCCTCAATATAGAACATTAAGTCTAAATAAGATGTACTACTTGTACCGTGTAAATTTTCGATTTTAATCTTTGGCTCATTTTGTAACAATAAGATGTCTTCAATTAATTCGAAATTTTAGTTAATAGTGTTTTTAAAAGTTAAAAAAATTATTATAAGAATGAAGGGATTTTTTTTTCTAGTTATCATCCATCGTTATCTAGTAATATTGGGACAAAGATATTTCAAGATTAAATAATATTTATATGGCTAAGCCAACGCATCGAAGAATAGGCATAAGAGAAGAAAGAGACCCTAGCAATATGTTCTACCAGAAAAAAAGTGTAGGCAGAAGGCACCAACCATTGATTGGAAAGAAAATACATGATAGGATGCTTAATATTGTGGGTTTTGCACCCTGACACCCTTCAAGCCACTCAAGATAGAATTTTCAATTTACAAATAATCGAAGAAAAAAGAATGATTGCTATCCACCACCAAGAAGTTTAGCAGATGCAACATAAATCTCGGCATGTTCAAAATATTAAAAGCAAAGATATCTGCATTGGTGACTTAATACTATTATATAATAGTGGGATAAAAGGAAAATTGAAAAAGCTTGAGACCAGATGGTTAGGACCATATATAGTCAAAGAACTCAGCAACAATGGGTCAATTAGACTAAAAAATCTACAAGGTCGTGTCTTCAAAAAGGTTGTGAATGGGGCATGACTTAAACATTACCGACTTTGAAGAAGCAACAATGCTGATTAGTTATTGTATCATCACTAGTCGAATGTTGTGTCCCATGTTTGTTAGATTCAGGGAATTTAAAATAATTTTAGTTATAATTAAAAAGTAGTTACATAACTAACCTAGAAAAATGTATAAAATGAAAATAGTGAGACATGGATTTCTTTGGCAGAGTAGGTGTAATCTAGGAAGCATGGGAGCTAACTAGGCAAAGGATGCAAAGCACAAAAATAAAGAAAGAGATCAGTCAAGATGTAGTCGACTGGTGTATAGTGACAACTCAAAAAACAAATAATCATGGAAGCACTTATGGAAACAACCGACCAAGCTATCACCTAGGCCACCAATGATGGATAATAGGAGAAATACACCGAAATCCCGATGAGAATTTCAAGAGATGCAACTGAGCACATTGATTGATGTGCGGAGAAAAAATCGTTTTGAAGTTTTACTGAGTAGGTGAGTGAGTTGTAACTTGCAAAATGCGAATTTAATGCGATCACCTGCCCGATCCAAAGCACTACATATTTTCGTTCCTATAAAAACCACATATACTATGAAATGAGAATTTTATACTATGAATGAGAACTCTATCCATAAAAACGATGATTTTTGCAAACAAAACATCAAAAACACCCCCCAAATAAAAAAGTGTTGATACCAGTATACACATTTTTTTTCAGGGTAAAAAATAGAGCCATGGCCTAAACATCCCATACTGTTGTTTACAAAAACTTTAAAATCAACCCCTAAATTGGAAAAAATAAAATTTCTTCAAGAGATAAATTACAACTTTTTTGAAACTTGCATATTAAACAGAAAAGCAAAATTCATAAATAATTTCACCACTCTACCCATATAAAAAAAAAGAAATCATGATACGATTCATAATGAAATAATATATTTAGAGCATACAAGAACAAATGATTCATATAATATTCAAAAACTCCTTTAGAGTTTCAATTACAAACATCATACTAATAAAAAACATCTAAAATGTTTCATGTGAAATTATTCAAATTCATCCATGGATTCTGACACCCCATCAAAATCTACATTCTCTGCAGAGGAAGGAATAGATGAAGATGTAGATGACCCATATTCTTCTCTATTATCAATGGGTGTGCCATCTGAGTCTACATATATGCCCATCATTTCAGATGTCATATTCCTTCGTGATCTACGACTTGGTTTAATAGATTCCCATCTTGCAACTTCTTGTTTTGGGAAGAACCTCTTGATAATCTCTATAGTCTTGGAGCGAAGAGTGTCTTTCTTTGTCAACTTGAAATCATAAACAAGTATAAAAACTTCCTCTAATTTCAAGATGTCAATGTGACAATGATTTATTTTTTGACCCTTTCTTTTTCTCTTTCTGCAAACCTTTTTCTCAACCACCATCTCTGCCTTGTACATACCATCAAATGGGTGTGTATCTGTTGCATACCAATGTACTTCTACTGATACTACTTCTTCATTTTTTTTATTGACCTTCATAGATTTTGCAATCCAGAATGGATAATGACGTGTATCATCTATAGCCAAAACTGCAATCATGCAACCCTCCTTGATATCTTATATTGAGCCCCTGTAAAGGTCTTCCATCTCTCATCTCTTTGTGAATGATCTTTTAGAGCCAATATACATCTCTTTCCTATACTTGAGAAAACTCAACACCTCGAGGTTCAACATTTGTTACCTCGTTTTCATTTGATAAACTTTGTGCCCAAGCAAGTAGAGACTTCAAATATATATCTCCTTTCGTAGAGTTTGAAATTATGTCACTTTGCTCCATGAAAAAGCACTCTCACTAAACAGAATCAACAACATCAAAGTACTCATATGTATCTTCGATAGAATTTTTTATTTCTTCCAAGCAATGAGAAGAATGAACATCTCTACTATAAATCTCCGCAGATGATTGCAATAACAATAGATTTGAAGCATACATTTGACGATTTGGGATGAATTTCAGAAATTCCAAACCTGATGAAAGCCCACATTCTGTGCTAGTTGAGAAGATTGCAAAGATGATGTTCTAGCACTTTTAAGAGAGGAGGCTCTACCATTTTTCGGGTTAGTTTTTTTTTTTTTTTTTAATTCATGTAGTATTAATTGAAGCAAGGCTTGTCCCCTATCCCATGAATTTTAGTTTTCATTTAAAAAAAAATAAATATTTTTTAAACCTACTCAAATGACACCTAGCCCCCTAATCCCCCTAACCCCCTCCAACATTACAATTAAAAAAATGTAAAACACCCACCCCAACCCCCAACCCCCAACCCCCAACCCCCTTAACCCCCTAACCCATGTATATTAAAAAACATAAAAAAAATTAAAAATCGAGAAACAATATATTAAAAATAAATTAAAAAAGCATTAAAAACTACCCCCCTAAACTATATATTAAATATTAAAAAAAAACACTAAAAACCACCCAGGACCCCTAAAATAAACTATATAGTAATAAAATTAAAAAAAAATAAAAACTACCCCCCTAACCCTCCCCCTAAACTATATATTAAAAAAATGAAAAAAAAACATTTAAAACTAGTACCACTCAACCCCTCTAAACTATATAATAAAAAAAATTTGAAAACAAATTAAAACTACCCCCTAACCATTCACCATCCTCTCGCCCCCTCCCTTCCTCCTCCTTCTCCCCATGGCCCTTCCTTTACCCCTCCTCCCCGCCCTCCCTTCCCTTACCCCTCCTCCCACCCCTCCCTTCCTCCTCCTCCCACTGCCCGCTTCCTCCTCCTCCCCCTCCCCCTCCCCCTCCCCCTCCTCCCTTCTTTGTGCTCCTCTGCCCACTTGGGCGCCAAAGGGACACTCCTCATGGGTGACGCGAGGAGGAGGAAGGGAGGGGCGGTGGGAGGAGGCAGAGGGAGGGGTGGTGGGAGGAGAGGGAAGGGAGGGCAGGGATGAGGGAGAAGAGAGGGGACGGGAGGAGGGTGAAGGGTTAGGGGGTACGTTTTAATTGTTTGTAAAAAAAAAATTATTATATAGTTTAGGGGGGTTTAGGGGTTAGTTTTATTTTATTTTTTAATTTTTTATTATTATATAGTTTAGGAAGTTGGGGGTAGTTTTTAATTTTAGTTTTAAAATTTTTATTATATAGTTTAGGGGGTTAGGGTGTAGGTTTTATTTTTTTATTTTATATAGGTTATGGTGGTTTAGGGGGTACGTTTATGGTTTAAATGGTGTCGAGTTCTCATTTCATAGTTCCCCACCTTAGTTTATTTACTTTTGGTCCTTACACCTTGTTGTTTATTGGTTTTGACAATTTCTATATATAATGTTTTAATCTGGTTTTTTACAAATATATGGTATAGTTTTTCTTGAATTTATGTGAATCATCACTTTTCAGAAAATAATATGAAATGGTATCATTTTTATACAAAAAAATCTGAAAATTCATTGAAAATGGTTTTAAATGTCTTTATTTTTTGGAATTTTTTACAATTTTGTCAATAAAAATGTCTTATTTTGTCCAAATTTTTTTTTTATTTCATAGAAAATAAATTGCAAAATGTATATGATTTTCATTATAAATTGCTTATAAATGTATATTATTTTGTTAAATTTCTAAAAACACACCTGAAAATAGAAATTAAAAATATTTTACAACAAAGATAATTCAAAGACCCCAAAAAATGCCTCAAAATGAAAATGTGTGATACTGGTATCAACCCTTTTTGAAACGTAGGTAAAAATAACTACTAAAATTAGGAGAGAAAAAAACAAGAGAGTTCTTGTTTCATAGTATAAATGGTTTAAAATCACTTGAAAAATCATGTTCGCATTCACCTCACAGTTTGAAGAAAAGAAACCAAGTCCCCGAGCCATATATTTTTTAACTTTCCCTATTGAAGAAACAACCATGCCGCTAAAGAAATATTCTGCATGAACCTAGTCAACACAACCTACAAAACCGTCTACCAAAATAGATTAAACCCCAAGAAAAGTAAATTTACCTCCCTTAAAATCCATAATACGATCAACCGCCTCCCGAAAATCTACTTCTACTCCCTTGAGAACAAGCATAGCCTCAACCATCACTTTGATTGCACCCTTAGCCCCACTTGCAACTCATTCAAGCCCCCTTGTCACATGAGTAACCATGCCGACTTTAATCGTCTCAATTTTGATTACCACCTCATCGTCACCTATAACGACTTACTCTCTACTTGTTGTAGCTTCTCCACTTCCCTCCTCTAGTCTAGTGTCATCCTTAAGTACATTCAACACCTTCTTTGACCAAATACCCCCTCCACAGTTGACCATGCAAGTACCAGCAACTACCATGCCTTCTTCGACCTCCTTTGTCTAGTTAGCACCAATGGGAGACCAAACGATTATTCCGCAATTGTCCACAACCTCAACCATGCAGACACCTCCACTCATGACTACAGTTCCCTCATCGTTTCCAGTTTCTCTGTCATCCTTTGTAACCTCATTGTCCACTACCCCAACCAGATCGACTATAGCTATTCCCACTGCTCCATAGACAACCCCAAGCCCCGCTAAAAATTTGAAGAAGTAGTCCAAGAAAAATAAAAATAATAAGATCTCCCCAAATATCGCTTTCATAATTCATCCACCAGCAGGGGAAAGCGACAAATACAATAATCTTTTCACCTTCGACAGTCTTGAAAAAAGAACTTGAGGATTTTATTAAAGTAGCCACTAAAGAACGCAATAACAGATAGGTAGGTAACTCTAAAAGGCTTAAAGTAATCAAGGAATAAAAATAAAACACATTGACTACCTACGTAGAACAAAGCACAACAAATTATTGGGCAGTTGCTAGACCCTCTATCCAGTGATGGAATTTGATGGGAAAAATGGCCGTTATGGAGCATTTTGACCGTCAAATACGGTTTAAAATTTTAAGGGTGATAAAATTTCTAAAACGTATTTTTGAAAGGAAATACAATTTCTAAACCATCATTATATTACTACTATTTTTTAAGGACAACAAAATTTCTAAAACGTTATTATATTACTAATTTAATAGTAGTATTAATATATTTAAGTTATATAAATTATACTTTATAAATTCCAACTTAGAAATCATACATTCATTAAATAAATAGAAACATCTATCAAATTAAAATTATTTCCATGTGCAAGTTGCATTTATTTGTTAATCTGTACTTTCTAAATTCCAACTTCCAAAGAATACATTTATTAAAAAAATAGAAACATCTATTAAGTTATAATTATTTCCATGCATTTCCATTTGCAAGTTGCATTGATTTTTCTCAAAAACATGAAAACTCATTTTTTTTTATTAGTGCAATGGGCATCTATAGTCTACAAGTTTCAGTGCTCAATGCTCATTGATTATATTAGCATGTTGCAACAACTTTGGTAGTTGGAAGTTGGGAGTTGGAGGGCATTGGAGACAAAGGTTGAGAGTTATTTGCATTATAGAGGTAATTCTTGCACTATTTTTTTGCATGTGTATTTAGTCAGTTATCCCATAATTTCAATAATCTATATAGATTTGGACTCCAAGAGTATTGGTTAATTCTCCTACTCCCATTGAAATTGAAATGAATATCTCTTATATTTCTCTCATGGTTCAATTTCAGTGAGGGATGCATAATTTAAATGAAGGCAATTACTAAATAAGGGGTTGAGAGACATGAAATCTGTGTGCAACATTTGGAATGAAAATTGCCTATGCTATGCAATTTGTATGATAAACGATACATACAAAAAAAAGAATAAATATATATTTTGTAGAGTCTTGCATTAATTATTTATAACTATTTGATTTATAGAGGCTTGCATCTATTTAAAAATATGGATAATGATTACATGTGCCATATATTTACAAAGACTCAAGCATCTTCTATAATAATAATGACTAGCCTATAGATATATAGCTTTCCAGTGGGCATATTGATTCAATTCAAATATAATATAACACTTATCTCCATTTTATGACAACAATTTTGCAAACAAAAACAATTATGTGATATTTGTTTTGTTTTTATATGCATAATTGTGGGAAATTATAAAACCTTTTTTTATTTCTTTATGTTTCATTATTTATTTATTTTTGCTTATTATGAAGTGCATTCATATTTATTCTTTTTAAGTTTTTTTTTATATAATATTAATTTAGTACATAAATGGTAAATAAAATGAATGTGACTCAAGTTAATGGATAGTGATACATATTAATAATGATTATTTTAATTTTAATATAAAAAAGTCAAGAACAAAATATTTCTAAAAAATATGGAGGTACCCAACAGGTCATAACTAGTAACCATGTAACAAAGTTATCGAAAAAGTAATACCCAAGTACAACTATTTCATCACAACAAAACGAAAAATGAGGACAGTAAAATCGGTGTGATTCAAGGCAAAAATAAGCACAGAAATACTTAGTTTTGAGAGGATCTGATATAGTAGAGGGCTCGAAGAGACATTGTAATTCACATTCCATGTAAGCATTGAGGGAAGCAGTTTTCATTGAATTCCATAATTAGGAAACCTCATGTGTCTTTATAAAATAAAACTTCATTTTTCTGACCTTGTCTTCATCTTTGTTTTTGTGAGAGGAGAAAATGAAGTTGAGTTCATGACAAAATCATCCATTGCCATTGCCAAAACCTAATGCTGTTCTTCTTCCTCCATTATCATCATTTCAATCTTTCAGTTTCATGTTTTTTTAATTGTGCTGTTATGCTCTTGATTCAAATCAATGAAACTAAAGTTTCATGGAAAATTCATATACAAAATGGGCAATCATTTAATAGTGTACAATCATTTATATGCCACTACATTGTGGCCCGTGAATGCCCAGATTGACATTGCAAATAAGAACTCGAGATTTCTGCGTTTATCGTAAAAATTAGCCTCGCATTATCTCAGAATTGCACATGACATCATCACTCATGTTACTGGTTGGGAGTTGGTATAATGTGTCCAAACTTAGAATTTGATGTTCCATGGAACGTGTTTTTATCATTTTAGAACATGATTAATTTGATATCTTAAAATATTAATACTGTTGTTTTGACTTTGTCTTTGTTTCTGAATGCTTTGAGAGGTTTCACAGTTCATTTCTTGTCTAAAGGGAGGGCATGGCTCGTGCACTAGGTTTTGGTCATAGCTACTATACCTCAGGTAGGGAGGTGTGACCCTTGCAGTATGCTCACAGTTATGTAGTGAGGTGAAACACAGCAAGAACTGGGTCATTGTCTCAAAGATGCACATCGAACTATAGGGCTAACTCATACTTTTTTGATGACATATATATTTATTATTCTTTTGAGTTTTTTTCTCTTTCTGTTTTAATTATTAATACATCAACACATTTGAATTTTTTTTTTTTTCACACAATGAAAATAGCATACTATTAATAAAAAAAAATAGTATCAACGGTTACATCTTGGTATACGCCCATCACTAGGAGAAAAACATAGTCTCCCAAATAGTTCCAAAAACCGGAGAAAAGACAGACAGGGACCACAAACCGAAATAATAGAGACCAACCCATCCATTGAAACGACAAAAAGATCACAAATAGGACCGACCAACACACAAAGAACATATCACGGAAACATAAACCAGCCCATCCGCCAAAAGCGAAACAATGGGCAAAACTAATAACCGTCCAACCGGAGCATAAAAATAAAGACATAGATAACCAGATGCCTCATAGTCCATGAGATACAAAAATAGGGACAGTCAAAATAGTGATATTTGATCACGAAAAGTCCCAAGGATAGATCATCCCAAGGAGAACAAACACCAGCAAGTTAGTGAACCAAAAGTGATACGATAACCAACCAGAAGTTGATCAACCGTATGAACTAGCAACCTGCAGATGATACAAGATAATAAGCCATCATAAATAAAACCATAGCTAAAGTGAAAGTAGGTCAAAGTTGCCCATAGCAACCAGCGAATCCATAGACCAATCCTCCCAAAAAATGTGTCCCGGAGCTGAAAGAAGAGCACGCTTAGAAAGGATCTCCGCCATCAGATTTGAAGTCCAAGGAACATGAAGGAAGTCAATAACCTCAACCCTATCAATTAGTGTTCTCATCTCTCCCAGCCAGTGTGAGAGCATGAGTACATTAACATTACTCAATCCCTTGGCCCAAGAGATAATCACCTTCGAATCACCCCAGATCCGAAGACGGGAAATTTCCTTATGGACCGCAAATATGAGGAGCATCCATAAAGCTAAAAGCTCATTGCGTGTATTTGTGCCGGTCGCCAAGTGCATCCACAACTTGAAATGTCGATTTACAGAGATGTGTAACACCGCCCCAGCCCCACATAGATGTGTAACACATTTGAATTAATGATCAATGAGAAGTCAAATATGTATCATCATCCATATAGCACTCTCCATCAAATTTCAAACTGTATTGTCATAGGTATCAACCTTCTCAACTACCACTTATGTGATAAAGTTTCAAAATTAGTAATAGTTGTTTTTGTCATAGAGAGGTTGGCTGTCATAAGGTCACATTATATAGATTCTCGACTAGTAGCATGGGTGATGGTGTCACCTCGTGATTCAAAGATAATGGGAGATATTCATAGGCCATGGGGTAGTGGCTTATAAATGATTTTATAGTGCTAAACATTTGTTGATTGAATCTTTGAATTTGTCATTAATTTTTAGTTTTATTAATTGGAGTCAATATTATGATCCAAGGAGGACATATATATATAGTTATATGTATATATGAAGTGAAGGTATATATATATAATTATATGTATATGAAGTGAAGGTATATTTAATAGGGTTAACTTAATGAAGAGTTTACATGTGAAATGAATGAATAGATATATATATAAAGGTCATGTAAGAGTTTTTAAGAGGAACAAATTAATTAAATGTATGAATATATTGAGATATTTTGAGGAGATTCTCTTAATCTTTAAATAATTATTATATAACACGTATCTCTTATCTATACAAATTTAACTTCATATATATCCCCCTTGGATTATAACAAATAATCTAGCATTAAAAAAAAATCAAATTCAATATAAAACTAAAACATTTAAAATGAAGAAATAAAAACAATGTCAAACTTCAATTATAACTATGGATGACTATCTTATAAACTCTACTTAACTTTCTCTTCTAACAAAAACTAATAGGTAGTTGAGGTAAACAAGAAGCTCTGATTTATATGGACACATGAGATTGCCTAATTATGGCATCCTATGCAAACTACTTTCCTTAACGTTGATGGAAATATGAATTGGAGTGCCTCTAAAAGCCCCTCCTCTAGCAAATCCTCTCAAAGCTAGGTATTTATGTGTAGTCCGTTTTCCTTGAATTGCGTTGATTTTACTATCTTTATAACATTTAGAGGAAGTGACCTTTATATTTTAAAGAAGTTTGTAAGTATATGGGTGATTTCTATTATTTTGTGTTTCGAGAAACTATTATATGGACATTACTTTTTTTTATGATAAATGGTTACTACATGGGATTTATTCGGTGTTTCAGTATCAATTTTGTTTGATTTAAAATGGATTAATATATAATTTGTCTTATGTTTTGGTATTTTCAAAGTTGAAAGATTGGATGAATTGGCTTGTAGGAACCATTCTAGGGGTAGGTTTCACTTTCCATATTTGGGGTCCAAAACCTTTGGGAGCCTATTTGAGGGCCTAATTGATGCTTTTTTGGGTCAAAATTTTCATCGCTTTGCTATTTAGCCCTTGACATGATTCTACACTCCAAGACCTTTCCAAGAGTCCAAGAAATGTCTCAAACAGAGTCCATATGAAGAAGTTACATCTCCCGCAAGTCAACCTATCTAACTGACTACCATGGTACTGAGTGGATTCCATGACAGGTCTCGTTTGTCACACATGTGGAGCTAGTCATGTGTATACTTTCAAGAACATTCTAAAAGGTTCAAAACCCCAACCTTAATCAAGAGTTGGGGCATGCAAAAACCTTAGAAAACTATTAGGCTATGTTAAATACTAGGATGCTAGGAAAAGAAGGGGTTCCATTATTTGGATGTTAAGTATTGCTATATAGTTGAGAAACAACATGGGTATGGATAATAGAGAAAAATAGAGGAAGTAGGAGATCCTATAGTAGCTATTAACACCCAAAATGACCCCCTAGGTTGTGGGAGAGGGCAAACTAGGGTAACCACTAACCAATCTTTAGACTTAAGCTACTGACCCAACTTAGTCTGAGAGGGCTCTCTCTATAGCTCTATGAAAGACTGTAATAATCAAAGTTGTCAACAATGAAAACATGTACTAGTATTCATCATTCAAGATATTCAATTACAACAATACATAAGATCATATTTCTGTTGGAAAACAAAATGGTTTAAATGTAGCTTGGCTGAAACATATGAATATTTATTTGGGCAATGGAGTCGCATTCAAACAAACTCTGAAAATTCATTTGCAAATGCTTCACAAATGCATTAACACAGGGGCGAGGTAGTAAACAGCTCGTAGTCAAATTGATTTTAATTGGTGGAACAGAAGAGAAAGAAACAATCCATTGACGTAAGGCATACAATGATGAATCCTATATCAACTTTAGCAGAAAAGTAATGGTGAAATACTTGGAAAAAAGATAAGTAGAGCATAATTTCTATGAATTCTACTTAGCTATCACACTGCACCAAGTATGAAAGAAAGTCACCAAGTATGAAAGAAAGTTATAGACTAGAATTAACAATTAGAGATACACAATTCACATGGAAAAAGAAAGAACAAACTACAAGACCAGTTACACAAGAATACCTGAGAAAACATTGGCTCGGCTCTGCAAAATTTATTCAAAATGGCTCAAAAGCTTCTTAAAGAACAATACACCAAATTTCTCATAAGAGTTTTCAACAATATTTTTCAACCCGTTATCATTGTATTACATCGCATATATATAGATGTTGGGAGCCCCTTGCTCAACTCGCCTATTACCAGAACAGTAATATCTGAATGACACCTCATTTGACCCAAAAATTCAGGAATATTACATACATGTCATGTCCCAAACAGACTGATTAAGACAAGGAACGGAATATCATAGACAGAGGGTCGTCTTAACCTTGGGTTCACAAATGACCTTGGGAGTCAAAGAAATCTTCCACTTTTAATGAGATATAGTCTGCGATGCGTCATCTGGAAGGATATGTGTCACTTCTTCAGTAGAGATTACAAAATCGTGAACCATTTCTGTATCCAGTTGGCCGCCTCGCTTGATTTCGAGAGTCTTCTTCTTCCTCCGCCATCGGATTCCTTTAGACACTTGTTGTCTATCAGGCTCCTCGTCTTCGCTGGTAGAGATGGATTCTATGAGGTCAAATACCATAAGAGATGGAGGGGTAAGCTTTTCCTCCACCTCAGCCCATGTTTGTTCTAGCATGAACACCACTTCGGACTCCTGCCCTTTCTCCATGAGCGAATCCCAACATAAAAGATGCTTGAACCGCTAGGTACACCATCTTTCCCATATACCAACTTTCGAATAAGGGACGTGAAAACCATATCTATAACTGTTGTGATGATGACAGCGGCTACATGTGGCTATAATTGTTGTGATAACTCAATCGGATTCCTCAATCAAGTAACCATGATGCCCAAGGTCTAAGATGACCTTTAGCATGCTTAGCAAAGCTTCCTAGATAGACAGCATAGCCAATGATGATGCAGAGGTACCCTCCATCACACTGGTAATCATCTGGGATAACAGTCAGAGGCCCCTTTGCCGGTCTATCATTCTGACATCCCTCACATGACAATAATTAGCCTCACATTTCTCACACACTTCGAAAGACGTGGGTCACCTCATCTTCGGAACCAGTTGGGTCACATGTCATGCTGCATGAGTGACCTTCCTTCATCATTGCTGACCGAGATTATAACCTATCTCATTTACCGGTGCCGATAGGTTTTTCCTGTCATGCCATGCTGTTCCGTCCCATGTCATACTACTAGGCATCATCTTCCCTTCACATAATGAAAGTCGTGGATCGCATCACTTCCACCACCTCTCGAGCCATCCGCTAATCCGCACAAGTGACTTTTGTTTTTACCCTCATTGCCGGCTTCTCCGGCCTTTACACATCTACCAACCTCCCGATCATAAGCATCTAGCACCTTTATGATCCTTAAAACTCCTTGAGAACTTCCGCCGTCATCCTAGTATGGTTGGGGTCAACGTCTTCTTCACCTACTTGTTTCAATCTCTCCCCTTTACCTGGAGACTAGGCCTAAAGTCACTAGTACCAGGGGAGACTGTCACCCATGGGTGGATACCTTTGGTCAGAAAATCTCCCATATTGGGTCTTGGTATTAACCCACCTTCGTCTTCGGATAGACCAACAATTACTCTGGAAACTCAACAGGCCATGGGAGCTATCCCCAATGTCCAGGTCAGGCCCGAGGCAGGCGGCTTAAAAGGTCCAACGACCTTTGGATGGACTTTGGTGAAACAAGGCAACGACTTTTATTGTTGGCGAGACCTCCAGGCTCAAGAGGCCGAGGTCCCGAAGGATAGCTTCATTGCAGACTAGTCTGGACTGGGCTGAACATGATACAAGATATCTGGGGCCCTTCATGTTTGGACGCAACTGCAAGACCTTCACGCCTCATCTGAACTGCTTGGCGACCAACCACCAAGCTTCCGCACCGGGGCTAGAACATCATTCTCTATAAGAAACCCCTTCTACACAGACAAGTCACGGAAAAAAAAAATGTAAATTTTGACGGGCACTCTCACATATATAACTGCGCCTCCATAACTTTTGGCTTTCTTATCCGACTGTCCCTTAATCTCAATCTTTGATCTCCCACGTGCTTGTTTTCCTTCGTCGGATCTGGCCCCTCTTTACCTAGTGATTTGACAACCCACTTACTTCCGCCGTCGGATCACCTTACCAACTCTCATCTGGGTCGTTCCTCTTATTTGCATGCATCTACAGTGTAGCATCACATGCACCCTAAAAGCTTCTCCTATTTCACCCTTTCTTCATGCGAAGAGCTGTGGGGCTGACACCTGTCTGGCGGGACCCGGTCCATCACATCTACCTTACCGCTATTCATCGTGCATCTTCTAGATGAGACGATCTCATCCATTTACTTAGTCACATTGCATTTATTACAGTGGGAACCTTAGCCTTGACCATAGGCTACCACTCTGTCTTTTCCGGATCATCCACATGGCCGAACACCTGCCTTTCATCTTAGTACCATCGCAATGTTTATTAAAATGCTACCACTCCCTTTTATAGTCTTTGCAATGTTCCCTCCGGCTGCCATCTGTCTAACGGGAAAGGCCCATCACATCTGCTCATCCCTTCTCTTCCTTGTAGTTTGGAAATGCGATCGTCAACGGAAGCCGTTGATCATGGGATTTTGATCGATCGACGGTACCTATCCGCCCGGTACTTAGTCTCCCCATATATTTATAAGCGGACTATAGGACTTAGCCTCTTTTAGCCTTATCATTGGACTGAACTCCTCTTCAACAACATTATCAATAGGAATTTTAGCAAGCCGAACACAATTTACATAAAACCCATCATAAATACCTTCTTCTGGCACTTACCTGGTCTAGTCATCTCCCTGTGTATCCGAGGAAAAACAGGGATGCCGAGCAACTTCTCCTTGCTCGTTCCCCTCTTCAAATCTTGTTTCTTATCCAATCCTTTCATCCTTACCTTTGCTTGATAATTTTCCAGACATCCTAAGATTGTCTTCGACCTCCAAAGCATCAATGAACATACACTGCAAATTTTGAGACCTTCTTTCCAACAAGGGTAAAGATAGATCAAGAGGAAAACTAGACGCATAGTGTAGCTTAGCATCATTCTCTAGGGGCTGAATTTCCCTTGGCATATCATAGTAGAATCTTGAAAACCTTATGTTAAAGTTGGACATGGCCTCTCCTTCTTGCATTCTCATGGAGTAAAACTCTGAAATAATTAGGTCCCATGACCGTCTTTTACCCCAAAACTCCAAGAAAATACAAGAAAACCTTTGCCATGTATCTATAGATCCAGGCTACAAATGGCTAAACCATTGCTTCACATCTCCTTGGAAAGATTAAGCGAAAGCCCTCATACAAACATCATCATGCTCCACTTCAAAAAGATCTAAAAAATGTTCAAACCTGTGGAGATGTTTCTCAGTAGTGAGGCTCTCGGATTCTCCGTCAAATCTAGGAAGGTACTTATGGTATTTGGGAGGATAGTCATGAAGAACAGTGGGTAGTTTCAAAGGGCCATATCTCAGCTGAGATCTGGAAGGAAAAGGAGTATGTACGGGGAGAGCCTCCTCAACCTCATTCTAATGGGATTCGCAAAGCTGGGTATGGCTCTTAAAAGGTTCAGAAGAAGATATGGGGTCAGCTCTAGGGGTGAAAGGAAGATATATGTTTGTAAGGTCCAGAGAGGGATATACAAAGGCGGGTCTCTCTTTCCCTGGAGCTCTTTGGTGAAACAAAATTTTCTTGATATATATACATAAAGGTAAATGGAGACCGATACAGAAGAACAAGATTTCTTTGAATAGATTGATGTTTTGATACCTGAATCTTGATTCTTCCATGTCTAAGACAGATGCATTTGTTCTCCAGTGGAGTCACCATGAGAATCTTTCAATATCTCAATTCTGATACAAGACCACAGATCTCCCCAGTGGGGTCACCTTCATACTGAAATTTTTCTTGAGTAGAGTCGCCAGGTGAATGGTACAACCTTCTCAATGTCTGATTATTGTTCACCATCAGTATTTCAGATCTGAAACCTTTGTCGTTCTTCCAGGGATGATGGGACAAATTTGTTGTCCCCGGCAACGACGCCAATTTATTAACACCCAAAATGACCCCCTAGGTTGTGGGAGAGGGAAAACTGGGGTAACCACTAACCAATCTTTAGACTTAAGATACTGACCCAGCTTAGTCTGAGAGGGCACTCTCTACAGCTCTATGAAAGACTGGAATAATCAAAGTTGTCAACAATGAAAACATGTACCAGCATTCATCATTCAAGATATTCAATTAAAACAATACAGAAGATCATATTTATGTTGGAAAACAAAATGGTTTAAATGTAGTTTGGCTGAAACGTATGATAACAGTCAGAGGCACCTTTGCCGGTCTATCCTTCTGACATCCCTCATGTGACAATAATTAGCCTCACTTTTCTCACACACTTTGAAAGACGTGGGTCACCTCATCTTCGGAACAAGTTGGGTCACATGTCATGCTGCACGAGTGACCTTCCTTCATCATTGCTGACCGAGATTATAACCTACCCCGTTTACCTGTGCCGGTAGGTTTTTCCCGTCATGCCATGTTGTTCTGTCCCATGTCATACTACTAGGCATCATCTTCCCTTCACATAATGAAATTCATGGATCGCATCACTTCCACCACCTCCTGAGCCATCTGCTAATCCGCACAAGTGACTTTTATTTTTACCCTCATTGTCGGCTTCTCCGACCTTTACACATCTACCAACCTCCCGATCATAAGCATCCAACACCTTTATGATGCTTATAACTCCTTGAGAACTTCCGCCGTCATCCTAGTATGGCTGGGGTTGACGTCTTCTTCACCTACTTGTTTCAATCTCCCCCCTTTACCTGGAGCCTAGGCCTGAAGTCACTAGTACCAGGGGACTGTCACCCATGGGTGGATACCTTTGGTCATAAACTATCCCATATTGGGGCTTGGTATTGACCCACCTTCGTCTTCGGACAGACCAATAATTACTCTGGAAACTCAACAGGCCATGGGAGCTATCCCCAATGTCTAGGTCAGGCCCGAGGCAGGTGGCTAAAAAGGTCCAATGACCTTTGGATAGACTTTGGAGAAACAAGGCAACCACTGTCATTGTTGGGGAGACCTCCAGGCTCAAGAGGCCAAGGTCTCGAAGGATAGCTTCATCGCAGACCAGTCTGGCCTGGGCCGAACATGGTACAGGATCTTCAGGGCCCTACATGTTTGGATGCGACTGTAAGACCTTCCCGTCTCGGTTGAACTACTTGGCGACCATCCACCAAACTTCTGCACCACGGCTAGAACATCATTCTTTAGAAAAAATCCCTTCTACACAGACAGGTCATAGAAAAATAAAAATGTAAATTTTGATGGGCACTCTCCCTTATATAACTGCACCTCCATAACCTCCGTATTTCTTAGCCAACTATCCCTGAATCTCAACCTTTGATCTCCCATGTGCTTGTTTTCCTTTATCGGATCTGGCCCCTCGTTATCTAGTGATTTGACAGCCCACTTATTTCCATCGTCGGATCACCTTACCAACTCTCATCTAGGTCGTTCCTCTTATTTGCATGCATCTCTAGCGTAGCATCGCATGCACCCTAAAAGCTTCTCCTATATCGCCCTTTCTTCATTGCTACAACAATAAAAAGTAATAAATAGGTAACTATTCCTAATAGTAGTTAATAATATTAAAATATAGTTTATGAAGAGAAGTGTCTCTTCAATATGTGATGGCCAAGCCATATTTAAGGCAGCCATATCCTTTGTAATTTATCATCATCTTTATCCTTTATCAACTATATATTATTATTTTATCAAATGGAGTTATTTTCCATTGGAGGATTATTCGCTTGAATAATCATTGAATATATCCGGACACGGATATAGCATTGGTATCAGAGCCTCTCGGCCCTCTGGATTCCGGCTACTGGCCATACAATTGTATACAATTGTCAGAGTTTCTCTAAACAGCTGGTCCTTGACCATAACCTCTAAGCAGCTGGTCCTTGACCATAACCTGGCCTTTGGCCTTCCTCCACTCACACATCAGTGGCGTCCACCATTACATTACAGTTCTGACCCCTAGCACTCAGTCCCACGACAGATCCACGCCCCCATCATTGCCGCGACCTCCACAAAATCTCCTTCCCGCTTCATTTCTCCCCACGCTCCACTACCTCCTGCGCCACACTCCACCCGCTCCTCTCGCTGCTCACTTTGTGAACCCCCCCGCACGCTGCATACACTCACCCTCCAGCTTCCGCTCCCTGTGTCCATCTCCAGCCCACACTCATCTCCTTACTACGACCCGTCCACGCGCCCCCTCTCCCGCCCTTCTCCACGCGCCCCCTCTCATACGCCTCCTCTCTCCCCACGCGTTGCCACTCCCACGCAGGAACCCCTCCGGCTGCACGTCCCATCCTCCGCCGACTCCTCCTTACGCACAGCATCCCCACAACCCAACACCCTCGCCCTCCATTCCCCTCCTAACCACCGCGCCTACCTGCATGCCTCTCCCCGCGCAGCCCTCCACACCCCTCCAGCTTCACCTCCACACACAGCAGCTACCTCCCTGCGCTGCTACAAACCCCGTTCATCACTTCACGCCCACCACCGCATCTCCGTCGCCATTCTTGCATATTCCCCTTCTGCTGTAACCACTGCACCTCATCCATCAAACTTCCGCGCTCCCACGCCAGGCCAGCCTCCTCCATTCCGTCGCTCCACCCCTACACCACGTCCATCACTCCACCACGAATCTATACACACAAACCCTAATTCAAATTAGGTCAAAACAAAATAATTACAATATAATAATAAATTATTATTATTATTATAGTTGTGACCTTATGAGAAAATAAAAACATATAATAATATTAATTTTAATTATTATTATTATTATATTTTATTTTTTTTGGCCATTAATTCTTAGAATTAACAATAGTTATTACTATTGAAAAAAAAAAAAAAATTATTGTTATCATACTATATAACATTTCAAAAAACAAACAAAAAAATATTAATAATAATATTATTATTAGCTTTTAATAATAATAATTATTATCAAAGGAAAAAAAAAAAAAATTAATTCTTTTGAAATAAGAATTGTTTAAAGAAACAAAGCAAATTCAAGCCAAAGAAGACCAAGTCAAAGAAGAAATTAAAGACAAAGTCCAAGCAAGACTCCTTATCATCAAAGAAGTCGAAGAACACTTATCATCAACGAAATCAAGTCAAAGTAAAGGAAGGCTCATCAAGAAGTCGAGACACGTTAACGACAAGGATGACCAAGTTCGACATTGTGTGCAAGGAACAAAAAATGTTAGACCAAAAAATGACGCAGAACCATAATACATTAATGGAGGTGTTACAAAGACTAATGCAAAAAAAGGACCAAGTCGGTAGTCCAAATGTGCTAGATGCCTCATCTCATATTTACACACAGGAAGCACTTGCCAAAAATCAAGATATAAAGAAGGAAATAAATAATTACGAAGCAGAAATAATACGCTTGAACAAAATTGTTAGCGACAAAGATGAAGAACTAATGCAGTTACGACATAAATTAGAAAGTCAAGAATCAGAGGTCGGCCAGTGTCGACAACAGATAAAAGTTCTTCAACAACAAAATGACGACTCTAAAAAGACACATAAGTCAGAGATCGCGAAGAGTAATAAAGCATTATCTAACAATGCTGAAGAAATTTTTAGACTAAGAAATCATAACAAGATACTAGTCACAAAAATTAAGAAGTTGAAAAATATACGGAAGATAGAACAATCTTTGGACGACATTGAAGGGAAACTTCTAGACAAACAAGAAGAAAATAGTTGTATCAGAAGTCATAATGAAGACCTTAAGGAACAACTTAAGACATTTGAAGATGACAGAAAATCGCAAGTCGAATTGATTAAGAAGTTTCAAAATGATAATAGGTAGTTAGAAAACAAGTTGAAAAAGATACAGAACAAAAACTTAAATCCTCAAGAGATGAAAATACAACTTCCAACTCAGATCAATGCTCTAAAAACAACATTCTTAAATGAAAGTGACATCGTGAAAGTTCCCTATCGACATCCCAACCATAAAAATCGATATTTGAAAAAGTGGGAATTGTCGAAAGATAATGGTACTAATGTGATCAAATCTCCTGACGACACATCAGTAGGGAATCTCATCAGTCCACAACAAATCAATTTGGGATGGATTGATCCGTCCACATATCGAAAGTTATGCTTTACACTTAGCAGTTCATATCGACATGTTTCGGCAGCCACGACATCGCAAAGAACAGTGCGACAAAATTATAAGGCTTTGAGGACAAAGCCTCTCTAAGAGAGTGGCAATGCTACAACAATAAAAAGTAATAAATAGGTAACTATTCCTAATAGTAGTTAATAATATTAAAATATAGTTTATGAAGAGAAGTGTCTCTTCAATATGTGATGGCCAAGCCATATTTAAGGCAGCCATATCCTTTGTAATTTATCATCATCTTTATCCTTTATCAACTATATATTATTATTTTATCAAATGGAGTTATTTTCCATTGGAGGATTATTCGCTTGAATAATCATTGAATATATCCGGACACGGATATAGCATTCATGCAGCGAGCTGTGGACCTGACACCGATCTAGCGGGACCCGTTCCATCGCATCTACCTTGCTGCTATTCATTATGCATCTTCTGGATGCGACGATTATCTAGGACCGTCGATCTATCTAGAGACAATCTCATCCGTTTACTTAGTCACATTGCATTTACTACAGCGGGACCCTTGGCCTTGACCATAGGCTTCCACTTTGTCTTTTCCGGATCATCCACGTGGCTGAACACCTGCCTTTCATCTTAGTACCATCGCAATGTTTATTAAAATGCTACCGCTCCCTTCGATAGCCTTTGCGATGTTCCCGCCAGCTGCCATTTGTCTAACAGGAAAGGCCCATCACATCCGCTCATCCCTTCTCTTCCTTTTAGTTTGGCCATGTGATCGTCAACAGAAGTCGTTGATCGTGGGATTGCATTCGATCGACGGTGCCTATCCATCTGGTACTTAGCCTCCCCATATATTTATAAGCGACCTATAGGACTTAGGGTCTTTTAGCCTTATCATTTGATTTCTGTTGTATATTAATGCCCACACTTAAAAATAGTTCCATTTTATATTGTGCTGGGTATTCCTAGACCTCTTCCTTTCTCGTTCTAGCTCCTGGCCATTGGAGATATGGAGAGCTCTAGGCTTCCATCAGGTAGTTGTTCCACCTTCCACCTTTCACATTCAGTAATTTTCTGCAAAAATTAAATACGTGCTAACAACTGGCTCCAACCGGGGATGCTATCCTCCCAACGAGGTAGCAAAGAACATCCGTAGACCAAGTGTCTGATTCATTGAGCTAATTTTCCAATTCTTGACCATTGTAAGTAACACCCTGTAGCCGGCCCTTAATCCAAAAGATGTAACTGAAAAACCAGAGCTGAAAAACATATTGGAACTTTCTAAAAATATGTTGAACACACAAACTGCTAACTAAAAAAATGCAAATGCTTGACCTGCAAGCTTATTTATATACAAATGTTCCTACCCTACTTGTTGGGTATAAAGGGCAACTCAGGTGATCTCACATTTCCAATGAAGCCAATCAAGCAGATGGATTTTTGACTGAATTTTCCATTCAACTCCTCCAGCTGCAGGAGAAAACTGAGTAAATGGTAGCTCCAACTGAAAATATCCTTTAACCTCTGTCTCCTTGAACAATATAAACCCTATTGTCTCCGGGGATTCCAAGAAACTAGCGAAAGGGTCTTCCAAAAAAATGAAGAACTTCTATTTCTTTAGGACTAGTCGTGAGGGCTCCCGTAATAGGTTCTTCCCGACCCTCTTCATGTTCTTTTTGATCATATGACAACCAGTACAGCTGAAAAAAACTCTCATCCCGCTTAGGAGAAGGGATACGAAAGTCATCGCCACTTTCATCTGAACCCTTAGCGGTTAGAGCTTGATTTTCTCCGTCGAATGCAGTAGAAACAGCCTCAACCCTTTCACGAAAATCAAGTGAAATGGACTCCCTTTGATAAACTTATGCTTCTTGGGGTTGATTACGCGCTCATCCTTTCTCTTTATCATCAATCTCAAAAAAACTTATGAATTTTTCCAAGCAATCCACTTCATATTTGTCATATTTAGGTGGACTGAACTCCTCTTCAACAACATTATCAACAAGAATTTTAGCAAGCCGAACGCAATTTACATAAAACCCATCATAAATACCTTCTTCTAGCACTTCCCTGGTCTGGTCATCTCCCTGTGTATCCGGGGAAAAATAGGGATGCCGAGCAACTTCTCCTTGCTCGTGCCCCTATTCAAATCTTGTTTCTTCTCCAATCCTTTCATCCTTACCTCTGCTTGATAATTTTCCAGACATCCTAAGATTGTCTTCAACCTCCAAAGCATCAATGAACATACGCTACAAATTTTGAGACCTTCTATCCAACAAGGGTAAAGATAGATCAGGAGGAAAACTGGACGCATAGTGTAGCTTAGCAACATTCTCTAAGGGCTGAATTTCCCTTGGCATATCATAATAGAATATTGAAAACCTTCGGTTAAAGCTGGACATGGCCTCTCCTTCTTGCATTCTCAAGAGTACAACTCTGAAAGAATTAGGTCCCATGACCGTCTTTTACCCCAAAACTCCAAGAAAATACAAGAAAACCTCTGCTAGGTATCTATAGATCCAGGCTGCAAATGGCTAAACCATTGCTTCACATCTCCTTGAAAATATTGGGCGAAAACCCTCATACAAACATCATCATGCTCCACTTCAAAAAGATCCAAAAACTGTTCAAAAATGTGGAGATGTTTCTTAGTAGTGAGGCTCTCGGATTCTGTATCAAATCTAGGAATGTACTTATGGTATTTGGGAGGATAGTCATGAAGAACAGTGGGTAGTTTCAAAGGGCCATATCTCCGCTGAGATCTGGCAGGAAAAGGAGTATGTATGGGGAAAGCCTCCTTAGCCTCATTCTCCTGGGATTCGCAAAGCTGGGTATGGCTCTTACAAGGTTCAGAAGAAGAGATGGGGTCAGCTCTAGGGGTGAAAGGAAGATATACATTTGTAAGGTCCATAGAGGGATATACAAAGGCAGGTCTCTCTTGCCCTGGAGCTCTACAGTGAAACACAATTTTCTTGATATATATACATAAAGTTAAAAGGAGATTGATACAGAAGAACAAGATTTCTTTGAAGAGATTGATGTTTTAATACCTGACTCTTCATTCTTCTATGTCTAAGGCAGATGCATTCATTCTCCAGTGGAGTCACCATGAGAATCTTTCAATATCTCAATTCTGATACAAGATCACAGATCTCCCCAGTCGGGTCACCTTCGTACTCAAATTTTTCTTGAGTGGAGTCGCCAGGTGAATGGTACAACCTTCTCAATGTCCGACTACTGTTCACCATTAGTATTTTAGATCTGAAGCCTTTTTCGTTCTTCCAGGTACGATGGGACAAATTTGTTGTCCCCAGCAACGACGCCAATTTGTTAACACCCAAAATGACCCTCTAGGTTGTGGGAGAGGGCAAACTGGGGTAACCACTAACCAATCTTTACACTTAAGCTACTGACCCAGCTTAGTCTGAGAGGGTTCTCTCTACAACTCTATGAAAGTATGGAATAATCAAAGTTGTCAACAATGAAAACATGTACCAACATTCATCATTCAAGATATTCAATTACAACAATACAGAAGATCATATTTTTGTTGGAAAACAAAATGGTTTAAATGTAGCTTGGCTAAAATGTATGAATCTTTATTTGGGCAATGGAGTCGCATTCAAACAAACTCTGAAAATTCATTTACAAATGCTTCACAAATGCATTAACACATTGGCGAGGTAGTAAACAAATCGTAGTCAAAGTGATTTTAATTGGTGGAACAAAATAGAAAGAAACAATCCATTGACATAAGGCATATAATGATGAATCCTATATCAACTTTAGCAGAAAAGTAATGGTGAAATATTTGGAAAAAAGATAAGTAGAGCATAATTTCTATGAATTCTACTTAGCTATCACACTGCACCAAGTATGAAAGAAAGTTACAGACTGGAATTAACAATGAGAGATACACAATTGACATGGAAAAAGAAAGAACAGACTACAAGACCAGTTACACAAGAATCCCTTAGAAAACATTGGCTCAGCTCTGCAAACTTTATTCAAAATAGCTCAAAATCTTCTTAAAGAACAATACACCAAAATTCTCATAAGAGTTTTCAACAATATTTTTCAACCTGTTATCATTCTATTACATCGCATATATATAGATGCTGGGAGCCCCTTGATCGACTCGCCTACTACCAGAACAGTAATATCTGAATGACACCTCATTTGACCCAAAAATTCAGGAATATTACATACGTGTCATGCTTGAGAACTTCCGCCTTCATCCTAGTATGGCTGGGGTCGACGTCTTCTTCGCCTACTTGTTTCAATCTCCCCCCTTTACCTGGAGCCTAGGCCTGAAGTCACTAGTACCAGGGGCGACTGTCACCCATCGGTGGATACCTTTGGTTAGAAAATCTCCCATATTGGGGCTTGGTATTGACCCACCTTAGTCTTCGGACAGACCAACAATTACTTTGGACACTCAACAGGCCGTGGGAACTATCCCCAATGTCCAGGTCAGGCCCGAGGCAGGCGGCTAAAAATTTCCAATGACCTTTGGACGGACTTTGGAAAAATAAGGCAACCACTGTCATTGTTGGGGAGACCTCCAGGCTCAAGAGGCCGAGGTCCCAAAGGATAGCTTCTTCGCAGACCAGTTTGGCCTGAGCTGAACATGATATAGGATCTCTAGGGCCTTGCATGTTTGGACGCAACTGCAAGACCTTCATGCCTCGGCTGAACTGCTTGGTGACCAGCCACCAAGCTTCTGCACCGAGGCTAGAACATCATTCTCTAGAAAAAACCCCTTCTACATAGACAGGTCACGGAAAAATAAAAATGTATATTTTGACAGGCACTCTCACATATATAACCACACCTCCATAGCCTCTAGCTTCCATCTGTCTAACAGGAAAGGCCCATCGCATCCGCTCATCCCTTCTCTTCCTTGTAGTTTGGCCATGTGATCGTCAACGAAAGCCGTTGATTGTGGGATTGCGTTCGATCGACGGTGCCTATCCACCCAGTACTTAGCCTCCCCATATATTTGTAAGCGGACTATAGGACTTTAGCCTTATCATTTAATTTCTTTTGTATATTGATGCCCACTCTTAAAAATAATTCCATTTTTTATTGTGCTAGGTCTTCCTAGACCTCTTCCTTTCTCATTCTAGCTCCTGACCATCGGGGATATGGAGAGCTCCAGGCTTCCATCAGGTAGTCATTCCACCTTCCACCTTTCACATTCAGTAATTTTCTGCAAAAATTAAATAGGTGCTAACAGTAGCCATTATGGTGGTTGAGTCATGGGTAACTCCATAAAGGGTACAACTTTCTTTGTATTTATACTCTATATAAAAGAGCAAGGCATAGTCCTCATTGTTTATTGAGTTTTCCCAAGTTATATCTTGTGTTATTTGTGTGGATTGTGTATTTCTTTGCTCTAAATTTTTTTTATGGTTCCAATTATTTAGCATTTTATGGAAAATAAACTAATAAAAATAACTAAGTTGTAAGATCCATTGCCACAAACTATTGGAGTGGAATATCCACTACAGTTTATGAATCATTGTTCCCCTTTTTCTCTTTTTAATCTTACATGTCACAAGTGGTTGATGTCCTTGAGCATAGTAGGACAAATGTATCTATGTTAAGCAATGGATTATAACATTATTGTGGGCCTTGTGATAAATGATACTTATTGTATTTGCGTCACTAAGGTTTGAAAAATTGTTTGTTGGGTATGTTATTAGAGAATAGTTTTGAGGTTAATAGAGTCATTGGATGGCAAGTCAAGACAAATCACGTTGTGCTTAATAGCATTTGGGTTAAGGAATTCTTTTCTCACCTATTTTCAAATGTCCTCCAAAACAATTGTCATTAGAATAAAAGCTAAACCAATACAAGATTTATAGAGATAGATTTTCTGCAATACGAAAATAGATTATATCTTAAGCATTTTAGTGAATATAGTTTGGTATATTGATTTTACTTTGTATTTTTATCACTATAAATGTATTTTTATATTATTATCATTATTTTGTGATGATAAAAATTGTAAGTAAAATTTAATGGTAAAATTTGTATAAACAAAATTTAATGGTAAAATTTGTATATAATAACACAAAACAATTAATACTGTAAATTTCTATAAAAAGTAAAATGAAAAATATTAAATGAAAAATATTAAAACATGTGTTAGTTCCATTTGATAAGTAAAACGAATTTAAAACAATTAATGATGTAAATTTGTATAAAAGGTAAAATGAATTTATATAAAAAGTAAAATGAAAGGTACTAAAACATGCATGTAAATTTGTATGAAAGGTAAAATGAAAAGTCCTAGAACATGTATCATTGATCAAAATTACATTTGATAAATATTAAAAAATTGAATTTTTAGTGATGTGATTTAAATATTGCTGACATATTCATTGTGAAAAGGTAAAAGAGTAAATACTTTTGACTTGCTCATTGTGAAAAGATTAGAAGAGTAAAGGTCCTTTTTAGTATAAATTTATATCAGCAACTAAATTAGATTTCATCCATGTAATCGTCTATCCTTAAATCTAAGAAAACAAAAACAAACAAATGTCAAAAATGTAACTAACCAAGCACTAATTCTAAGGAGTTATCAATTTTTTAAATCTAAAAAAAAAAAACACTAAGGAGTTATCAATTTCCTTAAATCTAAAAAACGAAAAAAAAACACTTGTATGAAAATAAAACGTCCTCAATTCGTCTGAATTTGGCAGAGCAATTCTTGCCAAAATTATAATTTGTAGTGCAATTCTTGTCAAAATTGCAATTTGCAGTGGTCAGATAGCAATTTAAGCCATCTGGGTAGTTTTAAAATTGGGTAATTAGTCTCAAACAGATAATCCCTATTAGATAATTAATCTAAAATAGAGAATCCCAATTACTAAAATTACAAAAATGCGAAAACAACAATTTCCAACAAAAATTTTGACTGGTTTTTATGCAAAATAACCAGAAAATCAAGGCGTTTTGGTTGTCTTTTATCGTACGCGCTGCATTGCATAGACCGGCAGTAGGAGAGCGACCGGCAGTAGGAGAGCGAGCCTGTGAAGTTGGAGCTGTTGGATGAGAGATCCAACGGTGCTAGCGTCATAGGCTCGCACCCCGAGAGTGAGTCTGTCGGGGCATAAGTTTCGCCATCACAAGACACGTTAAATTCCACGGTTGGTCGGGAGTGGAATTTCGAAACAAAGATTTTACTATTTTAAGGCCCATCACAATACACGTTAAATTCCACGGTTGGCCGGGAGTGGAATTTCCACACACCTGCAGGCTTTCTATGCCGTCGCCATTACAACTTTTCACATGGTTTTGTACAAAGAAAGGATTTTGTTAAATCACATCGAAGTATTTAATCATATGAAACTTGCAGCCTTTCGAAAACCTAATCGCAATCTCATGTAGGTCATCTCATGCGTTTTTTTCTTAAGTCTGACATCAATAGTACACTCAATGAGCTGTCAAACCTAGAAGTTCTTGCAGTACGCGTGGGAAGACAGATACTTAAGAACCCGAAACATTTTAATATTTTTCCTGTGGTTTCGCTAATAAGTCCAAACAGATTTCACCATCAAGCTGAATCGTCTCTTCCAATGTTTATTACGTGCCATTAAAGTTGGTTCCATTTTCTACACTGAAATACCTACTAACCTGCACAAGAAATAATATTGGTTTCTTCAATTTCATCTATTCACACAGCAATGAAACAAAGTCCAACCTATCATTGAATTAAACACGCAACTTGCAAGTAAAATTTTAAGAAATTGGATTGCCTGTCCTATTGGTACGTCCTGATTCCAGTTGAACGTGTATCTGACTCTTCAACCATGAGCAAGAAAGAGACGCACGAGATGGGATATAATTGCGAAGAAAGCAATGTCATCAATAACCCAAATCATGTGAACAATGGCGATGCATATCTTTCGTTATCATCCACTTCATCCTTATCCTGATTGAATACTGAGTCACTGAGTAAAAACGGACTGAGCATGATCTCTTTGGTGGGACTGGTTCATATAACAAATACTTTTAAATATTGGGATTTGGCTTTATAGAAAGTTAAAACTTTAATGCTCCATTTGATTTTTTATGGATTTAGGTCGAGTTAGAATTAGATAACAGTTGCACAAATCTATTTTTATTTTGGATTCAAGTCGATATAGAATTGCAGATAAAGCGATCACACGACTATACACCAAATGTAAGAATGGCTGCCATATCTTTCGTTATGGTCCACTTCATCCTTATCCTCAGTAATATAATAGTGAGACATTGAGGTCTGATCTTTCACGGAAGTAGTTTATGAATTAAAAATGTTTTTAAAGATTGGGATTTGGCTATATCTTCCAATTTTTATGAATTCGGGTTAACTTAAAACTGAAAATTTTTATAGAACTGCCTTTTCATACTTGGATTCTGATAAATTCTACTAATATGTGTTTCCATGTTTATAGACATGAAGCGGGGGAGTCTTCGATGAAATCATGAATTGTGGTTGAGGGAACACCGGGCATGGAGGGTGTACGGCGCTGGAGGGGAACGAACAAAAAATCTCAAGGCTCTTATACTCCAGTTTCAGGTATATTGACTCCAATTCCATTATTCCAATTACACCAATCAGCTCAGGGCAGGAGCATTCGTTGTCTGGGCTCAGGGCACATCAAAATCTCCACAGAGAAGATCAGAGTTAAGAATTATAAACAGCTCTGAGTTTCTGGATCACTGTGCTGGCTATCAGTTGTTTCTCAATTGCAGATTTTGATTTATAGAAGTTACCATCAAGAGAAAAACTTGTTGTTGATCCGGAATTTCATAAGGGTTGTTTCGGAATATGGAGTGCATAGTTGCTTGAAAATGTCCTTTAGTCTTCAAAGAGGACTAAAATATAAGAACATTGAGCTCCGCTCCTGTGATTGCGGAGAAGATTGAGATGAAAAATAATGAACCAGAGAATTAAAATTTGGCCGAATTTGTGGAAAACTACTTAAATATAACCCAATCTGAGGATCTGGGTAGGCTGAAAATTGACCCATTTTGTGAAAACCTACTTAGATATAACGCAATCTGAGGATCTGGGTAGGCTCATAGGCAGTGATCCAGAGTTGGGTTATTGCAATTTTGGGAAATATTTGTGAAGAAGCTCTGGGTGAAACAGAAAAGGATAGAATTCGCTCTATCGAAAAAAAGCCTCTTATAGAATTTTAGGAGTGAGATATTGAAGAAAGCTCTTGGGTGGCCATGGATGGGAGTAATTATATATTGGGCAAACCCAAAGATAAAGACAATTACCATATTTACGAGCTCTTTGGGCTTCAGCAATCAGGAAGCACTGAGGATCATTGTGAGACAATTGAAGAGTTTAATGAGGAGGATATATGGGGTAATGTTGGTGAAGCCGAGGCCAAGCAGGTTGCTTTACAGGAAAATGTGTGTAATCTTGTTCCAGTATGCAGACCAATGGTAGTTAGGGAAGGGAATAGTAATATTAGCAGGAGATCGGTGAAAATTTCTAGGAAGGAGTCTTGCCATGAAGAGAATAATAGTAAAATGAGGTATCAGTCCGCGCCTGTGAATATCCCCGATTGGTCTCAAATTTTGTGGGAGGAGAAGAAGAATGAGAATTACTGGAGAAGAAGTCAAGGGTTAGTTGATGATGATAAACATGGTAATGGCAGGGATTTTGAAAGGATCCCACCTCATGAGCTCATTGCCAGGCAGCTTGCCCAGAGCGAAATAACTTCATTCTCGGTGTATGAAGGAATTGGGAGAACTCTTAAAGGCAGAGATCTCAGGCGGGTTCGAAACGCTATCTTAACTAAGACTGGTTTTATTGAATGAAATTCATTCTCGAAGAGAACTTGGTCTAGTATGTACTCCAATTTCCAAATATTTTGTCTGAAATTCCAGATTCATGGATGTTAGAATTATGGCTCACTTTGGAATTGAATAAAAGTTTCGTTTAACGTAATGATTTCTGAGAGTTTCACTCATTATCAATGAAAATATAAATGGTATGAAAGACACTGATAATAGAGGTTGTAGGAAACAAAGAGTTTGTACAGATTAATTGGTTTCGTTTATCCTATTTATAAGCAGCAGCTTGAAAGCATCACACGGGTTGCACAAGTTTAACACTGCAATAAATGGAAGAAACAGCGTGTCTTTTTTATTTATAAGCAATATCTTTCTTAGAGGCCACAACTACGCTAACATATGAAATTTGAATTGGTTTGTGTAAGTTTGTGAGTTTTAACATGTTTTTTTTTAATGAAATTTGCATGGGTTGGTGTGGCTAAGTTTCTAGTAAGTTTTAAACATGTGTATAACTATAGGTGTTTAGATTTTATAATTTGGGGTGGGAAGGGTACTTTTAATCAAGATTTATTTTATGGCAGTTCTTCCAAATTCAAAATAAACAATTACAAGTTAAGTGCGTGTGCTAGTTTATATGAAATTTGAATTGATTGAACTGATGTGTTGTTTAGGCTAAAAATATTTCATAATGGTTAGTCATTTTTGCGTATAAAGTTTTGAAGGAGTTCTATAAGGGGCATTCATATGGCTTCCTTTGGGGAAGTGGAGTTCTATAAGGGGCACTCATTTGATTTTCTTTGGGAAAGTCCTGTTTAAATTTAGCTAAATATTAATAATCAAGTTTTGATTAATTCAACTTGAGGTTTTTTTTGGGTCTTTAATGGGGCAAAACCCCAAAGGTGCAATTCCTCCATTGTTGGAACTATGTCCTTGGGATCTCTTCTTTCTTTTGAAAGTCCTTGAAATTTAGATAGAAAATTTTGCGAAATAAGGAAATAGTTAGTTATACTACATCCTCAACTTCAATCTTAAGGGATGGAAACTAAAGAATTTTTAAATGTAAAATCAAAGAAAAGGTGATCCATCAATGCAAGCATGAGGCATGCCTGAGCATACGAACACAAATGTTAGTTATTCAATAGTTAGGATGGCATCATATTCCCTCCATGATTCACCTTTCCCTATTCTACAAAACATTTATGCTTAATATGATGATGTTGGTATGTAGTACATTGAATTGAAAATAACAAAAACCTTAAATTTTAGAATAAATTTATATTTCCTTAATTATGTTAAAATTAATATTATTATCATAACCAATAGCTAACATCATCCTTTACTAGGGTTTGTAGTCTCCACCATGGCTGAGACTATAGAAGGGAGTTGACCTCAAAGCACTCCCTTCCAAAGCTTCATCTAAGAGGTAGAAACATTCAAAGCACTAGCCATGGCCACCTCCAAGAAAGATTGCAAAGGAAAACACTGTAAGAGACCTATCTATTTGTGAAGAAGACAAAAGATATCCTTATGGTGGATATGCCCCTTGACATCCCTCGAAAGGAATCTCTAGCTCTTGTAGAGAGGGCCTTTAAAGGGCAATTACTAAAATTTTGTCAACACCCAAGTCAATGAAGACTTGGCTCTTGAAGAACTAGGTTGCTTACATCAAGCGTTAGACAAGTTTTGTAGTAAAGGCTCCTATGCCTTTTTGTTCAAGCACAAAGAGAATAAGGAATTGATATTCGAAAGGAGCCCTTATTTCATGGGGTCCAAGGGGAGTGCATTGGGATAGGTGTGTCATACATTTGTAGTTTTGTAGCATATTAGTTATCTCAATGAATGTTGAGGAGTAGTAGGGAATAAATGATAGGTAGTAGCGTAACAACCCCCCCCTTATCTGGCTAGAAGGAGGGGACATTAACTGAACCAAGGCCTCAAAATTTCACCCCACGACCACAATTGCGAATTCATAACAACTAAAATGCATCATGTGCAGACATGGAAATAAAAACACACAACATAAATAAGCTAAATCCACACATACAACATGCAATTTATATGCATCATTATGTGAGGAACATTCAGCAATTAAATGATGAAAATGCACGATATATCAGAAATAAGAGAACACAAAAGATATTTATTGATCGTAGGCCACTTCGAGGAGGAAACCTCCTTTGAGAAATCTCAATACAAATAACTCGTGGATTCCTTCATTGGCCTCAAAAGGTACTTATATACTAAGTCCATGAGTCCAATACTATGGATCAATACCATGGAACATATAATACTACGGGACAACTTACAAAGCACCAATACTATGGATCAATACCATGGAACATATAATACTACGGGATGACTTACAAAGCATATGCGTACAATACTATGGATCAATACCATGGAACATATAATACTATGGGATAATACAATATACTAACAAAGTAAAGAGAAGGGTTGACACAGGTTCCTAAAATCCCCTACCCCTTAGAAAAATCTTTGTCCTCAAAGCTTTAGATGTAGAAATTGTTGTTGAATCTGAAGGAGTGGTTCCCATGTAGCATCCTCCGGTTGCAGTTTGTGCCACTGAATTAATACCTCTGTGATGGATCGAGAGCGAAGCTGACAAGTGCACCTAGTGAGGCTGGCCTCTGTCTCCAAAATGATGGATCCTTCATTATCCAGTTCTGGTAAAATAGTTTGTGCACTGATGTTGGTGCCAATAACTTTCTTTAGACAAGAGCCATGAAACACTAGATGAATGCGGGAAGAAGGAGGAAGTTCCAATTTATAAGCAACAAACCCAATCTCCTGAGGAACCTTATATGGCGTATAAAAATTTGGAGCCAGCTTATGATTCCCTTTGATTTTCAGGGAGGATTGATTGTAAGGATGTAGACGAAGAAAACCATATCTCCTACTTGAAAAGTGCGCTCAGAACGATGCTGATCAGCTTGTTGTTTCATTTGATTTCTTGCCATGTGAATATTGTCTTGCAAAATGAGAAGAATCTAATCTCGGGTTCGAAGAACCATGTCAACGGCCTGAACTGGTGAACTACTGGGGGTGTATGGAAGAAGCACTGGCGGTGCTTGACCATAGAATGATTCAAATGGATTCATTTTAGATGGATTGTGGTAGGAGGTATTGTACCACCATTCAGTGAGAGGGAGCCACTTTTCCCACTAATGTTGTTGTTCGAAGGTGAAGCAACGAAGAATAGTGTCCAAATATTTGTTGATAACTTTAGTTTGACCATTTGTTTGTGGGTGATACCCTGGAATCATCTTTAGTTTGGTGCCGGTGTGGCAAAAAAAATTTGTCCAAAAATGACTGGTGAAAGTTGCATCGCGATCTGAGACAATGGAAGAAGGGATTCCATGAAGACGGAAGATCTGGTCTAGTAAAATATGTGTGCTTGAGGATGCGGTATAGGAATGGCTAGTGAGGGCACAAAAATGACTATATTTGGAGAGGCGATCAACCACAACCAAAACCCTTGTCTTCCTTCTAAATTTAGAGAGCCCTTCAATGAAATCCATAGAAATATCTATCCAAATCCGTGTAGGGATGGGAAAGGGTTCGAGCAATCTCGGAAGGAGTGTTGTTTTACCCTTGTTGTGTTGGCGGGTATCACATTCAACCACCATCTATTGAATTGTCCTTTTCATTCCCTTCCAAAAGAAGTTACGTCGTGCCCGCTCATATGGTTTGAGGAACCCAGATTGCCCTTTCGATGGAGAATCATGGAGTTCATAGAAGATAGTTGGTTGAAAATCTATGCTCTAGGGAAGCACCAGACGACCTTCACATCTCATGGAAGCACCAGCCCAAGAGTAATGCGGTACAGTAGAAGGGTTGTTGGAAAATCGTTGGATGATTTGAGATAATGAGGAGTGATTGACATAACCCTGCTGACCAGATTGCAGCTAATTTGTAACAGGCATAGAAATAGCTAAAAGAGAAACTTGGTCATCAAATGTGTGAGAAAGAGCATCTGCCACAAGATTTCCCTTACACTTCTTGTAAGTGATCTCATAGTCATAACCCATGATTTTGCTAACCCATTTCTGTTGTGTTGGGGAAGAGATCCGTTGTGCCAAGAAATATTTCAGAAGTTTTAGTGATCAGTCTTGATGCAAAAATGATTCCCTAATAGGTATGGCTTCCACTTCTGTACTGCATGAAAAATAGCCATGATTTCCTTCTCATATGTAGATGCAACTAAATTCTTACCATAAAGGGCCTTGTCTGTGAATGCAAGGGAATGTTTGTCTTGAAGGAGAACAACAACAAGTCCATTGTCACAAGCATCACTCTCAATAGTGAAGGGCTTGGAAAAATCGAGCATAGCTAGAATAGGTGTACTACATATAGCTTGTTTTAGTTTGTCAAATGCACACTCAATAGCATGTGTCCATGTAAAAGCATCCTTTTTCAAGAGAGCAGTTAATGGAGCTACAATATTCCCATAATCCTTGACAAAATTGCGGTAGTAGCCATTCAATCCCACTGGTTTAGCAAAGACACATTCATATCCATCCAAAATTTGTTGTATATCCAAAGGAGCAGTGGAGACTGCTGAAGGTTGCATCTGAATGGAATGGAGTTGAGCGATGAAACCATGTGAATTCTTCTTAAGGAGATTTTCCAGGTGATGTGAACTGATGATGCTAAAATACCCTTGTTGTAATCCCTTCAATGTGTGATTTTTCCCACTGACTAAAAAATGCATCCAAATTTCAGCAAAATCCCATAAGATGGGTCCAAGTGTGTGTAACCATTGGGAACCCAAAACCACATCACATCCGCCTAAGGGAAAGGCAAACATGTCAGATCGCAGGTTATAATATCCAATAGAGATACGCATTGCGACACTTCCCATTGCAATGTAAGGTGCCCCCATTGGAAATCATGACTTCAAAGCTGGAGCAAGGATGGACAAAACAATCATCCTATTTGGTGCTCCGAAGGTCAATGAAGTTATGAGTGCTACCAAAATCAATGAGTATTGTAAGAGGGAGCTGCTTGAAGTAACCCTTGACCTACGTTGTTTGTGGGTTGGTGACTCTGGGTAAATCATTGAGAGATATCTATGGATGGTCTTCCTAAGAAGGAGGGTCAATAAGCGGCTGCTCAATGTCGACCTAGTCATGTACTGTATCCTGAGATTCTTAAAAAAATTTAGTTGCAGGCAGAGAATCCACATCCAAGAGATAGATCTTTTTCTCAACACATCTATGCCCCTAAGTAAATTTATCATCCCAATTATAACAAAGCCCTTTTTCTTGACGTGCTTGCATTTGTGCTTTAGAGAAATGCTTGATAGGAGTTGCTCTAAGAGCTAGCATGATGAGAGGTCTTTGGGAAACCATATTTCAGAATGGAACAAAAGTGGATTTGTAGTGTTGTTGGGATCTAATATTGTCCTCTGCCAACTTATCCAATCCTAAGAATTCCATCATTGTGCTAGGACATAACATTTTAACCTCAGATTGGATTGAATATTTCATACCACTGAAAAAAAAACTCCTGTAGAATTCACCAGACAATCCTTCTATGTGATTGGTTAGTTTCTCAAATTATTTCTGATACTCTCTCACAGTGCCAATTTGGAAAAGTTTAGTGATTTCTCATGTGAAGTCATCAAAAGCACTAGGACCAAATCGTTGCTAAAGGAGTTGGCAAAACTCTGTCCATTTTAGCTTTGCATGAGCCTTGATGTACCAACGAAACCATTGAAGGGCTTAATGTTCCAAATGAAAGGATGCAAGTGGAACTTTGTTGACATCAAAAGTATTATGCAGACTAAAACATTTTTCTGCTCGGTATATCCATCCAGTCGGATCATCACCATTGAAACGAGGAAAATCAAGCTTTGGCCCATGAAAATTGCTGGAAGAAGAGAACCCAGTGTCTGCAGAAAACTATGGCTGTTGTCTATTGTTCATGGCTGAAGGCTGAATATGGAGGATGATCAATTTGTTATCCAAATCTTGGAGTTTGGTATTGAGGGATGCAAGTTCTTTCTCCATGTTTTTTGCTCTTTCACGGGTGACAACCATTACCAGGATTTTATTTATTTATTTTATTTTATTTTATAAAAAATTTGGGAATGGGTAGAAAAACAAAATAAAAAACATCTTTAGTAAAGGAAAATTTGGATTTGGGGAAAACTTTGATGGGTAATTGGGGTTTGACTAGGTTTTGGACACTTTCTAATGGACAGGGAAGCAGAAAATGCGGATTTCAAAAGCAGAGTGAAAGAATGGAAATATTTGTCAAAGAGGGACAATGAAACATAATTCGGAAGTGAACATTGTGGAAACATTTGAAGGCGATTGGGTGAAAATCGAAGAAATTATGACAAACCCTAAAAATAGACATATGTGAGATTTCTGGCTTCAGGAAATGGAATTTGAGATAGGGTCCTCAGGAAGAAAATATGAAGAATGGAAGTGCATGGATTCCAGTGAATTTTCAAGGAAAATGGAGCTCAAGCAAAAAATATATGGCAAAAAAATAGAAATTTGTACTCATTTTTTTTCGGATTGGATCTGCAACGGCTCTAGACAGATGTAATCTATTATTTATCAGCAAGAAATAGATATGGACCCAGGGTATGCTCAACTTCCTAAAGGTTCAGGGGATTCACTCGGCCACCAATGTTGTCTAACGACTTGCATATTAGGTAAGTACCCCTCACTCCACGACTCAGGTAAAACTGATCACCACTTTGCGACAAACGAAAACTATTGGTTTACCTCATAGGTGGGAACTAGTCAATCAGGTAGGGGTCGTTTCCCTTTTCGATGGCAGGTCCTCTAAATGGTACATCTACTTCGGGGTTCCTTTGGTACTCCTCACAATGATTTTTAGGGCTATGACCAAGTACTTCCCATAGTTAAGTGGATAGGGATTATTCTCGGATCTTAACTGCAATTGAAAGGAACGATACAGATGCAAAGAAAAAGAACTGCTGCAATAATCACAGTTCCTGGAAGCCACTGCGAAATTTTTTTTGGTAGAAATTCACCCAGCGAGCCCAAGAAAGTGCTCTGATACCAGATGTGAGGAACCTCCAACAATTAAATGATGAAAATGCACGATATATCATAAATAACATAACACAGAATATATTTATTGATCGCATGCCACTTCGAGGGGGAAACCTCCTTTGATCAAGCTCAATACAAATAACTCGTGGATGCCTTCATTGGCCTCAACACGTACTTATATACTAATTCTATGCATCCAATACTATGGATCAATACCATGGAACATATAATACTATGGGACGAATTACAAAACACCAATACTATGGATCAATACCATGGAACATATAATACTACAGGATGACTTACAAAGCATATGCATCTAATACTATGGATCAATGCCATGGAACATATAATACTATGGGATTATACAATATACTAACAAAGTAAAGAGAAAGGTTGACACATGTTCCTAACACATTATCACATGAATACAAATAAAATCATTGCACATCAAATACATAAGAATACTTATATTTAAACAAAGAAGATCCAAGCAACTGACTCTGTAAGAGCGATTTTCCACCCAACCATAGGCACTCTGTCTAGCATATACCCTTTCTGATGAGAGGCCACCCCCAAGTTGGGCTATGAATATCCATAAGAATACTTATCTTTAAACAAAGAAGATCTAAGCAACTGGCTGTGTAAGAGCGATTTTCCACCCAACCATAGCCACTCTGTCCAACATATACTCTTTCTGATAAGAGGCCACCCCCAAGCTAGGCTATGAGGCCACCAAGGAAAAAGGAAACACCTACAGGCTTTTATCTCTCAACCCACAACCCATTCTGGTCACTGTCCTTAGCCAAAAATATCAACTAGAGTTCTACAGGGATCTCACTAAGCCATCACAACCATGGCACTCCTTCCAACTGCGCCACACAACACAAGGAAGGAATTTCCATTTTGATCAACAATTCCCTTAGGAAATCCAACCCTTACAGTGCTTACCAATGTGTGCAGTAAGGGTCCAACATGTTGTATGCTAATGGAGAACCTCCTGCAACATTAATCCATGGCTTGTCAAGCACCCAAAAGTAGCAGAACTCAATGGGTAAGGGTTCCTAGCTTTCCCAAACTCCATGCTTACCTACAACCATCTATTTTCCTTTCCAAAGATGCATCTCTGTCACCAAATTCGAATTTCTGGGTTAAACACCATCTGGTAATGGTCATGAACAACAATGGAAAACTCTACGTAGTGTAGCAGCATGCATGAGAGAATGAATGTGAATGAGAATGAGCAAAAGAGTGTTGACTTCAAGGATATTGTAACATCCCTCCAACTTGACCCCTATTGTTATTATTTTTTTAAATGTAATTATAATTGTGTAAGCAGCCCTGGTGAAGAGCTCAAGGCCAAGGCCTCACTAATGGACCTTGAAACTAGTGTTATGTCCCTAAGTTTTATTTTAATCTTAGGGGTTGAAGAGCAGTGACACCTTTACACGATGACAACCAATTTCACTAAGGATAGGTAAGTTCAAGATCATCATCGAAATCCACTATCAAGCAAATTGTGTAAGCTAACTAGTAACACTAGGTAGACTAATTAAATCTAAATGATGTCACCTCTTAAGGAGTGTGCTAAAAGAACACCATAAACTCCCAAGGCAAACAAAAATTAGCTTATCTATGAAGTTAAGTTATACTAAGAGATGTTAGTGAGCTTGATTATATATATATATCGATGTCTACATAAATACAAATGGAATATTAGTATATACTTAACTTTAAGTTACATTATGGAGATATAAGATATTCTGATAATGATAAATATATATATACATTAATTCCTACAAATAGTGTTAGAGATTCAAAAAGCATTAATATTGGTATATATTTTGAAAGATCAATAGTTATGATAAAAACTATTTAATGGATATTATATATATATTTATATATGCATAAATATTTATAATATTATATATATTTTTGGGAGATATCAATAAATAGTTGTAATAACTATTTAGCTATATATATATATATATATAAAGAAAAAAAAAAGGCTTACAACATGTTGAGAACATGTTGAGAAATAAGTGATGTTAACCTAGTAGATTATCATAAAGACAATTAAGTGCACCAAGACTTTGTTTAAAGGTCTATATATAATAAGACATATAAAATAGTATGTTCCTTTTTAGCAAATTTTTGTTTGATCAAATAGTTAATACTATATACAAGTATGTAACCTAATATAAAGGAATGCATTGATAACCTACTATCAAACTACAATAAAAAGGCTATTAAGGTTGGGATGTTTTCCCGCTGCCTAGGATACCAAAGAGGGGAATCTTTTCATCTCTTTTTCCAGGTATGAAAGCGCCATTTTTTAGGGTGAGTGATGGCGGGAGGGACAACCTCTCCTGTTCTTTATTGATCTTGTCCCCATGCTCTCAAGTTTAATTAATAGAGTATCTTTTGTTTTTCCTTCTCTTTTATGAGAGCATGACGCTATTCAGTTTTGTTAAAACTCTTCTATCATTCGTGGAGCACTCGACTCCCAATCCCTGCCAGTTTCCCAGTTATGGAGCGTTGGCATTCGTCGTTTTCCACTTGTCATTTCAACGAGGGAATCAAAACTGTCACTCCAACCTTTTTATGGAGGACGAGATTTGGGACACACAAGGGTTCTAGTCTCCCGTTTCAACCTGTAGTTTTTGGTTATGTCTTTTGTGTTTGTAAATGTATAGGCTTCCTGAAAACGTAAGGGGGTTCGACATCGCGTCAATGTTGAGATGCGATCCAAGCAATGGGAGAAGCTTGGTAATCTAGTTGCTTACTTAGAAGTAAGTAACCTCTAATCTTGCTGAACTTCCTCGTATTTGATCAGAGAATTATCGCTGCGTATAATCCTGGAAGGCTCATATTCTGATTTCCATTTCAAATATTGTATGATTTTTTATTTATTTATTTAAATCTTAGTTAGAGGGACAATTAGTTAAATTGTTGTGTGATATTTAATTGTCAACCTCCTCACATCTATGCAAAGAATGTGACCCCTGACTGAGGGAGTCAGATTATCCTTTCCATCGCATCTCTGCATGGAATGTGATCTCTACTAACTAATTTGCTCGACAAGGTTAAGCAATTTTAAAGGAGATCTCTACTAATATTTAATTGACAGAATTTCCTTGATGAAAGTGACCCATGCCAAAATCCTTTCGTTGTTTTAGTCTGTCATTAATCCGATTTGCAATCTTAGGATCGCAGCTTAATATTGTTATTGATGACGTAAATTTACTGATAGAATTATTCCCCTATTGGTCTCGACATAACTCAACCTTGGCATACTGAAGTCGGCGTGACTTTGGTCATTGTAGCCTTCAACCTTGCTAGAATTTGTAACTAAGTGTAAAATTAGTCACAGCAGATCTAATGAACAAGTAAATCAATCACAATAGATGAAACTCAGAAAATATGGTGTAAACTATGCAAGAACATGCATCAGTGCTCAATATCCCAGTAAGGGTGAAAATACAATACAATAATGTCACAATGAGTGAGAAATTTGAATTTCCTAAGGAGGCCATTCAAATTAATTGAATGGCATAGCTTGGCTCCAACTAGGAGTCCTCATCATCAATCAGTGGTGGTCATCAATGCACAAGAACCAGTCATCCAGGTGTCAATCTGATTCTAACTGAGTGTAACTAGTGTAACTGAAGTGTGTAGCACTGATATAGGGAAGGAGGCTCAGTGGAGGGCGCATGGGAGGCTAACTAAGGTCAGAACAAGTCATCTAGTCAATATGGAGGTCCAACGGAGTGAAACAGTCAGTCAGGAGTAAAACTAGCCTCAAATCAAGGAGAATCGGAGCTAACTGAGTGTAAATTGAGTTGGTAGGTGAGGAAGTGTGCCCTTCTTTGGCAGTAGGTGAGATGTGGGCACCTTCATGACTAGGAGGGCTAAAAATATGAGGATAAAAGCTCCTGGGTGCTAGAAAGAAGTGGATAAGGTGCTGGAGGCATCAACCTGGTGACTGGGATGCATGCAAACCCTAGAGATTGCATGCAAACAATAATTGCATGCAAAACCCTAACAATGATGATGTGGATATCCGAACACCCTCCCTCAAGCTAGACTATGATGTAAAAAATAATAATATAGGGCCCTCGTTACTAAGACCAAAGGTCACCCCAATTCAATAATCCAAAAAAAATGTTGAAAATAAGCTAAGTGAGGAAAGAGGGAAAACCCAGTGGGAAGAAAGCCCCCCCTCAAGCTAAAACATAATAATGGATCAATCTATCTCCACCATGATGGAACTCACCCCCAACAGTGAACAGAGGTAAGAGAACTTCTTCTCAGTGAAGCTCTTGGTGAAGATGTCTGCAATTTGCTTGTTGGTAGGGCAATATTGCAGAATGATAGTGTGATCATGCACAAGCTCTCGGATGTAGTGCATGTGAATCTCAATGTGTTTGGTCCTCTACCGCTGAACTAGATCTGTGGAGATCTTGATAGCACTTTGATTGTCACAAAAGACGATAGTCGAAGTAGTGCCACCAAAACCAAACTCGGAAAGAATACCTTACAACCAAACTACCTGAATGTAGGCATTCACTGCCCCTCGATAATCTGCCTCTGCTGAAGAAAGTGCAATGGTTGCCTACTTTTTGTTGGACCAGCAAATAGGGCCATGAACAATCATGAAAACATATTCAGAAGTGGACTTCCGATCAAAGCCATCACGTACCCAATCTGAATCAGTAAAACCAATGAAATCAAGCTCAGAATCTGCAGCATAGTGGATGCCAAAATGTCTCGTACCTTGCACATATTGCAAGATCCGCTTGGCTGCCCACCAATGAATCTCATGGGGCTATTGCATATACATTGATATAGCACTCACGGCATAATATATATCAGGCCTATAGTGTGTCAAGTATAGTAGTGAACCAATCAACTGTCGATACATAGTGCAATCTACAAGCGGTGTAGAATTTCCCTCCTCAAGACTAATTCCTGAGAGGAATGGGAATGGGGCTGCCTTACATTCAGCCATATTAAACTTCAATAACAAGTCAGAAGCATAATTTTTCTGAGATATAGTGATCCCATCAAAATTTTGAGCTATCTCCAAGCCCAAAAAGTGACTCAGCAAGCCCAAATCGCTCATGTCAAAAGCTAGATTTAAGGCAGTTTTTAGCTTGTTTATTGAAGTAAGAGTGCTACCAGTAATGAGAAGATCATCAACATAAAGAAAAATAATCAACAAATTACCTTTAACTTGCTGTAGGTACACATTCAGATCAGGTTTGCATCTTTTGAAATTCTGAGAAAGAAGGAAGGAGTCCATCTTTGCATACCAAGCTCTTGGGGCCTGTTTTAAACCATACAAAGATTTCTTCAATCTGCAAACTAATGACGGATCTGATGTGTAACCTTCTGGCTGCTTCATATATACCTCTTCAGCAATATCTCCATGTAGAAAAGAACTCTTCACATCCATGTGGTGCACTTCCCAGTGCTTGGATGCAGAAATAGCCAAAACTAGGCAGATGGAATCCATCTTTGCAACCGGTGCAAAAGTCTCAGTGTAGTCCACTCCTTGGACTTGGGAGAAACCTTTTGCCACCAACCTAGATTTTTGTTTGCTGATAGAGCCATCAGCAGAAAATTTCGTGTGGTAGACCAATTTACATTGGACTAATTTTCTTCCAGGTGGAAGAGAAACTAGCTCCCATGTATTGTTCTTTTGAAGAGAACTGTACTCTTCATCCATGGCACTTTGCCATCTCAGATCTCGGTGGGCATGGTAGTATGTTTTGGGATCTGAACCAATCATCAAATAACAAATATTAGATAATAATGGATCAGAAATAGAAAGAGCCATACCTACTCTTTGAAAGTCCTCTCTTGTTCGTCTTAGATCAGCAGGATTTCCAATGTTTGAACCAGCAGATTGAAGAGTGTTTTGGGCCCACTTCGGTAACCGAGGAGGATCATAATGGTCGGATTCCGAACTTGATATGTCATGACCATCATGTGCTGATAAAATATCATAAATATCAGAACCAATACTTTCATTATCACTGCTCAAATCTTCTTCTAGTAGAGGCGGTGAAACGACAGTTTCTTCCTCGACTAGTTGCAATTCTTGAAGCGGTTCTTCAAATTGCACACTACGCTCTATGAATATCTTTTTGGTTCTGATATCCATGAGTTTATATGCCTTTGATTCTTCTCCATATCCTATCATTATGCACTCAATACTTTGTTGATCTAAAGCTCGTCTCTTCTTGGAAGGAATTCTAGCCCATGCAATGGAGCCAAAATCCCTCAAATTTGACACATCCGGTTTGTGACCAAAAAATGATTCGAAAAGAGTCATACCTTTCACGAAGGAATGTGGGACTTGGTTCTGAATATATGCAGCAACATTAATTTCTTCAGCTGAAAGATTTGTAGCCAAACCTTTTGACTCAATCATGCAAGTAGCCATCTCTTTCAGTGACCAATTTTTCCTTTCCACTACACCGTTCTGCTAGGGTGTGTATGGAACTGTATGTTGGATTGGAATTCCGCTTTTGGCACAAAGTTGCAGCAAATCGACCTTGATATATTCTCCACCATTATCAGATCTAAGAGCTTTGATCTTGCTCTCAGTGGCGGTCTCAACAGAAGCCTTAAAATCCTTGAATTTTCCAAGCACTTCTGACTTGTTTTTGAGAAAAAATACCCAAGTAAAGCGGGAAAGATCATCAATAAATGTCAAAACATACCTTGAACCATTTAATGACATATTTGGAAGTGGACCACTAATATCAAAATGTATGAGGCCCAAAATGGTGGAAGCTCTGCTAGCTTTGCTGCGGTCAAACCTGTGCTCGGGGTGCTTCCCAATAATGCAACCGATGCAAATTCCCTTCGAGGAACGGAGTTGTGGAAGACCATCTACCATGGATTTCTGTTGTAGCAGAAGCAAATACTTGTAATTAAGGTGTCCAAACCTTTCATGCCAAATCCTACTAACCTCATTTCCATGAGTGAGGAGAGCAGTGGGCTTTTCAAGTGGCACAAAGTGAGAAAACTCATAGTATTTTGCAGTGTGGTTTGCCTTTCCGACTGCAATAAGTCTTCCACTTTTGAGATCAGAAATTTCAACTGTATTAGGGATGAATCTAACTTTCTTTGGTTCATCAGTGTGTGTCATTTGATACACAGAAAGTAGATTTGAAGCCAAGGAAGGCACATAGAGAATATTTTGGAAGCTTCCATGTTCTACATGGATGGTACCTTTTCCCTTTGAAGAAATTTTTGAGTCATCTCCCAAATGGATGGGGATGGAGCTATTTGGATCGAATGAAGAAAAATAATCAATATTTGCAGACATATGATTCAAGGCACCAGAATCTATCAAAAGAGTAGTGGGCTTCGAAACAGTTGCCATGAGTGCTTGACCTCTCTCATGATCATCATTCCTATCCTTCTTCCTTGCACCGTTGGGAAGACATATGTTGTTCTTTTCCAAAAGGAGAGCCATTTGATCTATTGTTTTCTTCATGCATGAACTTTTGGGATGAAAGCCATGGTTGCAATAAGAACACTTAGATTTTTCTTTTCCCTCTTTACCCTTTTGCTTGTTTCTTGAACTGGATGGTGCATCCGTCTGCTTGCCTTTCTCTCTTTGCTTGTGAGGTTCGAATTTGAGCTTCTCTTTCTTTTGCTTTCCTTTGCCATTCGAATTTTTAGATCCTTGAACAAATAGGGCTGAATCTTTAGAGTTTATGGACCCCATTTGAATCAACTTGTCATGCTCTTTTGTAACGGATTCAATGAAGGCATTCAAGGTAGGCATCTTCCAATTCGGGGTAGTTAGCCGACCGGAATTGAAAGTCGAGACAAATACCGAATAATATTTACCAAGTTTGGTGAGAATGGAGAGGATCAATTGCTTATCCTCTTTGATAACTCCACTGTTCTTCAACTGCATGGCTAAGTGCTTGAATCTTGTGAAAAACTCATTGATGCTCTTGAAATTCTCAGGACTAAGAGCAATCAATCCATTCTCTAATTGAAAATCCCTAAGCTTGTCCTGCTTGCCAAAAAGTGTGTCAAGTTGCTTCCATATTTCTTTTGGAGTCTTCAATCCACTGAGATGGAAGTGAAGATCTTTGGAAATAGAGAGGCAAAGGAGACCATAAGCTTCATCAAGCTTGTTGTAGTGTTTGGTTCTTTCCGACAATGTGCTTGGCTCCAATTTGAGGCCAACGATGACTCTATAGAATCCTTTTGAACGCAATATAATTTCCATATCATATTTCCAATCAAAATAGTTGAAGGGAGTGAGGATAGGCTTTGAAGAAGAGTATTCCATTGCTAGGAGCGAGTGATGTAGAAAAGCTTGCAAAAAGCAAGGTAGTGAATGCAATTGGTGAAGATGATTAACCTGCAAATCACAATAAAAAAAAGAACAGTAAGGTCAAACAATCCACCCTTTTAGAGTTGCATCACACCTGGGATTGGAGATCAAACAAGTTGAATGGGTCCAATGTATCAAATCCAGGAATTATGTGGAAAACTCAACTTCTGGAGTGGATTGGAAGTGTATTTTTCTTCTTTGCATGCACATGAGTGAATGCACATGAGATCTTTCATGCCAAAATATCTGTAATGTTGACACTCAAATCTTCTTGTAGAACACTTGTAGAAAAGAGATCTTGTCCCTGCAATGGCTCTGATACCATGTAAAATTAGTCACAGCAAATCTAATGAACAAGTAAATCAATCACAATAGATGAAACTCAGAAAATATGGTGTAAACTGTGCAAGAACATGCATCAATGCTCAATATCCCAATAAGGGTGAAAATACAATACAATAATGTCACAATGAGTGAGAAATTCGAATTTCCTAAGGAGGTCATTCGAATTAACTGAATGTCATATCTTGGCTCCAACTAGGAGTCCTCATCATCAATCAGTGGTGGTCATCAATGCACAAGAACCAGTCATCCAGGTGTCAATCTGAGTCTAACTAAGTGTAACTGAAGTGTGTAGCATTGATATAGGGAAGGAGGCTTAGTGGAGGGTGCATGGGAGGCTAACTGAAGTCAGAACAAGTCATCTAGTCAATCTGGAGGTCCAACAGAGTGAAACAGTCAGTCAGGAGTGAAACTAGCCTCAAATCAAAGAGAATCGGAGCTAACTGAGTGGGTAGGTGAGGAAGTGCACCCTTCTCTGGAAGTAGGTGAGATGTGGGCGCCTTCATGACTAGGAGGGATAAAAATATGAGGATAGAATATCTCAGGTGCTAAAAAGAAGTGGATAAGGTGCTGGAGGCATCAACCTGGTGATTGGGATGCATGCAAACCCTAGAGATTGCATGCAAACCCTAATTGCATGCAAAACCCTAACACTGATGATGTGGATATCCGAACACTGAGAACATAGGTACTAACTCTGTAAACCAATTTATTTCCTTTGATTTGTTTATGAATGCGTGAAGGAGATCGCAGATCTCTCTGCGTTCTTTTTTCTCATTAAGATACCATGTGTAAATTTACTGCGTTTCCAAAGAATATAGCTGTAGAAAAAAAATATCGGGGTTTCAATATTATATCCTGGCATTTTGTTATTTTAGGATCTCGGTCGGGTTCATTTTTATGCAATCTCGTCATTTTTCATCCCTACGGTTTCACTAACTCAGCGTGGATGGAAAATCCTGAAGCGATCTCCCTTGTGGGGGGATCGGTACTCCTTCAATGTGAGTTACCACACTTCAATGTGAGTTACCACGCAGTAGCCAGACATAATTTAAAAGTCTACTCTTATCCAAGTTATGGTTGATCGCTGCCTGGCTCCTTCAATTATGAAGGTATGCATTATGACTTTTCACATGTTATATGACAGTAAAAATCTGCGATCAACCTTTTGGGACATAGCTGCAAACACTTTTAGTAGTCTTCACCTTTATTTATTTATTTATTACGATTTCATTCCTCACGAATATCTCTGAACTTTAGAAAGCCTCGAATGGAGTAAGTGATCCTTGTTAAATTTTACCTGTTGTTGCTCTTAAGTTGGGAAAATAAGATCGGGTTATTTATGCATTGCTGCTCGTACATTTGGGCTGGAAAGATGATTTAGTAAACAGTAATTAGAGATTTCATGTGTAAACTATTTTTTTTTTGGCTAGGTTTTGGTTTAAACAAAGATTTAATATATATGTAGGAGTCAAAAAGAGAATGCTAACCTTATTTCTAAGTCGTAGACATATTTTGATGTATTCTATGGATGGGGAAAAGAAATATCCCTAACCCTTTTAAGCAATCAGAAAGAGTTGTTAAGGTAATTTTTTCCTTAGACCATGTATATAATAAAGAAAAATATTATCCCTTGTTTTTATAATCTAGAGTTTAATAGTAACTTGTCGAAAGGAAAATATAAGAATATCACTCTGGTTCATGCAACTAAGAATACAAGAAATTGTGATGAAACTAGACCTTACCTTTGGGAAGGACTCTAACATTCAAAATTAAGAGAATATGAAGGGTGGGTTTATATTTGATCAAATTAATACAACACAACCTTTTGTGGACGTAGCCCAAGGATTGGGTGAACCACATTAAAAATGGTCTCTCCCTATGTTGTGTCTCTTTTTGATATGGTGTTCCAATGTTAATCAGCTTGGGTTGCTTTGATTATGCATTACTAACTATAATGACTTGTTGTTTATATATTTGTGCCAATGTATGCATTGATGAATGATATATCCTTGTTAATTTATGTTGACTATGTGATATCCTCATAATTGTGTCTCTTGTTCAAGCATTTCAAATTACCACTAAGAGGCGAAAACTTTTTGAAGATATTCAAAGGCAAATGTAGTGTTATTCAATTACAAATTAATCTAAATTCAAGTTAGATAAGGTATTGGATTCATACTTTTACCTTGAAGAAATTCACTATATATGCAAAGTGAAATAGAGTGATTATTATTTGACATGGTGATCAATGGGTAGGTGTTGTCTGAAACTTTTGGATAATTAAGAAAGGTATTTATTAGATTAATTATTATAGAAATGATTATGCATACTCCTTATTTCTGACGAATAATTAATCGACATTATGTTTAAAAGAAATTAGGGTTTCTCATATCTTATTGTTAAATTTTCATCGAGATTTTTTTTTGAAAATTCACTAATTTACTAACTCACAAATTTGGGTTTGTGACATATGGTATCAGAGCACTAGGTTACAGCACTCAGGCCTAGTGGGCTCAACGTGAGATAAATGAGTTTGAAGGCTAATCAAGTTGTTCTTGTTTTTTTTATGCATGGACTGGATTGGACGAGGGGGAAATGTTCTCAGAGTTAAACTTCAAGTTTCTCCAAAAGAGTAAAGATAAGTATTTTTATCCTCATAAAATTCTGAGTGAGGTATGTTATTTTTTGTCCAAAGTCTTCCTTGCTAGATAAAAGATATAGATAATCATATAGTTGAATAGTATTGTTATGGAATATGGTATTTGTTGAAATAATTTCAGTATATGTGAAAAATGGTTTTGTACAGAATAGTACAATCAAATGTTAGCATGTAAAGCACCTTCTATACATAAGGATCAAACTAGTTGAAGTATGTAGAAATAAATACATGAAAATTTTGAATGAAGCAAAGAAATACTAGGATGCAATTATCTTATATGAAGGATGTATTGGTATAGAAGTTGTTTTTTGGGACTTTTCTGAAATTTTTGTGAAATGTAAAAATTATGTATCATGATTGATTAACTTTGTTAAAAAGAATAGAAGCGTCATAATACTTTGTATTGTCCTTTGGTAAAGTACTAGTCTAGAAGAAATAGATAAGGATATAGAAAACCTTGGCAAATTGTGTTATTACCTTTACAAAAGAAAGGATTATGAAAAATGTTGTGAAACATGTAGATTAATAAGTAATTTCAAATTGCATAGAAGTATCATTTAATTCCACATTTTAGTTGTTGATATTCTATTTTTCTATCAAGGACTACTAAGTGCATTATCTATGAGCTTCCTGAGGTTAGAATGTAGTATTATTTGTATACTCCAAAGAATTGAGTTTGTTTGATTAGGTGAAGTTACTTGAACACTTTCAATTATAATAACTACATTTTGTTGATATTGCATAGTTGTTACGATAGTTTCATAGAATGCTATTTCAGAAAATATTACAGAATATGATTCGGTAAAATATTTATTGCATATTAATAAGTGCATCCTTTGAAATAAAAGGTTGGTCCTCAAGTACCAAATGATAGAATGTACATTGGTTTACTTAAGCTTTTGATAGTATGCTTATTGAAAAATAAATGCTGACTTGTTTTCATTCTCGTTGGTGGATCCAAGAGTATGGAGTCCATAGCCTAAGAAATTGCTATTCTTGAGTATTGATAGCCAAATTGAATCTGACATATCTTAGGTTCATAGGTTACAAATTATGTTTAAAGATGTGAATGAATTCATGTGGCAAGATGAAAAATGTGTTTGAATAATATTTGGTTATGAAAAATCATCATCTTGTTAAAAGTTAAGATTTTATTATTTAACACAAATCGTATTGCATTATAGAGAATAAAGCTTCTTATCGTAAATGAATTTTAAGGATACGCCTGAAAGTGTATTACTATATGAAATTGCAAGTAGTGTTTTCTAGGAGTTTTAATGGTCTTATTTTTAGAATGCATATGATTCTAATTATTCTTTCTTAGATGGACCCCTCGTAGAATTTTTTATATCTTCTAATAAAGATTGACGTGCATCAAGTTAAAGGGGCTTGTTAATAGTACGATTTTGATTAGAGGAAAAGAAGAATCCTAATATTTTTGTGATTGATTGAGCATGGGATCTTCTAACATCTAAATTTTATTAAGAAAATAATCTTTAAATGATAAGTCTCGATTTGAAATGAATCTATATGTAATTAAATGTTTAAACTATGATGCTAACATGTTTGTTTGTTAACAGATTTGACCTCAGACTCACATTAAGGATATTAAAGAGTTTACATGTATACACCGGGATGAATTGAATAGAATGCACAAGTTAATTGAATGAGCATGCGTGTAATGCTATGGAACTAATGTGTTCAATTGTTGAACATTTGAAGCAAAGAAAATTTTCTTTTATACTAACATTTTAGGAAGTGATTTTGGAGTACAACCAATGTCATAATCCAAGAGGCACATGAATTATAAAATCACTTATATAGATAATTGAGTTAAATCGCTCAAGAGTAAGCAATGATTTACTTTACATTTTATTTGGATTATAGGATTTTATATGATTGATGTTAGACTTATGGATTAATGATGTGTGATCATCAAAATGCGTAGCATGTGATAAGAAAAATAGGTGCATACATTTGTTATTAATTTGGTGCTATTATGTTGCATGTGGCATGTAAGAAATAATAAATGATTGTTATTAAGTAAATTTCTTGGACTTAGATGAGAATGTTTGAGGGGAAAAGAATAATTTCCTAGAATCAGGCAGAGGGGATGCATCTTGCACTCACTTACTAGCTGTTGTTATGGGACAACTTCCATAAATTGTGGTCATGCTCCCCATGTAAGTGGAACAAAGAAGGTGGAGTGCTCGTTGAATGTTATACTGACCCAAAAGACCTAGGAAATCTTTATATCCATCGAATTGAGTAGAGGAAGGGCTCACAAAATTTTCCTTGTGTTGTTAGAACAGAGCACACAAGAGGTTCTCTAAGGAGACATAATTTTTTGTTTCCTTGTGGTGTTAGAATTGAACCCACAAGAAGATTCAATGAGGGGAAACTATGTAATGAGTTGCAGAGTAAGACTGTTAAATTTTCCTGCTCATTTACAGAGGGCTCATGTTTTGTATGCAAGTATCCATGATTGTTGAGGTACAAAAGAGCGTTTTGTATGCAAGTCTCCATGATTGTTGAAGTACAAAACAATGCTATGTATGCAAGTGTATATGATTGCTGAAGTACATGAGCATGATATGTATGCAAGTATTCATGATTGCTGAAGTACATAAGAGTGATTTGTATGCAATTCTCCATGATTGCTGAAGTACAAAGGGATTGCCTTGTGCTGCTGAGTTTGTAGAGAATATTCTAACTGCAAAACAAAGTCTTGGTGGAAGATTTGATTTATGATATAACAATATTTAATGATTTATCTTGCAACTAGACTATTGGATGTCTTTTTATGTGAATGTTATGAATACTAGAGTAAACAAATATTTCCTCAAGGATGAGGATGATTTGATAAATGTTAACATTTACTATTTTGAAATTTTGTATACTTATGTTATGCTGAAGAATGTTGGAAAATCTTGTACAAGTTGTACAATGTGCAGGTTATAAATGATAAGAGCCTGCGAAAATCGCAAAAATGTAAAGATGACCAAAGTAGAAGAACAAAGAAAGCAAAAGATGATGTAAGGATGTGAAAGGAAAAATGTTGAACACCGAGGACAGTGTTATTCTTAAGGGGAGGAGGATGTAACATCCCTCCAATTTGATCCCTATTGTTATTATTTTTGTAAATGTAATTATAATTGTGTAAGCGGCCCTAGTGAAGAACTCAAGGCCAAGGACTCACCAATGGACCTTGAAACTAGTGTTATGTCCCTAAGTGTTATTTTAATCTTAGGGGGTTTAAGAGCAGTGACACCTTTAGACGACGACAACCGATTTCACTAAAGATAGGTAAGGTTAAGATCGTCACCGAAATCCACTATCAAGCAAATTGTGTAAGCTAACTAGTAATACTAGGTAGACTAATTAAATCTAGATGATGTCACCTCTTAAGGAGTGTGCTAAAAGAACACCATAAACTCCCAAGGCAAAAAAATATTAACTTATCTATGAAGTTAAGTTATACTAAGAGATGTTAGTGAGCTTGATTATATATATATATATATATATAACTATCCATGTCTACATATATACAAATGGGATATTAGTATATACTTAACTTTAAGTTACATTAAAGAGACATAAGATATTTTGATAATGATAAATATATATATATATATATATATATATATATACACATTAATTCCTACAAATAGTGTTAGAGATTCAAAGAACATTAATATCGGTATATATTTTGAAAGATCAATAGTTATGATGAAAACTATTTAATGGATATTTTTTATATATATATTTATATATGCATAAATATTTATGATATTATAAATATTTTTGGGAGAGATCAATAAATAGTTGTAATAGCTATTTAGCTACATATATATATAAGAGAAAAAAAAGAGAGGCTTATAGCATGTTGAGAAATAAGTGATGTTAACCTAGTAGATTATCATAAAGACAATTAAGTGCACCAAGACTTTGTTTAAAGGTCTATATATAACAAGGTAAATAGAATCAAAGCTTCAAGTCCCTACCAAATTCATAAGTCTAAATAATTAACGTTGTCCAAAGATATATGCTTCATTGCTCTCTCCATAACCCTTTATTAGTAGGTGAATCTATTTATCAAATACCCATTTACGAATGGAATAAAGAGCTAGTTGCTGAGAAATAAGCATTTTATTTTTATATTAAAATCAAAGATGTGAAAAAGGTGGGTCAGTGAGAAATAAAATGCAATTTATTTTAAGATTCGGGTGAGTTTAATCTGGCTTTACTTTGCAGGGCTCGAGGTTTAGGGTTAGATTGCTATGCAAAATTGTACATTTAGGAAGAGAAATTAAACTTTTTATTAATGTGAAATTGTACATTTGTATCGTGAAATGCAAAAAAAAAATGGGTAATCTTCCTTGTGAATAGCTCTGAGCAAATAACTTTTTATCTTTAAAAAGTCTAGTTTTATTATATATATATAAGAAATGATTCTCAACTAAGAAACAAATATAGTGAAAAAGGTTATGTAAAGATAGAAACAAAAAAGCATAATTACATATATAATTAGATAAATATATATTTGTATATGATATTATGCTATTGATGAAATCACAAAAGCTATTGGGAATTTATATATATTTCTCAAGTGCGGACAAGCCACTTCACTCTGTGTCTCTATTTTAAGAAGAATGTTGGAGACTAATTATTTATCACTATGAAATTATTCTCCGGTAATGAGTATCTTGGTATGTCCCGCTGGGAATTTTATTTGAAATTTTATTTGACATGTGAAAATATCTCTCTAAACTCCGTTATATCATTGTTGTGGTTCATGGGTGTTAACGAATCGCAACTGAATCCGGCGGGTCGTGAGGTCGGCTAGAATTTGATTTGAACAGATTCTTTGGTTACATCAACTACCTCTGCATGTAGAACTGGATCATCTAGTGTTGGATTTCAAGCTATCATTTTATGCTTCTGGTTAGATGTTGCTGAAACTATTGGTGGTGGAACTGCTGCTATTAGTTATTCAATCCATTCTTCAACTGTTCAGTCAACGTAAACTGGATCATTAGCATCATCCAATAGAATTAAGCTTATAACTTTTATAGTACGTATTGATGGTAAGAGTAATCAGAGCATATTACGTAATTAATAATGATATCATGTAGAGATAACTCAAAGCTTAGTATAGAGAACAGTTAGTAGCTTAATTCTATGATTGTTATAGCTATTTGCCTAAACTACCCCAATACCTTATAGCTCAGAAGTTAGTTTATATTTATCTGGCAAGAAAAAGATTAATATTTAAAAATAAAATTTGTTATAATATATCCCTAATGCTATTAAGCACTATATCCCACACTTGATTTGACATTGATTTTCACCACCAAATAACTTGTCTCACTTTGTTGAGATTTGGCATTGATTTTTAACCACGATGAGCACTTTTATAGAGTTCCAAATTCATGAGAGTTCGAACAATAAACATATACCATGACCATTTCGAATCTTAAGGACTATGAATTTTAGGGTATGATTTTGGGACTATGACTTTGAAGGTTTGAAATGATTTTCTTTCTATCTGGATGTCATGAAAATATTATAGGTGGCATTGGTTAATGACGATCCACAGACGAACACTCAGATTCATACGGCTAGCTAAAGACTTGAACAAAACTTAGAATCCTTTAACTTCACGCGTTAAACTACAGAAAAAACGTTTGCTATGGGGAATGTCGTTTCTTTGCACTATGAGAAGAATATTAGCAATGTTGGAGCCGACTCAGAATGGGAAGGTAGATTGTGCTTAAATAAATAATGGGTGGGGTATATAGAAAGAAGAGAAGGATCTGATCCTGAACAAGAAGGTGGCCGGTAGGTTGGTAAAGAACACAAATGGTAGAGTTTCAAAGGGGTCTCCATATATATAGATATTGTTCCATCAATGTATAGAATTCGTAGGTCTGGTAACCCTTTCGGGCGAACGCTACTTGTAGTTGCTGCCAAATAGACAAATATAGACTGTCTAGATGGGTAGGTAACAACTTTTTTCGCAACTGTTTAAAATAATTTAGTACGGGATTCAATATAGCCGATATCACTCTTGTCGGGGAAGCTAAATGATATTATATTGTTTTGAGATCACGCCGGCTCATAAGAGAAAAAAACTACTATCATGTAGGGCCAAAAATCTTTGTGAAATTTTGGGGCGGTAGGTGCGGGTGGGATACTCTTCGATTCCGGAGGAAATAAAATTGCAGCCTTCTCTTCGATCACCTCGCTCCCACCTGCATTGTCAGCTCCCACGAGCCTGTATTTACTCTTCCACCGGCTCCTTCTTTCCCTTCCTCCCCGATGGCTCGTCCTCCCCACTTACCCGATGCCCTGAGTCGCCTCTCCCTCTGCGAGCTTGACTCTCCTCCCCCCGTCTTCTGCTGTTGCCGGTGTGTAATCTTGAAACAATGCAGACTGTGTTGGCGGCCATAGCCACCCTCAGCAGAACACTGGTGGACATAAAATTTGCTGTCCGAAACACCTATGATGCAGTTTTCTCCAGCGTCAAACAAAATGCAGAGATGGCCTCGAATATCACTCACGCGGTCTCACAGCTCTCTTGTCAGGATCCAGGATAGATGACCTGGAAAGGAACTTGTTCGAGTTAATGGGGAAAGTGGACATGCTGCAGGAAGACATGGCCGTTCTCACAGGGAAAACTTATGGAAGCTGGGTGCACAAAACCCCCACGGTCAACGAGGAAATCAACCAAGAAATGGTGGACGCAACCTCTGCCCGGTTAAAGAATTATGGCTAGATTACAGTATAGCTCAGGTTCCATAATTTTGTATCTTTTTGTCAATGCATTTCTGCATAATCCTCAATAGACAATTTATAAAGGTTTATCCCAGCTCCATTTTGGATAGTTATAGAAAAACAAAACTCAGAGCTTGCAATATATTGCTGTTAGAAATCATAGTTATAGTCTGTCCAGACATTTCCTGCTCTGTCAGAAATCTTTTGAAAGCTTGTAATGAATAGCTGTGCACAGCTTTTATAAATATAATCTATTCCTTATTTTTCCTTGTTTCTAAGAACATATTAATTAATGAACACAAAAGGCCACACAACTCTCGATTGAAGATCTGGGTGCTCTCGGAGCTTGAGCAATTGGGAATGTCAATACTTACTGAAATTACATGCTCTTTGCCCAATAAACGCGAACGAGCTAGATATTGCATGCAGGTAACAATTGTCACGGATGACCTGCCAAGTGATTCCTAGCCCACATCCTGGTTTCTTTATGTTGCAACCTTGTGTCCTTTTTATGCCTAGTCGAAACTTCTTGTTCTCTTTACTCCTACAATATAGTGGACAAGACCGCACAGTTTGTTTTCGGCAATAGTCCATAGTTTGAAAAAAGGATTTTGACAAACTAAAATAACAACGCCAAGTTCAATTTCTTGAACCCTACTGACCCTTATCATGCTTATTGCCAGCACCGTGTTTGGGAGTTCAAAGCACAGCTGCAATTTCCCAACAGCCTTCTGTAACCGTGCGGGTGATGTCTCCGCCGACGGTGCACCGGAGCCCGATGCCACAGTGTTGGTTGCCCGCGGGCTAGAGCTTGCGAGGAAGCCTGATGTAGCTGTGAATCCCGTTGCCAAAGTTGTGCAGCATCCTGAGGCTGAGCAGTATACCGTAATGATATCGGAAGGAATCACCGGTGAATAGTTTGATACCATCAAGATCAGTGCGCAACTTGTTGTGAGGAACAGAATATCGTTCTTGACGGGATTAACCAGCTGAGAAATCAATAACCCCCAATTTCATTTCTCAAAGCCCACTCACAACATATTCACCTTTTTCACCTCTTTTACTGATTCTTATTCAAAGGTTACGATGCCTCCCAAGGGTTTGGTTGAGAATCCCATGAAAGATACGATCGTTTGTAACTGGGCGGGCCTTTAGTGTCATGTTTTCTTATGAGAAAATTAATTCAAGCATATATAAATTGTTGTCGATTTTCCTAAGATTGTTCACCTGTAGAAATGAATGAACACTCCCTCCATAAGCATGCTATGTTTTTATGGGCCTTACTTACCATTAGCACTGAAAATTGGCCTAGTCACACAACTGATTATACTCACAGTAAGAACAAAATATACAAGTGCAAAGCATTTGATCCATCTTTTTCAAAGAATTTGGACTATATCAATGATACCTCTAGGATTTACACTTGTTTCAGTTTTGTAAATATTAATATATCATTCATAGTTTAAAACTTAAGATATATATTTAATGTTACAAGAGGGAATTGTAGTGCGAAGAACACTTTCTTCTATTAGTGTTACCAAGTGGGTTGAAAGAAAGATTTTATTTTTCTCTTACAAAGGTTGTTGCAGTTACAAATTGTTTCTAGGCGACAAGCTAAGGTACACTACTACAAAGATAGTGCTAGGAAGGGTGGTACTACTGCTCTTATACCTAAATCCAATCTTACAAAGGCTATTGAAGTTCCAATTGCATCACATTATTGAACAAACAAATAGGTCTACGTTGGAAAGTATAGTTGTCACGGCCAGACTTCGCAAGCCAAAAACTGACATGCGGCACTGCTAGGTGTTGCGTTAAGGGCTTGGCCAACTTAACCAATGAACCTATAGACTATGCCTAACCAACCTGCGGAATATGTTTAACGTTTAAAGCTTTCAACACTTAACTTCTGTTATGAATGTTTTCTAACACTTGCCCTACTGGCACCACAGTAAAACAGTAAAGAACAACACATAACAGAGATAAAGTGGGTTGCCCAACTTGGCAGAGCCCTGTAAGCTTTTATATATATAACAGAGATTACATAAGAGGAGTTGCCCTAGGTAGAGCTCCAGAGTGTTGCCCAGCAGTCAGCCACTCTCAAGAAATTACAAGTGATAAAACCATTGGCTGTAACATGCCGCCCTCAGCCAACGTTCTGTCCTCCTGCGCGAGAGCAGAGCACTTCGTTTTTCTTGTCTTCTCCTGCCTGCCGAAATGAAATGAGCCTTCGTTCCTTTATACCGTGCACCGACCGCACTTTCTGGAACACGCCCCTTGCTTCGTGCACACGCTAACCTCTTCCGCAACTAGCGTGCGTCTCGGTCTTTGCGCTTCAACTGTTGGGTCCTCATCGGGATCATTTTCCCACACCGCGAGTGGGTCAAATGACCAACCTTCTGCACGTTCTTCGGTTTACTTGGGCGTCGGCTTTCCTTTGTCCGCGACCACTTAACTTGTCTGCGTCCACTGAACTTTCCGCCCTTTGCCTCGCATTCGCAGCCTTGTACCGAGCTCGCGCTTCTTGCCAACATCCGCGTTCACTTGTCCACATGCCCAGCCCGCATGTGGGTTTTTGACCCAAGGTAAACTTGGCGTCGTTTTGGCCAAGGGGTTTTCCAACCCCCAAGGCTTGTTTCCGCATTGCGCCACACTCCCGGATGCCATCCTGATGGTGAGTGTGGGCATTCGCCATCCGCAGCATCTTTCCCATGTGGGCACTTGGTCCTATGCGCGACCAAGTCCACCGTCCCGCAGGCATGCTAGAACGAGGGTCGTGACAATAGTGGCTTTCAAGGATTATAATGTTTACATTTGCTATGGTTTCCAATTATTATTCCAAAGTGATATAGACAAATTATTAATCAATGATGCATTGGTAATTCAAATTCAAACAGCTACAATACCCTCATAGACAGGTGGTTTCTCTAAAACTTATCAATGGCCAACACGATGTTATTAGTATCTGGGCATACAACACCTAAATCCATGGCTAATCTTGAAGATTTCAGAACAAATCTGGATAACCATATCACATCAGTTCTTGCAGTTACCTTAATACTCCAGGTCTCATATCACTTGTATGGTCAACGTGGAGGCAAATATAAAAATCCGTTAAGAAGATACAAGAAAAATACATGGGTTACAAACAAGAAAAGAGAGTTGCAGTCGGATCACTGCTACAAACATTTTGTCTATGTGATTGTCAAGCTTGTTCATTTCATCATGCTTCTGGGATTATGAGCAAACTACAGCGATGATGCAGGCTTCAAGGTAAATTTTCCATGTTTCCATGTTTGCATGTTAAATTTCATATTTATATTATGAAAGCATTTTATCGGCATACTAAGTAGTTTCTTAATTAGATTAGCAATAGAGTATCAGGAATAGAAAAATGGTTCTTTCTCTATGTAATAAATTGCATCAAGAAAGACGACAAGCTCTTACCACTAATCCAGATATATGGCATGCTCATCAATATCTAACCCATGAAGATTATATGTCATAGAGAAAATATTATTATGTAGATCATGAATATGGTTGCTCTTAGAGTAGCGCCCTCTCACTGTAGTTGAGCAGAGTCCGACGAAGTGGGGAGGTTCGTGCACTTAGTGCCTCACTCCTTTGTATTGAAGATGTAAATCACAAGTTCTCGATGGATAATTATAAATTCACTATGATATGAAGCTATCTCGAAATCCCTTATGTCGTTTAATTCTAATATTATGGATTATCCAACTGATCTTCCTTATGTTCCAGTCTATGGTCTGGTTGATTTCCCCTACGCTCACCCAATAAGTTATTTACTACAACTTAATATTGCTATCACCCCTGAACAAAACAAAGATTTGGCTAGAAAATATCCTTGGAATACAACGACATGGATGAGAATTGACCTTTCCAAAGAAATCTAATACCTTGTTATATATTTAATATATATTTTGGTTTAATGCTAAAAGACATAGAGTGCAGGTATGCTTTCTATTAATTATATTGTGAAGCTACTTAAGATTTTACTGTGAATCTACTTAATATTTTAGGCCAAAGTTCAGGGCCCTAAAAGAGCAATCATGGTCACCACTAATGCTTTCCTACTTATTGCATTCTCTGAATTCCATATTATGTCGTGCATATATTTCAAACATGTTCATTTCAATACTGCCATTGTATGCTTTCTATCTGCAGCAAATTCCTATACCAGCGGAAAAAAAATTCATATTAGAATTCGGTAACCTAGAATAAGGACTTTGAAACTGAAAATAGACAAACAAATAAAATACATGCATTCCAAGTCCATTAACATATACATTTATGAAAAGCGGCTTCCAATCTTGGGATTTTGAAACACCGGGGAAAATTGAATGGTGGAGCGACCTTAGTGCACACTGAGCTGCAGCTATTGATGAAACCCTGAGCCATTTCTGTGGGCATGAAATGTGTAGGTGCGATGTCTGGCTTGTAGGGGCAATGCATGGGAGCTATGATGGGCTATGAATGGAATATGATCCTCGACAGGTGCAATTGTGGTCACCACTAATGCTTTCATGCTTATTGCATTCTATGAATTCCATATTATTTTGTGCATATATTTGAAGCATGTTCATTGCAATATTGCCATTGTATGATTTCTATCTGCACCAAATGCCTATACCAGTGAAAAACATTTTCATATTAGAATTCGTAACCTAGAATAAGGACTTTGAAATTGAAAATAGACAAGGAAATAAAATACATGCATTCCAAGTCCGTTAACATATACATTTATGAAAAGTGGCTTCCGATCTTGGGATATTGAAACATCGGGGAAAATTGAATGGTGGAGCGACCTTAGCGCACATCGAGCTGCAGCTATTGCCAAAACCCTGATCCATTTCTATGGGCATGAAACGTGTAGGTGCAATAGGTTATGTGCATGGCTTAAGGCATGGATGGATCAAGGTCGTGTGCCTTCCTGCATTAACGTGGGTTACCAGGTGTCCAGGCTACTCAGAAAAGAGGCCAAATAAGGACTCCATTTTGTTCATTGGGCAGAGCACAAACTTATGAAAAAAACATAGGATATAATGCTTTGATCATCTGGTCAGCTGGCTGGGGATGTTGGCCAGGCTTCTCCTACAGAGTCTCATGGTTTTCTTCGTTCATGGATTTAGGAATTTCCTCTATTCTGGCGAATGATTCAACTTCGAGGAAAAGGGCTTCACCACCTCTGCGCTCAATATTCTGATGGATCTCAATGGTGGATTCAGGACCTGCCACTGTGTCTCCCTCTTTGGTTGGTCTTCCCGACTGGTGAAAATGACTGCACAAGGGTTCATTAGCTTTATCCTCTATTTCAAAGAAGCTTATGAAGTTATCCAAAGAGTCCCCTTCATATTCATCATACTTAGGTGGACTGAAATCTTCATTAAAATCATCAGTAACAGAAACTTTAGCAGGATGATTGCAATTTACATAACCCAAACCAGAATTACCTTCTTCTGGAACCTCACCGGGCCGATCACTTCTCTGTTCATCATGGAAAAGATTGGAATGTAAGGAAAGTTCTCCTTGTTCGTGTCTCTCTTCGAATCTTATTTCCTCTTCAATCCTTTCACCATTATCTCAGTTTGATAAATTTCCAAACATCGTAAGATTTTCTTCAACCTCCAATGCGTCAATGAACATATGCTGCAGATTGGAAGACCTTCTCTCCTGAAGATGAAAAGATAAATCAGGAGGAAAAACAGATGCATAGTATAGTTTAGCAGCATTTTCTAGGGGCTTAATTTCCTTAGGCATGTTATAATAGAATCTTGCAAACCTCTTGTTAAAGCTAGACATGGTTTCATCTCCTTGGCTTCTCATGGAATAAAACTATCAAGGAACTAGGTCCCATGGCATTCTCCTACCCCAGAACCCCAAAAAGGCATAAGATAACTCTTCCCAGGTATCAATAGACTTAGGCTGCAAATGATTAAACCACCTTTTTACATCTCCTTGGAGGGATTTGGAAAAATCCCTCATACAGGCATCATCATGTCCTATTTCAAAAAGGTCTAGGAAATGTTCGAAACCTTGAAGGTGCTTCTCAATAATAAGACTTTCGAATCATCCATAAAAAACAGGAAGGTATTTAAGGTACTTGGGAGGGAAATCATGAAGAACAGGGGGCATCCTTAAAGGGCTATATCTCTGCTAAGATTTGGAAAAAAAAGGAGTATGTGAAGGGAGGGGATCATCAGCCTCACTCTCATGGGATTTGCAAGGCTGGCCACAGATCTTAGATGGTTCAGAAGAAGGGATGGGATCAACTCTAGGGGCAAAAGGAGGATGTACATTTTCAAAATCTAGTGAAGGATATACAAAAGAGGCTCTCTCATTACCTAGAGCTCTCTGGCGAGACAATTGTTTTTTGATATATACACATAAGGGTAAGAGGAGACCAATACAGAAGAACGAGACATCTTTAAAGAGATTGATATTTTGATACCTAGACCTTGATTCTTCCATGTCTAAGCCAACTGAGCTTGTTCTCCAGTAGAGTCTTCCAATTGAACTTGAATAATGAGTGGAGTTGCCAGGTGGATGATATGTAACCCTTCTAATGTCTGACTGTTGTCCACCATCAACGATCAGATCTGAAACTTTTTTCGTTCTCACAGGCATGATAAGACAATCAGTCCCCGGCAATGGCGACAATTTGTTAACACCCAAAACGTACCTCCAGGTTGTGGAGAGGGAGAATCAGGGTAACCATTAACCACTTTAGACTAGTGCTACTGACCCAACACAGTCAGAGAGGGATCTCTCTTAAACTTATGAAAGACTGGAAATACTCAAAGTTGTCAGCAACGAACAAATACACCAACCTTCATTACTCAAAATATTCAATCAAAGCATGCTCAGAAGGTCTAACTTCTTATGGGACAGATTGTTTTAAAGTTTGGTGGGACAATCGAGAGCATAAACCTTGGGCGATGGAGTCAGGATACAATATGAAGATCAGACAACAGTGCCGCAGTACGGACTATTAAAACAGAGGCAAGGTAGCCACCCTCTTGCAATTGTAATGTTATTTTCAGCTGATAAAAGAAGAAAGTAAGAACAAACCATTGATATGAGCATCCAACAAAGATGAATTCGATATCAAATTTAGTAGCAATATTGAGTGAATACCTAAGATAATAACCAGAGCTTGTTTCCAAGAATTCTAAGCTATTATACACTGATCTCAGATATGAAAGGGAAAACATAATGTAAATGCATAACAGGAAGTACGAGCACATAAAGAAGAGAGAAAAAATAGACTACAAGTAAAGCAACACATGAATATCTACAAAATGTCTGCCATAAGCACTACAAATGATATTGATAAAAGTTTCAAAACAAATCTCTATCCCCGGGCCTTAGCCAGATGATTTTCCAACCCTTAGTTCTTCTATTACAATGCTTTTATAGGCTCCCAGCCTTGAATTGGTCCTTAGGAAACAATTAAAATTATGCTGCCACCTTGACAGCCCCAAAATTTGGGAATATTACATACATGTCAAGTTCAAAAAAGACTGATTAAGATGGGAAACAGAAATACCATGAGCGAGACACCACCCTACTCCTGAGCCTTTAATTGGCCCTGCGGATCAAAGAAGCTTTCCACTTTCAAAGAGTTGTCCGCCTGTGACTCTTCTGTTGGAGGGGAAGGTGTCGCTTCCTTAGTGGGGATCATGAAATCCTTGAGAATCTCCGTATCATGCTGGATGTCTCGCTTCTCTTCAGGAGTCTCCTTCTTTCCTCGATGTCGAACTCTTTTGTACACATGTCGCCTTTCAGGCTCTTCATCTTCGCTAGCGGTTCCAGTTTCCACGTGGTTGAACACCATAGGAGATGAAGGAGTGTGTTCTTCTTCCACCTCAGACTACGCCTACTCGGGCATAAAAACCACTTCGTATTCTTGCTCCTTCTCCACGAGCGGTTTCTAACTGAAAGATATCCGAGCTGCCAGGTGCACCCCCTTTCCCATACATTGATCTCGAACAGGGGACGCAAGGACCATGTCTATAACTACCATGATGATTACAACCGCTACATGTGGTCACATTCTCCATGATGACCTGATTGAATCTCCCAGTCGAGCAATAATGATGCCTAAGGCTCGAACTGACATGAAACATGATTGGAAAGGATCTCTAGATAGACGGAGAAGTATATGACGGCATTGAGGTGGCCTCCATCGTATTTGAAATCATTTTGGTGGCAGTATAGATGCCTTTAAGCTGTCTATCCACCTGGTCTTATCTACACCATAAATATTCACCTCATTTCCCTCTTGATCGCTGAATGGCTCGGGTCACATCATGCTCAAAACTTTTAGGCCAGCTAATCGCCTACACAAGTAATTTATTCTTTGCCCTGCACCTTTATCACCTGCTGCTCTGGATCTTCTACCTTCTATCCCTTAAATTCTTTCTGATGCCCACTGTCCCCATCCATAGGTTCACCATTCCCTGATGTGAGAGTTTCTCAGGCATATTAGTGAGGGCGAGAGCTGCTACTGAGTCTTTTTCAGGTGGGCCAGTGGATGATGTTGCGCTCCCAGGTATCAAAGAAAGGACCAAATGGGGCATTTCCATTAAAAGTGTTAGAAAAAGCAGGATCGTAGAGCAATAAAAATAAACAAAAATGCAAATATAATCACACATACACATCACAAGAGAGACACAGATATATCGCGGTTAACCCAAGTTGGGCTACGTCCACATTGAAGTTGCCATTCCTTATTATTATTCCGTCCAACAAAGTGAAGGGATACAACCTGCAGCACAACCGCTGCACTTCCTCTTCACTGTCTCACAGTCTCTCTTCTTGATCTCAAAGATATTTACAATGAATACAACCTAATACATCAACCCTAGTTGTATTACAATGTCTTTCTTTTATAAGGGAGATACAATGGAAAAATACCACAGGTTACCCAAAACCATGGGCCCGAAAACTGTTGGTGAAAACAACCCCAAAAATTTTTCTCGTGGGCATTTTCCCCGAACCCCCAAGGTAGGGGAATGAGTGTACAGTCCTCTGAGGTGCACGACTAAGACAATATCATCTATGAGACTGGAAGATCTGGCTCCACAACCAACAATCTCCCACTTGGAGACTGATCACAACAACTCCACCGCTGCTGTCCTTGCTGGACCTTGGACTTGGCAACTTTCTCATCCTCACCTTCATGCTAGAAGGCCAACTGAAACTGGGCAGGAACTCAGTTTCTCTTTGGTCACTACCTTTGTGAACATGTCTGCAGGATTCTGGCTAGTATGTATCTTTTTCAGCTTCAACAGTTCATCTTCCAGAATAGAGCATATGAAATGGTACTTGAGTTGTATATGTTTAGTCCTGGAATGGAATGCTGAGTTCTTTTCAAGATGAATGGCACTCTGGCTATCACTATACAACCTGCTATCCTTTTTCTTTTTACCCACTTCCTCCATAAACCTCTGCAACCAAATCATTTCTTTACTAGCCTATGTAATAGCAACATACACTACTTCTGTTGTTGAAAGTGCAACAACCTTCTACAGTATCGAAATCCAACTTACTGTTGTTCCACCTACAGTAAACACATACCCTGTGGTGTGGTGCTCCTCCTGCTATCCTTATCACCTGCCATATCTGCATCAACATATCCCTGTAGGACAGTGTCTGAACCTCCAAAACATAATGCCTGAGTGGTAGTACTTCTCAAATACCTGAGAATCCATTGTACTGCCTTCTAATGTTCTTTACCTGGATTGTTCATATATCTGCTCACAACTCCCACTGCTTGTGCAATATATGGTCTTGTGCACACCATGGCATACATCAAGCTTCCAACTGTTGATTGATAGGGAATATTGGACATGTAATATGTCTCTTCCTATGTCTTGGGACACATTTCCTTACTTAGACTGAAATGGCTGGCCAAAGGTGTACTTACTGGTTTTGCATTCTGCATTCTGAACCTCTCCAACACCTTTTGTATGTACTCACTCTGAGACAATGTCAATTTGCGATTTTTCCTGTTTCTCGTTATTCTCATACCAAGGATTTGATTTGTAGCACCCAAATCCTTCATCGCAATTGAATTAGCTAGCTTCCTTTTGAGTACATTTATATCCTGCATGTTAGACCTTGCAACAAGCATGTCATCCACATACAATAACAAGATAATATATCATTCATTGTCCAGCTTCTTGAAATAAACACAGTGGTTAGAATGACATCTACTATAACCTTGTTTTGTCATAAACCTGTCAAATTTTAAATACCACTTCCTTGGAGCTTGCTTCAAGCCATACAAAATCATTTTCAACCTGCATACCAAGTTCTCCTTACCTTTGACCTCATACCCTTGTGGTTGCTGCATATATATCTCTTCCTCCAAATCCCCATGGAGAAAGGTTGTTTTTACATCTAACTGTTCAAGATGCAAATCTTCTACTGCCACTAGACTTAAGATAGTCTTAATTGAAGTCATCTTAACAACAGGAGAAAATATTTCATCAAAATCTATACCTTTCTTCTGTGCAAACCCCTTTACAACAAGTCTCTCCTTGTACCGCTTCTTACCTCCTTCTTCTTCCTTCAACCTATAAATCCATTTGTTCTGCAATGCTCTTTTACCAGCATGAAAATGAACCAAATCCCAAGTCTGGTTTCCTACCAATTAGTCCATCTCCTCATCCATGCCTTTCTCCCACTTCTTTCTAGTTTCCACCTGCATTGCTTCTTCATAACACTTTGGTTCACTAGCATCAGTCATCAATAAATAATAAATTGAAGGAGAGTATTGTTCAGGGAGTCTACTTAACCTGGTAGATCTTCTTGCAGTTGCAGGAGTTTCAGGTACTTGCTACTGTTCTTGATTTTTTGGCACCTTTGGAACTTCATTTTATTTAATTTCATCAAGTATTGTGTACTATGTGTTTTCCTTTTCCTGTTTCTTTCCCTCCAACTGATCTTTATACATGATCTTTTCATTGAATATCACATCTCTACTCCTTGTGATTTTGTTATTTTCATAATCCCATATGCGATAACCAAATTCATCAGCCCCATATCCAATAAAGGTACATTTCTTGGATTTAGCTTCAAGCTTTGTTCTATTATCTTTATCAATATGGACAAATGCTTCACAACCAACCGTTCTAAAAAAATGAGTAGTTTACCTTTTTACCTGTCCATGCCTCCTCTGGAATACCACCATCCAAAGCACTTGAAGGTCCTCTATTTATTAAATAAACAACAGTATTTACAACATCTACCCAAAACTGTAAGGGCAACCTTGCATGCAATCTCATACACCTTGCATGCTCCATGATCGTTTTGTTCATCCTTTTAGACACACCATTTTCTTGTGGTGTTCCTAGGACTATCTTCTCTCTACGAATCCCATGGTATGAACAGTAACTATCAAACTCCTTGCAATAGTACTCACCTCCATTATCAGATCTGAGACACTTCAACCTTTTTCCTATCTCATTCTCAACCAAATATTTTCACTTCTAAAAAGTAGCAAACACATCAGATTTCTGTCTAATGCAATAAACCCATGTTTTCCTAGTTGCATCATTTGTAAATGTAACATCATAATGAGATCCACCAAGAGATTGTACCTGAGTTGGTCCCCATACATCTATATGCACAAGCTCTAACTTTTCATTCTTCTTCTGTTTCCCAACCCTGAGAAGTTTGACTCTCTTCTGTTTTCCATAAACACAGTTTTCACAGAATTCCAAACTTACCTACTTCAAATCTGGCAGCAACTTCCTTGAGTGGAGAATTTGCATCCCCTTCTCACTCATGTGGCCAAGTCTATGATGCCACAATATTGTATCTGTTCGTTGGAAGCTAAAGAGATAGAATGGTCAGTATTATGAGGACATAAATACAACGTACCTACCCTATCTTCTTTTTCTATCACTATTGATCCTTTAGTGATCTTCCACCACTTTTCTTCAAATGTAGATAGACAGCCACCATCTCCCAACTGCCCTGTTAAGATCATATTTATTTTCATAGTAGGAATATGCGTTACATGTTTCAACAGCCAATCAGTTCCATTCTTAACTTTTATCCATACCTTACCCATTCCAACAATTTTACATGGCTCATCATCACCCAATAAAAAATGTCCAAAATCTCCTAGAACATAATCATGAAAGTATTTCCTACGGGGTGTAGCATGACATGAAGCCCCTGAATCTACTACCCAATAATCACTAGTATTATCTAATGCAAGAAACAAAGCATCTTGTAACACATCACCTGCTACATTTGCTTCCTAGGCAGTTTCCTGCTGTGCATCTCCTTTCTTCTTTAGAGATCTGCAATCTTTCTTCAGATGTCCTTTCTTTCCACAGTTCCAACACTCTATCTTTCCCAGTCTGGACTTGGATCTTCCCATTTTAGACTTGCCATGATTACCTTGGCTCCTTCCTCTCTCCTTTTGTCTTCCCTTGCTCTTCATGGTCAACGCATTACCTGATGTCTCACTTATGTTTTTTCTTCGCCTTTCCTTGCTAAGAATAATACCAATAACATCATCAAATTTAAAGGTGTTTGAACCAGAGACAGAGTTACTTACAGCCATGACCAAGCTATTCTAGCTTTTTGGCAATGAACACAATATTAGAAGAGCCCTAACCTCATCATCAAAGTTCACACTTACAGAACTTAGTTGATTTGTAACCGTATTAAACTCATTTAAATGATCAGTAACATATCCACCTTCAGACATCTTCATATTAAATAAACGCTTCATTAGAAATACCTTGTTGGAGGCCAAGGTTTTTTCATACAGCTTACCCAGTGCGCTCATTAAACCCTCCATTTTCATTTATTTTGAGATATTGAAAGCCACCGACGAAGCCAGGGATAGCCGTATTGTCCCCAGTGCCTTTCTGTCAAGAACCTCCCATTCTTCGTCCTTCATGGTCGTCGATTGCTTTGTTCTTCCTCCCAACGGTAGGAATAGATCCTTCTGGTACAGATAGTCCTCCATTTGCACCTTCCATAACTGGAAGTTTTGGCCATTAAAATTCTCAATGTTAAACTTTCCTTCTTCTGCCATTGCTCCCACTCGAACCAAAAACCCTAGCTTTGCGGGTTTATCTACCAAATAGACCTTTAGCTCTGATACCAATTGTTAGAAAAACAAGATCACAGAGCAGTAACAATAAACAGAAATGCAAATATAATCACACATACACATTACAAGAGAGACACAGATATATCGTGGTTCACCCATGTTCGGCTACGTCCACACTGAAGTTTCCAGTCTTTATTATTATTTCATCTAGCAAAGTGAAGGGATACAATCTGCAACACAACCGCTGCAATTCTTCTTCACTATCTCATAGTCTCTCTTCTTGATCTCAGAGATATTTACAATGCATAAAACTTAATACATCAACCCTATCCATATTGCAATGTATTTCTTTTATAAGGGAGATACAATGAGAAAATACCATGGGTTACCCAAAACCATGGGCCCGAAAATTGTTGGGGAATGAGTGTACAATCCTCTGAGGTGCACGACTGAGACAATATCATCTATGAGACTGGAAGATCTGGCTCCACAACCAACAAAAAGGGATGACATTTAAAGGGTAGGGTATTTCTTCGAATTCTAGGTCGGGCTTAACATAGGTGGTTGAAGAAGGTTTGGTGGTTCTCAGAGGAAAAACTCTCTACATAGAGCGACAATAGACCTTTCAGAAAAACCCCTGGCTTTGGGTATTTGGGACGCAAGTGTTCTAGGAAAATTCCAATCAACCGAGGAATTTATTGTGCTAACAACTGAACCGCCCCATGCATTCCTAAACCCTCCAATCTCTTCTTAATTTCAGGCACTGACAACCGAGACTTTGCATCAAACGCATCAAACCCTATCTCCGAGATCAAATTTAACCCTAACATTTCCAGAACTAGTTCTTGATCTGCTTTCTTGTTGTACACGGACTTAGATTTGCTAATAGTGGAGGTTATAAGGCCCTACCTGTTACTAAAAAGATCTGAAAACGACCCCTCTTTTCATCTTCCTCGTCTTCCACCCGCCCGGAGGCTTCTGACCCCGATAGCTCCAAGACACAAATGTCAACTTTTGTGTGTGTTTTTATATATATAACCTCATTCCCTTATCCTTCGCTCTTCTTATCCAGTTGTCTCTCTTTGATATCCGTCAATCTCTTATGAAAGGATCTGGGCCATTAGATCTACTCTCTCTTTACTAATTTGAAGTCCCCCCCATATCCACCATCGGATCTTCCTTGGGATTTGATCTCCACCATCCATTTATTAACACTATACACCAATCAAGCGGTGTCGCATGGCTTAAAAGTGGTTTTGCTTACCACTTTTCCTCCCTGCGACCTAACCCGACGTCGACACCTATAGAGTGGCTTCTTTTATCGTGACCACTACCTCCTCTAATCGTCGCGCATCTTCCTTATGCGACTGTCATCGTGGGACGTTAGATCTATCGCAGGACACTCTGAACCATTCTTTTGTCACATTGCACTTACACTTTTCCGAACTCCGAACTTTAACCGTAGGATCTTCTTTGGCTCGCCTTGGCCGTCTATGTGGCTAGAAGCTTACCTTTCTACCTGGGCGGTATCGCATCCCCGCGAGCTGCTTTTGCACACCGCCCTTTCCATTTACGATACCTCCTGCATGTGACACGTAGCACCCCAGTTTTCGCCATCGCACCACCTGCACCCCTATTCCTCATGCAACTTGGCCATGAGACAATCAAAGATAGTCGTTGATCTCCTCGCGCACATAATCAATGGTGGAACTGGCGTGGTGTTTAACAATTTTGATTTTTTCCCTCATCCTATAGTCCTTTACCTCCTTTTGGTCGTGGTTTTTGCATTTACTTTAGGGATTTCTTTAGGCCTATTTATATCTAACACCCCCAAGTCAATTTTTCATACTTTTAGCACCTAGCCATGAAGAATTAGGCAACTCTAAGCTTTCTCCAGGGAATTCTTCAAGATATCCATCCTTTTCACCTCAGTCCTTATGCTGAAAAACTAGGTGCTAACAGGCTGATTTCCATTTCAAATATTGTATGGCTTTTTATTTATTTATTTAAATCTTAGTTAGAGGGACAGTTAGATAAATTATTGTGTGATATTTAATTGTCAACCTCCTCACATCTATGCAAAGAATGTGACCCCTGACTGAGGGAGTTAGAGTATCCTTTCCATCGCATCTCTGCATGGAATGTGATCTCTGCTAACTAATTCGCTCCATACGATTAAGCAATTTTAAAGGAGATCTCTACTAATATTTAATTGACAGAATTTCCTTGATGAAAGTGTCCCATGCCAAAATCCTTTCGTTGTTTTAGTCTGTCATTACTCCGATTTGCAATCTCAGGATCGTAGCCTAACATTGTTATTGATGACGTTAATTTTTTGATAGAATTATTCCCCTATTGGTCTCGGCATAACTTAACCTTGGCATACCGAAGTCAGCATGACTTTGGTCATTGTCGCCTTCAACCTTGCTAGAATTTGTAACTGAGAACATAGGTACTAACTCTGTAAACCTATTTATTTCCTTTGATATGTTTATGAATGCATGAAGGAGGTTGCAGATCTCTCTGCGTTCTTTTTTCTCATTAAGATACCACTTGTAAATTTACTTCGTTTCCAAAGAAGATCGTTGTAGAAAACAAAGATCGGGGTTTCAATATTATATCCTGGCATTTTGTTATTTTAGGAGCTCGGGTTCATTTTTATGCAATCCCTTCATTTTTCATCCCTGCAGTTTCACTAACTCAGCGTGGATGGAAAATCCTGAAGCGATCTCCCTTGTGGGAGGATCGGTACTCCTTCAATGCAAGTTACCATGCAGTAGCCGGACATTATTTTAAAAGTATGCTCTTATCCAAGTTATGGTTGATTGCTGCCTGGCTCCTACAATTACGAAGGGATGCATTCTGACTTTTCACATGTTATATGACTGTAAAAATCTGCGATCAACCTTTTGGGACGTAGCTGCAAACACTTTTAGTAGTATTCACCTTTATTTTTTCTTTGATTACGATTTCAGTCCTCACGAATATCTCTGGCCTTTAGAAAGCCTCGAATGCAGTAAGTGATCGTTGTTAAATTTTATGTGTTGTTGCTCTTAAGTTGGGAAAATAAGATCAGGTTATTTATATGTTGTTGCTTGTACATTTGGGCTGGAAAGATGATTTAGTAAACAATAATTAGAGATTTCATGTGTAAACTATTTTTTTTTGGCCAGATTTTGGTTTAACCAAAGATTTAATATATATGTAGGAGTAAAAAAAAGAATGCTAACCTTAGTTCTAAGTTGTAGACATATTTTGATGTATTCTATGGATGGGAAAAGAAATAGCCCTAATCCTTTTAAGCAATCAGAAAGAGTTGTTAAAGTAATTTTGGTCTTAGACCATGTATATAATAAAGAAAAATACTATCCCTTGTTTTTATAATCTAGAGTTTAATAGTAACTTGTCGAAAGGAAAATATAAGAATATTACCCTAGTTCATGCAACTAAGAATACAAGAAATTATGATGAAACTAGACCTTACCTTTGGGAAGGACTCTAACATTCAAAATTAAGAGAATATGAAGGGTGGGTTTATATATTTTTGAATTGATACAACTAAAATGGCTTGTAGTATGGATAGTGAAATAGATTTATCTTGCCTTTGGTTGATTGTAAAGTTAGCATTGATAACGCTCTCTATGAGAGAAGCTAGGGAAAAGTAGGAAAGTGGTTGGCAACAACCTTGTTGCTGGATGTAACCTTTTGATCAAATTAATACAACACAACCTTTTGTGGACATAGCCCAAGGATTGGGTGAACCACGTTAAAAATGTTCTCTCACTATGTTGTGTCTCTTTTTGATATGGTGTTTCAATATTAATCAGTTTGGGTTGCTTTGATTATGCATTACAAACTATAATGGCTTGTTGTTTATATCTTTGTGCCAATGTATGCGTTGATGAATGATATCTCCTTGTTAATTTATGTTGACTATGTAATATCCTCGTAATTGTGTCTCTTTTGTCAAGCATTTCAAATTACCACTAAGAGGCAAAAACTTTATGAAGATATTCAAAGGAAAATGTAGTGTCATTCAATTACAAATTAATCTAAATTCAAGTTAGATAAGGTATTGGACTCATACTTTTAGCTTGAAGAAATTCACTATATATGCAAAGTGAGATAGAGTGATTTTTATTTGACATGGTGATCAATGGGAAGGTGTTGTCTGAAAATTTTGGATAATTACGAAAGGTATTTCTTCGATTAATTATTATAGAAATTATTACGCAAACTCCTTATTTCTTACGGATAATTAATCGACATTATGTTTAAAAGAAATTAGGGTTTCTCATATTTTATTGTTAAATGTTCATTGAGAATTTTTTTTGAAAATTCACTAATTTACTAACTCACAAATTTGGGTTCGTGACAGATATGTGTTGAGATATTGTAACTTTTAAGAAGATTATATTTGTACTTTATTATTCCGGAGATGTTTCATTCCTCCTCGAAGACCTTAATGTATATCCGGAGATGTTTTATTCCTCCGTGGAGAATGTGGTAACTTGGGTTATTAGACTTCCCTAGTGGGGGTCGGCCTTGTATGAGTCATGTGGGTTAAAGGGTTATTAGACCACCCTTGTGGGGTCGTCCCAGTCAACTTTATGTTAAGTGGTTAAGTTGGGGCCGACCTAGTTAGTGTAAAAGTCAAGTCAGAGTTGTGTATAAATAGAGGAGGTGTTTTCCTCATTTAACACGCATTCACTTACTTGTGAGTGGCGCATAGGTGAGAGAGAGATCTACTATGAAGGAGAAGGAGCTTGTTAGGATATTTAGACACTTAGGAGTTAGTTAAGATCAACTTGTGTAATATATCCGTTAGGGATAGTGTGTTTCTTTAGTATGCATTAGTATGCATTTGTAAATACTTAATCCGACGGTCACGATATGTTTCCGACATAGAGTGATCCGACGGCTCAACTTCTCTTAGATCAAACCTAACCTTGATTCGTGGCTTAACACCCGATTGGTCCATGATCTCTATTTAAAGAGCATGGAGGGTCATTGTTTAGTTGATCGATTATGAGAAGCTCATTTGTAACTTTCTTTCTTTGCATAATAAATTGTCCCGTAGAAGCTATTTGGCCAGGGCCGTGGAGTGTTTCCCTCAAGAGGGTTTAAACCACATCAAAACATCGGTGTGTTGATCTGTGATCTGTTTGTGTGAAGTGGTTGCTCTTGGTGTTCGGTCCTTTGGTAGTACCCTGTGTACCCGAACATAGTATCAGAGCTTTTATGAAGTGCCGCTTCCGGTTATGATCTAGATCTTGAACTGTTGTTGTCGAAACTCGAAAGGGTTTCTAGTTCTGGTATTTCTGTGCATTTCTGGGCTGTGGGAGGTGTTCCATTGCATCCGGAGCATCGTTTCCATTGGGAAATAGTTTTCATTTGATCGAAAACGGTTCCCGGTTGCTCCAGAAACGCGTATTTCATCAGATCTGAAGGTATAATGTTACAGTGACGCATTTTTTTATTTCGTTTTTTAATAAGAAAAAATCTCATATTTCATTTTTTTTTACTGTTAGATTTTTTTTGGGTTCGGATTGTTGCTTTCCCGCCTGTGTATGCTCTTTGCCGTGCACCTTGAGCGATCTCGGCAAATCAGAAACAGAAAGGGAAAGGGTTTTTCTCGGCTGCGTATGCTCTTTGCCGTGCACCTTTGCGCGATCTCGGCAAATCAGAAACAGAGAGAAAACGTAGACTTTCCGGGCAAGCTAACAAGATCTAAGTCCACAAGTGCGGAAAAGTTTTTTTTGTTTCGTTTTGTGGTCTGTTTTGCAGGAAAAAGGGCAAGCACGCAAACCGAGCAAGAAGAGTAAAAAAAAAAAAAAAAAAAAGCCCCCTTCCTCATTCCCATATTTTACATACCTTTTAATCTAGCTCACTTGGTTCAAAGTTGCTTTATTCCTTAATAGGTCTTGAGTTCAAGTCTTAGGAAGTTACTTTTAAAAGGAAAAGTGGATGCAATTTCTATTTTCAAGTTACTTTATTGTAAAAGTGCATCTCACTTAAATAATAAAAAATAAAAATAAAAGTGAGTCACTTAAGTTTTTTATTTATTGTTGCACTATTTAAAAAGTAATATCATTGTAAAAGTGAAATCACTTATTTTACAAAAGTGATTCACTTAAAATAACTTTTTTAAAAGTGATTGTCAAAAGGTTCATCTTGGGAAAAGGGGGGTTCTTTTTTTGCTGGACATTCTCTAGCTGCCCCATCACTATTGGGGACGTCTTCAACAGTTTCTTTGTTCAAGCATAACTTCATCATACAGAGTCAGTTTTCAGTGCTGTTTTTTTTGAAACCGCCTATTTTTTCGAGCTCTTCACATCCATACTATTGGTTTCTGCTTTTACAGCCATTACTTTACAAATATGGCCGCCCATTGTGATATTCTACTTAACAGTTCTAACTATTTCTCATGGAAATCTCGTATGGAGGATGTTCTACGAAGTAGGGGACTTTTCATAATTACCACAGGGAAAGAAAAAGAACCCACTGATGATGATAAGAAAATAAAATGGGCAAATAGATGTGATGAAGCGCGTGGATTGATTGGGATGTCAATCTCTACTGATTTGCGATTCCACATATCTGGAATTGATGAACCTAATACTGCTTGGGACAAGTTGGAAACTGTGTTTGGTAAACACAATGAAATTCGAGGTCACCAACTCGAAAATGAGTTGATTTCTTTAAATCCAAGTGACTTTTCATGCATTCAAGATTATTTATCTAAGTACAAAACTCTCAAGCTTTTATGTGCAGAATGTAAGATTGAGAGGGAAGACAAACAGTGCATTTATCATATTCTTTCCAAACTTGGACCTGCATATTCTGTTTTTGTATCTACATTTTACTCCATGAAAGCATCCTTGAATGCAGCTAGCTATCAAGAGCCTAGTCTTGAATCCTTTTGTGATTCCTTGATTAGAGAACAAGATAAACTCATTCACCTTGGAATAATCAACAATGCAGATACATCTGGGAAAACCTTATTGTCCCAGAAGAAAGAAAAGTCCAAGCCTCCTAAGAAACAAAATTTTTGCAATAATAAGTCAAACAAGGGTCCCAAACCCTCTCAGTCAGCTCCTTCTTTAAAAAATGACAAAGGATCCAAGCCAAAAGGCAAGAAGACTGAGCAGCATTGCAACTATTGCGGGAAAGATAATCATGATGAATCAAAGTGTTTCAAGAAGATGGCAGCCTTGGAAGCAGCAATGAAGAAGCACCACATCAGCCTAGATTCGCCATCAGAATCTACCTCTCATGGACATGCACTTTGTGCTTCTGGTTATTCTTATAATGCATCTTCTTCTTCTACTTCAGATGAATGGCTCATTGATTCTGGAGCATCTTATCATATGGCTAAGGATCAAGCCATCTTTTCTACTATGCATGAATGTAACACCAAACAAATATTTGTTGGTGATGATAGATCTCTAAGTGTTGTAGGAGCTGGAACAGTTCCAGTAGATAATGGTCATTTTAGTGATGTACTATGTGTTCCAAGAATTTCCTGCAATTTGTTATCAGTCTATCAGATCACTCATTCTGGTGAAGGTAAAACTGTGACCTTTACACCTCACCAAGTTGTAATCAAGGATTTTAAAGATCCTCAACAGGTTCTAGCTACCGGAATTGTTGATGATATTACCAGGTTGTACAAGTTTAACAACTTTGGGTCATCACCTTTCCCTTCATTTTTTGTTTCCCATAGTGATAACTTGAGCAAACTTTGGCATGAGCGATTTGGTCACTTAAATTATCGCTCATTGCAACAACTATGTAAAGAAAATATGGTGATAGGTCTTCCGATGGTATCTTGCAGAGATGGTGTTTGTTCCGGTTGTGTACTTGGAAAACATCATCGGGACAGTTTTGACAAACGTGCCTCTTGGCACGCCTCGGTACCCTTGGAGCTTGTGCATAGTGACTTGTGTGGCCCTCTTCCATCTGCTTCCTTTTCTGGTTTCAAGTATTTCTTAACTTTCATTGATGATTACACCAGACGCACTTGGGTTTATTTCATAAAACTTAAGAGCGAAGTATTTAACATGTTCTTGGCCTACAAGGCCCTTGTTGAAAAACAATCTGGTCATCAAATTATTAAGTTAAGATCTGACAATGGAGGAGAATATGTTAACAAACAGTTCACTACTTTCTGCACTGAACAAGGCATCCAACAACAGCACACTGTTCCATATACACCACAACAAAATGGTGTAGCTGAGCGGAAGAACCGCACTTTAAAAGAAATGGCTAATTGTATGATCCAATCTAAGGGACTAAGTCTTCAATTTTGGGCTGAAGCCATAAATTGTGCAAATTACATAGTTAATCCCACCCCCACAAAAGCATTACAAGGTATAACACCGGAAGAAGCATGGAGTAAAATTAAACCTGATGTAAGTCACTTTCGTGTGTTTGGTAGTGAAGCATGGGCTCACATTCCGGATGAAAAACGGAAAGCATTACAACCTAAAAGTGAAAAGTGCATATTTGTTGGATATTCTGAAGATGTAAAAGGTTATAGACTTCTTCAACCACATTCTCATGCTATAATCATTAGAAGAGATGTTAAATTTGATGAAAATATCTTGGCCTGCGAGCCTAACTCGGCGAGTGTGCCATCTTTGGCCTGCGAGCCTGATTCGGCGTTTGTGCCTTCTTCTTCTTCTTCCAACTTCCTTGACAAGTTTCCAACTTCAGTTTCTGATGATGACAGTGAGGATGAAAATCCACCTCCGCCTGCTCATGTTCCTCCAGTTGCACCAGCACAAGTGCTTCCTCGATGGGTCCGTTCAACATGTGAAGCAGCTGGTGATCTTGCCGGTGATCCTAGAGATCAACGTCGAACACGTTCTCAGTTTCAGCGAGCCTCTTCTCTTTTGGCTCAAGTTTCCAAGAATCATGATCCAGAAACTTTTGCAGAAGCTTCAGGGAATCCAGATTGGGATGCAGCCATGGATGAAGAATATCGTTCCTTAATGGCGAACGATACTTGGGATCTTGTACCTCTTCCAAAAGGAAGAAAACTTGTCAGATGTAAATGGGTCTACAGAACTAAGTATGCATCAGATGGAAGTGTTGAAATACTTAAGGCAAGGTTAGTTGCCAAAGTTTTTTCCCAAGTTGAAGGGATTGACTACAATGAAACCTTTGCTCCCGTCGCCAAAATGAACTCCATCCACCTTGTTCTTTCCCTTGCAGCCTTACACAATTGGGAAGTCCATCAAATGGATGTCAAGTCTGCCTTCTTACATGGTGATTTACAGGAGGAAATTTACATGGAACAACCTCCTGGCTATGTTCAGAATAACTCTAGCCTTGTCTGCCGCCTTAAGAAATCCTTATATGGCCATAAGCAATCTCCTAGAGCTTGGTATGCCAAAATGGATAACTTTCTCCTTGACACTGGTTTTTCTAGATGCCATTCTAACCCCAATGTCTATACCAAGAAAGTAGGAAACCATCTCATCATACTTGTTCTATATGTTGATGACCTTATTCTTACTGGTAGTGACCCTAATCTTATAACCCATGTGAAATCCAGTCTTAAACAAACTTTTGAAATGTCAAACTTAGGACATTTGCATTATTTTCTTGGCCTCCAAGTTCTGCAAAACAAAGAAGGAATCTTTCTTTCTCAGTCTAAGTATGCTTGTGACCTTCTTCGTCGCTTTCACATGGAAGATTGTACACCAGCCCCTTCTCCCTTCCAGTCCGGAGTCAAACTTTCTGCCACTTGTACTCCACCTGAAGTAGATGCCACCTTGTATCGTCAGCTTGTTGGTAGTCTTTTATACTTGACTCATTCCCGTCCTGACCTTTCCTTTGCCGTTGGTCGAGTTGCCCGTTATATGCAGACACCTCATGAAAGTCACTGGAAAGCAGCTAAAAGAATACTTCGATATATTCGAGGTACAGTTCAGTTTGGGATTCATTACAGTACAAGGGGGAAACCTTTGTTGGTTGGTTTCACTGATTCAGATTGGGCCGGCGATCCTGATGATCGAAAGTCTACTGCAGGTTATGTTTTCAGTCTGGGATCTGGACCTATTACTTGGGCTTGTAAGAAACAACAAGCTCTTGCTCTTTCTTCAGCAGAGGCAGAATATTGAGCAGCAGTTAATGCCAGTCAGGAAGCTTTATGGCTTCGACAGATCCTTTCAGAGTTTGGATTTGAGCAGCAGCAGCCTACTCCACTTTGGTGCGACAATCAAAGTGCCATAAAGCTTGCCAAAGATCCAGTTCTACATCAACGCAGCAAACACATTGAGCTACATATGCACTTCATCAGAAATCTTGTTCATGATCGTGTTCTTGAAGTGCTCTTTTGCCCTACAGATGATCAAGTTGCAGACATCTTCACCAAGTCTCTTACAGAAGCGAAGTTTTCTAAACTTCGATCTATGTTAGGAGTTCAGGAACTTGTCATTAAGGGGGGATAGGATCTAATGCCTCCTTCCTTCTCCTAATAGTGTCACTTTTGTAAATCCTTCAATCCTATCCCAAGTTGTTCTTAAAGGGGGATGTTAGGATATTTAGACACTTAGGAGTTAGTTAAGATCAACTTGTGTAATATATCCGTTAGGGATAGTGTGTTTCTTTAGTATGCATTAGTATGCATTTGTAAATACTTAATCCGACGGTCACGATATGTTTCCGACATAGAGTGATCCGACAGCTCAACTTCTCTTAGATCAAACCTAACCTTGATCCGTGGCTTAACACCCGATTGGTCCATGATCTCTATTTAAATAGCATGGAGGGTCATTGTTTAGTTGATCGATTATGAGAAGCTCATTTGTAACTTTCTTTCTTTGCATAATAAATTGTCCCGTAGAATCTATTTGGTTGGGGCCGTGGAGTGTTTCCCTCAAGAGGGTTTAAACCATGTCAAAACATCGATGTGTTGATCTGTGATCTGTTTGTGTGAAGTGGTTGCTCTTGGTGTTCGGTCCTTTGGTAGTACCCTGTGTACCTGAACAGAGCTCATGTTTGGGATGACATATTTTGTATTTGTTGGTCATCTATATTGAGGAAGCTTTGTTGGTTTTTCTACCCCATGAGGGTTTCCTAGGATAAATCTATGTCTCTTGTGTTTATGTTGTGCTTGTCGTTCTTTTAGTGATCCTGTATATGCTATTGTTGTGAAATGGAATGTAATACTGATATTCTCTGTCTTAGCATATTAAATCTTAACTTGGTATCAGAGCTAGCCTGAAGGAAGGCATTGTATGGCATTTATGATACTTGTTGCACTTGCGACAAATTGGAAGCTAGGGCTTGTTATAGCAAAAACCAGTCATCTTGGCACTTTCTCTATCAATCCATTTTGGAAAAGGTTCAAGATCTGAAACTTCTACAATTCATAGATAACATCCCCAAGTACCTTGTTTCCGAAGCACAACTTCTAATTCGTTGTACTTTGTGTTTTATGATTTGTACAATCTAGGGTTTCTTCCTCTTCCATATCTGAGTCATAAACAAATAAACTAGGAAAAAATGTCACAACTTGGGCTAGGAAGCTCCAAATGAAACTTTATAAAAAGTGATAGGTAGGGAACAGACTGTACTTTCGCAGGCCGAAGTTTCAGAGGCCGAAATTGAACCAGCGACACGTGGCTCGCCGTACAAGTTCCACGGGGGCTTCACTCAATAAACCATTATCATAGCACGTTCGTTCGTGGCATATGAAACAATACCCCTAATTTCACTAAATATTGGAAAATACCTTCCAAAATCACTTTTTTTACCCCCTCCCAATATGCCTTCCCAATTTAAAAAAACCCCTATTTTCACTAGATATTGTATGTATCAGTTTTTTCATTAACATTTTGTATACCCCTTTATATTTCTACCTAGTATATTGATATGATACCCCTCTTATGACCCCACATGCATTCTACAATGCACCTTGCTTATTTCGATGTATATTGTGGATTCACATTACTTCACCCACATTGCAATTACTCAACCACATATCATTATTATTTGCAACATATAATGGTCTAATGAAGAGATAGGAGATCACTTCTTGTATGACACTAGAGCCAATGCACATAGTAGAACATTTAGATTGCATTTTGCAGTTCCCCGATCGCTGACTAAGCCTGTTGTGGGATAGGTATCCAAGCCCCTAGGGCCTGCAACAAGCTCTAGGAGGCTGACTAAACCTCCCAAGGCCTGTAATAGGCATGAGTGGTTGGGTATTCAAGCCCCCAAGGCCTATCGAGGGCCTATAACAGGCCCTGGAGGCTTAGAGCCTCCTAAGGTTATTGGTAACAACTGGCTGAGTGCTATTGGTAACAATTGGCTGTCAATGACCACTGTCTCTCGACTAAGATCGACTAGAAACCCAATTCACCACGAAACCCTTGGCCTCAAGCATGCCTCAAGACATGATTTCCCTATGTACTGGTAAGCACGAGCCTTGCCTCAACCCGATTTCTCATCCAGCCATGATCCTTCCATCTCCATTTGGCGGATATTTGTCAGCCCGCCCATATAAAAAAGACCCCAAAGTATTTTTGTATTGTTACATTAAATAAAAAAACCCTTCACCCCCTAATATATAAGCAATAGAATTTTTAGGTTTCATGAATATTTAATATCGCAATATGAATGAACGTGATATTATATTGCCTTCTAGTGAAGCCCCCATGATAAGTTCGCTCTCCTGTTTTATCCCATAAACAGGTCATGTTGTGACACTTGGCATAACTCTCTCTCAGAGAATCAAATTGAGGTAAGACCTGTGGGGTTGGAAAGAAGACAGGTCAGGCTACCACAAACCGAAGTTTCAGACCCCGTGGATTCGTAATTTCAGAGATGCACCAGAAACAATAAGTTGCATATTTATATCAAAACAGAATTGGATTATGAGCTTCTTCATTCTTGTCTTATCACTGCTGCAGGAATTTAGGGCTTCGGAGAAAGTTGGAATTTTTTAAGTCTGTGACCCTGGATGGAAGATCCTCAGAAAAATTGAATTTTAGAGCTTTGGATCGAACCTTTTGGCTGGGAAGAAGGGTGGGATTTATCAAACCCTAGTTCAGGGTCCTGTCCAGTGAATCCGAATGTTTCAGAGGCAATTTTGATGAGTCAAATTTTTTAGTTTTCAAAATTGATGTATACCAGCTTGATTAGCTCAACAAGCCACATCTTTCCATCCATTCAGAAGTTTGAAATTCAAAATTTGAATTTTTAGGGTTTCTCTTACAAACCCTAATCCAGCTCCAGATCCAGTTTCAGCAAATCAAAGTGGATTGGGTTAATCCTAGAAGAGAATGAGTTGGACACCTGCATAAGTGAAGAAATTCCAGTTCTAGAGGGAGATGAGACTAAGGCCTTACATAAGAAGACTACAAGCAATCCTGACAGGTATGACTTGAGGAAATACAGGTATGTTTTGAAATCTGATTCTTGATTAAGTTCATAATATGTTTGTCTTCATATTATTGAGGTTAGTACAATTATGATTGTTTGATAATGAATGCATGTAAATGATAGAAGACATTCATTGATTAGGGTTATGACACTTATGATTGTACTAATGCATTTGTGGTGTTGTATGAGGATGATGTTGTCTGCTAACAAGATACAGGTACATCAAGAAAGACAAATCAAGTTCTATGCCCATGATGACATGGAGACAAAGACTCATCTATAGTCTTTAACCACATAGAATCTCTACTTATGAGATATGTATGACTTTATTCTACTATGCTTAACTTATGAGATATGCAACACAAGGTCTCTAAATCATTGAAGAAAACAAAGAAGATATTGTTTGGGTATGTTAAGACATAACCAAGCATGATAATCCATGTATGTTTTCCTATATCAAGTTAGTATCCTACTTTGTGTTAGGATCTTAGGTAAGTACACCTATGTATGAAATACATACTTAAGTTTATTTAGAATTATAATGTTTTGATAGTATTGAGATTATATTAATGAATGTATGTTTATGTATGAGATCATGAGGATGACACTAGTGCACACGTAAGCATGCATAGTGGTACATAATGAATAGAAGTTCAAATACATATAGAGATCAAGTGGGAGGAAACCACACAAACATAAAAGATAAGTATTTGAGTTGTTATTTGAATCTCTGAATAGTTAATGATATTTATCATAATAGTTGTATGCATATTTGTATTCCTATAATATATCATGCAGAGTGTAAGCATTCATATAGCATTGAACAGTATACTACTAATTTGCATATGATGGGTAAGTTGGACAAACATTCCATTGTTGCTTGTCTAGAATGAAACCTCTTTGTTGACATGCTGAGAGTTGTGTACGCTCTCGATAGTATGTTCTGGTAGAGATGGAAGGCATCTAGATAACCACTATATGCATATAGGATATGGAAAAGTTTTGTGCCAAAGGTCAAGATAGTTGCATAACTATGTGAATCATATATGTATGCATGATAGGTTATCATTGAAATATCAACATGATTTGATGATTATGAAGTATTACTAAACATGTAATTAACTTTGATTTGTAGGAAAAATCATGAAGAATGATGAACACTAAACAAGTGATGGATGTTCAACAAGAAGATTTACAAATCAAACATACTATAGAAGGCTCATGTCTAGAATATTCTCTTAGAAAGAGAAAGAGGATCATGACGAGATGTTTGCTCCAAGTGGATAGATAAGACCATTCTCTTAATGGTGTAATTGATGAAGAAGTGTGAATCAAGAAAACTCCCAAAACTCAATTGAAGAAAGCTCTATACGGGTACCCAGGATCGATAGTCATTTGATGAGCTTAATGATCACCATGGGTGATGCGGATTTCAACCTTTGCTACAAGGTTGAAGATGGCGTCTATATACAGATGACATTCTTCTCTTAGATGGATGCAAGAAGGAACTCACCACGGAGTTCGAATGATCTTGAAGCTCATATCCGTAGACCCATCTGACGGGAGATGGCATGGATAGATATGCAGAAGATCACTCAATGCAGAGAGTGAATAATGTTAAGTTACAGAGGAAGAATTGATAGCTTCTTGACAAGCTTGGGCTTTACAAAAAGTAAAGCTGATCCTAACCTTTACCTTAAGGTTATGGATGATACTATTACTGTATGTGGATGATCTCTTTCTGACAGGGAATGAGAAATAGATCATGGAAAGCAAGACGAAGCTAGCTACAGAACTTGAGATGAAAGATCTCAGATTGATGCATTAATTCCTAGGAATGAAAGTATATCAAGGCCCAGAAGGAATCTTTGTCAACCAGTGAAAGTATTCAATATGTTGGAATGCAAAGCCATGGCCACTCCCATGGATTCCAACTTGAAGATGTTAGATGATGACTCATTAGAGTTAGTGGATGTGACTCTATACAGACAAATTATTGGGTCATTGATGTATTTGACAAATACCAAGCTAGATATATGCTTTGCTGTGAACACCTTGAGTCAATACCTAGTGGAACCTCGGCGTGTACACCTGATAGCTGCAAAGCATGTGATGAGGTACCTAAAAGGTACGATAGATTTTGGTCTATATTATCTTGGAGATCATGACTTTAGATTGTATGGCTACACAGATGTTTATTGGCTAGGAAGTGTATCAGACAGGAAGAGCACATCGGGTGGATGTTATTGTCTGGGATCTGCCATGATCTCGTGGTTGACCAGGAAGTAGTCTAGTGTGTTTCTCAGCACAGCTGAAGTGGAATATATTGCTGCTTGCTCTGCTAGCTATGAAGCGATATGTCTTCGGAAGCTGTTATCAATATTTTTTTACTTAGAGATGGAACCAACTATGATCCTTTGTGACAACCATAGTTGTATCAAGATGACAGAGAATATAGTGTTCCATGACAAGTCAAAGCACATAGAGATCTGATATTTCTATATACGGGATATGATGCAGAAAGGAGCTATCAAGCTCTAGTATGTGAGCACTAACGAACAAGTTGCTGATGTATTGACCAAACCTCTATCTCGAGTAAAGTTTGAGTATTTTCGAGATAAGCTTGGTGTAGTTCAAAAGGACCCTCCTCGAAAGGGGGAGTTATATGGTTGATGATGATATGGATACTTGTATCGATGATATGGATACTTGTATCGATGATGAGGATACCTATATCGATGATGAGGTTACCTGTTTCGATGATGAGGTCAATGATGAGGATACCTGTTCTGACGATGAGGTCATTGTATGGTCCCTAGTGGACATGATAGGACTGCATCGTCCCTGAACGTTTGGTTCAAAATTTATGTGATAGAACTGCATCGTCCCTAAACGTTTGGTTCAAAATGTACGTGATAGGACTGCATCGTCCCTGAATGTTTGGTTCAAAATGTACAAGGAGGGATTGTATCATCCCTAGTCTTAGGTCCCTGAATTGATCCATAGACAACTGTCTCCGAGAAGTGGTCCCCAGTGGACGAGAGGATTGCATCATCCTAGGATTTCGGTCCCTGAATAGATCCGTAGACAGATGTCTTTGAGAAGTGGTCCCCAGTGGATGAGAGGATTGCATCATCCCAGGACTTCGGTCCCTGAATAGATCTATAGACAGATGTCTCCGAGAAGTGGTCCCTAGTGGACGAGAGGATTGTATCATCCCTGGACTTCAGTCCCTGAATTGATCTGTAGACAGATGTCTTCAAGAAGTGGTCCTTAGACTTTGTCTATATTGACGAGAGGGGATTGTATCATCCCTGGACTTTGGTCCCTGAATTGATCTGTAGACAAATTCCTTCGAGAAGTGGTCCTTAGACTTTGTCTAAGTTGACGATAGGGGATTGTATCATCCCCGGACTTTAGTCCCTAAATTGATCCATAGACAGATGTCTTCGAGAAGTGGTCCTTAGACTTTGTATAAGTTGACGAGAGGGGATTGTATCATCCCTGGACTTTGGTCCCTGAATTGATCCCTAGATAGATGTCTTCGAGAAGTGGTCCTTGGACTTTGTCTATGTTGATGAGAGGATTGCATCATCCTTGGACTTAAGTGCTAAATAGATCTAGAGACCCGTGTCTTCAAGAAGGGGTCCTTAGACTTTGTCTAAGTTGACGAGTGGATTGCATCATCCCTAGACATGATATGGTGTCTTAAATGGATAGGGATTGATCATCCCGTAAATAGATCATGTGTATTGCAAGGTAAACTGCTATGATGTTATTGATCGAGAGGATCCAGTTGATGATGTGATGCTATTGATCGAGAGGATCCAGTTGATGATGTGATGCTATTGATCGAGAGGATCCAGTTGATGATGTGATGCTGTTGATCATGATGATCTAGATGACGATGATGTTGATTGTGATGATCTAGATGACGATGTTGTTGATCGTGATGATCTAGATGACAATGTTGTTGATCGTGATGATCTAGATGGCGATGTTGTTGATCGTGATGATATAGATGATGATGTTGTTGATCGTGATGATCTAGATGACGATGTTGTTGATCGTGAGGATCCAGATGTTGATGTTGTTGTAGCTGTTCAAGTGCTGCAGAAGATGAAGATTCAGTACTGAAGATGTTGATGTTCCAGTATTGAATATGTTCCAGTAACTGCTTGATTTACTAATGATGTATAAAGAAAGCTTCCAATGATTTATAGATGTATCATGTGTCATGTAGTTGATGACTCCTTGCTCCTGCATATGTTGTTATAATATTCTTCTCATTAAGGGGGAGTGTTGAGATATTGGAACTTTTAAGAATATTATATTTGTACTTTATTATTCTGGAGAGGTTTCATTCCTCCGTGAAGACCTTATTGTATATCCGGAGATGTTTTATTCCTCCGTGGAGAATGTGGTAACTTGGGTTATTAGACTTCCTTAGTGGGGGTCGGCCCTGTATGAGTCATGTGGGTTAAAGGGTTATTAGACCACCCTTGTGGGGTCAGCCTAGTCAACTTGATGTTAAGTGGTTAAGTTGGGGCCGACCTAGTTAGTGTAAAAGTCAAGTCGGAGTTGTGTATAAATAGAGGAGGTGTGTTCCTCATTTAACACACATTCACTTACTTATGAGTGGTGCATAAGTGAGAGAGAGATATGCTATGAAGGAGAAGGAGCTCATGTTTGGGATTACATCTTTTGTATTTGCTGGTCATCTATATTGAGGAAGCTTTGCTTGGTTTTCTACCCCATGAGGGTTTCCCAGGATAAATCTATGTCTCTTGTGTTTATGCTATGCTTGTTGTTCTTTCAGTGATCTTGTATATGCTATTGTTGTGAAATGGAATGTAATACTGATATTCTCTGTCTGAGCATATTAAATCTTAAAAATATGAGGTAAGGTGAGAAGACAACTAACATAGCTTCTGATCATAGAAGAAATAGGATAGCTGACAACTGACATAATTGTCACAACCCCCATGCTTCAATAACTACATGAGATGAATTTCCCCACCAAACTCCCACATGCATTCAATGATTGGATTTAACAATCTAAAGAAGTTAATTGGATTATTTAAGGCACATGGAATATTTTTGGACTATTTCTAAGGTTGAAACATGGAAGCATAGGATTTGGATTCCCCATAGGTCATTTTCCTATTCCCCTCTAGAAGAATCATAGCCCCTCTAGTGCTCTTTACACAACGATCTTGGACCATTTTATTAATTTTTAACATATATTTACATACATTTCAAATTGGCATAGTAAGCTAACCATATGGTCCAAATGAAAATATATACATCATAAATGCCTAGCGATTCACTAGTTGGGCCTTGGCCTTGAGCTCCACACTAGGAATACATACTAGCATATTTACATCATTTAGATAATTTTGATTAAATACATTCCAAGTCAAAATTGGGGGTATTACAAGTAGCATGCAATAAAATGTTGAGTAGTATTAGGGAAAATACGTTGAGCAACACTATTTTTGGTTTCCATCATCTATAATTCAAAAACCATAAATGGTTTATGTTTTTTTTTATACCTATTTATTGAGTGCTTGGGTTGAAGGTAGAGTAAGAGGTTTTAACTTAGTGTAATGTTGTCAAAATTTTTCCAATTTTTTTTTAGGATATTTGGACACTTAGGAGTTAGTTAAAATCAACTTTGTCTAATGTATCTTTATGTAAATCATATATTTCCTTAATGATTTTCTTTAGTATGCATCTACACTTATGTAATATGATGATCGCAATATGTTCTAGGAATAAAATGATATGACAATTAGGGAAAATGTGTTGAGCAACATTGTTGGTGGTTTCCATCATGTAGAATTGAAAAGGCTTAAATGGTTTATGGTTTTGTTATACCTATTTATTGAGAGATTGGGTTGAAGTTAGAGTAACTGATTTTAACTTAACGTTATGTTGCCAAAATTTCTCCGAAAATTTTGCTAGGATATTTGGACACTTGGGAGTTAGTTAAGATCAACTTGGTCTAATGTATGTTTAGGTAAAGTGTACCTCCTTAATGAGTTACTTTAGTTTGCATTTACAATTATGTATATGATGGTTACAATATGTGCTAGACATAAAGTGATCTGACAAGTCATCTCAATGGCTACATTGATCCATGACTTAAAACTCGATTGGTACATGATATCCATTTCAATAGCATGGAGGATCATTAATTGATGATCAATTGTGAGAAACCCATATGCAAATATATTTTCTTTGCATTAATATATTTCCTCAAGTAACTATTTGGTTGGGACCATAGACAGTTTCCCTCTATGAATATTCTGACCACATAATACATTGGTGTGTTGATCTGTGATATATTTTTGTGAGTAGTTGAAAAAAGTGTTTAAAACTGTATAGAAACTTGTTTAATTCAAACATGGTATCAATGTGCTTATAAAGACCCATTCGCATTGTTGATTGAGATTTTGAAACTCTATAGCTACATGCATCAAAGGGATTTTGGGTTCTTCTATTTCCATGTATTTTTGGGCTATGTGAGGTGTTCTATTCCATATAAGGCATTGCTTTTAGTTGGAAATGCTTTTTGTTTCTGTTGAAAATATCTCTGTTTGACCAAGATACAACCATTTTATCAGATCTATAGGTGTATTGTTTATATTTATGTTTTTTTTTGTTAATATTTCTCACATTGTTTCATATTTTAGTTTGATTTTTTCTTTTATTCCTAGTTTGTAACATTTTCAATCTATGTATGCTCTTTCCCATGCACTCTATGCAAACTAAGATTGGAGAGTTTGATTTGAATTTATCTAAATATGATGATCAACCTTTTAATCCTTTGGCTAAATAGGGAGAATATGTAGAAGGAAACATGGCTAATATTTCAAAAAATATTCCAGTCAACATCTAAAGTAATATCGACGTCATGGAAAATGTGTATATTGGTTCAAACTATTCCCCAGAAGAGATTCACATATATACTAAACTCTTTAAATAATTACGTGATGTTTTTTCCTAGTCATATTGTTAAAGCTACAACATCATGAGTCATTCTCCAAGTCAATATTGTGTGTCAATATTGAGCCTCGTGTGTCGAGGTAGTGCTTTATAGGAGCCTGATTTGGACTCAGTAAACTTGGAGAAGGATCTTGAGTTGGACTCAAGAATGGTTAACCTTCATATGTTGAGGCAAGTGCTTTGTATGTCAAAGTGATGATGTTGTACAATCTTGTTATTCAAGGCTAAGGTCTTGTGTGTCAAGACAGGTTCTCACGTGTTGAGGTGATTCTTTGCATGTCGAGGCATGTATGGTGTGCGATGTACTACTAACCAGCTATTAAGTCTCATCTAGAGACTGGCCACCTCAAGAGTGAATTACTTTAGCATATAATCACTTGCAACAATAGTAGAAAAATATGATCACATCATTGGGAAAATATCCTTGGTATATTTGATATGATAATTAAAGATGGAACATGTGGACCATGCAGATAAGACAAGAGGTAAAGATAAGATGTGATAACATATGAGAGGATTCGAATTGCACAAAAATAATTAATTAAGAGAGAATTCAAATTGTTAAAATTCAACGAAGACTTTAGTAAATCAAGGGAGAACTCGAATTGATCACTACAGTGAAGTTAACAAGAAAGAATCAATTAAGAGAGTTAACTAAGTGATAACAAAGAAGATCTAGTTAACTAAGTGTTATTGCATGATGACACTTTTGTTAAACTAAAAGATGACACTTATGTTAAACTAAAAGACGACACTTGAGTTGCGACACTTGCATGACGACACTTAAGTTATCCACCTAACTAAGTGGGAAATATTTTAGTTAAGGGCTAAGTTCATCCTAAGAATCAGTTCAGTGAGTTAATACACTGCATGAGAAGTAGGGTGCACTTCTTCATGCAAGATTTAGTATTATAGCTTAAAATGACACTTCTCCATCCGTGACGACACTTGCATCGCTTTGTCGCATGACGACACTTCTTGAGATCAAGTTTAGTCACACAACAGGACACTTGTGGATGGAAGGGTCATATGGGACACTTAACATGGTTGAAATTATCTCACTCCTGGTCCATTTGATGGTCATAACCCTTAGTAACACTTCTCCAGACCAAACCATCTCCTGAAAATCATCAGAAAACCCTGTTTTGGCTATTTTTCCACATGTGTGTTAGTATCCTATGCAGAGAGTAGCTCCCACCTTGAAAAATGCGCTGGTTTGTAGTAGGAAGAGTAGGGAACTTTCCTGAATCAGTCAAAATCTTGAATTTTGGTAAAATTGGGTTGGCTTGGGAACCTCTTGATCAGTTATAATTGTTTTTTCTCTCCTTCATTGACTATATAAGGAAGGTAGAAGGGCCATGAGTAGGGACCAAGTCCATAACAATGTTATGCTGGAGGAATGGAGACCCTCATCCCCCTCTCTTATGCCTTAGTTTCTGATAAACCCTAGCACGGTTGATTAGAGGCTAGGATCCTAGGAGAACAGAAGCAGGAGACCTTGAATCTAGGTTTCGTGAAGTGCCAAGCTTGAAGGAAGGTGTGGGCATTGCGACACTGAATGGAATTGACGAGTGAGGAAGAGAAAGGCTTGGATCAACCTTCTGAATAAGGTACACATCCTCTTTAACCTTTATCCATTTGCTTACTAGTTGTACTTGTAGAACATTTTTAGGTCTATCTTTCATCACTGTAAGTTGGTAGTTTCTTCCCTGAACTATAGGTGTATTTTCATCAAAACATAATGGCGACTCTGCTGGGAAAAGCCTATCTGCTTACAGGTTTCCAAGGTCATTTATTCATTTTTGTTTGAAGGTATTTGTTCAATTTCTTGATTAGAATCAGTTATCAGGCTCTGTTTGACCCTCCTTGGCTCTTACAGACTCTTTCTAGCCCTTATAGACCTTTACTGGCTCAGGTGTGGGGGTTTTTTGCCTTATTTTTTCAACTTTTCCCACATGGGAGCTACTGTTGTGAAGCACAGTAGCGCATTACCCTTTTTTGGCACTGGTATTCCTCATAAATAGTAGCGCACACATCCTGGAATTGAGTTTTTTGGGTTTTGACCTGTTTGGGGGGGCTGTGGATGCATTTTTTGGGGTCCCTGATGACCCTAGGTTTGAGTTAAACCACTGTAAGTGGTCTCCGATCCTTGTACTGATCATATGTTCATGATTTGGACCTTCTTTGAACAATTTGGGATTGTTTGGAAAGTTTTGGGGCTTGTTGACCGAAGTTGGGGGGTTGTGGACCAGTTTGGTGTTTTGTACCCTGATTTGAGTTCAATTGAATCTACTTGATCCATTTCCACTGGATTTGAAACCTATTGAGTCTACTTGACCCTGTTTGTATCTATTTGAGGGAAATTTCTCTTTATATTGGTTTCTTATCCTCCCTTATGCTTTTAGTTTTCTCTTTGTAGTGAAAGCTCAAGTGTCTTTGCTGTTGTTCAGGACCTTGACTACACTGTTTATGTGCAGACCTGACTTTACCAAACCATACTTCTTTGTAAGTCATTTTCTTTGTTTGGTTCTAAAAGTAGGTTTTGTATGCTTTTCCCAATGATTGGCATGCTTACATCAATAAGAATCTAAAATTCATATTGGTATCTTTTACTGTTTCAATAAGGAAACCTGAAAGTTCTTTGCTTTTGCTTTGATAGTAGGTTACCTTCATTTTCAGTTTTGTTTCTCACCTTTGAAGAGCATTAAAAAAAAATTGATTTATTTTCTGAGTGGAGTGCCTTGCAAGTGGCTTAAAGGATTTAAGAGTGCGTTGCATCAAAAAGAAGAAGTTTTCTTTTGCATACTTATTTGTTTGAGTAGCTGCATTCTTAGGTTTTGAGTTTAATTTTGTACATTTAGACTTTATTTTTACCCCTTTTTGCATTCGAAAAGACTAAAAATTGCATTTGCATATGCATTCTAGATCGTATCTTTAGGAATTGCATTCAAAAGAAAAGATTTGTTTAGTGGTAAACATTTCATTTCAGTATTCTATATCTGTTATAACCACTCTCACACACCCACTACCTTTTTGAGTAAGCAAGTAACCTTTTAAATGAACCCTAATAAAATGTACTAGTAACATTTTCGTTTCTAGGTTACACTATTCACCAACTAGTTTTGGTTAGGATCTTGGGTTTAAAACACCTTAAACCACCTGAGATCACACATTACGCAAAAATCGTAGTTCGACTATCACAGATAAACCCACCTCTTTCAAAACTTGCATGGGATCTATGCAGTAGGTCTAGTGAGATCAGATTGTTGGGAATAAACCTCCTACTTTCTATTTCGAGCATATACCAGAATCAGATCGTGTTTGGGGACTCTTTTGAGTTTTGGGCTCAGTTACCCTGCCCATGCCTACTGATTCAACCAGAGATTGTTCCCCTAGTATTTTTCGGTGTTGTGGTATCCTTACTATCTGACCATAGGATCATACACAGGTGACGATGGAGGGTTATATCTGTTGTACCTAAGACAGACGTGGGAGGAAATCCCTTGCAGGTCTTTAGGAGGGCGATTGGGTGATTCCAACGCTTGCACCCTTAGTCATTTTATTGTGGACCCCGAGTAACTGTCCTTATTCCTTCGTTGATCTGTTCTGGGCCCTCATCATCCCAGACTCTTCTCCGGAAGGCATCTGTTTTCCTGGTTTGATTTACCTAGGACCTTTTTTAGTGGTGTGCTCTTTGTGCTACTTGTCTTAGTTTTCGTTGGAGAACTTCTTGCTCATTTGAGCAGGAAACTATGTCTAGCATTCCGGTGAGCGCCAATCAAAGTACCCCTGTTCCAGGGGATCCTTGTGTTGTTCCATTCATTGGAAACATTGGTACTCCCTTAATGGCTACTCTGAATCTTCCTGGATTCACTATAGGGCTGCCGGTTTGGTTGTTCTCCACTCTGAATGCCTTGCATGCTCCTAACGCTTCTTTTGTAAGCACAGAAAAATCAAGAGTATCAGAACTCTGAGCCTTCTTTTCTAGTAACATCTTCTCCTCCTCCTTCTACCTCATGGGGCGAAAGTAGCAATACTAGTAACCAGCAGTCTAAAAGGAATAGACGAGGGAATAATAGGAAAAAGATTCCCAAACAAGGGGGCAGCAACCCAACCACTGCAAGTCATGCTGGGGGCAAGCACCTTGCCTCTGCAAGTCATGCAGAGGGAACCTACCCAACCTCTGGAGGTCATGCTGGGAGAAAAATTTTAGTCACTAAAAGTTTGTCTTCAAACACTGTCAGTCATGTTGGGGACACGTCATTGATCACTGCTAGTCATATTAATGACAAGCCACTAGTTCCTGTGAGTCATACCGGAGACACTAGATCAGCCACTGCAAGTCATGCTGAGGGAGTTGACATTGTCAACAAACCCAATAAACAGAAGTATAAGTTCCCTTGCAAGTTTTGTGAGGGAGACCACCTTACTTACTTGTGCCCTGTACTTCCAGAAGTGCAAAAAGTGTGGTCCTTAGTTCAAAAGTATTCTGCTTCTGAGCAACCGGCCACTACAAGTCATGCTGGGGGCAAGCTGTCAGCCAATGCTAGTCATACTGAGAGTACTGACATTGTAAAGGAGTCTCAACATATAGGATGGAAACCAAAGTTCCCTTGTAAACTTTGTAAGGGAGATCACCTTACTCACCGATGCCTTGCCATTCCAGAGGCATGAAGAGTGTGGTCCATGTCTGAAGGAATCTTTGTTCCTGAGTTGTCTATAGATTCCCTGCAGTCAGATCAACCTTTGGTTGATAAAGTGGTTGAACCAATGCAATATTTGGTCATCCCCACTATTCATTCGGAGAGTGAAGTGATCGAATCGATGCAATCTTTGACCGATCCCATCAGTCTTGCAAAGATTGATGCACCTACTGCGGAAGTCTTCTGCATTACTAGTTCGGATGTTCCTGAAAAAGGGGGTACTTCATCTGTGCCACGTGAACCCCTACCAAGCCCTAGGATCATTTCCTTTGATTGGAATAGTCTAGCTGAGCCTCGTCTTCCTTCTTCGATACCTTTCCAGATAAAGGTTGATATCGGGAACCATACGGTTGATCGATGCATTGTAGATGAAGGAGTTTCTGTTAGTATCTTATCCGCTTATGCTTGGAGAGATTTGGGTTTCCTTAATGTTATTCCAGTTGTTAATTGGCCATTGACCTTCGATAAAAGACCTAGTGAACCGTTCGGATTCCTCCGTCAAGTACGTGTTACTTTGGGTGGAAAAATAGTCTTAGTTGATTTTATGGTTTTAAAGGACCCTGTGGACTTTGATATGATCCTCAGGCATGATTACGTTTATGCTATGCATGCTGTGGTGTCTACGCTCTTTCGTGTGATGCATTTTCCTCATAACGAAAGCATCGCCATTATCGACCAACTTGCATTTGTTGATCCTCCTTATTACCCAACTGTAGACCAGTCAAATCCCTCGTCATTAGGCACTACTATGTCACAAGGGAATTATGTGGCATATTGTTCCTTGAGTTAAACTGCTACTGAGAAGAAGTCTCTGAGTTCATGCTCACCTTCTCGGGACTTAGTCCGAGCTTTTGACCAAGCGACACCTTCATCTGAATGTTTAGATATGTGTTCTATCTGGAACGATATACTTCCTTCTGATGAAGTTTTCCTAAATTCCATAGTATAGTCTTCCATTCATTTGGATGTTGATCCATTCGTAGTTATGTCCAGCCCCGGTCTGACCTTAAAGTCTGATCTTCCTACTATTGAGTCTTTGGACTCTCCTATAGATCCTCAAATCGGTGTTCCTACTGAGTTTGATTCTGCTTCTAGAATTTTCAATTCCCGTGATGATGAACTTGTTTCTACATATTCCATCATGTCCTTCAACTTTGATCTTCATCCTGAAGTGGATCTTGTTGATTGTAAGTCCTCGGGCCTGGGTACCATAGAGTCTTCATTTGAAAACTCTCCCTTGTTTATGCCTGTTGTTGATGATAGTGAAGTTGAAAGTATTTCTACCACAGTGACTTGTATCGGGTATTTCTTTACATATGCTTTAGATATGATCTTGGTACTAATGTTTCTTTGAGACAGGATTCTTAGCTGGATTTATACTTGCTTACTGGTCCTTTTCGACACCTTGTGCGACCATGTCAGGTATATTCGGAACCTTGCATATAGGTTTAGGCTTTCCTGTTGTTATGTTGCATTTGAACCTTTTGCCATCCGAATTCGCCATAGGGTCGAACCTGTTGGATATTGGTGTGTCAGCCATCTCTTTATGCATTGTGCACTGGTCCGATAGCAGAGCCTACCTAACATGGGTCACCCTAATCAGCACCCTTATGCCATTTTGGTGCCCATGCTGAGTTTTTCTCATAGGCTCGGGATCCTTTTTAGATTTACAATGACTTTGAGAAGAAGCCTCATATCTTTCTTTCTCATATATTTCTGGCCATCCTTGATAAGGCTCCCATCTATGTGTTCAATTTTCATATGCATCTGTTATGATCCCGCTTGCACTAATGAGCTTGATGCCAGCTTCCACGCTTTTAGCTCGTTGTATAAGCCTCCATCTCTGATTTCATTTCCGCTAAGCCCTGTATAATTTTTCCTTCGCAATTTGACACCTTTTACCTGGAGGAGACACACCTTGAGTGTCTTTATCTTGCTCATGTTCCTTGCATTAGGCATAGCTTTGTTCCATGCACTTGGAGCTAGTTTCGCATGTCCCTAACACTCGTCTCCTCCCTTGTCGAGCATTCTTCCACCTTCACTTCGAGCTCGTTAAAAAAAGTAAGTAGGTTACACGCATTCTTCTACCTTTACTTCGAACTCGTTAAAAACAATAAGTAGGCTACGAGCATTCTTCTACCTTTCCTTCGAGCTCATTAAAAACAATAAGTAGGTTACGAGCATTCTTCTACCTTTACTTCAAGCTCGTTAAAAACAGTAAGTAGGTTACGAGCATTCTTCTACCTTTACTTTGAGCTCGTTAAAAACAGTAAGTAGGTTTTGAGCATTTCTTCCATCTTCACTTCGAGCTCATTAAAAATAGTAAGGAAGTTAGGAGCATTTTTCTGTATCTCCTTTGAGCTCGTTAAAAACAGTAAGGAGGTCACGAGTTTACTTTTTCGGGCTCATTAAACCTTTACGGAAAAGATCCGTATGGAGTTCTTTTAAGAACTTTTCAGACTCCTTAAATAGGAAATTTTTTCCGAGCATAGTTGTCTTTTCGGGCTCGTTAAAATAACTGAACCGACATCCACTTAGGAATAGAATTATCCCTTTTCTGGGCCTTGGCGGATAATTTATGGAAAAGGTATACTCTAGGTATACTCTGGTATGTGCTAGAAGAGTTCTTCTTCCATTATTTTACACTTTTTCAGGGAAGGAGACTAACTTTACGAAAAATTACCTTTGGAGTCGTCTTTAGGGTTTTCAGACTCTTGAAATGTGAAAACACCAAGCGAGCATTCACCTACTTGGGATCAATGTGAAATCCACAAGATGGTTGATAGAGGACTGTTTAAGTTTTTCAACTCTGTAAGCAAGAAAACACCGCCGAGCACAGACCAATCCGGGCTCGATATAAAATCCACGGATAGGTGTATCGAGTTTTTTTCTAGGTTTTTCAAACTCCTTAAATATGAAAATACCGTCGAGCATGCTTTAGTTCTTTGTCAAGCTCGTTAAAAAATGAAAAAGGAAAGGGAAGGGAAGAATGTTAAAATATCTTTCAATATGATGGTAGCAAGTCAACTACCTCCTTGAACAAAGCACCTGTTTTGAGTCTATCAAACAAGTTGGGTTCTAGTGTTGGCCTTAGGATAAAACTGATCTCAGAGTTCTTACTCCTCCGTTTGGTTAGTCTTCCAATCATATGGAGAATCTGTTAATGTCTCCTACATTACAGATTTGTATCATGGTCTCTTTGTGTTAAAAGCTTCCTAAGTCACTCTTGTGTCGTGCTCACTGTTCAAGGATATAACCAGTGTCGACCATTCTGCAGTTTCCTTGACCTCATGTGTCGGCCATTCCTTGGTGTCAGTATGTTTCATCATGTGATTCAGACCTACTCCAAATCAGCTCATACTTGTTGAGTGTCCCTTGTGTTGGATGATGGAGGATTCCTTAAGGCCTCCCTTCCAATGGACTTCTTCCCATCGACTTCAACTCATTGTGCTTTGGGAATGAAGTTTAGAGTTTCAGTTACTACCTTGGGGATTGTAGTCATTAGTGGCAGTTTCCCTCGCTATTGGATAGATGGGAATACATCAATGTCTCCTATCCGATGGATTCTTCAAGTGTTAGATGACAAGACCATTTATTCGCACTTGCTTGAATGTACTAGGTACCTTGGGTTCCATTTTCATTATTGGTGGACACCCTCGCGTTTGTTAATGGTATACATCAATGACCGGTAATCAAACGATACCTTCCATGTTCAACATCAACTCATTTATTCGTATGGATAGGTTTGTACCTTGGGTTGTTTTTGGATGAAGACCTTGGGATCCTCGATATCATCACCTTATTTATGTTATCGCCCAAGTTGCGCAAGACTGAGCCACACTCTTTTTGGCTCTTGATGAGACATAGATCCAGCTTGTTCTCTATGGCTATGTTCTCCAATTTTGACATAGATTCACCTTGTATTTATGTGGCTATGTTTACACTTATGTTCCTCATGGATCCACGCTTGTATTCTAGTGGCCAAAATATATGCATCAGTATTTGGATCATTATTGTATCCTCTTGAAGGTCGTGTTCAATTATTTGAACATGGATAATTACCCAAAGGATGAGTTTGTCTGACATTGCCTTTGCTTTCAGGTACTTCATTTGAGCCTATGATTCTTGGTTTCTCTGGTTACTCCACTCCCATGTTTCAACTCTTTGTTATTTATAATGTATTTCGTCCATTATTTCCCTCACTCCCTCTGACCTCATACATTAGGGGGCATCTATTATAGCTTAAAATGACACTTCTTCGTCTGTGACGACACTTGCATCGCTTGGTCGCATGACGACACTTCTTGAGATCAAGTTTAGTCATACAACATGACACTTGTGGATGGAAGGGTCATATGGGACACTTAACATGGTTGAAATTACCTCACTTTTGGTCCATTTGATGGTCATAACCGTTAGGAACACTTCTCCAGACCAAACCATCTCCTGAAAATCATCAGAAAACCCTGTTTTGGCCATATTTCCACATGTGCGCTAGTATCCTATGCAGAGAGTAGCGCCCACCTTGAAAAATGTGTTGGTTTGCAGTAGGAGGAGTAGGGCACTTTCCTGAATCAGTCAAAATCTTGAATTTTGGTAAAATTGGGTTGGTTTGGGAACCTCTTGATCAGTTATAACTATTTTTTCTCTCCTTCATTGACTATATAAGGAAGTTAGAAGGGCCATGAGTAGGGACCAGGTCCATAACAATGTTATGTTGGAGGAATGGAGACCCTCATCCCCCTCTCTCGTGCCTCAGTTTTTGATAAACCCTAGCATAGTTGATTAGAGGCTGGGATCCTTGGAGAACAGAAGCAGGAGACCTTGAATCTAGGTTTTGTGAAGTGCCAAGCTTGAAGGAAGGTGTGGGCATTGCGACACTGAATGGAATTGAAGAGTGAGGAAGAGAAAGGATTGGATCAACCTTCTGAATAAGGTACACATCCTCTTTAACATTTATCTCTTTGCTTACTAGTTGTACTTGCAGAACATTTATAGGTCTATCTTTCATCATTGTAAGTTGGTAGTTTCTCCCCTGAACTATAGGTGTATTTTCTTCACAACATTTATGCATCTAGATTGAGGGCGAGTTGATCCTAAAGTAAGAAGTTAAAAATAGAAGCCGATGCATGTGAAGAATATATAAATATGTTATACAAGATTGATAAATTCAATGTGAAGCCAATTCTCTTCTCCCTTGAAGGCAAGGAATTTATATTTGTGTAGGATATTATTCTGAGTCTCTCTTCTTTATCTTTCTCTGCCTCTTTAATTTCACCAGGGGTGCTTGATGTAAAAGACATTCTCTGCTATCGATCAATATAATAAGGAAGGTTTTGTTGGGGTTTTATCCCTCAATTCATAAAGGGTTTCCCCAAGTTAAATTCATGTGTCGAATGTGATTGCTTATGTGTATGATTGTTATTTGATTTCAAGTATTATTGTAGTTCCAAGTTAAAGATAAAAAATTAACACATATGAGGATATGTTGAGCATTGATCCCTGTTGTTGCTTGGTTTTGCAACCAAGATTGTGCAATGGGCATCTATCAACAATGTGATAGCAGTTTCAATATAGAAAGAAAAAACGATTATGAATTAAATCTAAATCTAAACTAACATGTGCATATAACAAATAAATTTAAAACGATTCATGGAAAGAACAAGAAATGAAAGAATGTTTTGTATTATAATACCTCAAATGGTGAGGATTTGTGGTGTTGAGCAGCTCCAAGGTTGAGATGCTCTAGGCTCCAATGGTCTCTTCTCCAAGATTGCTACAATGGTCAAAAAATCAAGAGAGATTTTGACAGCACGAGGATAGGATGATGGATGGATGGAAAGTGAGGAGCCCCTACCAGCTTTTTATAGTTTTTGGTGGTGGGGAATACCATTATTGTTTTGAGGAAACCAATGGTATTGACCAACATGGTTTAGGTACCTTTTTCCCTCCTTTTTCCTTTTTTGAATATTTTTAATATTTTATTCCCTTTTAATGTTTTTTGGGAATTCTGAACCCTTTTTGAGGGTTTTTTTTATGTTTTTTGAGGAAAAACATATCTTTTGAGGGGGAAAAGGGTGTATTATGGTCTTTTGGTGACCTTTTGATGGCTTTAGAGGCTCAAATGGTGGAAAAGTGGACAAATGGGTCATGTGAATAAGGAAATGAGCTAGTGAGCACTTTTTGGGTGTTAACAGATTGCCCCCTGATGTGTGAGGGCAGGAGCTCATCGTATGGCCGATAGACATCATAGTTATTTGTCTTTTTCCCGGGGTTTGGGGAAGAGAAGAGACCGGTTGGAGACTGGATCAACGGCCCCTTGGAAGCTGCAAAAACAAAAAATATTACATGGCCTAAATATGAATGAGGAATAATCTCTGATAATGGACGAGGCGGCCATACCCATGTTCGTATCAAGACATATACATAACAATTGGTCCCAAGAAGGGGGACATAAAAAATCTGCTGGTACATTATAAAGGTCCAAAGGGGACACTATTTTGGGATGTACTCATGATCATAACATGACTGATCTCAATAACTGATACACTAGAAATGCAACAATCGTTCTGAATAAGGTTTCGGGAGGGTTGATGAACTACTGAAACTGAAGGTGTCTAATATTTGTAGGGACTCAACAACTCTGAGTCAACTCTTAGGAGTATATGTAGCTGTATACTCGAGGGAGTATAAAACTGGGCTACATCTGAATACTGTCGCCATGTGCAACCCAGATATCTATAGGAAAATGTAACTGGTTGTTTCCATAAGTAGACTCTCAAATGTGGAAGAGTCTGGTGGTATCCGGGGTCTTCAACAAAGACTGAAAGGATCAATACCATGTGCGAGTCTCAACGATGCGATCAAGGTGTTTAAGTCGAGCATGTGAGAAACAATCATTTGGAGAGGCACTGAGGACTTTTCTCGAAATGATTCGTAGGCACTCATCATAAATGGTGATGAGTCCAAGACACAAGGACGTCTAGGTCTATCCTCTGGAATAAATTTGGTTGTCGTCGACAGAGGGAGACCAGCAACTAACAAGGCAATGATGTTTCCTTGATAGGAGCGCAAGGTGTAGAACTGAAATGTGGTAGTAATTGTGGTAGGACTGACATACTGTGGGGATGGGAAATAACTAGGGTCACCAAGTGGGTGGACTCAAACTTCCTTCGTTCATAGCATGATAACATGGTTGACCTAGCAGCGTAAGAAACTGACTCGTAGGTGTGGGGATCATAGCTTTTGAGGATTGAAGGGTATGTATTGACTCTGGGGGGACAAGCTGATGGGTGTTGTCGAGGGATTCTCAGAGTGACATACTGCAGAATACTCTGAACAAAGGCGACCAAAATGTGGAAGCTGCCATATGAGTAGACATGATCTGTTGTGGCGCCGAGAAGCACCATTGGGTCCTTCTTCATAGTTTTAATGAGCTCCAAGAATGGATAAAAGTGTGCTCTGAAATGGTAGTATCTTGTGAATTTTGTGAGCCCAGGACTCTTCGTGCTCATAGGTGCTTTCATTTTTAAGGAGTCTGAAAACGATAAGAAGACTCTGCAGTGGTGGTGGAGTATCATCCTGTGGGTTTTTACGAGCCCAGGACGGTGATTGCTCGTGGTTTCTTTCATGTTTAGAGAGTCTGAAAGCAGTAAGTGGACTCCATTGGTGTTCTTTTTCATAAGTTAGTCTCCAAGGCCTGAAAAAGCATAAAATGATGCAAATGGATAACTCTTCTAGCCGATGTGACTAGAGTATTCATTTTTCGTAATTAGTCTACAAGGTCCGGAAAACGGGTAAACTTATACCAGGTAGACGCCCTTTCAGATACGTTTAGCGAGCATGAAAGGAAACAAGGTTGCTCGGTGATCTTTTCATTGTTTTTATGAGTCAGAAAAGAGCTTAACAGAAACTCCCTAAGTGCCTTTTTTGTAAAAGGAATTGGTCGGGCCGAAAAAAGGGGTAAAACTATACCGAACAAAAAGGTATTGATGAGAGCGAGAAATGGTCTCAAGCATCATCATGAGTGCGGAAAACTGAATTCGATGATATAAAATTTGTCAAAAACGGAGGACAGCCGATGTGACATGCAAACCGAGGTGATGAGGGGGCATGTAAAAGATGCCCGAAAAATCTGGGAGTGAGAGTGAGAAATGATCTTAAGCATCATCACAAGCGCGGAAAACTAAATCCAGCGATATGAGACTCATCAAAAATGGAGGACGGTCGATGTGGAACACAAACTGAGGCGACGAGGGCATGAAAAAATGCTCAAAAAATGCACCTGGTGAAAACAGGAAAAGGAAAGGACTATCATGAAGTTCTCGCTGTGTTGATTCCAATGGTACCAACAGTTTGAGAAACGGACATCATATGATACCACAATGGTTGTTTGAAAAATGGTCAAATCTCTATAAATAGGGTGTGGGCCCAATATGACATGTCATTGTTATGTGCGAGTTTGGCAGAGCAATCAGAGCTCTTTCTTGATTTCTGGGAGATTCGAACGTTGGTTTTTTATTCCGCGAGTTTCAGGTAATCCTATTCGCCTTAGCCTTTTCAATTATGTATTTTTTGGTTAGCGGCGGGCCCCCGAAGGCTGCGAAATTCCACGTTGGCATTCCAACATGGAATATCGCGGGTTTCGCATTTTTTTTCCGCAATGAACATCGCGGGTTTCGGCTCGAAACCTGCGATGTCCATCGCGGGTTTGGGGACGACAGTCGCGATGTTCAACGCAGCTATCGTGCTGACAGTCGCGATGTTCATCGCGACTATGGGGCCAATACCCGCGATGATCATTGCGGCTTTGCGGATGAAACCCACGATGATCATCGCGGCTTTGTGGATGAAACCCACGATGATCATCGCGGATTTTGATGGAAAAGCCACGATGAAATTTTTTGAAAAATTTTTCTATTTCTGAAAAATTTTCTTTGTTTTTTGGCAGGATGTTGAGGAGACCGGTGGTGTCATGGTGGGAGTGGGAGATGGAGGAGGACCTGACGATGCAAATTCGGACCGATCTGGGTGTTCGACAGACTTTGGCTGTGAGGGGGCTCCTGAAGTTTTCTTAGATTCCACCGATGCATTCAGTCGGACCACTGCTAGACAAATTGGTGGGTCTCTGGGTTCCGGCAGACGGTGCTTTCATGGTTGGGGGTGAGACGTTAGAGATCACCCTCTCTGATGTTTACTTTCTTACTGGGTTGACTTGCTTAGGGGAAGTAGAGGATCTTCTGCCGAGGATCCCTGCAGGTTTAGATATTGAGGATCTCTTGGAGAGATTCTGTGTTCCGGGGGCTATTGTGCAGAACAACGCGTTGAGCCTGAGATCTCTATGGGAGTGAAATATGCTGGTTGTTGGGGCTTGTGTTCTGTGGGTGTTGGGTCCCGCGCCGCCACATCGTTTTTCTGGGGGACAAACGATGATGGTGGATTATGTGCTAAGAGGGACCTACTACGCGTGGGGTCAGATGTTTTTGGCCACGGGTGCCGGTTTAGGGTACCGACCTTGCGGCCACGGGTGCCAGTTCGAGAGGGGTTAGTGAGTGAGCCGCGCATGGTGCGGTGGGGAAAGATGATGCCTCGCGGTGGTGGTGGTATCCGCGGGTTCTTTTCACAGGATATGTATGAGCAGTGGGAGCAGATTCCCCTGCTGATTGATGACTATCCATATGCTGGTGTGGATATGTATGAGCAGTGGGAGCAGATTCCCCTGCTGATTGATGACTATCCATTTGTGTTTGGTTCTCTGCTATATCATGTGTTTTTAGATGTTTTTGTTATGAGTATAGTTAGAGATATTTATATGATATTGACTTGGTTCACTTGCGTGATTGTGCAGATGTTGGTTCGGTATCACCGGCTGATAATGTGAGCCGTAGGGGACGGGCGATGGTGGTCGTCCCTCCTCTTGTAGCGGTACCGCCTCCTCATGCTCGAGGAGTTGGGCCTCATGGTCGAGGAGCTGGGCCTTGAGATGATGCAGTTGAGGGTGTCCGAGAGACACTGGACATGATCCTGGCAGGAGCGCCATAGGATGGGTGGAGGGACTTGGATCGGGACATCGTCGAGCGTTGTTTCGATGCACCTCGTGAGTGGCGCTCTATCCTGATCAGAGTAGCATTGGTGATGGCTAAGAGGAGGGTTGGGGTTCGGCATGATCCAGCAGGGCCAGCAGAGGGGAGGATTTGGGTGCGAGATGATCTAGTGGAGCCAGCGGAGAGGAGGGTTCAGGCTCAGCATGATCTGACGGGGCCAGTGGAGGTGGCGCCAGAGGAGCCCGAAGAGTATGATGATTAGATGATCGTATATTTTCCCCCAAATGCTGATGAGCATATGGGGAAGTACCTTTTTGTACGGCTTATGTATTTTTGTATATTAGGTGTTGAGGGAACCTATGACATATTGAATATCATGATTATATATATATGCATATATATGTTTGGGTATATAGTCATGTATGCACGTGGATGCACATCTTGTCTATTTGTTTTCCCGTGGAGGCATGTTTGGTTTTCGTATGCCTGTGGAGGCACATGTTATGCACGTGGATGCAATCTTTTAATTTTTGTATTTGCCCGTGGAGGCACATATTTTCTTCGCCTGTGGAGGCTTGTCATAGCTATTTGGTGTATGTTTATGTTTGTATGCCCGTGGAGGCACATGTTATGCACGTGGATGCAAATTTTGTTTTTTCTACATGGTTTGATTGGTGTGCCAATCGAGAATGTTATTGGCCATATGGTCTGCTACACTTTTGAGATTCCTTGGGACATGTGTGAAAGAAATGGATTCAAACTATTGAATCATTTGTTTAGTGCACAGGAATTATCTGAAAAGACAGGGATCGCGTACCTGGTAATCATTGTTGAGCTGGGAAACAAGGAGCTGGGAGTCCAAGAAAATGCTAAGGTGACTTATGCTCATTTGGAGAGCAGCGACCAGGAGACCGGTCACGGCGTCATATTCAGCTTGGTTTTTGGTGGTGGCACCTATGCACACTCCGTCGATGTGGATCAACTCATGTGAAGGAGAATATATTACCCAAGCTGCAGAGGCGAGATTGGGGGACCAACGACTTGCACCATCAGTGAAACCAACGTAGCAAAGTGAAACAGGATCCATCTGTGGTCATGCAGAAAAACAAATATTTAGGTTTTTGTATTATTTGTAAAAAACAAAATAAGACTGTACAATTATGGATGGTGGTGTCCATTAGATTTTCTATGGCTAAAATTGCTTGAGGTACAACCCATTGCGTGGGTTGCGTAGGGGGTTGCCTTCTGAATCAGTTAGAATATATGCCCCCTGTCCGGCACATGTCTGTATAATGTTTGGGCCTTGCCACATGGACACAAACTTTCCTTTTCTCGTTTTGTCATGAGCTTGATCATAGACGAGGACAAGGTCCCCTTCATTGAAGGTTCTTGGGTCGACATGTTTGTCGTAACTCAGTTTGGATTGGTTCTTGGCAGCTTCCATGGTTTGGAGGGCCGTGCGTCGATCTTCATCGGCTTGCTCCAAAAGTAGTAAGCGTTGCTCAATTGGGGAAGTGTCCGGTAGGAGTTCAACAACCATGTGTAGGGCTGGAATCTGGCACTCAATGGGGAGGACAGATGCGATACTGTGAACTAAATGGAAAGGGGTAAAACCGGTGGCCGTTTTAGTTGACGTGTGGTATGCCCATAGTGCTGGAAAGAGCATGTGATGCCAATTTGATTTGTGTTTGTTGACAGTGCGCTGAAGGATGGTCTTCAAAATTTTGTTAATCGCTTCTACTTGGTCGTTCCCTTGGGGGTAGTAGGCGGAGGAGAAATGGTGTTCAAATTTAAGTAGGGTTGATAATTCTCTCCAAACGGAATCCTCAAAGTGAGAGCTGTGGTCTGAGACGAGTTGCTTTGGCACTCCAAAATGAGCGATAACATGGTTGAGGAAAAAACGTGCTGCAGTGTCGGCTTTGCAATTGTAAGTTGCCATGGCTTCCACCCATTTGGTGAAATAATCTACAGCCACAATGATGTGTTTATGACCGCCAGCTGACCTGGGGTTGCAATCTAGGTAGTCGATGGCCCATTTGCAGAATGGTCCTACACTGACGATTGGATGAAGGGGGGCGGGTGGGGTTCTTGCCTTGGGGGTGAAAAGTTGGCAGTTTTGACAATGTTTGACTGCGGTGATGCAATCAGTAAATAATGAGGGCAAAAGTAACTTGCACGGATGATCTTTTGGGCAGTGGCCATGTCAGAGAAATGTCCTCTGCAGGCACTGCTATGGCAGTCATTAAGGACTTGTTCTGCTTCGTCATGAGAAAGGAAATGTCGTAAGATGGTATCGATGCCGCATCGATAAAGTGCATCACCTAATAGGAGATATCGGGGGGCATGGTGTCATATACAACGGCGTCCGTCATGATCGATGTCGGGTCAAAAATTTTGTGTACGGAGGTAGATTAAGATGTCGCCGTACCATGGGTCGTCAGAGGAGATGATGAAAATGTGTTCGTCAACGAGGTCGATTTGGATAGCGGGTGATGATGAAGATGATGGGAGATCTATGATGAGTTGAGTGAGTGCTAGGGCCTTGGTGCTCTTTGGGGTTTTAAAAGTTAGGTCATATTCTTGCAGGATAACCACCCATTTAGCTACGCGGCCTTAAAGGAGGCGACGTGTCATGAGGTAGACCATTGGGTTTGAATTGGAAATAACTGTGGTATGGCTGAGGAGGATGTAGTGGCGTAGCTTTTGGACTAAGAAGACGACTGCGAGGGCCATGTTTTCTTCATGTGGGTAGCGCAATGGTGGGCTAGATAATGTTTGGCTCACATAGTAAATGACATGCTCTTGGCGAGCAGTATCTTCTTGGACAAGTACTCCAGACACGGCATAGTCGGATGCCGAAACATAGAGGATGAAATCTTTTGTGAAATCTGGAGGATAGATCTACGGGGCGTTCATGAGTGCTTTCTTTAAGTCGGTGAATGTTGATTCTGCTTGTTGGTCCCATATGAAGCGGGTATGAAGGTGTAGTAGACGAAGAAAACCATGAACCGTCGTGGCATAGTCGGGGACAAATCGATGGAGGAAGTTGGACCTCCCTTGAAGGCTCTGAAGTTGTCGTAAGGTATGGGGTGACGGTAATTCGATAATAGCTTGGACTTTCAAGGGGTCTACAATGATTCCTTTTTCGAAAATGATGAAGCCTAATAGACGTCCAGCAGGAATGCAGAAGACACACTTGAGAGGGTTCAAGTAGATTTTATATTTTCGGCAACGTAGGAAGACTTGGCAAAGATCGTCTATGTGGTCGAATCATTTTTTGGATCGAGCCGTGAGGTCATCCAGATAAACTAGTATAATGTTAATTAGGTCGTGGAAACAATAAGTCATGGCTCACTGGAAAGTGGCTCCAGCATTCTTCAGACTGAAAGGCATAACATTATAGGCAAAGGTTCCCCATGGGGTAGTAAAAGTAGTTTTGCTAATCCTCCTTATGGATCTTGATTTGGTTATAACCGGAGAAACCGTCCATGAAGGACAGTACTTCGTGACCGGCACAAGCATCAACGAGCTGGTCGATAAATGGTGTAGGGAAGTTGTCTTTGGGACAAGCTAGATTAAGGTCCCAAAAATCAGTACAAACGCGAATGGTGCCCACTTTCCTGTTTACTGGAACTGGGTTTGAAACCCAGGTGGTATAGGCAATAGGATATATGAATCTTGCTTTTTGGAGTTTCTCAATCTCAGCCTTAACAGTTGGGAGCTTAGATGGGTGAATGGCGCATTGTTTCTGCCAGACAGGAGGCACATTGGGCCAAGTGTCGATGTGATGTTCCACAATGTTAGGATCGAGGCGAGGCATCTTGGTGTAAGACCAGGCGAAGATATCACAAAACTCTTGGAAAAGTTTCTTATATGCCTAAGTCTCTGCTTGGGTGCATGATGCGCCTAGCGAGATGAGCTCAGGTTTTCCAGGTGTGGTGGAAATGTCGATTTGTATGATAGGGGAAATGTTGGACATATTCCCCTCTTCAAAAGCATCTGGTGCTGGGATGGGGTCTTTGAACCAATCAACCTTAGTTGGTAGAAAATCTTTTGATTTGACTGATAGTTGGTTTTCTACGGTGGATGTAGATGCCTTAGGGAGGAAGTATGATCAATGGTGCATATCATCCCAAGCGTAGTCCAGTGCAGTGAGTGTTTCTAGAATTTGCTCATTAGTACGAAAGTAATTAGACCATAAATCAACTGGTTCGGGTTTGTATGTGGTTGAAATAATATAGATGGTATTGATTTATTCTGAAGAAGATGACTACGGAGGGTAGATCTCCTCGATGAGGGGAGGAGATATCTCTAAATCGGCATTGTTCATCTCAGATAAAGCTGCTCTATAATCTGGGAGATCAGGGCAGTGATGTGAATAATGGCCATAAATGCCGCATATCGCACAAGGCTGGTTAGTGCGAAGCATTTTGTCGCGAGGTTGAGGAGGTGGCTCAAGTCTTATCACTGGGTGGTGTCATCATCCAACATATTCATGTGTTCTTGGAGTGCAGGTAATTGTGGACATTGATGAGTGGCATGGCCTACATCGTCACACAAGGAGCACTTAGGGGGAATGCGAATAGTTGGGGGGTTCTTGGCTACCTTGGGCGTTGCTAGGGGGGTGCGAGTTATGGGTCCAGTGTTATAAGTTTGTGGGCCTCTTCCCCCTATGTTTCGTAACAGAGGTGGGGCGTTTCTAGATGTTGATGTCGTAGTCACTATTGGGGGTGGTCTGTTTTGCAGATGAGTGACAGGAGGGTGTGGGCGGTTGGCAGTAGCGATAGGTTGTACCGGTTGTAAAATAACAGTTGGAGTCGGTGGGGGGCTCAAAGTAGGTAAGTACCATACCGGAAGTCCTAACGTTAAACCAGGAAGGTTGAGTGTAGCCATTACTGGCGAACTAACAACTCCTGAAAACGGGAACAAGAAAGGGATAGTGTGAATTGGTGTTGTTCCGATATGAGTAGGCACTGTGGGTGTTTGTGGTAGTGACGAGGGCTACTGTGTGGTTTGCGACAGGGTGCACAAATTGGATGTTTTTGTTATCAGTAAAGGTGGTGGGATCGATGGAAATGTGGAATTCATACGTGACTCGGTGTAGATTCTAGGACCAATTGACGAGACAAGTGATGTCGGTGCAGTTTGAATGGTTTGTTCAATCATTGGTAGCACATTTTGAGGGGCTGCGGGGGCATTAGGATCATAATATGTGAGTTGATCAATCTTGATAACGCGTCCTTCATGTGGGAACCTCATGAGGCGGAACACAGATGAAGCGGCGGCTTTCATTTTGTACATATAGCTACGTCCAAGAAGGAGGTTGTATTCGAGTTGGGCATTGATCACTTCGATGTCGATGAGAACCAATTTGCCGCTTAGTTCTATAGGTATGTTCGCTAGGAGGCCTTGTGGTTGAGCTGAGCACCCATCATAAGCTCGTAATGCTGTGGTGGATGGTTGTAAAGTGGGGGAGCCAAGTTTCCACCACACAAGAGTGGACATAACGCAGGTTGAAGCTCCTTCATCGATGATGCATCGATGCACAACAAGGTTTTGAATGTTTACGGATACTTGGAAAGCTAAATTTGATGGCAGTCGAGGTTCGGCTTGGTCTAAGTCAAAGGCCATCATATGTGTATCGTTAGGGTCTACTCCTCCGATGGTGGATAGTAGTAGTTTTCGTTGTGCAGGGCATGTTTTCAATACCTCTAAAGCTGACAGAGCAGCAGGGGATTGTGCTAAATCTTCCATGACGTTATAATTGGATGTTACACGAGCATTAGGATTGTTGTTAATCCTTCACAAAGGGATGTGAGGGATTTTAGGTCCTCCATCCAATGACATATTTGGTATGCGTAGTGGTTGATCTGATGGAAGGGTGGTGGATGCATCAGTGGGAGGAGTTTTCGAGGGTGGGCCATACTGATTCCCGCAAGTCTGGAGGTTGATATCATTGGATGACATCATTAATAAATGGTGTGTGCTGGAATCTGTATGCTGATAATCAGTTGCGACATAGGTGATTTGCTGCTGAGGTGCAGCAGATCCTTGTGGGGGATCCATTAGGCGGGCATTTATTACTCCCTGGTTTGGCAATGGGTTTTGCAATATCATGGGTTGCAGTTGATTAGGTGGAGCTGGCTGTCCAGTGTGGCCTTGGCGTTGGGCATCGTCAGCCCAAATCTTATGTGCTTTCTCTAAATGGGGGAAGTTGTGAGTGTAGTGGCCATAGACTCCACATATAGAACATAGATGGTTTGTTCTCAGGTTATTTTTTTTCGCCTGTTTGGGAGGACGATCAGGATTCTGGTTGGGGGGAGCAGTATTGTTAATATTTTGAGGATTGGGTGGTGGTGGACCTTGATTATGTTGCTGGTTGTTTCTGAGGTTTTGTTGTCTGCCCTGGTTGCATTGGTTGTTTTGGTGCTGGGGCTGATTGTGTTGTGTGTACACTTGCCCTTGAGTAGTGGGAGGATTTTTGGGTGCCGCAGGTGCGGGAGCAGGTTGTGGTGGATAGTAAGCTGGTGGGGCTGGGGGAGGTCCAGTTGCCTGCTGGGGTTGTTGGTAACCCTGAGCTATTGGAAGTGTTGGGTTAGTTGGTATAGCCTGCTGGGGGTAATACATTGGTTGGGCCGATAAGTGAATTGGGTTCTGGGTGGCCGGTTGGTTATAGTATGTGGGTGGTACATAGGTCGATGGAGCTTTCTCGTAGCAATGTGGTGGACAAGAGGGTCCATGAGTGTGATGAGTCTGATTTGTTGGAGCGTATGAAGTCGTAGCTCTAGAATTAGATGTAGCCCTAGAGAGGTCTGAGGTGTTTATGGTGCTCACCATGCTAAAAGGTTTATTTTGTGCCGTGACTTGGCCAATAATACCATCAGTGGAATGTGATGCCCCCGTAGCGTCACCGCATGAAGAATTGCCTCGTGGGGCGTCTGGTATGATGGTGTAGAGATAGCCTGATTGGGCATAAATCAGGTCAAACTGTTGAGCTTTTAAGATAGCTTCTTCTTCTGACTAGGGTCTTTCGGAAGCTACATCTTTCGCTATGAGGGGTAGGAGTGATTTGAGAAACCAATCCAAAAATATACGATCGTCCAATTTTATCTTGCAGAGGCTACGGCGCTTGCACCACTCATGGATATGGTCAGTGATGTGGGTAGCCATGTTTTGTCGACAAGACAACAGTATTTCAACTCCTACATCATAGCGTATAGGTAGCTGAAAAAACTGAAGGAAAGTGGAGGCGAGGGATGTAAATGTATGGTGGGTCCCATGTGGTTGCTCAATGTACCACTTGGCTGCAGAGCCAGTGAATGTTCGTTGCAACAGTCTTAGTCTAATGGAGTCATCCACTATGGAGTTAGATGAACACCATAGGTGAAATGACATTATGTGGTTTTGGGGATCTTCATCAGCTTTTCCATCAAACTTTGGGATGTCCGAGGGAAGCTTTGTAGGCATGGGTGGCCATGTAGGGTTGTGCCTGATAGGATCGTTGGTCAACCTCGCTAGGTCCGGCAAGTTCAGACTAGCCATGTAGGGTAGACTAGCAGATGGGTGTGGCGTAGTGACTTGGACATAACAATTAATGGTGGCATTATGTAGTTGTCCAGTGGCCCCTAAGGGTATGCTAGGTATGGAAGGTATGTGTCCTCCAACCGTTGTGGTGTGGGAAGGGCCAGCGTTCCCGAGTGCAACATGGGTTGTAGAGGGGTTAGGAATAGTGCCAGGAATTCCTGGGATCTGGGTTGTGGTAATGAGAGGGGGTGTGACCCCTATGTTGGGCATACCCATAATAGGTGGTGGTCTTGTGTTGGGCATACCCATAATAGGTGGTGGTCCTGTGTTGGGCATACCTAAAGGGGGAATGGCCCCTATATTAGGCATGCCTAAAGGGGTTGTTGTTACCTGTTGATGTATATGTAACTTCGGAATGTATTTCACATATATGTATATTGTATTCCTATAGAGATGTTATTATTCCTCTATACGGAAGTGTCGTCATTTATATTGTAAGTGTCGTAACTTATACTTGATGGGTTATTAGACCACGTTGTTGGGGTCGGCCCTGTATAAGTCATGTGGGTCAAAGGGTTATTAGACCACCCTATTGGGGGTTGGCCATGTGGGTCAAAGGGTTATTAGACCACCCTAGTGGGGGTCGGCCCAGTCAGCATTATGTTAAGTGGTTAAGTTGAGGCCGACCTAGTTGATTAAAAGTCAAGTCAAGTTAGTGTATAAATAGAGAGTGTGTCTCTCTCATTTTACACATTCTATTCTCTCACTCACACTTTGGAGAGTGGCGCACTTGTGGAGGAGGAGGCTCTGCTGCTAGGAGAAGACTATCTCTTGTATTCTGGTTGTATCATTGCTCTATCTATCTTTGAGGAAGTTATTGGGATTTTTCACCTTTATGGTTTTCCCCAAGTAAACTCTGTGTCTCTTGTGTGCTTGCATTATTGTGTCCATGATTGATATGCTGTAGATTTGCTGTACATGTTGTTCTCTCAGTTAAGATCCTAGATCAGATTGAAGTAAATTATGAAAATTTACATGGTATCAGAGCTAGCCTGAAAGAAGGCATGATATGGCATGTATGACACTTGTTGCACTTATGATGCTAGGGCTTGATATAAAAAAAACAGTCATTGTAGCACTTTCGCTATAAATCCATTTTGGCAAAGGTTTCGGATCTGAACCTTTTACAGGTCGAAAATAAGATCCCCATGTACCTTGTGTCCAAAGGAAAACCTCTAATTCGTTGTACTTTGTGATTTATGATCTGTACCATATAGGGTTTCTGCCTCTTCCAGATCTGAGTCAAAATAAGGTGACCTTGGGAAAAAGGTCATAACTTCTGCTAAGAAGCTCCAAATGAAATTTTGTAAAAAGTGACAGGTATTAAATAGACTGTACTATCTCAGGAAAATATTTCAGAAGCCGAAGTTGAACCAGGGACATGTGGCATGCCGTACAAGTTTGCTCTCTTGTTTTATCCCATAAACAGGTCACGTTACGACACTTGGCATAACTCTCTCTCAGAGAATCCAATTGAGGTCAAACCTGTCGGGATGGAAAGATAACAGGTCGGGCTATCTTAAGAAAACATTTTAGACCCTGTGGATCAAAAAGTTCGTAGTTACACCAGAAACTATCAGGTACATATTTATGTCAAAACATAATTATTTTTTAGCACCTTCATTCATGGCTTCCAAAATTTAGGGTTTCAGATAAAGTTAGAATTTTTGCAATCAGAGACCACGACTGAATGCTACTCATCAAAATCAAAATTCAGAGACCAAGATCAGAATTTTTGGTTGGGCAGAAGGTCGGGCTTGATCAAACCCTAGTTCGGGACTTTGGTGGAAAATTAGGGCTTCTGCAAAAATGGAAATTTTTGAAATCTGTGACCACGGCTGGAAGCTCCTCATAAAAATAGAAGCTTATATCTTTGGATCAAACGTTTTGATTGGGCAGAAGCATGGGATTCATCAAACCCCAGTTCGGGGTCACGTCTGTTGATGTATATGTAACTCCAGAATGTATTTCACATATATGTATATTGTATTCCTATAGAGATGTTATTATTCCTCTATATGGAAGTGGTTGTATTCCTATAGAGATGTTATTATTACCCTATACAGAAGTGGTTGTATTCCTATAGAGATGTTATTATTCCTCTATACGGAAGTGTCGTCATTTATATTGTAAGTGTGGTAACTTATACTTGATGGGTTATTAGACCACCTTGTTGGGGTCGTCCCTGTATAAGTCATGTGGGTCAAAGGGTTATTAGACCACCCTATTGGGGGTCGGCCATGTGGATCAAAGGGTTATTAGACCACCCTAGTGGGGGTCGGCCCATTCAACATTATGTTAAGTGGTTAAGTTGAGGCCAACCTAGTTGAGTAAAGGTCAAGTCAAGTTAGTGTATAAATAGAGAGTGTGTCTCTCTCATTTTACACATTCTATTCTCTCACTCACACTTGGGAGAGTGGCGCACTTGTGGAGGAGGAGGATTTGCTGCTAGGAGAAAACTATCTCTTGTATTCTGGTTGTATCATTGCTCTATCTATCTCTGAGGAAGTTATTGGGGTTTTTCACCTTTATGATTTTCCCCAAGTAAACTCTGTGTCTCTTGTGTGCTTGCATTATTGTGTCCATGATTGATATGCTGTAGATTTGCTATACATGTTTTTCTCTCAGTTAATATCCTAGATAAAATTGAAGTAAATTTTGAAAATTTAACATGGTATCAGAGCTAGCCTGAAAGAAGGCATGATATGGCATGTATGACACTTGTTGCACTTATGATGCTAGGGCTTGATATAGCAAAAACCAGTCATCGTAGCACTTTCACTATAAATCCGTTTTGCGAAGTTTTCGGGTCTGAACCTTTTACAGGTCGAAGATAAGATTCCCATGTACCTTGTGTCCAAAGGACAACCTCTAACTCGTTGTAATTTGTGATTTATGATATGTACAATATAGGGTTTCTGCCTCTTCCAGATCTGAGTCAAAAACAGGTGACCTTGGAAAAAAGGTCATAACTTGGGCTAGGAAGCTCCAAATGAAATTTCGTAAAAAGTGATAGGTAGTAAACAGACTGTACTATCACAGAAAACATTTTCAGAGGCAGAAGGTGAACCAGTGACACGTGGCATGCCATACAAGTTCGCTCTCCTATATTATCCCATAAATAGGTCACGTTGCGACACTTGGCATAACTCTCTCTCAGAGAATCCAATTGAGGTCAAACCTATTGAGATGAAAAGATAACAGGTCAGGCTATTGAAAGAAAATTTTTCATACCTTGTGGATCGAAAGGTTCGGAGTTACACTAGAAACAATCGGGTACATATTTCTGTCAAAACAGAATTATTTTTCAGCACCTTCATTCATGGCTTCCGGAATTTAGGGCTTTGGAGAAAGTTGGAATTTCTCTAATCAGAGACCACGGATGCATGCTACTCATCAAAATAGAAATTTAGAGACCAAGATCAGATTTTTTTGGTTGAGTAGAAGGCCGGGCTTGATCAAACCCCAGTTCGAGACTTTGATCGGAAAGATGGAAAATTAGGGCTTCTGCAAAACTTGGAATTTTGGAAATCTGTGACCACGGCTGGAAGCTCCTCAGAAAAATCGAATCTTAGATATTTGAATCAAATATTTTGGTTGGGTGAAGCTTCGGGAAACTCAAACCCTAATTCAGGGTCCTCCCGAGTGAATCCAGAAATCTAAAAGGCAATTTCGAGGGGTGAAACTTTGCAGTTTTCAAATTCTGAATATACCAACTTGGTCAGCTCATCAAGGTGCATATTTCTATCCTTTCGGAAGTTTGAAATTCAAAGTTTGAATTTTTGGGGTTTCCTTGACAAACCCTAATCTAGCTCTAGGTCCAGTTCTTGCAAATCAAGTGGATTGGGTTAATCCTAGAAGAAGATGGATTGGTCACCTGCATAAGTGAAGAAGTTCCTATCTCAGAGGGAGATGAGGCTAAGGCCTTCCATAAGAAGATTACAAGCAATCTTGACAGGTATGGCTTACAGGTATGTTTCATGGTTAATTTTATCATATGTTTGTCTTCATATCATTACAATACAATCTCGATTCATTACTAGACTTGTCGTATCACCTTAATAGAAGATATTCATTGATTAAGGTTTTGACACTTATGAATGTACTAATGCATTGCGATGTTGTATGAGGCTTATGTTGTTCGCTAACATAAAAGGTACACCAAGAAAGAAAAATCATGTTCTACTTCAAGAACATATGATCATGGTGACATGAAGAAAAAGATTCATCCATTGTCATGGATCACATAAAAGATCTACTTTCGAGGTATGTATAACCTGGTCCTACAACGGTTAACCTATGAGACATGCAGGTTACTAGCACAAGTCACTGAAGAGAACCAGAAGACATTATGCGGGTATGTTATACATAACTAGCTAGCATGCTAATCCAGGTATGTTTTTACTATATCAAGCTAGAATCCTACCTTGTGTTAGGATCTTATACTGTTTTGTTCTTGATAATGACTATTCATGAAGTCATAGGTTTGAATAGTCATGGCTGTATGCATATTATGTTTCTTACCATAATTGATGATATGTCTAACCATAAGAATCATGAAGGTATAGGTTTGAGTAATCACGAGTTTATGCATTGATGATTTAACTAATCAAAAGAGTCCTATGATCAAATAAGAATACGCATGAGTAAAAGAAGACTTCCCTGAAACCTTGAATACTAATGTTTATTATCTATGAATGATCATGACTATACATGTTTAAGATTATTATGTTTTGATAATATTAAGATTATACTAATAAATGTGTGATTATGTATGAGACCTCAAGGATAACACAATGATGATACTAATAAGCATGCATAGTGATTAAGGATGGATGTAAGTTCAAGGACAGGTAATCCAGAAAGCAAAGATCAAGAGGGAGCACACTCCAGTTGTTCCTGCAAGAAAGCAAAGGAGCACACTTTAGTAGTTTCTGCAAGGATGTAGATATTCAAAGGGAGTCGACCACTTCTCACAATCCACATCAGAATGGAGTTGCAAAGATTCAGAGGGAGTCCACATGGGTAAGTGGCCTATGGCACTGTACAACATTCCATTGCTACTTATCTAGAATGAAACCTCTTTGCTGACATGTTAAGAGTTGTGCACACTCTTAACAATGTTCTGTTAGAGACTGGAAGGCATCTAGAAAGTTGTGGAACATGGATAAATGTTGTATTGAAGCATTGGATAAGATAATTGCATGACTATATAACATATTTCTTTATGTGTAAGAATTTGTCTGAAAATTATGAGATGTTTCTAATCATGCAATTTAACTTGTTTTGTAGAAAAGACCGTATACCTTCACCTACAAAAGAAGGACTACAACATTTGTTCAAGCAACAAAATTATCTATTGAAGATATTGAAGTTCCCAGGATACGGGAAGAATGCCATGATCCGTTGATCATGAAGAACGATGTTTGGGATGCAGTCCCAAGAGCTGAAGGGACGTCTGTTGGGATCAAGCATGTTGCAGATGGCAGCATAGAGAAATATAAAAGTGATGAAATAGAAGATACACCAGATGGATTTCAAGACAGCCTTCTTGAATGGTGTAGTCATATATGTGTGCAGAACTTGGTAGGATAGACAGCTTTCTATCCAGTTTGGGCTTTACCAAGAGTAAAGCGGATTCCAACCTTTACTACAAGGTTGAGGAAGGCAATCCAATGATACTAATTTTGTATGCGGATAACCTGTTTGTTACAGGTGAAGATAGATTGATTGCCGACACGCAGCGGAAGTTTGCTGCCGAGTTCGAGATGAAGAACTTGGGGATGATGCAGTATTTATTTTTGGCATGGAGGTGTGGCAAAGTGCAGATGGAATCTTCCTTGGACAAGGGAAGTATGCAGTAGAGATCTTGAAGAGGTTTGGGATGATGGATTGCAAGGCCATGGCCACACCTATGGCATCGAATCTGGAGCTTCTTTGTGATGCTTCATCTGAGCTAGTTGATGTCTCTATGTATCGTCAAATGATTGGGTCGTTGATGTACCTGACGAACACGAGACCATATATTTGCTTTGCGGTGAACAGATTGAGCTAGTTCCTGACGGATCCGAGGAGTGTTCACCTGGTTGCTGTAAAGCATGTTCTGAGGTACTTGAAGGGTACAGTAGATTATGGGCTCAAGTATGAAGTGAATCAAAAGTTTAACCTACAGGGTTATGTTGATTTAGATTGGGCTGGTAGTGCTACAAATAGGAAGAGCACATCTGGATGCTACTTCAGTATGGGATCGGGTGTGATCTCTTGGTTTAGTAGGAAGCAGTCCTGCATAGCACTGAGTACAGCTGAGGCAGAGTATATTGCAGCCTGTTCGGCTAGTTGTGACGCAGTATGGCTTCGAAAGCTACTGTCTGAGTTATTTGATCTCCCGTTGGATGCTATTGGTATCTTTTGTGATAACCAGAGTTGTGTGAAGCTGTTCGAGAACCCAGTGTTTCATGACAGGTCGAAACACATAGAGATCAAATATCACTATATCAGAGATATGGTGCAGAGAGGAGCTGTGAAGCTCCTGTACATTGCGATAGACAAGCAGATTGCAGATGTGCTGACGAAGCCACTAGCCAGGGTGAAGTTCAAGTACTTCAGGGAGAGGCTTGGTGTTCTTCAGATTGATGACACTTCGAGGAAGAAGTGATGGACACATTTGTAGAAGCCATTCCAAGCATGTTGGAAGGAGGATCCTTCACATGGCTGTGGATGTAAGCGCTGGACGATGAGCATCAGGACAATGCTCCAATTACTGCTCTATATATGCATCAGGAGGATGCTGGATATGATCAGTTGGATCATTTATATGTATATGTATGTACACATCATGTTTCATGTTGGATATGATCAGTTGGATCATTTATATGTATATGTATGTACGCATCATGTTGGATGTTGGATATGATCAGTAGGATCATTTGTATATGTTTTGTATATGCATCATGTTGGATGCTTGGACCATGTATCTGTATATGTATCAGATGGATACTGTGTGTGATCAGGTAGATCATGTATGTTGATATGTATCAGGTATGATCAGGTGGATCATGTTTTTGTATTTGTATCAGGTGGATACATTGTATGATCAGGTGGATCATGTATGATGATATGTATCAGGTAGATACTTGGTATGCATCAGGTAGATGCTTTATATGATCAGGATGATCATGGATGATGAGCTTCAGGATGTTGCTCCAGATGACATGCAGCAGGATGTTGCAGTGATGATGATCAGGATGATCATGTGTACATCAGGATGATGTATGGTGAGTATCAGGTTGATACTCTGTGGTTGTGGAACAGGTTGTGCAGATAAGCATGTAATTTGTGCCCTGGAATATTTGTAGATAGTCTTTCGAGGTTTTGCCTATGGCATGTAATTTGTACCCTGGGATATCTGGAAAATGCTCTTTCGAGGTTTTGCTTGGGAGGACATATAATTTGTGCCCTGGGATATCTGCAGATAGTCTTTCGAGGTTTTTCCTATGGCATGTAATTTGTGCCCTGGGATATCTGGCAGATGCTATTTCGAGGTTTTATCCTATGGCATGTAATTTGTGCCCTAAGAGATCTGATAGGTTGAGCCGTGTGCTCGTAATCAGTCCTGGGATGCTCTTTCGAGGTTTTTCCATGACCACATGTAATTTGTGCCCTGGGAGATCCGATAGGTTGAGCCTTGTGCTCGTAATCAGTCCTAGGATGCTCTTTTGAGGTTTTGTGGTGACCACATGTAATTTGTGCCCTGGGAGATCCGATAGGTTGAGCCTTATGCTCGTAATCAGTCCTGGGATTCTCTTTCGAGGTTTTGTGGTGGGGTCACATGTAATAAGTCCTGGAGATCTGGACCGGATGAAAAAGGCCTCAGATGCTCTTTAGGGTTCTTGCTAGTCAAGAGACTCTAATAAGGTTCTGTGACGCACGTAATAAGTCCTGAGGATTCCATAGTATGGCCAGTGATGATGAAGACCTGCAGGTGGTGGGCCTACATCCAGTATGAAAAAGGACTGGCTCTGTAGAACTTCCTATAACGAGTAGATTTAGAGATTGATTGAGATAGCATCAACAATGATGATGATGATGACTCGATGACGATTATCCAGTGACGATGATCCAGATAAGATGACTTGTGCTAGAAGACCTGTGTCGAGAAATAGCTTCCTAGTTAAGAGGGAGTGTTGATGTATATGTAACTTCAGAATGTATTTCACATATAAGTATATTGTATTCCTATAGAGATGTTATTATTCCTCTATACGGAAGTGGTTGTATTCCTATAGAGATGTTATTATTCCTCTATGCGGAAGTGTCGTCATTTATATTGTAAGTGTCGTAACTTATACTTGATGGGTTATTAGACCATCTTGTTGGGGTCGGCCCTATATAAGTCATGTGGGTCAAAGGGTTATTAGACCACCCTAGTGGGGGTCGGCCCAGTCAGCATTATGTTAAGTGGTTAAGTTGAGGCCGACCTAGTTGAGTAAAGGTCAAGTCAAGTTAGTGTATAAATAGAGAGTGTGTCTCTCTCATTTTACACATTCTATTCTCTCATTCACACTTGGGAGAGTGGCGCACTTGTGGAGGAGGAGTCTCTGCTGCTAGGAGAAGACTATCTCTTGTATTCTGGTTGTATCATTGCTCTATCTATCTCTGAGGAAGTTATTGAGGTTTTTCACCTTTATGGTTTTCCCCAAGTAAACTCTGTGTCTCTTGTGTGCTTGCATTATTGTGTCCATGATTGTTATGCTGTAGATTTGTTGTACATGTTGTTCTCTCAGTTACGATCCTAGATCAGCTTGAAGTAAATTCTGAAAACTAAACAACGTCTAGTGAATCCGGAAGTTTCAAAGGAAAAATTGAGGAGTGAAACTTTGCAGTTTTCAAATTCTGAATATACTAGCTTGATCAGCTCATCAAGGTGCATATTTCTATCCTTTCGGAAGTTTGAAATTCAAAGTTTGAATTTTTGGGGTTTCTCTAACAAACCCTAATCGAGCTCCAGGTCTAGTTCTTACAAATCAAGTGGATTGGGTTAATCCTAGAAGAAGATGGATTGGTCACCTGCATAAGTGAAGAAGTTCCTGTCTCAGAGGGAGATGAGGCTAAGGCCTTCCATAAGAAGATTACAAGCAATCTTGACAGGTATGGCTTACAGGTATGTTTCGAATTCTGTTCATGGTTAAGTTTATGATATGTTTGTCTTCATATCATTACAATACAATCTTGATTAATTACTAGACTTGTCGTATTACCTTAATAGAAGATATTCATTGATTACGGTTTTGACACTTATGATTGTACTAATGCATTGTGATGTTGTATGAGGTTTATGTTGTTCGCTAACATAAAAGGTACACCAAGAAAGAAAAATCATGTTCTACTTCAAGAACATATGATCATGGTGACATGAAGACAAAGATTCTTCCATTGTCATGGATCACATAGAAGATCTACTTACGAGGTATGTATAACTTGGTTCTATAATGGTTAACTTATGAGACATGCAGGTTACTAGCACAAGTCATTGAAGAGAACTAGAAGACATTATTCGAGTATGTTAGACATAACTAGCTAGCATGCTAATCCAGGTATGTTTTTCCTATATCAAGCTAGAATCCTATCTTGTGTTAGGATCTTATACTGTTGTGTTGTTGATAATGATTATTCATGAAGTCATAGGTTTGAATAGTCATGGTTGTATGCATATTATGTTTCTTACCATAATTGAAGATATGACTAACCAGAAGAATCATGAAGGTATAGGTTTGAGTAATCATGGGTTTATGCTTTGATGATTTAACTAATCAGAAGAGTCCTATGATCAAATAAGAATATGCATGAGTAAAAGAAGACTTCCCTGAAACCTTGAATACTAATGTTTATTATCTATGAATGATCATGACTATACATGTGTAAGATTATTGTGTTTTGATAGTATTAAGATTATACTAATAAATGTGTCATTATGTATGAGACCTCAAGGATAACACAATGATGATACTAATAAGCATGCATAGTGATTAATGATGGATATAAGTTCAAGGACAGGTAATCCAGGAAACAAAGATCAAGAGGGAGCACACTCCAGTTGTTCCTGCAAGAAAGCAAAGGAGCACACTTCAATAGTTTCTAGAAGGATGCAGATATTCAGAGGGAGTTGGCCACTTCTCACAATCCACATTAGAATGGAGTTGCAAAGATTCAGAGGGAGTCCACCCAGCAACCAAACAAAGATAAGTATTTGAATTGTCATTTCTTACATAATGTTATTCAATGATGTATATGCTTATGTTCCTAGAATTAGGTTGTGTATTATGCATATTAGAATAGTTGCATTGATGAACAATATACTACTAATATACATAGGTAAGTGGCCTATGGCACTGTACAACATTCCATTGCTACTTATCTAGAATGAAACCTCTTTGCTAACATGTTGGGAGTTGTGCACACTCTTAACAATGTTCTGGTAGAGATTGGAGGGCATCTAGAAAGTTACGGGATATGGATAAATGTTGTATTGAAGCATTGGCTAAAGATAATTGCATGATTGTATGACATATTTCTTTATGTGTAAGAATTTGTTCTGAAAACTATGAGATGTTTTCTAATCATGCAATTTAACTTGTTGTGTAGGAAAGATCATATACCATCACCTACAAAAGAAGAACTACAACATTTGTTCAGCAACAAAGTTATCTGTTGAAAATATTGAAGATATTGAAGTTCCCAGGATCTGGGAAGAATTCCATGATCGAGGAGTACCAGTCGATCATGAAGATGTTTGGGATGCAGTCCCAAGACCTGAAGGGGAGTCTGTAGTGACTTCCAAGAGGACCTACAAGATCAAGCATGCTACAGGTGGTAGCATAGAGACTTTCTCTCTTGTAGCTAGATACACTTCCTTTAGATCCGTACTTACTCTGGCTGCAGTGATGAAGTGGAAGATACACCAGATGGATTTCAAGACAGCCTTCTTGAATGGTGTAGTTGAAGAAGAAGTATATGTGGAGAAGCCACTTGGTTATGAGACACATGACAGGGAGTCATATATGTGCAGAACTTGGTATGGTAGGATAGACAGCTTTCTATCCAGTTTGGGCTTTACCAAGAATAAAGCGGATTCCAACCTTTACTACAAGGTTGAGGAAGGCAATCTAGTGATACTACTATGTGGATGACTTGTTTGTAACAGGTGAGGATAGATTGATTGCCGACATGCAGCGAAAGCTTGCTACCGAGTTCGAGTTGAAGAACTTGGGGATGATGCACTATTTGTTTTTGGCATGGAGGTGTGGCAGAGTGCAGATGGAATCTTCCTTGGACAAGGTAAGTATGCAGTAGAGATCCTTAAGAGGTTCGGGATGATGGACTGCAAGGCTATGGCCACACCTATGGCATCGAACCTGAAGGTTCTGTGTGATGCTTCATCTGAGCCGGTTGATATCCTTATGTATCGTCAGATGATTGGGTCCTTGATGTACCTGACGAACACGAGACCAGATATTTGCTTTGCGGTGAACAAATTGAGCCAGTTCCTAACGGATCCGAGGAGTGTTCACCTAGTTGTTGTAAATCATATTCTGAGTGGTATAGTTGATTATGGGATCAAGTATGATGCGAATCAAAAGTTTAACCTGGAGGGTTATGTTGATTCAGATTGGGCAGGCAGTGCTGCAGATTGGGATCAGGTGTGATCTCTTGGTTTAGCAAGAAGCAGTCTTTCGTAACACTGAGTATAGCCGAAGCAGAGTATGTTGCAACGGATGATCAAGTTACAGATGTATTGACCAAGCCATTGGCCGGAGTGTAGTTTGAGTACTTCAGAGAGAGGCTTGGTGCACTTCAGATCAAGGTTCCTTCCAAAGGTAAGTGATGAGTTCGGAAGATGCAGATGCACATGAGATTTTCTGACATGGTTGATGTGTTCTCCCTTGGTCAAGATGTAATTGCTGAGCCATTTTTCACATGGTGGTAGATGTGTTCTCCCATGGTGAAAAAGTAAGGGCTGGAGCCTTCCCCGAATGGTGGTAGATGTGTTCTCCCATGTCGGTGGTGTAAGTGATGGATGATGTGCATCTGGGTTGTGCTTTTTGGACGATAAGATGATCTGAAGAGGACTATGCTATGATGATCAGTAGGATCATGGATGATGAGCATCAGGACGATGCTCCAGTTACTACTTTGTATGTATTTTGGATATGCATCATGTTGGATGCTTGGACCATGTATCTGTATATGTATCAGGTGGATACTGAGATCATGTATGTTGATATGTATCAGGTGGATACATTGTGTGGATCATGTATCTGTGTATGTATCAGGTGGATACATTGTATGATCAGGTAGATCATGTATGATGATATGTATCAGGTAGATACTTGGTATGCATCGGGTGGATGCAGTGTATGATCAGGATGATCATAGATGACGAGCTTTAGGATGTTGCTCCAGATGACATGCAACAAGATGTTGCAGTGATGATGATCAGGATGATCATGTGTACATCAGGATGATGTATGATGAGTATCGGGATGATACTTTGTGTCCATGGATCAGGTTGTGCACATGAGCATGTCTGGGAGATCCTATAGGTCGAATTTGTGTACCCGTAATAGCCTGGGATGCGCTTTCGAGACATTGCTCTGGGAGGACATGTAATTTGTGCCCTAGGAGATTTCAGGTTGGAGTTGTGTGCCCGTAACATCCTGAGATACTCTTGCGAGGTTTTTTCCTATGGCATGTAATTTGCTCCTGGGAGATCTGGACAGGATGAAAAAGGCCTTAGATGCTTCAGCTAGGTTTTGCCATGACCACATGTAATTTGATCCTAGGAGATCTGGACAAGATGAAAAAGGCCTCAGATGCTTCAGCCAAGTTTTGTGGTGGACCACATGTAATGTGCTCCTGGGAGATCCGACAGGTAGAGCTATGTGCTCGTAACAGCCTGGGATGCTTCAGCCAGGTTTTGTGGTGAGATCACATGTAATGTGCTCCTGGGAGATCCGACAGGTAGAGCTCTATGCTCGTAATAGCCTGGGATGCTTTAGCCAAGTTTTGTGATGGGCCACATGTAATGTGCTCCTGGGAGATCCGACAGGTAGAGTTGTGTGCTCGTAATAGCCTGGGATGCTGCAGCCAGGTTTTGTGACGCACGTAATAAGTCCTAATGATTCCACAGTATGGCCAGTGATGATGAAGATCTGCAGGTGGTGGGCCTACATCCAGTATAAAAAAGGACTGGCTCTATAGAACTTCCTATGATGAGTAGATTCAAAGATCGATTGAGATAGCAGCAACAGTGATGATGACGATGATTCGAGGATGATGATTCGCTGATGATGATCCAGAGAAGAAGACTTGTGCTAGAAGACCTGTGTCGAGAAATACCTTCCTAGTTAAGAGGGAGTGTTGATGTATATGTAACTTCAGAATGTATTTCACATATATGTATATTGTATTCCTATAGAGATGTTATTATTCCTCTATATGGAAGTGTCATCATTTATATTGTAAGTGTCGTAACTTATACTTGATGGGTTATTAGACCACCTTGTTGGGGTCGGCCCTGTATAATTCATGTGGGTCAAAGGGTTATTAGACCACCCTATTGGTGGTCAGCCATGTGGGTCAAAGGTTATTAGACCACCCTAGTGGGGGTCGGCCCAGTCAACATTATGTTAAGTGGTTAAGTTGAGGCCGACCTAGTTGAGTAAAGGTCAAGTCAAGTTAGTGTATAAATAGAGAGTGTGTCTCTCTCATTTTACACATTCTATTCTCTCACTGACACTTTAGAGAGTGTCGCACTTGTGAAGGAGGAGGCTCTGCTGCTAGGAGAAGACTATCTCTTGTATTCTGGTTGTATCATTGCTCTATCTATCTCTAAGGAAGTTATTGGGGTTTTTCACCTTTATGGTTTTCCCCAAGTAAACTCTGTGTCTCTTGTGTGCTTGCAGTATTGTGTCCATGATTGATATGCTGTAGATTTGTTGTACATGTTGTTCTCTCAGTTAAGATCCTAGATCAGATTGAAGTAAATTCTGAAAATTTAACATTACCAAGTAGGGTTTGTCGATGTATATCCAATAGCACTGGTGAAAAGGGGGTCGTATTGTGATCCAGCCATGGGGTTGGTTGGTGATGTTTCAGTAGGGTGTTCGGATTCAGCCTCAGAATCAGATGTGAAGTGAGGCGCGTCAGAATTGGATGATAGTGTTCTATGTTGATGACGTGTCGAGTCAAGTGCACCGAACTGAGGGGGCTCACCCTGAAAATGGTGGGACCGTCTTAAATTCTCAATGGTGAGAAATGTATAAAAATTCCAATGGAAGGTGGTGATGTAAAAAACTCGAAACCCTAGTGCAACAATGTGTGCAAGAGAGGAGTGAAAAAATAACGGCTCTCAGGACAACAACCAACCTCAAAAAGCACTTACTATAAAAGTTGTGTTATAATAAGTGGAGGGATCCAAAAAATTGGTCAGAATACCAACAGCCAAATAGTTCCTAGAAAAAAGTGGTGCTCACTAGACCAAAGTTGGGTATTGTATCATGCAAACACCTAACTAGAAGTATTGTGAGTCAACAAACGATATTCTCTGCAAGGTGATGAAATCGAAGTCAGACAATATAGAGTGTTGAATCAACGGCTAGATATCCCCCTACTGGGAGGGACACCGGGTAGACAATCCTAAAGAATGGCAACTAGGATGCCCCGTTCATGACACGTTCGGTTGGGTGAATCTGCAGTTTGGTTCTATCACCGTTGTACCCCCATACGGGTGTACACCAAGAACTTCGAAAGGTATCCTTCGATTATTGAATGGATTGCGGTATTCCACTCAGACTTCCAGAACCAATCTGGCTACTTCAACCCTCCTAAGGAAGAGGCCTTCCCGATAAATTGGTTGATAACCATGTCAAAATTATAAGGGATTTTTGGGACTCTAAAAAACAACCACTATGTCTCAGATGTAAATAATTGAGGGGTGTTATTGGTACACCTATCCCCTCAATCCTACCTAACTACAAGATTCTTTTAAGTTCTCCCCAAGTGGGGTTAAAAAGTTGGTTGAGTTAAGGTAGATTTTAAGGCTCAGTTAAAATAATGTGGCATAGTGGGTGCAAGTGTGATTATTGAACTGAAATTGATTTGCCTCTTGGGTGATTGATTACAAATGAAAAAATAATACGTTTCCAGTTTGCAAAAAATAAAGCGGTTTCGAAATGTAAATGCTTTAATAAAAACGATTCAAAAAATGATGGAATTTTTGAGATAATTTTTAAAGGAAAGCAAAATACATAAAAAATTCAAGAAATAAATGGATTTCTTAAAAAATATTGCTTGGGAAAACTATTGAGCAAATTTAAAGTGAAACCTATGATCTAAAAATAATGCTGAAAATCTTTCTTTCACTTTCTGAAAATTTTTAAAAATACTTTTTAATGGGGCATATATAAATAGAAAATAATTCACTATGGCTACAAAAATGCAGAAAAAATAATGTTGTAAAATAGGCTAAATGGGAAAAAAATACAGCAAAATTTTTTCTAAAAAATTGGCCGAATTCAAAATAACAGCATCGCGGGTTTTAGGGAAAAAGCCGCGATGTGCAACGCGGGTTTCGGCCGCGAAGCCGCAATGTGCAGCGCGAAAAATGTTCGTGAAGCCATGATGTGTAGCGCGAAAAATGGTCACGAAGCCGCGATGTGCAGCGCGGAAAATGGTTTCGAAGTCGCAATGTGCAGCGTGGAAAATGGCCGCGAAGCCACGACACGCCGCGCGGAAAAAGGTCGCGAGGTCGCGATGAGCCGTGTAACTATCGGGCAAAATGCCGCGAGGCAAAAACGGAAAAAAGTTGTCGAAAAACGAACCCGAAAAATGAAGTTTCGGGGTGTTTAAAGGGTACCGAAAGGGACAAAAACTAGTGCAGCAATGGATCTGCTGCCTAGGATGGTAGATATGTAAATTAAAATGATTAAAAACTAACAAAAACTAAGATCTAAAGCAAAAAACCAAGATCTAAGAATTCGAAGCGAGCGGAGTCGCCAAAAACTGTTGCTTGGTTTTGCAACCAAGCTTGTGCAATGGGCACCTATCAACAATGTGATAGCAATTTCAATATAGAAAGCAAAAATGATTATGAATTAAATCTAAATCTAAACTAACATGTGCATGTAACAAATAAATTTAAAATGATTCATGAAAAGAACAAGAAATGAAAGAATGTTTTGTATTATAATACCTCAAATGGTGAGGATTTGTGGTGTTGAGAAGCTCCAAGGTTGAGATGCTCCAGGCTCCAATGGTCTCTTCTCCAATATTGCTACAATTGTCAAAAACTCAAGAGAGATTTTGACAGCATGAGGATAGGATGATGGATGGATGGAAAGTGAGGAGCCACTACCACATTTTTACAGTTTTTGGTGGTGGGGAATACCATTATGGTTTTGAGGAAACCAATGGTATTGACCAACATGGTTTAGGTACCTTTTTCCCTCTTTTTTCCTTTTTTGAATATTTTTAATATTTTATTCCCTTTTAATGTTTTTTGGGAATTCTGGACCCTTTTTGAGGGTTTTTTTAATGTTTTTTGAGGAAAAATATATCTTTTGAGGGGGAAAAGGGTGTATTATGGTCTTTTGGTGACCTTTTGATGGCTTTAGAGGCTCAAATGGTGGAAAAGTGGACAAATGGGTCATGTGAATAAGGAAATGAGCTAGTGAGCACTTTTTTGGTGTTAACACCTGTATTGTTGAACATGAAATTAAAACTTATGAGAACACTAAACATGTTCGACAGAAACTTCATCTAGTGAATCCTAGGAAGACAATAACTATTAAAATTGAATTTGAAAAGATCCTTAAGGCTGGTTTTATTTACCCTATTTATTTAATTGAATAGGTATCCAATCATGTTCCTTTTAATAAGAAGCAAGGAAATATCTATGATTGTATGGATTTCATGATTTGAACAAGACTTGCGCAAAATTTAATTTTCCCACACCATTTATCGATCAAATTATTGATGAATGTGCTAGGAGGGAGATCTTTTCCTTTATGGATGGATTCTTTTCCTTTATGGATGGATTATCCATTTATAGCCAAATTCAAATCTGTCCCAGTGACCAACATAAAATGACATTTATATGTCCTTGGGGTACTTTTCTTTACCGAAAGATGCCTTTTGGGATTAAATATGATGGGGCTACATTCAATTGGGCTATGCCTTTCACTTTCCATGATATCAAACACATTGTAGAAGCTTATGTAGATGATCTAGAGGCTCGGTCTTGAAAGAGACAAGATCCTCCTGCTCATCTTTGACTTGTTTTTGGACGATTGCAAACATTATAAGGTTCATTTGAATCCACATAAGTATACCTTCTGTGTCGAATTTGAAGGTCTTTTGGGTCATAGTGTCCAACAAATGGATTATGATCGATCCTTCGAAAGTTGAGGCTATTGTCGAATCTCCTCCTTCTAACATTCATCATCTTCAAAGTTTACATGTAAAAGCTAATTTTCTCAAACACTTTATTGTTAATTATGATAAGATAACCAAGGGTTTTATGCATTTATTGAATAAAGGAGTCCCATTTATATGGGACGATGCTGCCCAAGGTTCTTTTGAATCCCGTCAAAAGGTTCGTATGACATCTCCTTTACTTAGTCCACCATATTATACAAGAGATCATTTGTTATATATAGCCGCATCAGAATCCACAGTTGGCATAGTTTTAGTTCAGCAGTATGATACTCTTCAAGAGCACATCATATATTATCTTAGTCATGTGTTAATTGGAGTTGAACTAAAATAATCACATTTCAAGAAACTAACTTTGGAAATTGTCTTTGCCGTTCAATGACTTCATCACTATATTTTACTACATAAAATCACAATTATTGTAGATGTTAATATATTTCAATATGTTTTAGGAAGACAAATTGGGGAAAAATTTAATAAATGGATTGTCATCTTACAATATTTTGACTTAGATTTTCAGTCTACTAAGTTTAAAAAATATTTGGTTTTTGTTGAACTAATCATGGAGCTTCTGAGTGAAGAATGTGATAACGCTATAGATGACTCATTTCTAGATGAGCATATTTTTCTCATTTCTTCATCAGATCCTTGGTACGAGGATATTCTTATATATCTATAAAATTTGAAGTGTCCTCTGTGAAAATCCTCACAGCAAATCTAAGAGATGATGTATACCTCACAAGAGTAATTATGATTAAGAAGGAAAATAGAAGAAGAGTGTTTAATGCAGTATAATGAGCAACAGAATAATAATACCGTGCAATTCAGATAGAAGCAAAAATACTTCACACACACTAGTTAATTAATCACAATATGGACAAATAAATAGTATAATGCATGAGCATTCGAATGCCAAGGTAGCAATTCGAATTACCCTTCATGGAGTGATCAAAAGATCACTGGAGTGTCATCGAGCACAACTAGTAGTCTATCTCATCATCGGTGGAGTCATCAATGCACAAGTAACTGTCAACCGTCAGTCAAACTGAGTCTAACTGAGTGTGGTAGGTGTAACTGAATGTAACTAGCACATGGAGACACTAACTAAATGCAGGAGGCTCAGTGGAGGGCGCATGAGGAGCTAACTAGAGTCAGAACCGGTAGTCATGTCTCATCGGAGGTCAATCAGAGTGATAACAGCAGTGAGGAGTCAGTTTGGCCTCAAATCAAGGAAAGACTAGTGGATAATTGAAGTAAACTGGACTGGTAGGTGAGAAAGGTGCCCTTCTCATGCAGTAGGTGAAAGGAGGGCGCATGACAGGCTAGGAGGGTTGAAACTGAGTGGAAGGAAGCTCTGGGGGCTAGATAACTAAGGGCTAGGTGCTGGGACTGATGACTGGGATGCATGCAAATGCATGCAAACCCTAAAAGTGCATGCATGAATAAAAATGTAAATGATCAAAATACTGGTGGGACTAGGATGGAGTATAGGAATATCCTAACACCCCCCCTTAATCCATCATGATCCCTGGTAACTAAGACCAAAGGTCACCCAATACAATGAATAATAACAGCCAATAAACCGAGGAAATGGGGAAAATTTCATGGGAAAAATACCCCCTCTCAGAACAGGCTGTAAGGCACACACAAAAATTAATGCTCCAAACTCAAGCATGTGTGATGCTTGGTCATATGTCTGGAGGTATCTTCTTCTTGGGAAGAAGTGGATCATGCTCAAAAAGCATGTGTTTGTACTTGCTCTTCAGATTGAATGTGATGAGAACAAATCCAAAAGTATGAGGATGATCCTTGAACCTGTGATTCGAATCAGTTGAGGTAGGATCAAAAACATGAATATGCAGATAGTCTTTTGTCTTCTCCTTCGAACCATCATGGGTGAGATTATGCCAAAAAGAACCATCAAACAATGATTGCTTGAAATCCAAATCAGATTTAAGACTTGAAGAATAGTTTCTTGAGATCTCCTTTGAACCAGCATGGGTGAGATCAAAACTATCATATGCATGAGAAATTATCCCAAGTAGTGATTGCTTAGAATCCAAATTAGATCCAAGACTTGAATCATGGTTTCTTGAGATCTCCTTTGAACCATAAGAGGTGAGATCAAAACCAGTAAATGCATGAGCAATTATCCCAAGTGAATGGAAACGGCCATATTCTTCAATAACCTTTTGAAAGCATGGAATAATGATCATATAGTAGTAAATAAGAGGTGATTGCTTGAGGAGAGCGAATGCATTACCTCCAATAGCTGATTTTACCTCCGAAATATTCATGTGATCATGATGCAAACCAACAAACTCTGGTGCAAGAGAGGATTTAGGACCTTCTGCAATATCTAGAGTGTGAGCTAGCACAGAAAGAGAAGAAATTTGGAGCATGAGTGTAGAATCTGCAAGTTCTTCTTCTTTGTGGACAACTTCAATACGAGATATGTTTGATACTGGTTCATGATCAATGAGATCATCAAGGAGGGCAAATGTATCACTTTGCTTGCTCTTGAAGGGGTTTGGACCAATCCCTTCATTCTGTCTGCCAAATCTTTCATCCAGGTAGACCCATAGATCTTTTGGAGATGAAAAATCAGGGAGGTGATATAACATGCATCGAGACATAGCATACATCATGGCTGCACAAGCTATTTCTCCTTCATTTAACCAGTCATACTCTTCTTCAGAGGATTCGAACTCTCTTTCAAAACAATAATCAAAGAGACCATGTCTCTTCAAATGTACTATCATTGGTGGTTTCCATTCATCATAGTTGAATGGAGAAAGAGGAGTAATTCCTGATGAATACATAGAAGTTGTAGAAGACCTGCAAAAACAATAGAGAATATCTGCAACTACTACTGCTGCAAAAATGCAGAAACTGCTGCACTCAAAATCTTGGTAATAACCTACAAAAAACTCTCAGGAATGGAGACAAACAATACTCTCAACATGCTCTGATACCATGTGAAAATCCTCACAACAGATCTAAGAGATGATGTATACCTCACAAGAGTAATTATGATTAAGTAGGAAAATAGAAGAAGAGTGGTCAATGCAGTATAATGAGCAACAGAATAATAATACAGTAGAACTCAGAGAGAAGCAAAAATTCTTCACACACACTAGTTAATTAATCACAATATGGACAAATAAATAGTACAATGCATGAGGATTCGAATGCTAAGGTGGCAATTCGAATTAGCCTTCATGGAGTGAACAAAACATCATTGGAGTGTCATCGGAGCACAACTAGTAGTCTATCTCATCATTGGTGGAGTCATCAATGCACAAGTAATTGTCAATCGTCAGTCAAATTGAGTCAAACTGAGTGTGGTAGGTGTAACTGAATGCAACTGGCACATGGAGACACTAACTGAATGCAGGTGGCTCGGTGGAGGGTGCATGAGGAGCTAACTAGAGTCGAAACATGTAGTCATGTCTCATCGGAGGTCAATCAGAGTGATAACAATAGTGAGGATTCAGTCTGGCCTCAAATCAAGGAAAGACTGGTGGATAACTGAAGTAAACTGGACTGGTAGGTGAGAAAGGTGCCCTTCTCATGCAGTAGGTGAAAGGAGGGTGCATGACAGGCTAGGAGGGATGAAACTGAGTGGAAGAAAGCTCTGGGGGCTAGCTAACTGAGGGCTAGGTGCTGGGACTAATGATTGGGATGCATGAAAATGCATGCAAACCATAAATAATGCATGCAAACCCTAAAAGTGCATGCATGACTGAAAATGTAAATGATCAAACTACTGGTGGGACTAGGATGGAGTATACGAATATCCTAACATCCTCAAACGTTTTCATGGGATGATCATTGACGTCTTCGTTATAATGCTAAGAATTACCTTATTGTCGATGACAGATTGTATTGTCGGGGGGGGTTGATCTGATTTTGCATTGTTGTTTGAATTATTAAGACTTCCACAGTGGACCTTATGGAGGTCATCTTTCTGGGTTGGAAACCACCCAGAAAAAAATTATGCAGAAGATAATTTTTTCCCTTAATATTTAAAGATTGTATTGAAATGATTAAAAGGTGTCTTGCTTGTCTAATTTACTAAGAAGATGAGTGCAAATACTGCTCCATATTTTCCTATCACCACCATGGGCCCTTTCAAAAAATGGGGGGTTGATTTTATGATTTGTAACTCGGCTTCGAATAGGGGTAAAAAGTATATTATCGTGGTTGTCGACTATTTTACTAAATGGGAAGAGGCCATGCCAACATTTTTCAGTGATGGGGAAACTACCACTTATTTCGTATTCAACCAGATTATTACTAGGTTTGGTATTCTGAGGGGGATTGTTACTAATCATGGAAGTCACTTTTAAAATAAAACGATGACTAAGTTTACCACTAAGTTGGGTTTTAGATAAAAGCATTCATCTCCATTTTATCCTCAAGCAAATGGATAGGTGGAATTCATTAACAAAAATTTGAATACGATACTCCAACGAACAATTAATGATAGTATGTATAATTGGCATACAATGCTATATCCAATTTTATGGGCATACCAAACCTTAGTAAATACTGATACCAAGTTTTCTCCTTTTCAAATCGTTCATGGAGTTGAGGCAATACTTTCGATTGAGTGTGAATTCCCCCATTGAAAATTTGTATTAATCTCCTTCCCAATACTTGAATCTGCTTTAGAAGAATTTCTAGCTCACTTCGAACATATTGATTCAAGCAAGGTTGAGATGCAACTATGGTAAATGAGGCACATCATAAGTGTGTAAAAAAATCAGTATGATAAGTCTATTTGTCCTAGCGTTTTCTCTAAAGGATATCTAGTATTTGTTTATGACCAAGACAAAGATTCCATGGGGGTAGGATATCTAGTCTTGGTTTATTGACCGACTGTATCCACAGTACCGATCCGACAGTGGTTGGTCAGAGGACCTAGTCGACTAGGATCCTCCAACAGTTATCTTTTCATTACATTTTACATTATCCCGATTAGTTTCAAAACGTATTAGGTTTGTTTTACAGAATTGCAACATTAATATCCTTCTTCTATATTTATATGTCGCAATCGAGCCTTTCATTTACATGGGTATCATAGTTTAGATCATTTTTTCTTTTCGGTACCCATGCTGATGTATTTTTAGGATCGAGAGTCCCTTGGTAGTGTTGCTTGACTTTGCGTTGAAGACTCATTTTTATTCTGCCTATTTTATTTGTTGGCCATTTTCCTATTGGGAAATCTAACCATATTCTTTGTGTTTAGTTGTAAATTCATTGTGTACTTCCTACTTGTGCTTTCAATCCTAATGTCATCTTCCAACATACTATTGCTAATAAGCTTCATTCGCATTATCTTGATCGTTAAGCCTTGTAGTATTTTTTTCTTTGTGACTTGACACCCATTTATTAGGAGGAAACAAACAGTGTGCGTCCTTATCTTGCTCATGCTCCTTGCATTAAGTCTAGGTTTGTTCCTTGTTCTTGGAACTAGTTTGTTTTCCCATAATGCTTGTTTCATCCTATGTATTCTAGAATTTTTTTATTCCTTTTCAGGATTTTATATAATATTAAACAGATAAAAAATCAAATATCCTAGAAAGGTGGATGGTAAAGATTCAATTCTTATTATCTAGCAACAATCATGTCACCCTTGAACAAGTCACATTGTTTCTTAGTCTTTATCTAAGAAATTTGGCTTTTTAGTATGACTTTCAGAAACTGAACTTTTTTATGAACTATCTTCCTTGGAGGGTTATTCTTCTAGCCATTATGAAGAAGTATGTTAATGTCTCATACGACATAGAATTTTGTTCATTTTCATTCTTGATTCTATGCTACCTTAGTCACTTATTGTGTCTTGTTTTTTGTTCAAGGGAAGTTTTCAATCTATGTCGGCCATTCCTCAGAACTCTTGACTTTTACATGTCAAGTATGTTTTAGAATCAACTTGTTTGTCCTTCCAAATATTTTTCATTCTTCTATTAACTCATGTTGGATGATGGGGTATTCCTTAATTCTCTCCTTGCAATGAATAACTTCCCATTGAATTTCATCTCATCTATTATGGGATAACAATCTAGAGTGCTTTTAGTACCTTGAAACTTGGAGTCATCAGTGATAGGTTTCCTTGCTACCGACAATGGGAATACATCAATGTCCACTGATCGTTAAAGTCTATAGACCTAATTGACGACAATTCATCTAGTCATACTTGGTAGATTGTACTAGATACCTTGCTTCTCATAATCATTATCGGTGAGTTAGCTTTTGTTTGTTAACTATATACATCAATATATGACTAGTAATCAAATGATGTCTTACTATGTTCGACTTCAATGCATTTATTCTCATGGTTAAGATTCATACTCATAATGGTTTGGTTTGAATACCTTGGGTCCATTATAGCATCACATATTTTTCTATGACTCAATTTGCAATGGATTGTCACTTACTCATTTTATGATACTAATACTTGTAAAGATTGATTTGCTCAGTCCTTCTTTACATATATCTTCATTTATTCTAAGACAGACCCATTCTGTATTATTTTGTGGCTGTGAACTCTTTTGACATGGATCCACATTGTACTCAATTTTAGTGGCCATGATCACTGCGTATATATCTCATGGATCCACAATGTACTTAATTTGGTAACCATGCTTGTTGTTACTTTGGAGCATGGGTATTCCAACCTCAAGAAAAAGAAATTTTGACTTGTTCGGTTGTAGGTTATTTCTTATGGTTTTCATTTGATGAATTCTCCTAGGTCTATCTTGCATTTAATTATGAACATTTATAATTTATTTTGGCCATTAGTTGTCCTTCTGACCTCACACATTAGGGGGCATCTGTTATAGCATATTTTGCCACATCTTTTGCAGATTTTCCCATATTTGCATTTTTCTATGATTTTCCCTCCTTACAGACCCCATTGTCCTATTATGGATCATTTATGATACCCCTTATTAGTGATCAATCTTAAAAAATATCATTTTTATGCTCATACACACCTTTACAGTGTATTGATCACACTATATGTGCCTTTGCAGTGCATATCTTGTGTATGAGGTAAAACATATATTTTTTCAAGAAAACTGAAATAAATTTCATAGGTTCTAATCTCCTTTTTCCTATGAATAAATACCCCTAATTTCCTTCATTTCCTCCTCAAAAGTATAAATTAGGATAAAGAGAAGTTGAGAAGGAGGAAAGAATAATGTCATCCTTATGCTGACATTTCATGCATAGAATCCACAATCCTAATCCTGAGTCCGCAAGATTTTTCCCTTTTTTGGTAATCTGCATTTTTAGTAGTCTTCACCTTTGATCTAGTAAGCAAGCCATCATTTTGATTTCTCAGGATTTCCTTGTGTGGAGCACGGATAAGTTTTGTATGTGTGTGACCCAAGTGGAGGAACTCAGACTCCAGTTCCGAACAATGTCGTAGTGAAGAACAGGTGAAATTATTCCTATTTATTTCTCTTATTTTAATATAAAGATGTCACGTCCCCTTCCATCAATCTGACTCAAGGAAGGGAACATGAATAAAAAAACTAGGCTTTCAAAAAATCTAGCCCCATCATCATTTTACTAATTCATGACAAATAAAACACACGTGTGCAGATGCATAATACAATAAACATGCACAATGGAATTAAACTATATCCACACACATCTAACATGCAATTTCCATTATAACTATAATAGGCATCAATTAAAAAAATTGCATAATTAAAAAAATACAAGAGAATACTTATCTTGCAATGAAGCTGTCCTGAGCAACTGGCTATGCAACTACAACGTTCCACCCAACCATAGTCCAGTTGTTCTCATCAATCTCTCAACAAAGCTTCCACCCCGGAGCTGGGCATGATTTCCACAAGGAAAAGGGAACAACAACTAACACATAGCCAAGCATACACCACATCTCATCCAAGCCAGACCACAACTGGTTTTATTAGGCTGTTAAGGAAGTAGAAAGGAAGAATTGCTAAGATAGTGAGCTCATCCAAAAATATATTGGAACCTCTACACGATTCATCTAGCTTGGCACGCATAATACCTACACACCCAACACAAGGAAGTATTCCCTTCACTGCTCCACAATCCGTCAAGCCATACCTTCCCTTCTAGTTCTCTTCAGGGTGCACATAGAAAAGTAGTCAAAACCCCTTCATCTTTAGTGAGGTTACACTCTTCACTAGGTTTATCAAGCCAACTCTGGATCCTCTTCTACTCCTGGTTTCTTACACCCAATTTCAAGCCAAAAAAAGGGATACACATAACTCAAACCATAACATTATATCCCCACATATAGCAAGCACACATGTTGGGCATGGAAAAATGTTTTTAACTGTGGGATGCACAAAACAAGATGTCTACAGGTTTCCCAAATCGTGGCACCCAAAAAAACGAGTTCTGAGAGGGGAAATTGACCCCTAGGGAACAAAATCGAGTTTCCAATAGGTATATAGGCATTCAAAGGGAAAAAATGACCTTTATGGACCCCCAAATCGGAATTCCCTTCCTCCCAGTCATTCTGCAACTCAAAAATGACTTCCCAACTAGAGAAAATGGAGGAAAACTTAGGAATTTCATGGAGAAAAATGCCCAGCAAGACCACACTACATGAGAGATAAAAGAAAATGGATGAAAATGATGGATTGGGGAGAAAATTCGTGGGTCCTTTCTTTCCCAAGAAGAGAAACACATATTTAAAAAATGATGGCTTCCCCATACACGAAATTTGAGACAACCATACTCTCCATTTCCCAAAACAATAACTACCTCAACCAACTCTTGGAAGAAATAAATGATTGGGTGCAAAAGTCAAGATGGGTAGTTGATGGTTCATGGGTTCTCTCATTGACACTTGGATTGACACTATTGGATTCAAGGGTTTTAATGTTTCACTCCCTATTCCTTGTAAAAATCATGCCCCCATACTCTTGTTGTATTGCATAGCTAGTTGTCGGTATTTTATTAAAATACATATTTACATGATATTTGTAATTTCTATTTTGCTAGGCTTGCATGTGATCCACATGATTCGATTTTTATTTGTTGATACGAGAGAAATAAATCGATGGTGGGTCCTTGGTCTTGAGATCCTCACCACGATTTTTAAAATGATATTATATTATTTACAAGTTAAATGCAACGGGGTCAAAATCAAGGTGTTACAAAAGAACCTTCTTTCCTGTCCAATTTATGTGTTAAATCCATTTTTATAATATCTTGATCATTTAATACATATTATTTGCATTCAAATATTTAGTTATATGCAACCATTCTCTATTGTGATTTTGTTTCCTCTTGGATTGCAGGTATTCAAGAGTGCCACGAGATTAAAGATTCAAGGGATCTATTCTAAATGTTAGACTACATCTAGGAAACTTATTCCCTTGTTTTAGTTTATAATTTGTTGTAAATTTTCATTTTGATTGCTTGCTTAGGAAATGGTTAAGTTTCTTTATGGGCATCGCTTTGTGATGACTCTAACAAAAATTCATTAGGGGAATTTCCCTAAAACATTAATCCTCACTAGCTCCTCATCCACTGCTTGACGAATTCAAATTTCCTACTACCAGAATTTCATTATTGGTTTAAGTGATGATGAGTTTGATTTGATCAAACACATTGAAAAGAAAAAAGAGGAAATTTTAATTCAGGAAACAAAAGATTGGAGACTCAAGAGTCGTGCCACTTGGATTGGTCACGGTGATGCCAATACCAAATTTTTTCATTCCTATGCTTCGCATAGAAGGAATTTGAACGTTGTCTGGGACCTATTTGATGATTCTGGTAATGAGATTTCTGGCCAAGATGCTCTACAAAATTTAGCTCTTGATTACTTTGGTAAACTATACTCAGTCACTGATCAGAATGACTTAATCACTCAAATAAATGTTGCGAGATATTACCCTTCTTTCATCACTGAACAAGATGCTGAAGTACTAAGTCGTGAAGTTTCATCTGAGGAGATCGAAGCTACACTCAAGAGTTTTGCTAAGGAGAAAATTCCAGGCCCGAATGGCTAGACTGTTGAGCTTTTTCTTCATTTTTATGATATTATGGGTCCCGATATTTTGAAGATGGTGGAATACTCCCGTTTAGAGGGGTACATTTCTGGTGGGCTCAACTCCACCTTCCTTACACTTATTCCAAAGAAAGGTAATCCCACTACCTTTTGTGACTTTTGTCCAATTGTGCTATGCAATCTGGCCTATAAGTTTATCACGAAAATGATCTCCTCCCGGCTGAAACCTATTCTTTCTGCCCATATCTTGGTTGAACAATTTGGTTTTTTGCAAGATCGCTAGATACTTGATGCTATCGGAATTACACAAGAGATCATGCATACTATTGAAATAAAAAAGATGAAGGCGCTTTTTCTGAAGATGGACCTAGAAAAGGCTTTTGATAGAGTTGACTAGACATTCCTAAGGTTAGTTCTTATTCAAATTGGTATGCCACCTCTGGTTATGTTGGATCATGGCTTGCGTCTCCTCTGCCAATATCTCAGTTCTTATTAATGGTGCTCCTTCCAACTTCATCAGTATGCATAGGGGAATACGTCAGGTTTTCCCACTTTCACCCTTGCTCTTTCTCTTAACTATTGAAGGTATGAGTAGAATGATCGTTGTTGCTAAGGTGGATGGGAGTATTACTGGCATCAAACTCACACCGAAACTGGTCTTCACACATGTTTTATTTGCTGATGATGTTTTAATTGTTGGACTGGATACTAATCGCGAATGGAAGATATATTTGGATATCATTTCTATGTTCTGCGCAACTTCAGGTATGAAGATCAGTGTAAGGAAATCATGTATACACCATTTTCGACTTTTTGACCAGAGGATAGAGTAGCTAAAAAATATTTTTCCTTACACCTTTCAGTAGCTTGAGGAAGGATTTATGTATCTTGGTTACTTTTTAAAGTCGAATGATTATAGAACTGTTGACTGGCTTTGGTTATTGAGAAAAGTGGAGAAGAGGATCTCCCACTAGAATTTTAGATTGTTGTCAATCGAGGGTCGGTTGATCCTTGTAAAGGCAGTCCTTACTGACATCCCAGTGTATTGTCTCTCACTTCTCCAAATCCCTGTATCTATTCTCACTAGACTGCGAAGATTATACTTCAATTTCTTATGGACAGGTGGCATTGAACGCAAAAAGATGGTTCTTACCAGGTGGGAATCCATTGCCCTCCCTACCTGTCAGGGTGGTTGGGGCATCCGCAACATCCCTTATTTCAGCATTGCATTGAGAATGAAATAATTATGGAGATCTCTCTTTGGGACCACCCTGTGGTAAAAAATTATCTCAGTAAATTATTTGAATGGTGATGTGATCAGATGGCTACGTCATCTTGTGAAGAGTTCACATAGAGTTTCCAAGATCTGGAACGGTTTTTTAAAGATATTCAATGGGATGGTCAAGGACATAGCATGGAAGGTTGGAGATGGCCACAATGTTCTAGTCGGCATCGACCCTATTCTTGGTTTTGAGGATGACTATAGGTTGTCAGATGAGATAATGTATACACTTCATCGTTTTGACTATAAGACCCTTGACAAGATCCGAAAATGAAACCATTTGCCGAACCACAATTACTGGTTGACTTCTTTCGATTTGGGATTTGAAGATGATGCTGCAACATAATGGAACCATTATATTCATCATTTAAATGTCATCGGTTGAAGACTCTTTGCGGAACCAGACATGGTAATTTAGTTGAATAATATCAAACATGGCACTATTACGGCCAATCTGGCTTATCATGCTATGATCCACAATTTTTGTGTTTTCCCTGTGAATTGGTGGCACATGACTCTTTGGAACTAGAATATTCCTGTCAAATTAAAATGTTTTATGTGGAGGGCTTTGAGGGGCGGACTCCCTACTTGGGACACCTTGGTTCTCAGAGGTTGGGAAGGGCTGAATCTCTATTTTCTTTGCAGACTCAATTATGAATCCGTTGACCACATTTTTTTGGATTGCACCTTCACGCAGGAAATATGGATGGATCTGCATCAATACTATAAGACAATATGTCAGTGGGGAGTGGCTTCTTTTTCCCAGAATTCACTAAATTGGCACAGGTCCACAGAGGAGCTTCCCTTTCTACTTGTTGTCGCTAGGTGGGTGGTCTAGAGGACTCGCAATCTTGCCATCTTTGAGTATCATCGACCTAGTATCGATCAGACACCTATGTGTATTATTAAGATGATCTCTGAGCAGTGTTCCGATTATCAAAAAGTAAAATCAAACTTGATTCCCTCCTTTCATCCCCCAGAACATAAAGCTGTTATCTATTTTGATGGTGTTGCAGACGCTGGATTGTGTGCTTCAGGTGGGGTCATTTTCATCAACTTAGAACACTACTACACACTGAAATTGAATTGTGGTCTTGGCACTAATATGAAAGCAGAGATACTTGGACTCTAGTGTGTCCTTACTGTTGCTTATATTTTTGGTTTATCTGATTTGGAAATATCTGGGGACACCCGTGTGACTATTTAATGGGCACAGGGTTTCTATAAATTGGATAATTTGCTCCTATACCATTGGTGAAAAAGGATGAAATAACTATAGCAACATTTTGAACATTGCACACTTGATCACATTTATAGGCAGTATAATACATTGGCTGACTCTCTTTCCAAGGATGCTTATGCTGGAGTTGAGGGGGTTATTTACTGGGAGGAACACTTGGAAACAACACTGATAGACTCTGGGATGCTCCAGATCTATGAAATTTGAACGGGTTTCACTTTTTGGCTCAAGAATTGAAAGCATGAAATGTTTTTTTTTTGTCAAACAATCCTAAACAAGTTTTTTCATTTTGAAGTCTATGATCTGAAAGCTTTAATCTTTTTGGAACTTTTGATAAGTCAGATTATTGACTTATGTGTATTTGTACTATTTGATTCACGATTGAATAGCAATAGTATGGTTTTTTTCGCTGAAAAAAAATATGAAAGTGTACAGATATGTGTCGATGGTCGGCCAAGTGTGTGTATATATATGTGTGTGTTGGGGGGTCGGCCAAGTAGAGAGCTTAGATTTACAATGATTTTTTACTAGTATTTATGGTTAAATAATATAAATATAGTTAAAGGGTTTATATTCTTTGCATATTATTAGCTTCTGGAGGTCTCAATGATAAATATAAATCTTTTGAATGTTGATATTTTATTATAGATATGTTTCGTTAGTTGTGAATTTCTAATTTTTATCTTTTATGCTTTTAGTGTAGGTTCATGGACTCATTATTTAAAGCAGTGGCACTGGAGCACAATCACAATGTTGACCTAGATGTGCAATTTATTCTTGATGAGGTGATTCCAAACCAGAAAGAGGAAATAGCTAACATACAACTTCATAGCAAGGGTGGAACTATAGAGGGTTCCATAAATAAGCTTGGTTGTCCTATGGATTTTATATCTCAGGACGATACATCAATGGTCTTAGACGAAATAATATTGAAAGTTTGGCACTTATTTTCTATTTGTATGATCTCGAGTATCACATGTGTTTTTATGAGATCTTATTGCAATCCTTGTACTATTTGTTTTGGACGAGAAATTGTTTCCATGTTTGCATTTTCTTTGCTCACTTATTAGTTAGGTATTCAATGTATGTTGGATGAGAGCCTAGATTAAAGGATTAGTTTAATTAATTGTAGTTTATATTGTTCACGTATTTTAATTTGTTAATGGACTTAGATGTTTTTACTATGTAGATAGAAGATCAGACTATGAAGGAATTGTTCTGGATTTAAATTGAATTAAGGTAGGTTTATACTAATCCTCCTTGCGGATATGAATATGGTTGTAACTGGAACATCCATCCATGAAGGAAATAACTTCATGACCTACACAAGCATTGATAATTTGGTTGACGAACGTGGTTGGGAAGTTGTCTATGGTGCATGTCAAATTCATGTCACGCAAGTCGGTACATACATGTATGCTACCCTGCTTTTTATTAACGGGGACAAGGTTAGAAACCCAAGTGGTGTAAGTGATGGGTATATGAAGTCCTCTTGGTGCAACTTCTTGATCTTATCTTTAATGGTTGGTGCTTTGGATAGATGAATTTGTCTCTGCTTCTTATGAGCAGGCACAACATCAGGCCATGTGTCGATATGGTGTTCTGCAATGGCAGGATCAAGGCCAAGCATTTTGGTGTATGAACAAGTGAAAACTTCACAAAACTCTTGGAAGAGTTTCTTATAGGAGGTAACCTATTATGGGGTGAATGAGGTGCCTAATGTGATATTCTATGTAACACTGAGTTTGACAGAAATATACACCTAAATGGTGGGCGAGATATTGTCCATATTCCCTTCTTCGAAGGCGTTAGGGATTGGGATTGGGTGTTTGAACCAAATTATACTTCCATGATAGATGAAGTCCTTCGAATCGATGAAGAATTGATCTGTTGAAGGTGTAGCAGATTCCTCAGGGATAAAATAGGCACAATGGTGCATGTAATCCCAAGGGAAATCAGGTTTGGCTAATGCTTTGAGGATCTCTTCATTGCTTCAAAAGAATTGGATAGATAGATCATAGGGGTTATCATGTGTCTATGACATGGAAGGTTGATCATGTGATGAGGTAACATATATAGTGTTTGTCTCATTTGAAGAATATGTCGGGGTGTGGATTTCTTCGATAAAGGTGACTTGAGACTCCAAGGAGAGCTTATGCAAGTCAACCAACATAGATCAATATTCTGGTAGATCTGGACAGTGGTGGGAGTAGTTATCGTAGAGGACGCGGACCACACACAATTGGTTTGTAGGTAAGGAATTGTTGCACACTTGAGGAGTGTCAGGTAGTTGGACAACTAGAATGTTTTCATCGTCATCCAACGTCTTCATGTGAGTGCATAGGATGGGAAACTATGAACAATTTAGGGTAGTGTGACCCAAAACATCACAGAAAGCGCAAGGTGAAGGTGCTCAATTTGAGGTAGTAGGGGGAGGGTTCAAAGATTTGCTTATTGTTGCTGGTGTGGTTGTTTTGGCAGTATTTCTGTCATGTCCCTTCCCCAGTGGTCTTGGTAAAGACTTGGATCCTCCCATCCCTAGGGGGTCTAAGAAAATTAAGTGAATGATGAATAATTAATAGGGGTAAATTTTGAGGCACAAATACTATAGTTATAATTAATTATTAATATTAAGAGTTTGAATTATTTTTAATAATAAGTGCATCAACATTACTGATTAATTTTGTGGAGATAATTGAAGATGAAATGGCTAGGAGTGCGCATAGGTTCAATGTGGACCTCACTTGCCTAAGTGGAAAAGCTCAAAAAAATCAAGGAGTTAACTAAAGGAAAGATGCCAGCAAGAGAAAGTGGAAACTTCCAAAAGCAAGAAAAAACAGGTGTTATAGTTTAAACCTGCACCTCTCTGTCCATGATCATCTTGAGCTATTGATCACACAAAAGGACAACTTGGATGGAGGAGCATGTTGACCCCAGATGAGACTTTGACTTACTCCACCTCCTGGCAAGACTGGAAAACCCTAAAAATGTCATTTTGAGACATGAGCGCTACTCTACTTCAATAGACTAGCATATGTACCCTACTCCAGTATGCAATAGTAGCACTCAAGCCTCATGAGTGCTACTCCTCTTCAACAGAGTAGTGCTAAACATTCAAAAAATGATGAGCACTAGTTTAAAAACACTATAGTAGCGCCCTGAACGCTACTTCACTGAGCAATAGTAGCGTACACCTCAAAAGATGATTAAAAAATAATTAATTTCACGAAGAGGATTAGTTGCAGTTGGTTTTCCAACTTCCCCAACTTCCTCCATAACCATCTCTCGACCTGAACTGCTTCCCTTGTCCTATAAATACAAGGAAGAATAAAGAGAGGGGTTAGAGACATGAATGTTATTAAGAGACTTTTAAAGAGAAGCTTGCATTAGAGGAGATTATGCTAGAAGATATCCAAGCCAGAGAAGAGCAGGACCCCAGGATCAGGTTGCAGGACCATGTCACAAAGTCAGGTATACTTTGTATCATCAATTTGCATTTGACAATAAAAGGTTGAAGCGTCTTTCTTGTCCCAAATTAAGTGTTCATTGAAGTGTTATACTTGTTTGGATCTGCTTTGGTTAATATTGGATGCTTAAATTGCTTTGTCTTTTTCATCATTATATATTATCCAAGATACGCTGAGAAAGGTACTTGTATTACAGGTTTATTGAACGGGAGGTTGACTTGAGGATCGAGCGCAAGATCGAATAAGAGCTAGGATCGAACGTCATTTGAAAGGTATGTTCTCAAGACCTATAACTTATTTCCTTTCATGAACATCTCTGTAACACAGTTAATATGCTTACCTGTCATCCCCTTTCAGTTGATAGTATCTGTTTCCTTACTATAGGGTAGTTTTTCCCGCCAACAGACTGGCGACTCCACTGGGGATAATTGTGTTTTTGCTCTAGGAAACCTTTCTTGTTTGTCTTCCCAGAACCATTTCAACTCCTTTTATGTGCTAAGAGACCCTGTAGGTACCCCCCTGCTTGTTTTTCTCTGCTTCAATCAGTCTTTTTGCATCTTTTCAAAGTTAGTTTTTAACTTTTTAAGACCTGAGCGCTACTTTGTTATACATACAATAGCGCCCATACGCTACTTTTCTATACATAAAATAGTGCCCATCTCTTCAGGAGCGCTAGTTTCCCTACTGCACAATAGGGTATATTCCTGTAGCCTTCTGTTAGTGGTTTGGTTGAGTTTTCTGCCTTTCTGGTGGTCTTCTGACTTTGCTTTTAGATCTCCTTAACTAGTAGTTGAGGTTTATAAATTTTCTTTAATTCTTAGAACCTTTCTTTGAGTCTTTTTACCATCTTTATATCACTTGCTTACTTGTGGAATGTTTGGACTATTTATAACTCTTTTGGAAGACTAGGCTTTGTTCTTTAGTGAACACTTCCGCTTATTCTTGCCCGGACTATATGTTGCTGATTTACAAACCTGTATGCTTTGCATTCACTGTTTGTAGCAACATTTGTTTGTTCTTTACCTATCTTATCCTTTGTTTTTAGGGTTTGGTCTATTTTGGAGCCTTTAGGGTGTCTTCCGAACTTGTTTATTTCCAACATTCTTTGATTTTTTGTCTTTTTTGGTTTCAAGTGTGTTTAAAGTACTTTAGGCTGATTCATTTCTCAGTCCTTGTATTAGTAGGGTGGTTGTTAGCTTGCTTTCCTACCTTTTGCTTGGCATAGTGGTCTTGTTAGGGTTTGATGCTTTGGGTCAGTCCTCTTGTGTTGGATTCCCAGTTTTAAGTATCTTTCTCCTTTGTTTTCTCCCCACTTTGTTTATGAGTATGAAGGCTTTTTCTTTTGCAAAATACCTGTAGGACAAGTCTTTGTTGAGCTAGTGCCTTGACAGATGTAAGCTTAGGAACCATTTTTAGCCATACTTACACATTGCACACAAGTCTTATTTGCTTTCCATGTTTATAGTTCTTTTTCGTTTATAATAACAGAAAAAGAAAAAATTTGGTATCTTAAGATTAATAAGGCTTATATTTGTTAAAAGATAGCATAGATTATTTTGTGTACAATTTTAAAAGAAAACAAAAAAGAAATTTAATTAGATTTGCTCAGTTTTTTTTTTCAGTTTGGAAAGAACTTCAAATGAAAAAAAAATAAAAAAAAAATTTGTTGTCGAAAGTTAGAATTTATGCACTTTTGCTTTCCTGTTGCAACCACGCCACACAAACGCACCACCTTTTGAGTAATAAAAGCCCTAAAAATATTTAATAAAATTAAATAGAAACAATTTTTCTTTTTTAGGGATACACTACACCAACTAGTCTTGGTTAGGATCTTGGGTTTAAATCACCTTAAACCACTCAAGATCACACATTACGCAAAAATCGTAGTTTGACTATCACAGGTAAATCCACTTCACTCAAAGCTTGCCTGGGATCTATGCAGTAGGTCTTGTGAGATCAGATTGTTGGGAATACTCCTCCTACTTTTTGTTTCAAGCATATACCAGGATTGGATCGCGTTTGGGGACTCTTTTGAGTTTTGGGCTCAGTTACCCTGCCCACGCCTTCTGATTTGACCAGAGACTGTTCCCCCAGGAGTTTTTGGTGTTGTGGTATCCTTAGTATCTGACCATAGGTTCATACACAGGTGACAGTGGAGGGTATATCTGTTGTACCTAGGACAGACGTGGGAGGAAATCCCTTGCAGGTCTTTGGGAGGGTGGTTGGGTGATTCCAGCGCTTGCACCCTTAGTCATTGTATTGTGGACCCCGGGTAACTGTTCTTCATCCTTCGTTGATCTGTTATGGGCCCTCATCATTCCAGACTCTTCTCCGGAAGGCATCTTGTTTGCTTGTTTTGCATACTTAGGACTTTTTAGTTGGCGTGCTGTTTTCCCCCTAGTCTTAGTGGCCACTAGGTTTTCTAGTTTTATTTTTATATATAATTGTGGAGAACCAAGAACATCGTAGATCGAGAAGGCTTCAAAACCTTCCACCACTTAGAACAGAACCATTACCGCCAGCTAGACGACAGCAGGTAAACCCCAGTGTTCCTTTGGAAACCATTCCTAAAATAGAACTTCCTGAGGAAATTTTTACAATGGAAAATCCTGAAATAGGAATTCCTGAGGAACTACCACTTGAAATTGAGTTTCCTGAAGAACAACAAACTGCAATAGAAAACCCTGAAATAGAGGTTCATGAGGAACCACAACCGGGTACTCCAGATCAACAACATTTTAGTTCAATTGAGATCGAAGATCTTACTTCTGCGGAGTACAACACTCCCTTTAATCCTCCTCTCACTAATCCTAGAAATCTGCTTCTGTTACCTGTTGGTTTCCAGTAGCCCGATTACAGTGCATATAATTTCTTTCCTAGACATTTTATGTCTAATCTAGGAGGTGAACAGGGAGTTCCACAAACTCCCACCATAGGTATGAACACTAGCACTGTAAATCCTCCTTTTACTGCTACACCGAGTTCGGCACAGACAACCTCTGTGTCCACTCCGTCCTTCAGTTTTAATACTGGTACGTTAGGTATGCCAAGTTCAACAACTATGGCATCTACTTCTACACCTACTGTTGGACCTAGCAGTAGAGCCAATTTAGTGCCACCTCCTGTGTTCCAACCGTTATATCATATACCCAGTACTTGGATTTCCACACCCGCTGTAGGGCCAAGTGCTTCTGCAACTGTGCCTGTCATGAGTACCATGACCACACTGTCTACGTCAGCTACCACTGGTTTCAATACCTTTGTAGGTCCCAACATGAATCAAGGTAATATGCCTGCAGGTAACGTCCCTTTTTCCTTATTTTCAGGAGGAGGGGGTAATATTTTTAAATAGCAATATGGCGGGGCTAAGACCCAGCCACAGTGGATGAACCCATAGAGCACTAACCCACTTTCATATGAGTGGGGAAATTTCAATAATACTTTCGCGCAACAACAGATGGCAGGGGGAAACCCCTACCAACAAGTAGCTAGGGGCAACCCCTATCAACAGATGGTAGGTGGAAACCCCTATCAGCAGATGGCCGGGGGAAACCCTTACCAACAGATGGTTGGGGGTAATCCCTATCAGCAGACGGTTGGGGGCAACCCCTACCAGCAGTTCATGGGTCAAGTTATGGGTGGTTCCCCTTTTTCAACCCCAGCTTATCAAGTACCGTCTTACCGGCCTCGTTTACCATTTCTGGAAACTTTAAATTTGCCAGATCTTTCCAAGCTGACCAACGATCCAGTGTATCATAATGTTACATGGCCACTAGTTCCTACCAAGTTACCTTCAGACATTCCAAAGTTCGAAGGAAAAACAGGTGAAGACCCTAGTGACCATGTCACTACTTTCCATTTATGGTGCTCCTCGAACTCATTAAATGAAGATTCCATTATATTGAGACTGTTCCAAAGGACTTTAACCGGTGCTGCAGCCAAATGTACATTGAGTTACCTGCAGCTACATTCTTTAATTTTGGGGATCTCGCGACTGTATTTTTGAATCACTTCCAGCTTCCTATTCGGTATGATGCCAGAACAGACCTTTTGTCTACATTTAGGCAAAATAAAGCCACTCATTTATCTGATCACATTCAGGAGTGGCGAAGACGGAAGAGGCTCATTAAAACCAACATACCTCCAGAGTTCCTCCCTGAGTGGTATTTGAAATCACTCCTTCCTTACATTTCTAAGGAAGTAGCTACTTTTGGAGTGTCTAACGAGGAAGAAGCCATCCTACAGACCCAGCAGTTAGATCTCGTTTACACACAATCCGGGTTACTGTATGAGATCATACCTGATGCACCACGATCGAATACCAATCTGAGTAGACCTAAACCTGGACCACATGCTGACGGCATAGTGGGTTCAGTTGACTCTGCAGCTTTCGAAGCATTGACCAAACAGGTTCATGCCTTATCTGTCAAACAATCGACTACAGAAGTTTCTTCCGTCACAACCTCTCCTTCTACTTCTGAATCTATCAACCAGGTTCAGAATAATCAAAAGGGCCCTCGACAGCCCAATAACAAAAAAAAGGGCAAGAAAGGAGAGGGGAACCATCAGAAGCCCAAAAAAGAGAATGCCGAGGAGGGTAACAAAGAGAAAAAGAAGGTTAAGTTCCCTTGTAAACTTTGCAAGTAGGACCACCTTACTCACCAATGCCCTCTGCTTGAAGAAGCCCAGAAGCTATTACAAGAAAAGAAGCCTGCCGTACTAAAAGATCCATTCCCTAAGGGGCAGAGCTCAGCTTTTGGCACCTCCAACACTAGGGGCACTACACATGCTATGGTTGATCAAACTTGTATTAACATGGTTAATTCAGATCCACTCTTACAAACGAGAGCCAAGAATTATACCCCGGATGCACAAAAAAAGGATAAAGAGATTCCAGAATCCTCCACTCCACTCCACATACCTGTGGACCCAATGCCCAAGATCCCGAAAGGTGTCTTGAAAAGGGCATCGCACAATCCCAACACTCGGGCCACCTCCAACTACAATGTGGTTGAAGATTTATCCCAGACCCCTTGTGCCATGTCTACCTTAGAAGTCTTGCAAAGTTGTCCTATACAACGGAATGCACTTCTGGCAGCTATTGGAAGTATGGAATCCTCTAACATGTCTGCACGATTTGATATGGCTGATATCAAATACCGGTTTCCCTACCACGTTGCTCTTCAGATTGAAGTCGTTCATGGCCCAATGACCATCAGACGAGCTGTCATAGATGAGGGGGCGTCGACCTGTGTAATGTCAATTTCCTGTTGGAAAGCTTTGGGTTCCCCCGAGTTAGCCCCTTCTAACACACTACTTACTGCATTTGATGGCAGGACTTTCCATCCACATGGGGTTTTGCCATCATTTGATGTCACATTGGCCGGTAAGACAGTTGCTGTAGAAGTAGAAGTTCTGGATGCTCCACTTGATTACAATATGTTATTAGGCAGGAGTTGGACATCTGCCATGCGAGCTATTGCATCGGCAGTTTTTCGAGTTGTTATGTTCCCGTTTGAAGGTAAGGTCTTTATAGTCGATAAAATTTCTTTCACTCAGAGAAACATCCAGACTTCTTCAGAGACCACAATTCCCTTAGTTGATCAAACCGCCCCGGTTAATGAGAGTTTAGGAGTAGGGATTTACGGGTCGTTAATAAGCACTTTCGACCTCCCCTCCCCTGTTCTTTTTATGTGTTCCTATGTGGGTACTGCTACCAAAACATTCACGGTTGGTTTAAGAACTGATCCTTGGATCTTTCCCACTATGTCAGAACCTTCTGTGCCTCCATCCATTGCAAAAGTGGCCTATATGGAAGCACAACATGCTACAATGGAACATATCATGACTTCGCCAGTCTCTGCTAAGTCAGATATGGACTATGCTTCGACATGGTCACTGAATTCCACTCACTCGTTTGATTATTTAGAGACGGTTTTGCCGTCTGATGAAGCCATCTTAGAAGTCATGATGGGCCTGGAACAACCATGGGAACACATGCATCACAGGTCCTACATGCTTCCAGATCTAGACATGATTGAGAGAGGGGAATTCCCTATGAGACCCGGTGGATTTGTTGATTTGTCATCTTTTCCTTCTACTTCGAGAGATGTTTATGCTGAGGGAAATATGGCTAACATATCGAGAACAATTCCGATTAACATTTCCACCAAACCCAGGGTCGTGGAAAACATTTTTATTGGTGCAGACTGTTCTCCAGAAGATATCGCTCTGTATACAAAACTTTTTAAAGAATTCCGCAACGTTTTTGCCTGGTCATATGACGAGATGCCAGGTATAGATCCAGCCATCGTGGAGCATGTCATCACAACATACCCTAACGCAAAACCTGTGAGACAAAAGCTCCATCCTGTGAACCCTAGAAAAGCGGCCGCCATCAAGGCAGAGGTTGAAAAGTTGCTTAAATCCGGTTTCATCTATCCAATTGACATGATGGAATGGGTTTCAAACCCTGTTCTGGTTGATAAGAAGCAAGGTACCATTAGAGTCTGTACTGACTTCCGGGATTTGAACAAAGCTTGTCCGAAAGATAACTATCCTACACCGTTTATCGATCAAATCATAGATGCTTGTGCAGGACATGAGATGTTCTCTTTCATGGACATATTTTCGGGATACAATCAAATACAAATCAAACCCGAGGATTAGCATAAAACAGCTTTCATTTTCCCGTGGGGGGCCTTCGCTTACCGGAAGATGCCATTTGGCTTGAAGAATGCTGGAGCTACCTTCCAGCGTGCGAATTATTTCGCTTTTCATGATATCAAACACATAGTAGAACCTTACTTGGATGATCTCCTGGCGCGATCTCAAAAGAGACGGGATCATCCAACTCTTCTTAGACAGGTGTTTGAAAGATGCAGACAATATAAGATTCATTTGAATCCTAATAAGTGTGTGTTCTGTGTCGAATCAGGATGTCTACTGGTCTTCATTGTCTTTAGTCGTGGCATAATGGTCGACCCACTGAAAGTAGAGGCGATTGTAAATCTGCCTCCTCCTCGCACCTTGCGACAACTCCAAAGTCTCAAGGCATGTCTAATTTCTTATGGCGATTCATCATAAACCATTCTAAAATTACTAAAGGTTTTATGAGGCTACTCAAACAAGACTCCTACTTTGTGTGGGACGAGGCTGCTCAAGCATCCTTTGAATCCTTAAAAAAGGCACTTCTTTCAGCACCCTTGTTGAGCCCGCCAAACTATGCAAAAGATTTTCTTTTATATCTGGCAGTGTCTCTTAATACAATTGGTATAGTATTAGTTCAGGAAGACGATACGCTCCAAGAGCATGTTATCTACTATCTTTCTCGTGCATTGATAGCCCTTGAGGTTAAATATTCACACGTTGAGAAGTTAGCACTTGTCGTGGTCTATGCGGTACAGAGGCTCCGTCACTATATACTTTTATGAACTACTACTGTGATAGCAGAAGTCAATCCTTTCTAGTATGCTCTCACTTAACGAATCATCGGTGGGAAATATAATAAATGGATTGTAATCCTACAAGAGTTCGATTTGGTCTTCCAATCGGCCAAGTTGAAGAAATCACTAGTGTTCGCTGAGTTAATCTCAGAGTTTCCAAGTGACCTAGAGTACGTTAAGGAAGAATCATCATTCCCAGATGAACATATCTTCCTCATTGCTTCCTCTGACCCATGGTACGGGGATATCTTAGTATATCTCCAGACTTTGAGGTGTCCTACTACTTCTTCTCAAGAAGAGCGATGCAAGCTCAAAAGCCATGTGAAGAACTACCTCATCATCTCAGATACTTTGTATTGATGTCGGGTAGATTCCATTTTACGACTTTGCTTAACTCGAGAAGAAGCCGAAGCAATATTAAATGATGCCCATAGTGCAGCTTGTGGGGGACATCTTTCCGGGTTGGCAATAGCTCAGAAGATACTGCGCGCTGGATATTTTTGGCCCACGATCTTTAAAGATTGTGTAGAAGCCGTGAAACACTGTCGTCCATGTCATTTTTTCACTAAGAAAATGAGGGCACACCCAGCTCCTCTTCATCCTGTGATTACAGCAGGTCCCTTCACAAAATGGGGGGTTGATTACATGACTTGCAATCCAGTTTCGGCTGGAAGACATCATTACATCATCGTTGTCGTTGACTACTTTACTAAGTGGGCGGAAGCAATGCCTACTGTCAAGGCAGATGGAGAAACTGCCGCTTATTTCGTGTTTAATCAGATTATTGCACGGTTCGGCATACCTAAAGAGATAGTGACTGATCATGGCAGTCATTTCCAGAATAGCATGATGACCGAGTTGTATACAATGCTTGGTTTTCGACAAGAACATTCGTCTTCATACTATCCACAGGCGAATGGACAAGTCGAAGCAGTGAACAAAACTTTAAAGGTTATACTGCAAAGAAGTGTTAATGCCAGTCGAAATAACTAGCACATCATGCTGTACCCGGCTCTTTGGGCTTACCGAGATAACGTTAAGACTGCTACCAGATTCTCTCCCTTCCAACTTGTGCATGGGATAGAAGTAGTCATACCGATCGAATGCGAGATTCCTTCGCTAAAACTAGCCGTTCAGTTACTACCGGATACTTCAATACTAGAAGAACGTTTGTTACACTTAGAACATCTAGATGAATAGCGCCGCGACACGCTCACAACAAACAAGGTCCACAAAAAACGAGTCAAAGGACAATATGACAAGTCTGTCAGACCTAGGGTTTTCCTTGAAGGAGACTTGGTCCTACTTTGGGATCAAGACAAAGAACCCCTAGGACCTGGAAAATTCAAGTCCAGGTGGCTCGGACCTTATATAATTTCCAAAGTATTGAAGAAAGGTGCCTATGAACTGATAGATTACGAAGGTAATAAGTTGGCCGAGCCTAGAAATGGGCTCTACCTGAAGAAGTACTACGCTTAGGCTGACATACTTTTTCTTGTAACATAGTTGTATATTTTTGTAGAGCTAGTTTTTGTTATGCTTGTTAGTTAATCTTATGTGTGTTTTTCGTTTCATGTAGCAGATGTCGACCGAACATTTCTTAGGATTTGCTGATGGCGCTAGTTGCCACACCTGTCAATTGGTTGCAGCAGCTTGGGTCATTTACTCACCTGCTAGCCAACTTATCTCTTTAGGGGGGGTTTGTTTGGGTCCTACCACGAATAATGTGGCTGAATACAGTGCAGTTATAGAACTTCTCCGATATGCTCTCAGTCATGGCATTTCACATTTGGAGGTAAGACTTGACTCATAACTAATTGTATTTCAGTTAGCGGGTGTCTACCAGATTAGAGATCCTGGATTGCTACGTTAGTTTCTACGAGTTAGACTATTGGAAATATATTTTGATTCTATTATATATGAACACATTCCAAGAAATTTAAACGCATTAGTTGATTCATTAGCAAACTATGTGTTAGACTGGCATTTGTTTCATACACTTTCATAAACAACATTGCACACATCAAATTCAAACATATACACATGTAAATAACCGATACTGTATATAGCCGATACTGTATCAAAAAATATATGAGTTTTGGATCACAAGTCTATCAAGTCATGTCATAAAAGTACAAAACTAGGCATAGTAGCCTCAAAAATATACATAGAATGTATCCCTCTCTTATGGAGAAGGAGGGACCTCATCATCATCTACTGCATTGCGATAACATATGACTAGCCTAGCTATCCTCCGCAGCACCCTAAGCCATGCTGGGGGCACCCCAACTACATCTTCCTGCATATCAATAGGTAACTGATCCATACGGCATGCAGGAACTTCATGAGTCAACCAACTCACTTTTCTCTCTATGGTCCCCAACATAGCATCTGCTGCAGTAATATCAACTGGCCTCACAAAGATGGTAGGATGTCCCTCAGGACGGATAGGCCCAATATCTGCATATGACACTTGTTTAGCACTTCAAAATTCATTCATAAAAATCAAATACTTGAAAAGTTTGAAAAAATTAAATAATTCTCAAAATTAAATATACCAATATCTCCCCAGGCTCCACCTGGAGGAAGCACTAGTTCTGGATCATGACGGAAATCCAATCCAGCATATGGAAACTGCTTGAAGGCGGGCACTTGCCTCTCCCACCACCCCCAGAAATCATCAGTATGATAACAGTAGTGACTTTCCCCACCACCTTGGCGGAGGAATATGTCACCCCAACGGCCTAGTCTGGGCTCACGGGGGTTAACCTGAGATAGAGGCATCCCCAAACTAATAGCAGGCATCCTCTCAAAGAAGAAAGTACACAAAATGCTATCATACCCAAAATTCTTCATTGTGCCGGATTTACAACCTGTCAATTGAGCTTTCCTGCTCGCTAGTAAACTAGTACACCAATCATATACATGACCTTGTAAGCATTGTACACCAACATGCGTAGAGTGCCTGGAAACTAGGTGTAGTGAGGCACTACCTGCTACTCAGTTAACCATACTCACTATCACCTTCAAGAGGAGGCCTTCAATGGTAGAAATCAAGATTTGGCTTCCTGATTTCTCAGCTCCAGCCACACAATATGTATTCAAGTACTCTTGCACAGACCTTATGCCCACACGAGAAGACCCTTTCATATTTATTACATCTCCCCTTTGTGAGAGACCAGTAATGAAATAAATGTCATCAACTGTAAGCTCCAAAGTTTGCCCGCGGATGACAAAAGTATTGGTATCCACATCCCAGTATTGAATAAGTCTTTGAAATAATTTGTTTAGGGCCCTCATGTTTACGGTTCGGTAAAACTTCAATAAACCGCATCTTTGGAGAGCGTGGAGAGTGGCTGGGTCTTGCATGGCCAGCCTATCCATGTCCTCATGTTCTCTTTCCCTCCATTGAAGAACCATCCTGCACAAAAAGTGACAATTTTTCAGTCTCGACGCTTGTTTTTAAGTTTCCAGGCTTGAGCGCTACTGTCTATACGACACAGTAACGTATGGGCACTACTCTATGTGAGCATAGTAGCACTCATCTCCTTTACACGCTACTACTCTTGTTACACAGTAGCGCCCGTGCACTAAAAGTTGTGAGCATTGCCTGGCAAGCAGTTTTTGGCTCAAAAAATAAAAACTAAACCCTAAAAATGCAAGTGGGGAAGATTCTAACTCACTTGGTGGAAGAAGAACGGTGTTTGGATGCTTGATTTGATCGCCACGGAGATTTGAAAATGCCAAGTTTGCCCCAAATATTTGCCCTACAAAAACAAATTGGAAATTGAGTTTTAAAATGAAATTATATATATGAATTGGATTTTAATTTTTACCCACCATTGTTTAGTTCTCTATAGTTTCAAAATTTTATCAAAATCACCTAATTATTCAATTGAAACATACATATGGTGTAATACTAATGTTCACTTATCCAGCTCTCATTTTTCCTTAAATTTTTGTAGGATCGATCTCCTAAGTTTAAAATTCTCGATGTTAGACCTTGTCAACTAGTTAAAAGTTCAAATTCATATATCATTTGAGATTTTTGTCACGTTTACTAATATTTTGTTGAAGACCTAGTTTTGGCAGATTATGAAGCTATGATCCCAGAAGCTAACTTTTAAGTCATTTTAAGCTCTTGTTTGGACTATTTAAACCTAAACAAGATTGCCGAGAAAGCTTGTCCTCTTCGATCTCGTTAAAGTAATCGAAGGCTCATCCACTCAGGTATAGAATTATCCCTTTTCTGGGCCTAGGTGGATTAACTACGGAAAATGTATACTCTAGGTATACTTTTGTATGCGCTAGAAGAGTTCTTCTCCCTTTGTTTTATACTTTTTCGGGGGAGGAGACTAACTACACGAAAAAGGACCTTTTGGAGCCTTTCTTTAGGGTTTTCAGGCTCTCTAAACATGAAAATACCAAGCGAGCATTCACCTACTCAGGCTCGATGTGAAATCCACGAGAGGGTAAGAATAGGACTGTTTAAGTTTTTCAACTCTATAAACAAGAAAACACCGTGGAACACAGACCAATCCGGGCTCGATATAAAATCCACGGATAGGTGAAAAGAGGATTGTTTAAGTTTTTCAGACTCTATAAACAGGAAAACACCGGTGAGCATTAATCTGCTTGGGCTCGATATTAAAATCCACGAGCAGATATATGGAGTTATTGTTTAAGTTTTTCAGACTCCTTAAAATTGAAAACACCAGCGAGCAAGAACAGATCTCGGCTCGATATTAAAAACCAGAGATCAGTAATATAGAGTAATCTTCTATCTCTTCTTTGAACTCTGTAAACAATGAAGAAGGTCCTGAGTCTTCCTCCCATGGGCTCGTTAAACTTTTTACATGGTTGGATCTATTGAGTTTTCATTCCTTCTTGGACTCATTAAAACAACAAGAAAGGTATTCTTTTATCTAAAAAGAATAAGGAATGGGAAAGTTGTGTCATATCTTCAATGTCAAAGGCAGTTCAGTCAGTCCTTGAACACAACACCTACTTGAGTCTATCTTGTCGGTTGGGTTTAGTTTTTTACCTCAGGGTGAACCTGATCTCCGAGTTGTTTACTCCCCCGATTGGTTATTCTTCCAACCATATGGAGGGTTTGATAATGTCTCTTACATTTCAGGCTTATCATCTACCCCATTATTTCAGAAACTACCTGAGTCACTTTGTGTCGTGCTCACTGTTCAAGGATATACCCTGTGTCGGCCATTCTGCAGTTTACCTTGACCTCATGTGTCAGCCATCCTAGTGTCAGTCTTGCTACATATTATTCCATATCAGCTCATACTAGTTGAGTGTTCCTCGAGTTGGATGATGGAGGATGCCTTAAGACCTCCCTTCCAATGAACTTCTTCCCATCGACATCAACTCATTTTACTCTAGGAATGAAGTTTAGAGTTTCGGTTAGTACCTTGGAGATTGTAGTCACCAGTGGCAATTTTCCTCGCTATTGAATTTTGAGAATACATCAATGTCTCTTCTTCGACAGGATCCCCAAGTGTTCGACTCCAAGTCCATCTATTCACACTTGGCAGATCGTACTTGGTACCTTGGGCCCCATCATCATTATCGGTGGAAGTCCTCACATTTGTTAACGGTATACATCAATGACCGGTAATCAAACGATACCCCCCATGTTCGACTGTCAGCTCATCTATTCACATGGTTAGGTTTGTACCTAGATTTGTTTTGGATGAAGACCTTGGGATTTTGGATGAAATTACCTCATTCTGTTATCACCCAAGTTGCGCAAGACTGAGCCTCACTTATATTCGGCTCTCCATGAGACATAGATCTAGTTTGTTGTTATGGCTATGATCTCTCAGTTTGATATGGATCCACGCTTGTATTCCAAGTGGCCATGCTATATATACATCTCCTTGTTATGTATCGGAGATCATGTTGTATCACACTGCACATCTATATGATGTCAAAAATGTAATTGCTCGCTGACCTTGATCTTTGTTTCAGGTGTTCTTGTGACTTGTTTCTGTGGTTCCTTGCTCCTCCTCTAGCTTTGGATTATAATGTATTTCGGCCATCGTTCCCCTCTGACCTCACACATTAGGGGGCATCTGTTATAGGTTAAACCTACACCTCTCCATCCGTGATCATCTTGAGCTGTTGATCACACAAAAGGACAACTTGGATGGAGGAGCATGTTGACCCCAGATGAGACTTTGACTTACTCCACCTCCTGGCAAGACTGGAAAAACCCTAAAAATGTCATTTTGAGACATGAGCGCTACTCTACTTCAATAGACTAGCGCCTGTACCCTACTCCAGTATGAAATATTAGCGCTCAAGCCTCATGAGTGCTACTCCTCTTCAACAGAGTAGCGCACAACATTCAAAAAACGATGAGCGCTAGTTTAAAAACACTATAGTAGTGCCCTGGACGCTACTTCACTAAGCAATAGTAGCGTACACCTCAAAAGATGATTAAAAAATAATTAATTTCACGAAGAGGATTAGTTGCAGTTGGTTTTCCAACTTCCCCAACTTCCTCCATAACCATCTCTCGACCTGAACTACTTCCCTTGTCCTATAAATACAAGGAAGAATAAAGAGAGGGGTTAGAGACATGAATGTTATTAAGAGACTTTTAAAGAGAAGCTTGCATTGGAGTAGATTATACTGGAAGATATCCAAGCCAGAGAAGAGCAGGACCCCAAGATCAGGTTGCAGGACCATGTCACAAAGTTAGGTATACTTTGTATCATCAATTTGCATTTGACAATAAAAGGTTGAAGCATCTTTCTTGTCCCAAATTAAGTGTTCATTGAAGTGTTATACTTGTTTGGATCTGCTTTGGTTAATATTGGATGCTTAAATTGCTTTGTCTTTTTCATCATTATATATTATCCAAGATACGCTGAGAAAGGTACTTGTATTATAGGTTTATTGAACGAGAGGTTGACTTGAGGATCAAGCGCAAGATCGAATAAGAGCTAGGATCGAATGTCATTCGAAAGGTAGTTCTCAAGACCTATAACCTATTTCCTTTCATGAACATCTCTGTAACACAGTTAATATGCTTACCTGTCATCCCCTTTCAGTTGATAGTATCCGTTTCCTTACTATAGGGTAGTTTTTCCCACCAACAATAGGCAAAAGAACAAAGCAGCAAAGTAAAAAGAAGGAAAGTACAAAAAGTAGTCAGTTGGAAAAGAAGGCAACACTCAGAAAAGCTAAGTAGGGTGCACTTGCCAATTTCAGTGAAAGGACACAAAAGAAGGAAAGTTTGCAAAGCACGTAATTGCTAATTCTATCTAGGAATACGCCCTTCCTCTCTCACACATGTGGGTGTCTTGGGGGTGAAGTTAACTCATCTATAAAATAATTATTCCAACTCATATTCACATCTTTTGGTTAATTAATTTTTGTGATTGAGAGCTCTTGCTACTCATAGTTGAGAGATGTGCCTCAACCAATGATTGTGAGATGAACCCCAAGGTCCTTACTGTTCCAACTCGATGATTATTCTGATCCATATTCATGGAGGGATGATCCACAATTCAACATCAGCTATTGTTGAAGAATCATAAGCATCCAGAGAGTGTTCTACAGTTCTAGTGCCATTGGAGCTAGTATTGAAGGAGTTCACCCAGTAGAAGAGATCTATTCCAGTGAAGGCACCCAATGAAACTGAGGAGGACCAATGCGCCCCTCATATTTAGATATCATACCTTCTATCAGTAATTTATCATTTCTATATCAGAACTTCATCTTAACCCCTTCTTCCTACACGCATTCTCTCTCATTGTGTAAGATTTTCCTAGCATTGGAGACTCCCTGTAATTATGAATGTAATGAAATATCAAATATATGTTCTGGACTTCCAATTTAGACCTGTTTCTATTAATGAACATTTATCATATCCATTGTGTGCTTCAGAATAGAATTTAGTAAGCCTTTAAGGAAGTTTGGAACAAGAAATGCAAAGACTAGCTCATTGTGCAATTTTAATTAACTAGTTTTTCCATATTTGCAATTAATCATTCTCTGTGCACTAGTTTTAAGATATGAAGGTTGTGTGAGTCTCTTAAGATAGTCAAAAATATATTCCAACCCTTTCCTTGAGATTTAAAAATCCTTTAACATTGTTTGGAGGGATCTGTAAATCCCCTAATTGTGCAATCCTTAGTAGTGCACTTGTCCTTTTGGATCCCAAATCCATCTATAACCTCCCAAACTCACATGAAATATACTCCATTACATTTTAATGAGTTTTATGACTAATATAACCCCTGCTTCCATTCAAAATAAACTCCTATTCTAGTATGCATATGCTGGAAGGCCCAGGAAGCTTCAAAGTAGGCATCAAACTTGTTTGATTGTTGAAAAGTAAATGGCTCCAGTGCTTTGTGCATAGGAATTAGAGTTTGGAACTGTTATACCTTGCTTCTGCACATTCCCTCATATAAACTCCAGAACCTAAATTCACTCCCATCATCCTTGACCAGTGAATCAATATTCATCATTATTACCTTGCACACCATAAAAATTGTTAAAATTCTGTTGAAATTGGGAGTTGGCATTGATATTCTTGCCCATCTTTGGCAGGAATATTACAGTGGTATCAGAGCATGGTCCTCTGAACCTTCTCTTTACATTTGGTGATGAGTCCTAAGAGAGTTCCATTCTCCAAAGGAATGAACCCTGAAGAACCTTCTGTTGAAGAAGAGGTGGAATCTATTGGAGGGAAAATACAAGGGGGAAAGAAAATGTCTGATTTAGATGAGAAGTAAGAGTTCAAACTATTTGTGAAAAGTATGTTAAAGGGGATGCAAGACATATCTCAGAACATCATCCAATCTGGGAAAGACACCAGAGAATTCTTGGATAAGAAGCTAGGACATAAAGATGTAGAAGGGAGCAGTAGTGGCTCTCAAAATGAAGAAAGGAAGATCCCTGGTGGATTTATATTTTCAAATACTGGGCCTCATAATAGGACTAATGATTTTAAATAATAATTCAAGGATCAGCCCCAACAGACCATGTCCAAGTTCCTTGAGGAACACATGAAGGATCATGAAGTTCTAACTAAATCAGTTGCTTCTTGGGAGGATTGGTATGTAGAATACCAAAATTTGAGTGAAGAATGCATAAGGGCATTTTCTTTCAAGAATTTATGTGAAGCACAGTATAAAAATAATCCAAGAGGAGGTCATAGGATTTCAACACATAATTATGAGCTGAGAAATACAATTGGTAAGATCCAATTACCCTACTTTGATGGATCCTCAAAGTGTACTGCTAGCTCCTGGGTGTAGAAGCTAGACACTTATTTTCAACTGAATGCAATGGTTGAGAGGGATGCCATCATAATGGAAACTTTGCAATTGGAAGGTGAGGAAAATGATTGTTTGTTCCATGGCATGAGAAATTTGGGCCATGATCAAGTCAATTCCTATGTAGATTTCACTAAGAGACTAATGGAGAGGTTTGATAGAAGAGACCCCTAAATCTCCTTCATGGAATTGGCACATGTTAAGAAAACCAGAACTCCTGAAGCTCACATCTCATAGTTACAAAATCTTGCAGTAATGGTCACTGACATATCTGAAGTTCGATTGATCCTCCTTTTCACAAAAGGATTAGCAGAATCATTGAAAGGGCTGGTTAAAGCCTACCAACAAACTACCCTACAAGAAGCAGTGAACATAACAAGGGATCTGCAAGATGCAATCCCAAGGACAAGATATCCAACTAAGGTTAATGCACCTGCTAAATTTCAGAACCAAATACCACCCTTCAGAAATGTGGCTTCCCCAAACAAGAAGTAATACTCATACAAAGATCAGGATGAGTTAAGAAGGAAAAAAATATTTTTTCCTGTCAAGAACCTTGGGTTCCGGGCCACAAATGTGCTAAGGGGAAAGCACACTACATTGATTTTTTTTCAAAAAGTGATAAGGAATAAGTGGGAGTAGAAGCACCATTGGAAGATGGTTATGAGACAACAAGAGAAGAACAACCCCCACAACCAGAATGAAAAATTGTAGTTTTAAGTGGAGTTCCCTGCTACCACACCACGAGATTTAAAGGGGTCGTGCAAGGGAAAAAGGTATCAGTTTTTTTCGATGGGGGTTCCAACCATAAACTTATTGATGAAGCCATGGTAGAGAGGATAAAATTACAAACAAAAAAAATTGTAGGTTTCACCGTCATCATTCTAGGAAACAACACTATGCAGTGTGACTGGTGGATCCCAAAACTGCAAGTGACTATTCGAGACCATACTGTGAATGAAAAATTTTATATTTTCGATGTGGCTATACCAATGTGGTGTTGGGAGTGCAATGGTTTTACTCCATTGGTGAGCATTTGGTAAATTAACAAGTACCCCAAATGTGCTTCAAAGATGCTGAAGGGAAACAAGTGATTTTGAGGGGTGTCAACACCTACCCAAAACAAGTAATTTGTGCACATAGTATGAGGTCAGTATTGAGGCATGGTGATATTGAGTGGGATGATTAATGTTTCATCACCACTCAAGGGAATTCTATTGATGTATCACACCATCCGAAAGACATCCAAAGGATGCTACACAAACAAAAGAAAGTGTTTGAAGATCTTCCACATGGAAGGCCTCCCGACAAAGGTACTGAGCATTGGATTGAGCTGGAACTTGGAACTTTTCCTATCAAGATCCATCCTTATAAACACCCCAAAATATTCAAGGATGAGATTGAGAAAATCATGAAAGAGCTTCTTGTGATGGGATTCATAAGACCAAGCTCAAGTCCCTTTGCATCATCAGTGGTCCTTGTCAAAAAGAAGGATGGAACAATGCGCATGTGCATTTATTATAGAGCTTTGAACAAGAAGACCATCAAGAATAGATATCCTATCCCAAGGATTGATGAAATGGATGAGCTATATGGAGCTAAATATTTTTCTAACACTGATCTCCGCTCTGGATACCACCAAATCAAAATGAAGAATGAAGACATTTAGAAAACTACTTTCTGGTGTCATTATGGGCATTTTGAGTTCCTTGTCATGCCTTTGGGATTGACCAATGCACCAACAAATTTCCAATATTCCATGAACAGAATTTTCAGTAAGCAGCTACGTAAGTATGTCCTAGTATTCTTTGATGATATTTTGATTTATAGTAGGACATGGGAAGAACACTTGCACCATTTGGACAATGTCTTAACAATCCTTGCAGAACTGTGGAATCCTCCAAAACTACAACAACAACAAAAAAAATTTCATTTCCTTACGTTTTTTTTTTTTAAATTCTTTTTATATTTTATAGAAGGTCTGGATAATTTGACAGGTTGCTTTCCTATTTGGTAGGTGAGATGCATTGGATGGAATACTACTTACTTAGCTTCGGCTAACACAGGTTTTACTTACAATGTTACTACAGGAGCATACTATACAGTAGGTGGTCCTCATTCTTACGAGGCGGGAGTTTACCGAAATTCCATACAAACCATCACCTTTAAACCAGCTTATAATGTAACTATCCTTTACTTACTTCTGTGTAAACTAACATGCTAGCAATGCTAACCCTTGTGTTACAAATTGCAGGTATGAGACTTGTTTAAAATTCACCTTTATATAAGTTAGCCTATTAGCCAAATACTAACATTCTTACTACATGATACAGACATGGTTCTGAAGTTTTTAGAAGACCCCTTCACATAGATCAACGTTTTCCATTTGCAAAGTTACCTTAATCAATTCCTTACTAAAAGGATCATGTTAATACCTTGAACATAGAGGGAGGGTTAGGGTGATATACCAGTATTAAAACAAGCAAAAGGGAGAACAAAATTCAGATGTACGAGGTTGATGAGTCATTCCCACAATTAAGAGACTATTCTGACAGTCCTGCCGGCCGTAAGTATTCGGGTGGCTCACAGCAACTTGAAGGATCATCTCATTTAAGACAGTGTCAGAAAGACAGCTGTTATTCATTCTCGAGGAGTAATACCCTTTGTTCTTAGCCTCGGGTGGAGGTTTTAGGGTTGAGAAAAGCGCCATGATTCCTTCCAGGCTGCTGGCTCCAACTTACAGTTTTTAACAAAAACAATATTTTTGTACAATACGAAAATGAAGTAATCTACTACAGCTTGCAGATTAGAGGGGAGGAAACTCTGCTTGAAAAAAAACCAAACTTGAAGAGACTAAAAGCTCAATGCAGAATCATAATCCAAACTATGGCATCCATTTTAAAGACGGGTAACTTTCCCTCTTCAGATTACCTTCAACATCTTTCTATGTTTAAAATTAAATGGCAAGATTCTCTTCGTAGCCCAGAACCTAACCCATAACCCTTTGTACTGACAGGTTAATATTCGAGGTTTGCGCGCAAGGAGAACTATGCTCCTCGGTAAGTAGTATATTCCTAGTGCTTGAACCAAAAACTGATAAGAAACAACTCTGAGAAGAAGGCTGTGTTGGGAAGTTATAACTTCTCAGAACTTGGTTAATCCTTTGGGTTAACCTGGCCGTAAGCGCCATGGATAAGCAGCACAATGCTGTCAAATACAACCCAAAATAAGAATGTAATTATTCCTACTTTTGAACTCTGTAGCCTTTGGCACAAATGTTAAAGTACTGTGATGTAAAAAGTTAATTCAATTGCTCACTCTCTTAGATGTATAAGTTTTGAGAATTGCGAAAATCTAAAAGATTCTCTTATCACATGTATTGATGGCAAGGCCAATACAGAAAATGGTTGTGCTTATTGTCACTGATTTTCTTTTCAAAACCTAAAATATATAGCATTCGGGGTTCGCCCATCTAAATCCATAAAATAAGGACTCTAGAACAATCATTGTCTAGGCTAAAATCCAAGCTTGATTAACTTACAGGTTACGCTTATTTGCTAAAAAAAAATAAAGCTACTGTAGGGTTACTTTCACAAAAGGATACCATGAGGCTATGAAAGAAATCTCTTCTAAACTAGTGTTTAAAAAGGAGAGTCCTGTAAGAAATTCCTTTACTATTTCCATCTTTTTGCCGGTGAATACCAAAATTTGTAAGTCAAAACAAAAGTGTAGGTATTTCTCCACGACAGGGTTTTACAATAAGCTTTTCTTTTACTGTAATTACTTAAATAAAGAAGCCCTAAATTTCAAGGGGCGTCGGTGAAGCCAATACCCACAAATAATGTTCTTCTTTGTAAGAGCCGGGGTAATAAAATTCCTCAATAATTTACTAACCTGCATAAATAGGTCGTCGGGTAAAAGGAAACCCTGACTCGATGATTAGTGGATCCAAAATATTCAATGTATTAACCTAGTTAAAACCATCAGGTCTTTGGGTATCGTTTTTATGAATTTGATCGAGACGATCTGCAACAAATAATCCTTTAGTTTACACCTATCAACTTAGTGACAGAAAAATTACCCTCTGAGAAAGAATACTCCTAAATTATCTACGGTATAAAACAAATCTTCCAGAGTGGGTCTATTCCTAACAGTTTATTTAGGAGTTCTACCCAGTACGTCGGCATAAATTCTATCTGTAAAGAAGACAATATTTTATAAGAAAATAATTCCTTGATTCCTCCTTGATAAATAAATGTAAAGTCCAGTATACTCTACTTATGAAAATTCTTAGAAATTAAACGAATGACTCATAATAAACATAGTTTTAACTGCACTCTAGTAATTTCTACGGACTGTAAACATACCTTTGAGAACTAAGTTTATCATACTCTGTTTTCCCTTTAACAAAATACTACAACTAAGATCTACTGTTGGCAAGTCTAGTTTATGGCGTATTGCTACTCATCACAAAATATGGGTTGTCTTTATTATCATTCGAAATCCAGATTCATAAACATCTAAATCAATGGTAATGTATAAATCGTAAACATCCAGAAATCTGATAAATTACATATAGGACATCTTGCAACGTAGGAACTCATACATATATACTACATAAACAATATGATTAAGAACCTGGAATAATTGAACCGAATGCAGAAGGAACAGCCACGTTCCACCCAACCATAGATTAGGCGCAAACACCAAGTCTGTCCATAATCACCCCCGAGCTAGATGCATGCATGTAAAGTAAGGACAGTCAACCTCAATTCCAGATCTTGATCACACTCTCAGAGAACAATTTGCCTAACACAATGTGCTCACACAGCAAATTATCTCTTTCCGCATACTAAGCATCGTCCTGCCTCCCCCATATGCTTTTTTTTATAGTTTTGTTTTTTCCTAGGTCTTATCATTAGCAGCCAATTCCTCATGGAATTTTCGCAGCTAACTAAATCCCTGATTTTCAGGATGTGTCTAGTGTCATAATTACACTTCTGACACTTGTTCTGATCTCCTTGAGGTTAACTCCAACTTGTCCCTTACTTTTCCATGCATGATCTCCTCATTTAACATGGTTGTTCCTCTTCATTCCTTTATTAAAATAATTAAATCATAATTTTCATTACATTAGTCCTCCTAGGACTTATTAGGCAGATTTCACATGTGCCCCTTTCTTGAAAAATCAGTTTCGACAATAATTAAAATAATTAAAAATAATCAAAATGTTTCAGCATTTGGGGGATGTCACATCCTTGCCCCCTTATAGTGAACACTGTCCTCAGTGTTTTAATCCTCTTCCATCGGTTCTGGGAATAATTTCGGATACTTTTCTTGTATCTCATTTTCCAATTCCCAGGTCGCCTCCTCAGGACTAAAGTGCTTCCATTGCACCTTTACCTGAGCGATGACTCGGTTCTGAAGTGCTGTTTCTTTCCTGTCCGGAATGCATAAAGGTTCCACTTGAAATTCGCCTTCTGGACCCACCTATACCAAATTCCAATCAATGATGTGAGCGGAATCATGAATATACCTTTTCAATAATGAAATATGAAAAACATTATGAATTTTTAAATGGGCTGGAAGAGCCAGCTCATACACCACGGGTCCAATCCTTTCCAGTATTTGGAAGGGCCTGCAAAATCGTGGTGCCAACTTGGCACAAATCCCTAACTTGAGGGAGCTCTTCTTTGGTTTCACGTGAAGATATACATGGTCCCCAACCTAAAATTCTTTATGCTACCTTTTTAGATCCACGTAACTCTTTTGGCGGTCTTGCGCCACCTTAAGATTTTTCTGCACCCTTCGAACTGTTTGCTCCATATCTTGTAACATTTCAGGTCCTACCAGTAAACGATCTACAGGGCTGTCCCAACTAACTCGGGTAGCACACTTCTTACCATACAGGATTTCGAATGGGCTCATCGTGGATGCGGCCTGATAACCGTTATTGTATGCGAATTCTACCAGATGTAAATAGTGCTCCCATTTAGTGGGTCTTTCCATTACATACATCCTTAGCATATCCTCAATTATTTGGTTGGTCCGTTTGGTCCGTCCATCAGTTTCAGGGTGATAACTCGTGCTCAAATTTATTCTGGTTTCTAAACCTGCAAACATAGATTTCCATAATTTTGATGCAAATTTAATATCTCTATATGAAATTATCATTTTTGGTACTCCATGTAACCGAAAATTTTCCTTTAAGAAAATTTCAGCAACCTTATCTGCCTTGTAAGTTGATTTTACCGGAATAAAATGCGTTGATTTACTTATTTTATCAACCACCACCATAATAGAATCATGTTGATTCTGTGTTTTTGGCAAACCGGTGATAAAGTCTAGGGAAATAACTTCCCATTTACACTCAGGAATCGGTAGAGGCTGCAACAACCTGACAGGATGCCCATGGTCTACTTTCACCTGTTGGCATTCTAAACATTTAGATAAATAGTCAGCGAGGTCATTCCTTAAATTTGGCCAAAAGAATTGCTTCCTGAGAGCATTTACCATTTTCTGGTATCCGGGATGACCTGCAAAAGGAGGTTTATGCATCTCATTTAAGATAAAAAGTTTCGTTTCCATAACATTAGGCATATATAATCTGTCCTTGAACAAAATAAGACATTTTTTATCAATCTTGAAATCTGCCCCGTTTAAATTTACCTCATCATTCTGTACCTTAATTAGCAGTTTTATTCGGCATCTTCCTCACTTGCTGTTTTTATTTTATGCATGAGATCACTCTCAGGCTTACTCGTTTTTATTTCATAAACTTCGTGAGTCCTTCAACTAAGTGCATCTGCCACTGTATTTTCCTTACCCTTAATGTGTTTTACATCAAAGTCAAATTCACTTAACAAGGCCATACATCTTGCTTGCCTAGCATTAAGTCCTCGCTGAGTAAATAAATTCTTTACGCAAGTGTTATCAGTCATCAAGAGGAATTTATTTCCTAAGAGATAGTGACGCCACATTTTCAATGTGTGTACTACTGTCGTCAACTCCCTGTCATGAACCACATAATTTCGCTCATGTTCCTTTAGTTTTGTGGATTCATACCACACTACGTGTCCATCTTGAGACAATACCCCTCCTATCCCTTCTTTGCTAGCATCTGTACAGACTGTATAGTCTTTACAAGGACCTGCTACTTTTAGGATAGGTGCCTTGGTTAACAATTCTTTGAGCCTTCTGAAACTTTCTTGACATTTTAACGACCACACAAATTTTATTCCCTTTTTCTGTAATGAGGTAATTGGATACGCAACTTTTGAAAATCCCTCGATAAACCTTCGGTAGTAACCGGTGAGTCCCATGAATATCAGTTACGTCCTTGGGAACTGGCCAATCAGATATAGCCTTTACCTTTTGTGGGTCTACTGCGATTCCTTTCTCAGAGCTAACGTGACCCAAATACTGAATCTCTTTTTTAAAGAATTCACACTTTTCCAATTTAGCGTACAGTTGATGATCCCTCAAGGTTTGTAAAACAATTCTCAAATGTTGTTTGTGCTCTTCTTTTGGCTTGGAATATATTAGGATATTATCAATAAAAATCAATACAAACTGATCTAGATACTTGTTGAAAATACCATTCATTAGACACATGAATGTGGCAGGGGTGGTTGTTAATCCGAAAGGGAGCACTACAACCTCGTAGTGTCCGTAACGGGTTCTGAATGTTGTTTTGCTTATGTCTTGACTTTTAATTCGGATCTAGTAATATCCAGATTGAAGGTCTAGTTTTGGAAATACTTTAGCTTCCTCGACATGGTCAAACAGATCGGTAATTCGTTGTAGGGGATACTTATTCTTAATGGTTACCTTGTTTAATTTCCTATATTCAATACAAAGCCTTAACATCCCATCCTTCTTCTTGACAAAAAGAACTGGTGCACCCAAGGGCGAAAGACTAGGTCTTATATAACCCTTATCTAGTAGTTCTTGTATTTGAATCTTTAACTCAGTCAGTTCTGGGATGCTCATTCTGTAGGGTATTTTAGATACTAGTGCAGACCCAAGCATAAGTTCGATAGAGAAGTCTATCTCTAGTTGAGGGGGTAATACCGGTATCTCTTTTGGAAATACATCTAGGAATTCACTTAAGACAAGGTGTTATCCTATAGTTGTTTGATTTTCGTTAAGGAGTAAATCGGAAAACCATACTACATAAATATTACATTCCTTTCTTGCACATCTCTTCAACTCCATAGCAGAAATCTTCCTTACAGAGACAGGTTTAAGTTTTCCATTTACTATTCTTAGAATCTGGTCTTCAGCAATATAAGTAAAAGTTTTTATAAAACAGTTTAACACTACTTTATATTTTTCTAACCAGTCCATACCCACTATCATATCATAAGACCCTAAAGGCAATACATTCAAATTAATTTTGGTCTTATGACCTTGTCATTCAACTTCACATTCATAAACATAATCAGTTACCTTTCATTTAGCTCCCGTGGCTAATTGAACTAATGAGGGTTTTGGATACTTTACCTTGGTGAGTTGACAGTGCTCCATCATCTTGGGAGTGATGTAACTCAGGGTGGCCCATGGGTCAATTAAAATAGAAAGAGTTTTATTAGAAATTGTAATCCAAAAAAAAATGAGCAAATTTGTGCCCAATATTCATGCATCCTGCGAATCGTTCGCGCCTCTCCTTGACAAATTGTGAATGCAAGAAAAATTTGCATTTGCATGTTACACACTATTTGGTCGCAAATCATTCATTCCTTCCCCTTGGATTAGGCACAAATGCCCCCTAAAATTATGGAAAAATATATAAAATTTTGAAAAAGAGGGAGCCATGGAAGTTTTGGGAACCAACTGCTCAGTTACAACTTCCCCAACCATTTGGTATTTGTTCCCCGGGTTGAATCCTTTCTTTCCTTGACTAAACGTTTCCTGTTTTTTGTCCTTCCATACTTTGGAGATGTCATTCCTCTGTTTATACTGATAAAAAAATAATCTCGCCTTTCTGAGTACTTCATCCAAGGTTTTCGAATTATCAAATTCGATCAGGTCTTTATAGGACTGTGGCAGACAGCTTAAGAATCTTTGTATTTTTAGCTTTTCCTCCTTAATGTAAGTAACAAATCGCAGTAAGTCCAGAAATTTATTTATGAGATCTTCCATGGTCATTTTACCAAGTCTTAATTCATAGAACTCCTTTGTCTTCCTCTCATAATAAATTTCTGATAGATACTATTTTTTTAACAATTTCTTGAATTCATACCATTCCAGATTCTTTTCTTTCAATCCGTGTGAAATCTTGACGTCTTGCCACCAGATACTAGCCTTCCCTTTCAGATTATATATTTCCAATCGAACCTTCATGTTGCTCGAATAGTTGTAGATTTGAAAATATTTATTGATGTCTAGCAACCAAGCTTCTGCCTCCTCCCCGGTCTTTGACTCCCCGTCAAAGCTGGTGGGTTTTAACTTTTTGAATTCTCCCTCTAGGTTGTCAACTTTTCTCTTCCTGGCAGTTTGGACCTGATTCTCTGATTTCTGAGTTTCATTGGAAGAACTATCCTTTCCCTCGTCTCTGTCTTCAACTTCCCAATCTTTCTTGGTCTCTGTTCGTCGTTCTTTACCATTATTCCGTTCGTGTAAAATCAGTAGTAGTATTTAGTTAATTTCTGGTTGCTTCTCCTGGACCTTCTTTAACTGATCATTATCAGCCTTGAAGTGCTGTATTTCTTCGATGAGGCTTCTCATGGTCTCCAGTACTTGACTAGCCTCAGATTTTTCTTGTTCTACTCGAGTTGAATGTCGTGACTATTCATTTTATTCATGTTGACCCTCATCTTCATTATGTGAAGTTGCTGTATCCTGGAAACAAAACTGATGCATCTATACAAACATCTGAGTATTTATTGTTAGAATATTGTTTTCATGTTCAACGGAACTAGATGTTCCCATGGGCGACAGGGTTGAACCTATAGCTCTGATACCATATGTGGAATCCTCCAAAACTACAACAACAACAACAAAAAATTTCATTTCCTTACGTTTTTTTTTTTAAATTCTTTTTATATTTTATAGAAGGTCTGGATAATTTGATAGGTTGCTTTCCTATTTGGTAGGTGAGATGCATTGGATGGAATACTACTTACTTAGCTTCGGCTAACACAGGTTTTACTTACAATGTTACTACAGGAGCATACTATACAGTAGGTGGTCCTCATTCTTACGAGGCGGGAGTTTACCGAAAGTCCATACAAACCATCACCTTTAAACCAGCTTATAATGTAACTATCCTTTACTTACTTCTGTGTAAACTAACATGCTAGCAATGCTAACCCTTGTGTTACAAATTGCAGGTATGAGACTTGTTTAAAATTCACCTTTATATAAGTTAGCCTATTAGCCAAATACTAACATTCTTACTACATGATACAGACATGGTTCTGAAGTTTTTAGAAGACCCCTTCACATAGATCAACGTTTTCCATTTGCAAAGTTACCTTAATCAATTCCTTACTAAAAGGATCACGTTAATACCTTGAACATAGAGGGAGGGTTAGGGTGATATACCAGTATTAAAACAAGCAAAAGGGAGAACAAAATTCAGATGTACGAGGTTGATGAGTCATTCCCACAATTAAGAGACTATTCTGACAGTCCTGCCGGCCGTAAGTATTCGGGTGGCTCACAGCAACTTGAAGGATCATCTCATTTAAGACAGTGTCAGAAAGACAGCTGTTATTCATTCTCGAGGAGTAATACCCTTTGTTCTTAGCCTCGGGTGGAGGTTTTAGGGTTGAGAAAAGCGCCATGATTCCTTCCAGGCTGCTGGCTCCAACTTACAGTTTTTAACAAAAACAATATTTTTGTACAATACGAAAATGAAGTAATCTACTACAGCTTGCAGATTAGAGGGGAGGAAACTCTGCTTGAAAAAAAAACAAACTTGAAGAGACTAAAAGCTCAATGCAGAATCATAATCCAAACTATGGCATCCATTTTAAAGACGGGTAAGTTTCCCTCTTTAGATTACCTTCAACATCTTTCTATGTTTAAAATTAAATGGCAAGCTTCTCTTCGTAGCCCAGAACCTAACCCATAACCCTTTGTACTGACAGGTTAATATTCGAGGTTTGCGCGCAAGGAGAACTATGCTCCTCCGTAAGTAGTATATTCCTAGTGCTTGAACCAAAAACTGATAAGAAACAACTCTGAGAAGAAGGCTGTGTTGGGAAGTTATAACTTCTCAGAACTTGGTTAATCCTTTGGGTTAACCTGGCCGTAAGCGCCATGGATAAGCAGCACAATGTTGTCAAATACAACCCAAAATAAGAGTGTAATTATTCCTACTTTTGAACTCTGTAGCCTTTGGCACAAATGTTAAAGTACTGTGATGTAAAAAGTTAATTCAATTGCTCACGCTCTTAGATGTATAAGTTTTGAGAATTGCGAAAATCGAAAAGATTCTCTTATCACATGTATTGATGGCAAGGCCAATACAGAAAATGGTTGTGCTTATTGTCACTGATTTTCTTTTCAAAACCTAAAATATATAGCATTCGGGGTTCGCCCATCTAAATCCATAAAATAAGGACTCTAGAACAATCATTGTCTAGGCTAAAATCCAAGCTTGATTAACTTACAGGTTACGCTTATTTGCTAAAAAAAAATAAAGCTACTGTAGGGTTACTTTCACAAAAGGATACCATGAGGCTATGAAAGAAATCTCTTCTAAACTAGTGTTTAAAAAGGAGAGTCCTGTAAGAAATTCCTTTACTATTTCCATCTTTTTGCCGGTGAATACCAAAATTTGTAAGTCAAAACAAAAGTGTAGGTATTTCTCCACGACAGGGTTTTACAATAAGCTTTTCTTTTACTGTAATTACTTAAATAAAGAAGCCCTAAATTTCAAGGGGCGTCGGTGAAGCCAATACCCACAAATAATGTTCTTCTTTGTAAGAGCCGGGGTAATAAAATTCCTCAATAATTTACTAACCTGCATAAATAGGTCGTTGGGTAAAAGGAAACCCTGACTCGATGATTAGTGGATCCAAAATCTTCAATGTATTAACCTAGTTAAAACCATAAGGTCTTTGGGTATCGTTTTTATGAATTTGATCGAGACGATCTGCAACAAATAATCCTTTAGTTTACACCTATCAACTTAGTGACAGAAAAATTACCCTCTGAGAAAGAATACTCCTAAATTATCTACGGTATAAAACAAATCTTCCAGAGTGGATCTATTCCTAACAATTTATTTAGGAGTTCTACCCAGTACGTCGGCATAAATTCTATCTGTAAAGAAGACAATATTTTACAAGAAAATAATTCCTTGATTCCTCCTTGATAAATAAATGTAAAGTCCAGTATACTCTACTTATGAAAATTCTTAGAAATTAAACGAATGACTCATAATAAACATAGTTTTAACTGCACTCTAGTAATTTCTACGGACTGTAAACACACCTTTGAGAACTAAGTTTATCATACTCTGTTTTCCCTTTAACAAAATACTACAACTAAGATCTACTGTTGGCAAGTCTAGTTTATGGCGTATTGCTACTCATCACAAAATATGGGTTGTCTTTATTATCATTCGAAATCCAGATTCATAAACATCTAAATCAATGGTAATGTATAAATCGTAAACATCCAGAAATCTGATAAATTACATATAGGACATCTTGCAACGTAGGAAATCATACATATATACTACATAAACAATATGATTAAGAACCTGGAATAACTGAACCGAATGCAGAAGGAACAGCCACGTTCCACCCAACCATAGATTAGGCGCAAACACCAAGTCTGTCCATAATCACCCCCGAGCTAGATGCATGCATGTAAAGTAAGGACAGTCAACCTCAATTCCAGATCTTGATCACACTCTCAGAGAACAATTTGCCTAACACAATGTGCTCACACAGCAAATTATCTCTTTCCGCATACTAAGCAGCGTCCTGCCTCCCCCATATGCTTTTTTTTATAGTTTTGTTTTTGCCTAGGTCTTATCATTAGCAGCCAATTCCTCATGGAATTTTCGCAGCTAACTAAATCCCTGATTTTCAGGATGTGTCTAGTGTCATAATTACACTTCTGACACTTGTTCTGATCTCCTTGAGGTTAACTCCAACTTGTCCCTTACTTTTCCATGCATGATCTCCTCATTTAACATGGTTGTTCCTCTTCATTCCTTTATTAAAATAATTAAATCATAATTTTCATTACATTAGTCCTCCTAGGACTTATTAGGCAGATTTCACATGTGCCCCTTTCTTGAAAAATCAGTTTCGACAATAATTAAAATAATTAAAAATAATCAAAATGTTTCAGCATTTGGGGGATGTCACAAGAACATTCTTTTCATGCTAAGTTGTCAAAGTGTGAGTTTGGTTTGACAGAGCTCCTTTATCTTGGTCATATAATTGGGAAAGGAATCAAGGTAAATATGGAAAAGATAAAGGCCATACTTGAATGGCCAATCCCAAAGTACATAACATCCTTAAGGGGATTCATTTGTTTGTGCACCTACTACCGGAAATTTGTAAAAGAGTTTTCTAAGCTCACATCCCCTTTGACAAATCTCACCAGGAAGGGTGATTTTTGCTGGTAAGATGAGGCTGAAAAATATTTTAACAGAATTAAGGAATTCATGAGCAGCTGCCCAGTACTTGCACTTCATGATTTCACTCAAACTTTCATATTGGAATTCGATGCCTCAGGTGAAGGAATTGGAGCAGTGTTAATGCAGAATAGGCATCCCATTCCTTATGAGAGCAGAAAATTGCAGCCACATGGGAAGCATTATTCAATATATGATAAAGATATGTTGGCCATCATGCATTCCTTGGCCAAATTTAGACAGTATCTAGTGGGAGGAAAGTTCATAGTCAAGACTGATCACAATAGTTTGAAGCATTTCTTGACCCAAAGAGAGTTGAATGATAGGAAACAGAAATGGGTAAGTAAAATTCAGTCTTATGACTTTGACATAGACCACAAAAATGGTAAGTTGAATGTGGTAGATAATTCCCTCTCTAGGAAACATGCTTTTTCTTTGTTGCAAGTCCCTACGGATTGGAAAGTTCAACTAGCTTATGAATATTCAAAAGATCAGTTTGCTTGTGAAGTGTTGGATAGGGTGATTCAGGATGATTCCTAAGTCATCAATGATATCATTTATTACAAGAGATGAATTTTTATAACAACTGGATCCAAGTTAAAATAACATATTTTGGTGGCTTCCCACAATGCACCAGTAGCGAGTCACCCTGTATGAAAACTTACCGGAAGGTGAGAGAGGTTCACTTGGAAGGGCCTAAAAAATGATGTGTTAAGGCATGTAAGGGAGTGTACTGCATGCCAACAGAATAAGGTGGAGAACACTCATCCTGCTGGTATCCTTCAACCCTTTCCAATTCCAGAATAGAAATGGGAAAGTGTGTCCATGGACTTCATCATAGGACTACCAAAATCTCAAGGTAATGATAGCATATTTGTAGTAGTTGATAGATTGACTAAATTTGCTCACTTTTTTGCTGTGACATCAAATAATACTTCTAGTCAAGTATTTGCACTATTTTTTAAATAAATATTCAGATTGCATGGTCTGCTCAATGTTATAATCAGTGACCGAGATAGCAAATTTACTAGTGCTTTCTAGCAAAATCTATTTGAGCTAGTTGGAACTATTTGAATCTCAACACAAGATATCACCCTCATACTGATGGTCAAACTAAGAGGGTAAATCAGTGGCTGGAAGGTTATCTTATAAATTATGTTACCGAGCAACATAAGGCATGGGTCAACTGGCTACATTTGGAAGAATTATGCTATAATACAACATTCCATATTTCCATCGGAATGACCCCATTGGAAGCTCTGTATGGATATGAATCTCCCACTTTTGCAGATCTGATTTTTGGGGATTGCAGAGAACAAAAGGAAAATGATTGGCTGCAAGAAATACAAGACATACTCAAGGCACTCAAGGAAAACTTGCAGGTTGCACATAACCAACAGAAAGTGAATGCAGATAAGAAGAGAATAGATCGAACCTTCCAAGAAGGTGACTTGGTTTACTTAAGGTTGCAGCCCTACATGAAATCTACTTTGAAATCAAAGGGGGATAAGAAATTGTTACCAAGGTTCTATAGGCCTTACAAGATCAGAAGGAAAGTGGGTGAATTTGATTATGAATTAGATCTTCCATTAGGAAGCAAGATACACAATGTTTTTCATGTTTCATGCTTGAAGAAAGAAGTTGGCCAACAAGTAATTGTTTTAGAAGTATTTCCTCCTCTCAACGATGAAGGACAACTGGTCCTAGAACCATAAAATATTTTGTAGGTTAGAGAGAGGAAGTTGAGGAGTAAGGAATATTTAGTGCAGTGGAAGGGGTTTCCTAGTGAAGATGCAACCTGCGAAGATGAACAGATTATGCAACATCCTAGATTGCAACTGCTTGAGTACAAGCAGCCTTGGGGAGGGAGGATTGTCATGTCCCTTCCCTAGTGGCCTTGGTCAAGACTTGGATCCTCCCATCCCTAGGGGCTATAAGAAAATTAAGTGAATGAGGAATAATTATTAGGGGTGAATTTTGAGGCACAAATACTATAGTTATTAATTAATTAGTAATTAATTATTAATATTCAGAGTTTGAATTATTTCTAATAATAAATGCATCATCATTATTAGATAATTTTGTGGAGATAATTGATGATGACATGGCTAGGAGGGAGCATAGGGTCAATGTGGACCTCAGTTTACTAAGTGGAAAAGCTCAGAAAAAACAAGGAGTTAACTAAAAGAAAGATGGTAGCAAGAGAAAGTGGAAACTGCCAAAAACAAGAAAAAACAGGCAAAATCACAAAGCAGGAAAGTAAAAATAAGGAAAGTACAAAAAGCAGTCAGTTGGAAAAGCAAGCAACACTCATAAAACATAAGTAGGGTGCACTTGCCAATTTCAGTAAAAGGACACAAAAGCAGGAAACTTTGCAAAGCAAGTAATTGATAATTCTCTCAAGGAATGTTCCCTTCCTCTCTCACACGTGTGGGTGGATTGGGGGTGAAGTTACCTCATCTATAAATAATTCTTCGAAATCCTATTCACATCTTTTGGTTAATTAATTTTTGTGATTGAGAGCTCTTGCTACTAATAGTTGAGATATGTACCTCAACCATTGATTGGGAGATGAACCCCAAGGTCCTTATTGTTCCATATTGATTATTATTCTGATCCAGAGTCATGGAGGGATGATCCATAGGTCGAAATCAACCATTTTTGAAGAATCATAAGCATCCAGAGAGTGTTCTACATTTCTAGTGCCATTGGAGCTAGTATTGAAGGAGTTCACCCAATAGAAGAGATCTATTCCAGTGAAGGCGCCCAATGAAACTCAGGAGGACCAGTGCACCCCTCATATTCAGATATCAGATCTGATATCAGTCATTTATTGGTTCCAGAGCATAAATCCATCTTCTTCTCTTCTTCTTACACTCATTCTCTCTTAGTGTGTAATATTTTCCTAGCATTGGAGACTCCTTGTAATTCTGAATGTAATGAAATATCCAATGTATGTTCCGGAATTCCAATTTCGACCTGTTTTTGTTAATGAACATTTATCAGATCCATTTTGTGCTTTAGAATAGAATTTAGTAATCCTTTAAGGCAGTTTGGAACAAGAAATGCAAAGACTAGCTCATTGTGCAATTTTAATTAACTAGTTTTTCCATATTTGCAATTAATCATTATTTGTGCACCAGTTTTAAGATATGCTTCAGCTTGTGTGAGTCTCTTAAGACAGTCAACAAGATATTCCAATCCTTTCCCTGATATTTTGAAATCCTTTAACACTGTTTGGAGGGATCTATAAATCCCCTAGTTGTGCAATTCCCAGTAGCGCACTTGTCCTTTTGGCTCCCAAATCCATCTGTAACATCCCAAAATCATAGGAAATATAGTCTAATACATGTTGTTGAGTTTGATGGCTGATATAACCCCTGATTCCATTCATAATAAACTCGCAGTATAGTATGCATATGTTGGAAGGCCCAGGAAGCTTCGAAGTAGGCATTAGACTTGTCTGATTGTTGAAAAGTAAATGGATCCAGTGCTTTGTGCATAGGCCTTAGTGTTTGGCCCTGTTATACCTTATTGCTAAACGTTCCCTCATATAAAAACCAAAACCCAAAGTCACTCCCATCATCCCTGACTAGTGAATCAATATTCAACATTACTACCTTGCACACCATAAAAATTGTTAAAATTTACTAGTTAAAATTCTATTGAAATTGGGAGTTGGAGTTGTTATTCTGGCCCATCCTTGGATGGATTATTACACTTTCCCCAAGCCTTTCTAGACAAAGAAGGGGTGGAGGTTGAGGGTGTTGTGGTGGACACATCGAGAGGTGGATGATTATTGGTATCAATCAGTTGCATGGATTGCAAAAGCACCTATGGGGTCAGGGGAGGATTTGGCGTAGGTAAGTACTAGACAAGGATTCCCAATGTCAATCCTAGGAGGTTAATATTTTCCATCACATGAATCTTGAAAACTCCTGATGGTGGGAACAAGCATGGGATTGTATGCATGGGGTATCCCCTACATGGTTGGGCATTGATGCAGGTTGTGGCTAGGATTTTCGTTGCAGTTGTGGTTGGGGCATAGGAAGAGTAGTAGGTTGCGGTTGACGAACCAGTTTTCCCAAAGAAATAGTACATAGATTCGATATCTCTATGGTTGAGGGGGATAGGGGTAGGGCCTGAAAAGTTGCAGCCATGAGAGCATCAAAATAAATACCCACCCCTATGGAAGAAATAGAGGGGATGGAAATGTTGAGGATAGAGTTGTCGACCATGGGGAGGACATTTTCTGTAGTAGCCGTCCTTTTGGGGTCATAGTAAGTCAAATGGTTATTTTTTATTACCTTCCCTCCATAAGGGAACATCATGAGATGGAATACTAACGAAGTAATGACTTTCATTGCATACATGTAGCTGCACCCAATCCTGGAGGTTATAAACCAGTTGGGTGTTAATGACCTCAATGTCGATTAGGACGGTTCTTCCAGCTAACTTGATAGGGACATTTGGTAGAATTCCTTGGGGTTGGGTTATGTGACCATCATAATCATGCAGTGATTTCATGGATGGTTGTAACTTAGGGGACCAAGTTTCTTCAAAAAAAAGGTGGACATGATGCATGTGGAGGCACCCTCATCGACAATGCATCGATGGATCACTAAGTTTCAGATCAAGATGGGGATCTGGAATGCGATGGACGAAGGCATGCCAGGTTCTAATGGATCCAATTCTAATGTCATCAAACGTGAATGAGATGGATTGGTTGCACCTAAGGATGACAATAAGGATTTACGTTGCGCGATGTAGTTACTGAGAACTTCCAAGGTTGACATGGTGACAGGTTAAAATGGTGACGGGAGATTAGGCTAAATCGTGCATAATACTATAATTGAGAGTGACTCAAGAATTGGGATTGTTCACAACATGATGCAAAGGAAACTTTGGGACTTTGGGGGTCCCATCAGTGGGGGATTGGGGTGAATGAAAATACTGATCTACAGGGATGGATTCGTTGACCTTGTCCATGGATATGGTCTCGCTAGATGAACTGTATTGGTTGCGGCGAGTCTAGAGGTTGACCTTAGAAGGAAGCATCAAAAGGTGTTGTAGTCTCGAATCAGAAGGTTGACTCAAAGATGTGGCATAAATAACCAGAGGATTTTTTTTATGACCCCTTGAGTGGGTAAAGGGTTTCAACACCATTGGTTTTTGAACCTGTTGAGGTGGATTAGGTTGCGTCAGAGGAGTGGCAGTGGCATCTTTGCAATTGGTCTCATCCCAAAGCTGATTAAATTTGGATAAATGGGAGCAATGATGCATGTAATTTCCATAGACATTACATAAATAACATGGATGGTTATTCTATAACTGTGGGTTCTTTCCTTGCTTGGGTGGTTGGTTGGGGTCCAGGAGAGCGCATGGATGATGAATATGACCACATTCATTGAACCTGGAAGGAATCTCATCCTATGAAAAAAGGTGGTGTGCACCCTCTCACATATTTTTTCAGTCTGAGCTTTCAAATTAGAGAGCTTGAAGCTTCTATAGACTTTGAATATGTGCCCCTTGTCAATCAGTTGGGAGATATGCCCCTACTATCACCAACTAGTTAAGAGATCATCTAGAGTTTGAGGATAATTGGATTCAACCATTATCATTGAGTTTATTTCAGGCCATTTCATGTTATTTCACATCCCAACCTTCTCCAGTTGAGTGCACTCTCATTCTTCAATGAGTGAATGTACTGGTTTTTATTGTGCCTACTGTTATGCTTTTTATTTGCCCAAGGAGGGAAACATATTAGTGATTTATTGATGCTATTATTACAACTCTATAATGTCTATGAAATATTCTTCATGTTAATGATATCGTGTTGCTCTTGGTTCTGCAATAAAATTGTTATTGTGTTGATGTCTCGAAGATTGCAGCATCAAGCAGAAAGGGATTCTCCCCGATAAACTATCCTAATTAGGTTGTCCACCGTTTGGTATGGGGAATCCGTCCGGTTAGCGGTTCTGGCTACCGTTAGATTTGGATTTGTTTTCTTCTGCACCGGTTATGGCCCGATCCACCATTCTTTTGATTTTATAGTTAAGATGATATGCAAGTGCCTAAGCTAACTTAATCTAAATGCATAATTTGAAACAAATCTGTGTCTAAAACTGAAATAAAACTAATCTATCCCTGTAAGGAGCAAAACTATAAGTATGAGTAATGGGCTGAAAGAAGCATCTGAAGATCAACAGATAACCATTAAATCATGAAGATACACCTACAGCAAGAGATGAAGAATATAAAAGATAGCTTTTAATACATGTGAAAGCAGTCTATTACTCATATAGGAGAAACATTGTTGCATGGAGAATAGTAAAATCATTCGTTGCACAAAAATAATTCGAACAACAGAGAAAATTTTTACTGTAATACATATAAATGTCACCAGAAGAATCCAACAGACATCATACGCACATTCCTAGGCAAAATGCGTCCTCTCCAAGCTCATATTAGGCAAATTCACTTTCTGGAAGCCAGTGCAAAATAGTTCGTACAAGCTTGAGAAAATTCCTTTCCCTGCCAAAAGTCCTTTCCACTATTCCCTATGCATCTATTTATAAGCTTACAAAATGCCTTTTCTACTACCATCTGGATTTTTACACTTGTCTTTTAAAGACTTTACCTAGAAATATCAATTCGTGGCCCTTTTCCTAAAATAGAGATTCTTTTTCATAACAGAAAAGGACAGCTGTCCTTATGACTCTATGCTTTAACCACAGGGAAAAGTAAATAAAAATAAGAACAACACATTCTGACTAGCGTGTTCATCCTTGGGGTGGCACTTCTGCTGGGGATGATGTGCCTGCACTGAATGCTACTGCTACTACTGCCTTCTTCTCCTCTTCTGCAATATAACTGAACCAAATACTAGTGTCCCTGATAACCACATTTGCTGGGGAAGGGAGCAGGATCTTCTGGGAAGTCACATGCTTACCAAGCTCTACCTCAATACCATGAATTCCTTCTATTGCTGCCTGGTGGATCTCTTTAAGCAAATGATTGTATACTGATGACATCCCAAAGTAATGATGGAGATCATCGGTGGCCAGCACATCAATATTCTTTACATATTCTATTTGAATGCCCAGCTCTTCCTTCAAGTCTGACAAACGCTGCTCTTTGCTTGGAAACTCATCAAGGGACTGAGGAAAGATCAGCTTGCAATTTTCATGTACCTCATGGATCATTTGATACAGGCCGTTACCTTTCTCAATTGTTCTCCGGATCTTAGCCATCAGGTTGATGCCACAATTCCTCCAAAACGCCATGAGGGCTATATCTTCCTTAAACTCATCCACAGATTTGAATGGGAGATGTTTAGGGAAATCCTCCTTCCCTTCTCTCCACTCCATCTGACTCAGGATGTCAGCTTTAACCCAAGTGTATTTTCCTTTCAGCCTGATTGCTTCGGCATTGACTTCTTTCAACCTAACCAGCATGGACTTGAGCCTGCACACCTCCTCAGTTATCAGTTCTTGTGTGGTATGCATTTGACTTAAGATGTCACAAGACTACTCATGAAAGGGAGACATATCTATCGCTCTGCTTTCTTCCTGCTCTAACTGCTCAACCATTGCATGCTTATCCACTTCTAGGTGAAAGACTCTAGCTTCAGAATCATTCTTTTCCGCTTCTAGAACCATCATCTGGATTGCTAGATGCTCCTTTTCTTCTTCTAGATGTCAATACTTATCCGACAACTCCTTATGATCAGCAGACAGGCGATTATATTTGTTTACTACAAGATCCCTGTAAGCCTACTCATTAGCCACAGTATGTTGCAGCATGCGAGCTCTCCTCTTCGTTGACTCAAACTCTTTGACCATGTCAATCACATTATCTTCTGTTGCTTTTGCTGCTGACACAGCGGCGGATGCCATGGCTATGGGAGCCTTGTTTGTATTCTGCATGACCATGGTTTCTCGCTTTGTGACAATGTCTGCTTGGAAAAGCCTCTTTATCCTCTCTTCTGATTTCAGGACCACAACTTTCCTCTTCTTATAGTACACAAATTTATCCCATCGGGACACAGTATGATCTTCGGATGGGGTGAAAGGGATAATCGGGAGATCTCTTAAATGGACTTCTACCTCTGCGGGTGGGGTCTAAGCCACCTGAGACGAGTCTATTTCCATATCTTGGGTGCCAGTGTCACGTCCCCTCCCATCATACCAGCTAGATGGAGAGGATCGTGATGTTAAACCGGGCATTTAGCCCCATGAACTATTATGTAAGCATTCATATACTATAAAAGACATATGAAGATGCAAAATTATTTTAAAACACAGCGGAAGTAATTTCAATACACATCCATCATACATTCCAGATTTTTATGCCATTCATCAATTTAAGCAATATCAAATTTGCAAATGAGAATACTTATCTTAAACCAAGTAATCCCTGAGAAACCAGCTACGCTTCTGCAACGTTCCACCCAACCGTAGGCCAGTGTGCTCCTTAATCTCTCAGCACCACTGCCACCCCCGAGCTGGGCATGATCTCCACAAGGAAAAGGGAAAAAAAGGCTCATCACATAGCCAAAGATATGCCAAAATCAGCAGCAGTTGCATTCGCAGGCTGCTAAGAGATGGGCAGAGGTGAATTACTAGGCTAGTGGCTCAACCCTGGAGCTATGGATACTTCATTGGGCTCATCAAGCCAAATCTATCCTCTTCCACTCTTGAAGCTCCTACTCACAGGTTCAAATCTAAAACGGGATGCACTTAACAACCAAAACCACAATTGCTGGGCATGAGGGAAAACGTCTTCCACAGTGGGATGCATGAGATGGGGTTTCAACTAACTTAGAAAAACGTGGGAACACACAAAAACGAAATTGGAAGATGGGGAACAACCCTGGGAGGCCAAATCCGTTTTTAGAAAAACGTCCTTGGACATTTGGGGGCAAAAATGGCCTCCATACAGTCCCCAAATCGTGGCCCTTCTCTCCCAAGCTACTGTATATGCAAAAACGAACTCACAGGCATGGAAAAATGCAGGATTTGGATGAAAAACATGTAGGGGAAAGACCCCAGCTAGCTCCAACTGTGTGAGTGAATGAATTCCATGGGTGAAGAGTGGCTTTGGGCATAATTTCGTGGGGGTTTTATTGCCCAGCAAGCCAAAACTCAATTTCCCAGGTTGTTGTCTTGCCCATACACGAAAATTGACATCCATACCTCTCTCATCCCAAGGCATTAATTGTCTCAACCAATTCTTGGAAGAATTAAATGATTGGGTGCATGGGACCAAATGGGTAGTTGGGAGTTCATGGGTTTCCTCAATGAAATGGATTAACACCATGGCTCAAGGGTTTGGTTATTTTCCCTCCCTATTCCTTGTAAAGGTCATGCCCCCATCTCTTTGTTGCATTGCATAGCTGGTTGTGGGTTTTTCATTAAAATTGCATATTTACATGATGTCCAAATCTTCATTGTGCACGGCTAGCACAAGAATCATAAGCATCTATTTTATTTGTCGATACATAAATGCTAAATCAATGGTGGGGCCTTGGCCTTGAGCTCCTCACCATGATTAAATATCAATATTTACATCATTTACGATTTAATACAAAGGGGGTCAAAATGGCGACGTGACAGCCAGATCCACCAGCCTGAGCATCTTCGTTGACCTTACTTTCTTCCTCGACATTTTGTTCTCCTTCAGGATTTTGCTCTCCTTCTGGATTTTTCTCTTTTTCGGCATTAATCCTTCCTTGCTCTTCCCCATCTTGCTGCTTACTCTCAATTTCTTCCCTCTGCTCTTGTTCCTGAGCTTCCTGCTGCAATCTTGCTTCTTCTTCCTCCTACTGCAATCTTACTTCCTTGGCTTCTCTTCGTAACCTAGCTTCTTCTTCTTCTTGCTGCAATCTAGATTCTTCTTTCAATCTTCGTTCTTCAAGGGCCAGGGCCTCAGCTACTTCCTTTTCTTTCTGCAGACTAGCTTCTCAGGCTGGGGTAGAGCTAGAGCTAGCTCCAATGCTGTGATGACAAATCTGCAATTTAGTCATGTTGCTGATTCCTCTGAACACTTCTTCGGCATCATAGTAATGGGCATACTCAAAATGAGCATATACCTCCTTGCAATGCTCGACAACCTTGCTCTGCCTATCAATTCTATGGAAGATTACCTCTCCGAAGTGAAAAGCTTTCAACTCCTGAATGAACTCTTCGGCTATTGCAACTCTTGAGAATTTATAGGCTCCTGTACAGAAAGGCAAAGGAGGGAAGGAAGATTTATGATGCTTGTTACGAACTCCTCATATTCCATCAAGGAAAACCTGCCTGACTACTTCTTTCAGGACCACATAATCAGTGGCGTATTTTGGTAAAATGTATGGTGGCTTGGTGCCTCCAAACATCCTGATATAAGTACCCTCTCCTGAGAAGTAGAAATCACCATAATTCTCCAGGACTTCCATGGCATTCTCCGACAGGAAATTGGGCTATTCATTGAACATCTGCTCATACAGAGGCATGATGAACTCTTCACAGATGAGCTTATAGTTTTCTTTGTAATTTTGAGCCCACATTATTTTATAGGCAGTGTATACCGGGGTGTTGGCTTGATCCCATGAGCAACCTAACCTGGGGAAAGGGAGCTTTGCCAAGATGCAATCAATGAGGTACAAAGACATGAAGAACTCTGACTTTTTTAAGGCTAAACCTTCTCTAGCTGTGGCCACAGTGGATGCGAGACTATCTGAGAGGATGGTAGCCCAATCAAACACAGTTCCCTTGAAAGCTATGAAGTGGATTATGGGGGCCCACTATATCCTATATACAGTTCCATCAGGAATACCGAAGATTTTGCTTAACATCAGGGCGATTAACCTAAAACGAGGTCTTAGGCTCTGAACGTTATATTCATCATTATCTCTCTTCCTCAGCTGCTTTCCTGTGATTAACAGCCTCTTAACCATCTTGAGATTATTCATCTGTCCCAACCATTCATCGTTTAGTGCTTGCTGGGGACGTGAGAATTTGTAGGCTTCCGCAATATAAGATGGATGGAACGAAGCGAATGCCTCTCCCTTGTTGTCCTGCAAGACTCTAGTTTGTGGGTTGGCATGATCCACTATCCACCCGATCACTTCAGAGCATGGGAACAATTCAGGGCGAGTAGAATCCCTGGCTACGTCGGAGGTTCTGATGTTGAGGTAAATTTGCTCCTCTTCTAATAGCACGTCTGGGATATCTTGGTCCCTGATCATCTGGTAAACATCTCCCCACCGGACCTCGAGAGGGATGCCAGTGGTGCAATTTGTATTTTGAAAAAGAGTTTCAGTCCTTGGTTGCATTGGCTCTAGCTCCATCATTTTAGCTTTCTTTCTACCACCTTTTGGCATCGTGGCTTATCCCTGTCAGCAACCATATGTGAATGAATATAAAATTGTAAATCATTATGAGAGAAAAATCATAGAGCAAGACTATCATGCTAACAAGAAACAAAATTATACGGCTACATGCTGGGGGGAAGAAAAACATAATGAGGAAGCAAATAAAATATTTAACGAAACTGCTTTTCAATAACTGAGGGAACATGAATGCATAAGCATGGAAAAGGAAAATTATGGAGACTAAGCAATCCAAGCTAAGTAGTTGAGCGATCGAGTAGCCTAGTCAGCTATGACGGGCGTTGCTTTTTGTTATGACAGTATTGAGTAACGGCACATGGCTAGTAAAAGAACATGGATTGAGTGTATCAACTCGGCTTAGGCAGGTTTATGATAGGGCTACGGCCGGTGGGACTGGCTAGGCTTGACTAGCTCTTTCGATGGATTAACTGGGGACGATTAGCACTGGCTATGACTCCTAGCTACCAGTAATGATAATTCTACGGGATGTAGTGGCTATAAACTTTTAAAGGATAGCATACTACGAGAGCCCATCGGCTACGTAAAACCCCAAGAAAATATTGACACATAGATAAGACAAATTTATCGATAGAACCCTTTACCTGGTAGTGAGATAGTGGTGCTATGGAATCGACGTGGCTACAAAAGAGATGAGCTGGAGCGAATGAGTATAGTCTCCCAATGACGTTTCTAAATCAAATTCTATCAACGGGATAATAGAACACCCACCGCCCTTATATATAAAACTGGTACGTGCGAGCATTTAATTGGGTAGGTGGCAAAATCAAAATGGGGTTAATCACCCATACGGTGGGGTCTTTTCAAACCTTCGGCATTTATGCGTAACCATCGATACCGGAAGGAAAAGGCGAGTCTTGTTCTCCGTTGCGGGCGGACTTTGTCAGTTTCTTCCGAAGTGCGGTGGACTTTATGGGTTAGGGCGTGGCAGACTTTGCGGGAAAGATTAGAAAGATGCTCCGCTTTTGCGGAAATTTTTGACGAGTTCTTCCGAAGCTGGCGAGCTAAAATTTTGCGGTGTAAACTCGTGAGTTTCTCCCGACGTTTCGGGAAGACTCGACGAGTTCTTCCGCAAATTGACGAATGAATATGCAAAGTCTTTTCCGAAATGTGAATGGTCGAGTAACTTGGGGAAAAAACAACTTGCTGCGGCAACACTTGACGAACATTTCCGCAATTTCGGGAGAGAATCTTGAGTTCCTCCGCCGTTTCGGGAGAGAATGTTGAGTTCATCTGCAGTTTCAAAAACGCTAAGTGTTTTCGCCATTTCGGGAAAAAAACTTAAGACTTTCCGCAGTTGCGGGTGAACATCCCAAGTTCTTCCGTCATTTCAGGAGAGAAATTTGAGTTCTTCCGTAGTTTCGGGAAAGAATTGTGAGTTTTGACTTAGAAGAAAAACTTCAGTTTTAAAACAGATTCCCCACTTGAAACAAAACTAAGTTCAAAAGGTTTTCCAAAGGAGGCTTAATTCTTTTAACCATAATTTTTTTAGGAAAATAAGAAGGAGGGTCCCCAATATATACAAAATTTTGGGGAGGGATGTTGCTACAACAACATATTGTTAATGATTTACTCACCCTATGTTCGTTACAATACCAAATCTAGCTAGTTTCTTGTTTTAATGAAGTTAATCATCTTCTATATGTCTAATTTAGATTCCGTGAGTTGATACAAGTTAATAAGTCTCTAATTAAACCATCCCAACCCCTGGTTTTGAAATTCGTGACCCTTTAGTTCCATTTGGAATTGTCTAGAAATTGACTAGTTGAGCAGTCCTAGATAGCACACTTGAATTTCTATCATCCAAAACCTGTCAATTCGAGTCTAAATATTTGTATATTTGTTGTAGAAGGTTAGGAAATTTAATTTATCCTATCGCAGGTCTGATTACTTCCAGTGAGCACCAAAATCCTTGGGTTTCCACATAAGTCCTTGGGGAATGTGCATTGATATCCTTGGCTCTGCCAATGAAATATTCCCAGGCATGAAGCACCCATAAATGTTCCAATTTTGAAGTATTGTAATTTTTGTCATAATATTTTTAACCTTAATAGGTCCTAATCTCCATATTGGAAGAAATTCGAGAGAATCTAGTGATCTTTGGGTTTGTCCTTCTGATTTCTAGTCAAACTAGCTCGTTAATTGTTCCGAGTTAACCACTATTTTTTTTTTTAAATTTTGAAAAACTTGATTTAATGTTCCTATAATCAGATTAGGTACATTACAGTGGTATCATCGCATGGTACTCTACACCTATGAGTCATAAAACTCTCAGTTGAAAGAAAATTTGCATCTCTTTGTCACGTCCCCTCCCATCATACCAGCTAGATGGAGAGGATCGTGATGTTAAACCGGGCATCTAGCCCACAAACTTACTAAGTAAGCATTCAGCTACATATGGAAATGTATAATACAAGAAAAACACAACGGAAGTGCTATTAATTTCACATTCATCATACATTCCAGATTTTCATGTCATTCCTCAATTAAGCAATATCAAATCATCAAATGAGAATACTTATCTTAAACCAAAGTAGTCCCTGAGCAACCAGCTACGCTTCTGCAACGTTCCACCCAACCATAGGCCAGTGTGCTCCTCAATCTCTCAGCACCACTGCCACCCCCGAGCTGGGCATGATCTCCACAAGGAAAAAGGGGAAAACAGGCTCTCACATAGCCAAAGATACACCAGAATCAGCCAAGCCAATCAGCAATTGGGTTTCTCAGGCTGTAAGAGATGGACAGAGGTGGATTACTAAGCTAGTGGCTCACCCATTAAGCTATGGATACTTCATTGGGCTCATCAAGCCAAATCTATCATCTTCCACTAGCTCAGAAAAACGTGGGGAGACTAGAAAACGAAATGGAGAAATGGGAATAAACCATGGAAGGCAGAATTCGTTTTCAGAAAACGAATTAGGGACAACCCATGAGCAAAAACGACCTCCATTAAACCCCCAATTCGCGGCTTGCTTCTCTCAGCCACTGTGCTATCCAAAAATGAGTTTCCAGGCATGGGAAAATGCAGGAAATGGTGAAAAACGTGAAGGATAAAACCCCAACAAGCTCAGACTGCGTGAGAGGATGAATGCCATGGGTGAAGAATGGATTTGGGCCAAATTCGTGGGGGTTTTCTTGCCCAGTAAACCAAAAATCGATTTCCCAGGTTGCTGTCTTGCCCATACACGAAAATTGACAGCCATACCTCTCCCATCCCAAGGCATTAATTGTCTCAACCAATTCTTGGAAGAATTGAATGATTGGGTGCATGAGACCAAATGGGTAGTTGAGAGTTCATGGGTTTCCTCAATGAAATGGCTTAACACCATGGCTCAAGGGTTTGGTTATTTTCCCTCCCTATTCCTTATAAAGATCATGCCCCCATCTCTTTGTTGCATTGCGTAGCTGGTTGTGGGATTTTCATTAAAATTGCATATTTACATGATGTCCGATTTTACATTGTGCACCGCTAGCACAAGAACTCTATGCATCTAATCTAATTTCCGATACATAAACGTTAAATCAATGGTGGGGCCTTGGCCTTGAGCTCCTCACCATGATTAAATATCAATATTTACATCAATTACAATATTAATGCAATAGGGTCAAGGTGGGGACGTTACACTCTTAGTTGAAATAAAACTTGCACCATGAGATTGATACCTATTGCATTTGAAGAAGATGATAATAAAGTGTATGAATAAGAGTACAATTCCCTATATGAAAAACCAACATGCATCTCTTCCTCTCACTTCATTTACAAAGATGAAAAAAATGGGCTGAACCACCAATGGGTAGATCAAAAGATGGTTTAGCACGAAAGTTTAAAGAAATTGTACCATTGGAGGTTAGACTTACAGACTATATGGCCCTAAGTGAGGACTGCAAAAGGTATGTGAGCTTCAAAGAATTTTTTGACTTCCAGAACAAGGTGAAATCAAGAGAGTATATAGACACCCCACTCCAAGCAAAGTGGAAGACAAGACGACCAAATGTGAAGCTTCATCGGAGCCATTTGCAAATAGTGGTATCATGAGATTCTTTGGGTTTTCTTCAAGGAGAGAATCCAAGAATATTGATCCTAAGGAAACCAAGAAGAAAGATTCATCAATTGGCTTGAGGAATAAAGAGCAAAGAACATATCAGGCATTCGATGAGCATGAGAGGCACAAAATTCTCTTAAGTGGGGAACCAGGCACATCTGGAGATCCAACATCCCATCATCAGGTTGTTAGTAGTGTGGGAGATGAATTCACTTCCAGCTTCTTTGTTTGTTATTTCAAGAAAATTGTTGTTATCCCTAAGGTTTGCACTGGACTGCTACAGGACAAAGCTAGGGCACTTTTGTATTGATTGGTCATAAATTGTGGATTTGAATTTTTTGGAAAGTGGTTGGATAAATATCAAGTTGAACAAGGTCTGTGTGGAGTGTTTGAACAATACATAAAGAACAAAATAAGCTATGAATTCAAAGGATTTACAACCATGAAATAAATGTGAACACAAGCATTAAGACAAAGCTAAGATGTAAAAATATGAAAAGGTAAACTACATGTTCCACATATTTGCAGAATATTCTATCATATAAAAAAATCGTAATAAAGAAGACTAAATGAAAACAAAGAATACAGGAAATAGGCATTCACAACGTAACTGTATTAGTTCTGCAACTATCTAATTATGCAGTGCATAAAATTTCCATATTCAAATAGAAAATCAGTAGTAAACATACAAGAGGCACAATTTTAATTCATAGTCTATATGATCTCAGACATTCATAGCATTCTGTATTCAAAATAAGCTTGCAAATTCCACAATCCCTTCACTGGATTTTCCAAAATCGAACCCTCTTCTTCGTCCTCCACGGAAGAACCCTATTCCCTTTCCAATGATCCAATTTATAGAAATTATAAAATGAGAGCTCCTCTAGTTTTTTGGGGGGGGAAATATTTCAACAATAAATCAAATATGCAAGATATCAGGAGCAGTTAGGTCAAATGCCTCTAGATCCGTGATTTGGAGATTCTTGGATGTTGTTTGGGCATTTTAAAATCGGCTGCCATGATTTTATGGAAACTTTTGTCAGAAAAAGACATTTTTTTCACCTAAACAACTGTGAAATTTTGAAAACCACCCTTAATTAGGATAAATTGCCCCATTCCTTAAGTGTGTTTTTAACCATTTCGAGTGATTCCTTACGATTTGGTCAGAATCTGATCATGAAATTTGACACCCAGAAAATTACAGGAATCTATCCATATGTTTTTAACTGGTAAACTATTTTAATATGGAAGAATATTTATGATGTATGAGATGGAAATATACCATTTGAAAGCCAAAAATTCACCCAAAACATGAGCGTCATCTTCCTTGCTACACGGGGTCTTTAAAAGATTCAAAATAATAAAACTACTATTTCTCCACACATTTTGCAGCATGGGTAAAATTCCTTGTACAATAGGTGCTTTAGATTTTCTTGTGGTAGCTTGGAGCAAAATTGAATTTTCGTTGGTTAATCTGACAGAGCCTGTTGCCATCAAATTTGGAATTTGACTCTAGACGAACACTGCTGATATAAATTCTTGAAAATCTTGATTTACTTGAACAAATATGTTCTTGAACTGTACTCTACCACCTTCAATTAACATTCAATCCAAGAACTAAAAAATCTTCTAAACCATGTGACACAGTCCAATAAAAGCATATCATACAATTCCATCTAGAGCACAACCCTCCCCCAACATTCGACATATAAGCATCAAAATATAGATGTGGATGTCTAAATCTTTCTTTGGTGTAAAGGTCTGGTAAGAAAATCTATAGCTCCAAAGATCATAAACAATTACATTAGACCCTGTAATGTTGAGCCCGTACAAGAGATTCCCATTGCCAAGGTTGTGTTATATATGTTAACTTTGGATCCCCATCTTTTGATGAGCAGTTAATCAAATATACATAGGAACTATGAAGAAATAATTCTGTAATGATTGAAGCATGGAAATTGCATTTTTCTCACTGTTTTTGCCAATACAATTGACACCATACTTCTCTAGTGCACCCACAACCATGTAAGAATTAACAATACTGCTATTAGCACCTAGTTTTTACAGCTCAAGTACTGATGTGTAATGGATAGAGATCTTGATTCCAGCGTATCTTCCTTAACGTGGTTTTCCGATGTTTGAAGCTCTTGCAATTTTGCCTCAATGTCATCAGTCAAGGTAAGTGCTTCTTCCATCAGTGGCTGCAACCTCGCGGAGGTTTCAGCTTCCTTTTACCTCAAGGCCTCGAGTTCCCTCCTTAATGCCTTGGTATGCTCGAAGGTCGTCCTCTTCTGGTGGACTAGTAAGTCCTTCATGGATGCATCTGTGGCATCCAACTCTTGTTGCTTTTTTCAAGATCTGGCAGTGCGCGACTGCTGCGTAGATGCTTTGCATGAAAGACCTTATTGCTTCTGCTCTTCTTTCCTCTTCTTGCTTCTTTGTATCAACTGGCTGCTGTGCTGCTAGCTCATCTATTTCTTCCTAGTGGGAATCCTTCATCCCTTCAAAGCCATCTTTGTGGGAGATCTCTAGCTCCCTCATCTGCTCCTCTAAACTGCTCACAATAGCACCGATCTATAGGATGGCTGATTTTATTTCTGGCTCTTCTTCGACTACGAGGAGCTTTGCACAGACAACCAACACTGCTCCTCTGATCATGCGCTCTTTTTCCTGCGTGCGCTGAAGCTCCTTATCCTTCTGCTGACATTCACTTTGGATTTTCCATAATTTTCGTCCATCTGACAGTGCTGATTATGTGAGACGACATCTCTCTCATGTAGCTCATGGGATATCTCGGTGTGTAGCTACTACAGTCCTTCTGGTGGTAGCACAGCTACATTAAGTTCCAAGCGTGCAAGCAGCCTCACCCTCTCTGTAATTTCATCAGTTGGATACAAAATTGACAATGGCGTGATCTTAACTAATCGCGTTCTTGGGGTGAAGGCCAGTGGCCTACGCATCTGCTCGCTTGATTCTCCAGGATCAATGCTCTGAGTTGATCCCCCAACCATATCTCGATGTACTTGTTCCATCCTCAATACTAAGCTGCTCAAATTATTAATGTTTTCTTGGACCTATGCCTGGTCGAGCTCGCTACGATTTCCCTTAAATGCAGGCACATCCTCCAAATGCGCAGCTGTCCATGATGCTATCATTTCATAGTCATCATCATGCAATATTGCTGCCTCGTAGCCTTAGACTTTTTATTTTGTTGTGTCTGAGGGATTCCAGTGCCCGGCTCTTTTCTCTTCTCGTCAACTTGTGGCTCCTTTCCTGTTTTGCCTGCTTGTTGAGCAGGGTTCGAAGTTGATGCACTTTGGACTTCCGCATCTTTGTCCTCTTTGTTTTCTTCTTCCTCCTCATCCGATGGGGTGATGACCGATTCTGGTGCATGTTCTTTCCATTTGTCGAGCCAATCCTCAATAATGAGCTCAATCATTGGGATGCCTAGCTGATATTGTCCCTCATACCATTTTTCGGTGTTCAGGCGCGACTGAATAAAAATTGAATGTAGCCCGGCTTCAAAAAGCAAGAATGGCTTATACTGGGTTATCACTTCTCTCATGATGCTCGGGGTCTTCTCAATCATGGTGCGCAGCTCCTCCAAGAAAGTAAATAATTGTAGATTTTTAAGCCTCTACTTCTCTAGATTTGTAGATGACAACATGTTTGCAAACCGCACTACGCGGCAATCATCCTGCGCTACCGGCAGGCTGTTCTGATGGTTGGGTTCTTTCAATCCCACAAAGGTGATAAGGACTAGAAGCCAATTAAAATAGAAGGGGAACCCTTTATCTTGGACATCCTCGGTATCCAATAATAATTCATTTAGCAGAAATTTCGCCCAATTGTATTCATGGCCGTCCATAGCTTTCACAGATAAGGCTACCACCGAAGCTGATACCTGCGCTGGACTAGATTTCCGTAGAAGTCTTCCTGCCAACAGTTGAATTGTGAACCACAGAGGTTAATTTAGAATGGGGCCAGTCTCATAACCCATGCTTCCTCTAGACAAATTAAATGTGCTTTTGATGCTTGCGGCTAGTTCTTGATCATCCTTCTTTCCCACAAACTCTTTGGAAGGGTCGTCACCCTTCTTGCTTAACCCCATGATTCTAGATATGAGATCCACAGTGATATTAACTTTGAAATCTAACCATATATACCCCTGGTGTGTGTAGGAAAGCAGAGTAGGCACCACCTCTTTGTATTCCTTGCTACACCCAAAATGTAGGATGCGTAGTAGGTTAAGCAGGCCCGCTCTGTATAGCGGTACTACCCAGTCCATAGGCACAACTTTTGCCTTGTTCATTGTTGGATTGTTTACGCTGTACATATATCTGTCATCCTGTAAATGAGGAAATTTCTCAGCATCCTTCAAATTAAAATCAATGAGCTTGCATTCCATGATCTTACCCAGCAGATCATCTCTCTGTCACACGCGCTTCGCCATTGGCGGCATTGGGACTCCATATCGTGGGTTCTTTTGTAGATGCAGCTCCGGGGCATCACTCTTCCTCAAGCTGATATATTTAGGAATAACCCATACTGGTGCAGGTGAGTTCCCTTGCGGAACCTGCTTTGGTGTAACTGGTGCCTCTGGCTTCTGCGGCGTTGTCGCCGGCTGCTTATCTTTATTTTGTTGTGGTTTCGGCTGGCTCGGCTTCGAGCCTTGAGATGGTGTTGGTTTTTCTGCTGTAGCTTTCTTTTGTGGAGACTTCATGACTCCATTTATACCAAAACATCTGAGTGCACCCAAAATCTCTTCTAAGTTCGGCTCATCAGACATAAACGCAACAGATATTAGTGCTCTTTCTACTTCGGCTCTTAAGCTCTTCACTCTTGATAAAATTTGAAATTTACGGTAGATTTGCATAACGGTGAGTGTATGAATATATATAGGATCACGCCCTGATGTTGCGGCCGTTAATGAATCACCCGGGAATTAAATGTTATAACAGCTTAGCAAATCCCGTATAGATCTCCATCTAATGTGATATTGAATGCACCGAGAATAGCTAGATTAGGCATTAAGTGCCAATCCCGTGGGATGAGATTTCTCCAGATCATTGATCTCTTTCCACCGTTCTTTATGTTGTGTCATGTAAACTTCCTTTAATTGGCGGGGTGGAAAGGTATTGCCAGGTTGTCTGACAACTGATCAGAATTTAAATGCCAAGTCTGTCGGGTGGATCTCGTTATGACCCCAATCACTTTAGTCTTTACGATGCTCACTTGGATAGGGTTTTCCATAAATGCGTGATTTGGCTGGTGCCGTCCTTTTGAGTAACGGTTTAATACCCAGCTAACAACTGTTGCGGTCATCTTTTCTTATCATGACCTGCTGTCAGTTTTGACATTATGGTGTGGATTTCTCATGCTCGTCTTTGTATTTGTTGTGTGACTGTATTTGTGCCATATGTCTCTGTGCATCTATTTCTTTTCCTTCTTAGAAGCGTAGTTTTTTTTTTTTTTTTTTTGCGTGCAACTTCAGTAGTGCTAAACGACACATAGGCCTTTTCCATGTAACGTTTTCGTACAGACTCTTCACACTTTCTAGTGTCCAATTTCAACTGTACTTGACACTTAGAATTGTCCTCTCCGCTTGATCATACAGGGTGCTGCGAGGCAGGGCTATCATGGTAAATCTTTTGTCTACTTCCATTTATCAAACTGGGCAAGGTGTCTCCAGCTAAAGTGGCTAACTGAACTACACCACCGTTAGTAACATGCATTACAGTATACGGGCCAAGCCAATGCATCTTAAATTTTCCATGAAACTTCATAAACTTGCTATCATACAAGAGGACTAGATCACCTACCTGGAAGAACTTGTTCTTGATATGGCGGTCATGCCATGCTTTTTCATGCTCTTTCTGTACTTGTTGTGTCAAAACCCGAAATTTCTGAAAAATTTAAAATTTTTATTATAACAATTAATGTTAGTTAATAGCATTCCTGGACCTGTTTAATTTCAGTAACTAAACATAATCCTGTTTAAAAGATTCTGTCTTACTACAATTGTGATTTTTGTGATTTTAAATGTTGACTGTTTTTGTTTCAAACTGCAAAGGGAGAGTTAGCCATAGCTGACTGGCTTACTTAGCTTATGAGCTAATGCATAATTGTCTTTTATTCGCAGGTACCCGGTGTAGTATGGATCATCGTAATTTAATTTTCTTTTGTAAGTATCAAACTTCCTTTCCCTGCACTGTATAAACTTTAAAGAAGATCTATTTACTATTACTGGTTGTCGTGTAAGACAGTAAAGTTCTTTTCATGAAAATTTATACTTGAATTAAGATTGATAGTCTGCCTCGACATGATATATCTTATCCGGGACAGCATCATCAGGTTTTTGCAATGAATTACAAAGTTTCCCGTCGTATCCATTGCGATATGACATGACCCTATGTTAATGATGTAACTATCACTGTAACAAATTGTTTGTATCATGTTTATTTTCTGCATATAGTGACGTTTGCGTTATGTGATATATTGTCAACTATTACCGGTGATTATTGCTGTGTTCACGTGTTATTAGCATGAGTTGGAGTTGTGTCACCTCTAGCGATGTTCCATTATATTCATCTATGCTTCAAGGTCCCAACGTCCACCTAGTATTATTGTTTAACTTGTATCATCTAACTCTGTCTTGGTTTTAATCTATGTTCATGGTATGGACCCGTAGATGAGTTTATATTTAGACATCATGATAATAAATATTGTTATTTTCATTGTTGATTATTTAACAATAGTATCGAGAGAAATATGATGATAGGACATGATAACCAATATATATTCCATCATAATGTTATGGTAACATTTCAATGTATTAAGTGATATGGAGTTTTCATTTGAAAGTTTGACTACATCATTGTTTAAATGATTGTAGGTAGAAATATAATGTGCTCTTGACATTATTCGATGGCTTGGTTTCAATATATATATAATACAATGATTGTTAATCATAAGGGCTTCTCCTTACGTTGAACAAGGTTTACATCCATGCAATGATTTGGAATCGGTGATTAAATAAATCGAGCTGCAACAGAACTATAGAGACTCGACCCATATGAACTTGATAAATTAACTGGCTACGTGTTTGATTCTCCTCCTTGCGTTGGTGGATATATAAGCTAACAATGAAACCCTACCTGGTCATTGTCTTTGCCTTCGGGCTCGGGTCGTAAGGGAGAAACCCTCCATGTCTGAAGTCGTCAGTCTGGCACTGTAAAATATGCTATTGCTTAGGTTCTGGTCACGTTGTTTATTTCACTGGAGTTTAAAGTCTTGGCTCTGCTATTGGAGTCTGAAACAGTTCATTGTTTCGTGGTCGCGTCGCTCCTTCTTTGTTTAAGTCCCAGCTACTTACAGTCCTTCATTGTGCTGGTGTGGGTATGAGGCAGGGTTTTGTTATTGTCTTTAAATTATGAGAGGGTTAATGCATTTGAGTTTGGGGTGTGCTTCTCGACTGGTTCAATCCAGTTTGAGGGTTTCGTATGGAAGGTTTGTCTGTCGCGGCTGTCAACAGAAGGGTTATGAGGGTGTCCTTTGCTCCTCCAACCGACGAATGTGATGGGGTTTCAGTGCTTGCTCCCACCGGTGGCTCCAGATTATCCACTGGTTGCATTGCTCAGGTAAAGCAATAACCACATTTTCGCAGTTTTTGCTTTGCAAACAAGTGTAGATTTACTACTACTCACCACTCTCGGCAATTCATTAATGTGCAGGTCGCGCGACTCTGAAGGTGTGCAGGGCTTAACTCCAATGCTGGCTCCTCCGGGTAAGCCTGGTTATCCACGGCTGTCTCTTCCTTTGCTGGTTTTGTGGTTAGGGTTGAGTCTTGGAGTGAAACTCCTGTGTAGTGAGGTCGTTTACGACTTGGCGTCATGGGTGCTGTCATCTGTATAAAGTTGTTTTGTTGAAATGAAAAGGGGTTTGAAACCCTGTTATGTTTATGGAGAGCCATTCACGGCTCAGACTGTATGAGGCCAGGGTTTCTGTTACTGTACTCGTAATTGCTAAGCGTAGGGTTTATCCACGCTGTTTAAATTAATATTTAATATGATAATAGGCCTGTCATGGCCGTGTTTCATTTATGTGTTTTGTTAAAGTATTAGAATGTTTGAAATGTAAGGATGAATGAGATTCATCGATACCTGAAATGGATGATAACTCTACTGTACGAAGTTCATGTATCGTTTCTATGTGTTTTCTTGGATTTTGCATGTTTAATTTAAAGAATGTGGATGTTCTTTGACTATAACTGTAATAGTTAAATAGTATAGGGTTATTCTGGCGAATTGGGGGTTCTGTTTGGTGTTCAACATATATATATGGAAATGTTAACTTATTGGTGATTGGGAACGAGTTGTAACAAGTTATTTTGATTCCTGAATAATTATTTAATGAAACTGTGGATAGAAAAATTATATCCTTAGAACTATGTATAAACCTACAGTAGGTTTTGTCTGCCATATAAGGCATTTTTTTTTATTTGTTTTCAGTCTGTCAAGTGAAAGTTATAAGGCTACGGCCGTGTAGGGTTTGTGGACTACTCTAAGGGAGAATGTTTAAAATGAAATAAATATTAATACTGTGTAAATATGGAGGTTGGTAACAGCCGATAATGGTTACATTTGTTGACAGTTTCTCTGTGTGTTAAATATGTTTGTCTTGTTTGAAAAACTCTGTCAACTCTGTAGTTATAACATGGATAACAAATTAATACCCTAGGTTGAAGAGAAATAATACTCTACAGTTTCTATGTGTTTGAATTTGACTACAGGGTTAATGAATAAGATTGTAAGGAAGCTTGTCACAATGAAATATTGTTACAGTCATACCCTTTAGTTAGTCGATAGCTGTAAATCATATTCTGAGTATAAACAATATAATAATATGAGTTTGTTTATCTGTTGGCTCGATACAAGTATGACCTGTAACTAAAGTTGACTGAAATATGAAACAAATATATGTATAAAGGTATATTATTCTAATAAGTAATATCTCAAAGTAAAAACTAAGATTTATCTATATCTGTTCTTATGACTGTTTAATAGCTATAATTCTGGAATATCTACTGTTTAATATTCTATCTATTATTTAACTATTAACAGGAGTTCTAGAAATACAAAAACATGGTATTTGTTAACTGTAACAGTAACAAATATGTTCTGCATAGGATAATTACTCTATTTAAATAGAAGTAGGGAAAATTCTAAAACCTCTTAGTTCTGAAATTTATACCAAAAGAAAATACAGATACTGATTTACTGAAATTGATTTCAGTCAAACATAGTTAAACTAGTCTATTTCATATGAAAATTAATTAAACCAACAGCAGGAAGAGTGACAGAACCTGTAGCTAAGGTAGACAATAACAGCAATGGGAGGCTGTTCCTCCCTACCAATTCCTGGAGAGTGCCCAGACAGCACTTCTCAGGACCCCCGAGCTTGCTCTGGTCTAACTGGCTGGAATCTAGGTACGGCCAATAATTCCCTCAGCCCAAAATAGCTATACTGGAACCAAGTTACTGCAACTTCCTGCTTCAAAAACACTTCCTTACTGTTTTCCCACTTCCTCAATGGGACTCCTGAATAGCATTCCCTGAATGTATTCTCCCTCTAGAACAATTGCTGAACCCCCAGCTCAGTTCATTGAGTAGTATTTAAAAGATTGCCTAGGTCTTAGTTGGGCTAACTGTCATTAATGAGCCACCTGCTCAGATTCCACTTTCTTGGGGAATCATGACCCCAAAATATAGGGAAGTTGCCACCTGCAACTCAGGAAGTGTTTGAGGATGTTGCCACTTGTCTTTTGTCCTTCCACCTAATTCCATCCACCAGTTAGACCAGTAACCTCTTTTAACAGCTCTCCCATGCTGTTGTCTCCATAATTTATTTATTAATAATAATTATTCAGAAGTTACATTCCATTTCTGGAGACTCTGCTGAGTCATCCATTCCTACTTAGCATTAAATTTAACATAATGTTCTCAGGAATATTTAAAAATAATTACATTATTTTAATAAAATTGGGGTATGTGACATACACACCCCCTTAAAATGTAACATCGTCCTCGATGTTACTTATTCTTCTTCTTCAACCACCTGCTGGAATAGATGGGGATATGCTTCCCGCATCTTACTTTCCAGCTCCCAGGTAGCTTCTTCAGGACTAAGGTGCTTCCATTGCACCTTCACTTGTCCAATTATGCGGTTCCGTAGAGTAATTTCCCTCCTCCCGAGGATACAATCCGGTTCCACCAGAACTTCCCCTTCTGGTTCTACCTGTACAATGTTCCAATCAATAACATGAGTAGCATCATGAACATACTTTTTCAAAACAGAGATATGAAAAACATTGTGTACTTTTAAATTTGGCGGTAATGCTAACTGATAAGCAACTTGACCAATTCTAGCTAAAATTTCAAATGGACCACAGTATCGTGGTGCTAATTTTGCACAACTTACTAATCTTAGGGAGCTCTTCTTTGGTCTTACCTTGATGAACACATGTTCACCTACCTGGAACTCTTTAGGAGTTCTTTTCAAATCTGCGTGACTTTTTTGCCGATCCTGGGCAATCTTCAAGTTTTCCTGCACTTGTTTCACAATCTGTTCCATTTCTTTCAATAAATCAGGTCCTAACACTAATCTATCTACTGGATTACTCCAAGAGATAGGAGTGTTGCATTTTCGTCCATACAAAACCTCAAAAGGACTAAACTTAGCTGAAGATTGATAGCTGTTATTGTATGCAAATTCGGCTAAGTGTAAATAATCCTCCCACTTACCGGGTTGGTCCTTAACATACATCCTTAACAGATCTTCTAATATTTGATTAACTCTTTCAGTTTGTCCGTCCGTCTGCGGATGGAAAGAGGTGCTGAAATTCAAAGTGGTGTTTAACCCTTTGAACAAAGATCTCCAAAAATTTCCTGTAAATTTAGGATCCCTGTCTGATATAATGACTTTTGGAATACCGTGTAACCGAAAAATCTGTTTTAAAAAGATATCTGCTATGTTTGCAGCCTTGTATGTGGTTTTAACAGGAATAAAGTGTGCTGATTTACTTAATTTGTCTACTACTACCATAATCGAATCATTCTGATGTTGATTTTTGGGTAAACCCGTAATGAAATCCAGGCTGATTATTTCCCATTTCCAGTTAGGAATAGGTAAAGGTTGCAGCAATCCAGCTGGATGTTGGTGTTCTGTTTTTACTTGTTGGCAGTCCAAACACTTAGCTAAATATTCGGCAGTTTCAGATTTCATGTTAGGCCAAAAATATTCTTTTCTCAACATAGTGACAGTCTTTTGATAGCCAGGATGCCCGGAGTAAGGGGTTTTATGTATTTCGTCTAAAATTAACAACTTAACTGTAGGTGCATTAGGGATATACAGCCTGTCCTTAAACAACAAAAATCCGTTTTCGTTTAAACTATACCCTTTATCAAACTTTCCGTGGGTTGTTCTTTGGCTGTAAGCTGTAAATGCTGATAATTTTCGTCTAATTTTATCCCTTCAGCCAGCTGGTCATTTAAGTCAGAGGTATAAGTGCTGCTAGCTGATATAAAATTCAGTTTTGCATTTCTGCTCAAGGCATCAGCCACCTTATTTTCCTTCCCTTTTATGTGTTGGATTTCAAAATCGTATTCACTTAGGAATGCCAGCCACCTGGCTTGTCTTGCATTTAAATTTGGCTGGTCTAAAAGGTATTTCAGACCCTTATTGTCTGTTAATAAGGTGAATTTTCTGCCTATTAGGTGGTGTCGCCACATCTTTAAAGCATGAATTACAGCAGCTAATTCTAAGTCATAAGTGGCATAATTCTTTTCATGGATTTTCAGCTTCCTAGATTCGTAAGCAATGACATGTCCTTCTTGAGTCAGCACTCCGCCTAAACCATCATTACAAGCGTCGGTACAAACTATGAAATCTTTATTTGGGTCCGCTATTCTAAGAATAGGTGCAGTTGTCAATAAGGTCTTAAGTTTCTTGAAACTTTCTTCACATTTCGCACTCCAATCAAACTTCTTTCCTTTCTTCTGCAAAGAAGTGATTGGATTGGCTATTTTTGAAAAGCCTTCAATAAACCTCCGGTAGTAACCGGTAATTCCCATGAAAGATCTAACGTCCGTCACATCTTTAGGTACTGGCCATTCTTCAATCGCCCGAATCTTTTCGGGATCTACTGAAATCCCTTCCTTAGTGACTACATGTCCTAAGTACTGGATTTCATCCTTGAAGAAGTCACATTTACTAAATTTCGCAAAAAGTTGTTGTTCTCTCAGTTCTTGTAACACGATACGTAAGTGTTCCTTATGCTCCTCCTCGCTCTTAGAATAGACTAAAATGTCGTCGATAAATACAACAACAAATTTATCTAAGTACTTGTGCATTATGTTGTTCATTAAGCACATGAAAACAGCTGGGGCATTCGTAAGTCCAAAGGGCATTACAACAAATTCGTAATGTCCGTATCTTGTCCTAAATGCTGTTTTGAAAATGTCTTCTTCTTTAATTCTTACCTGATGATAACCCGATCTCAGATCGATCTTAGAGAATACCGTAGTGCCACGTAGTTGATCAAACAGATCATCAATACGAGGTAACGGATACCTGTTTTTGATCGTCATCTTGTTTAGTTGACGATAATCTATGCAAAGTCGCATAGTTCCGTCCTTCTTCTTAACGAAAATCACTGGTGCTCCCCAAGGGGATACACTGGGTCGGATATAGTTCTTATCTATTAACTCCTTCAACTGAGTTTTCAACTCGTTAAGTTCCAAGATATTCATACGATACGGGGCTTTTGAACTGGGAACAGCACCTGGTACCAGCTCAATGGTAAAGTCAAGCTCTCTCTTGGGAGGCAATTCTGGAATCTCCTCAGGAAAAACGTCAATAAATTCATTGACGACAGGAATGTTTTCTACTGTTTTCTGGTTGTTTTCAAATTTATCTGTCTCGTCTGTAATAGTTACAGCATAGGTCTTGCATCCTTTCCTGACTGCTCTTTTAAGTTGTAATGCAGAAATTTGCCTAATTACTGTCTTCCTAGGAATACCCCTAACAGTTACAGGCTGTCCACTACTGTTTATACACCTAAAAGTTTTGTCAAAACAGTTTAAAACGACCCTATGTTGTTCCAACCAGTCCATTCCGATAAGTATGTCATATGAGCCAAGTGGTAAAACGTTCAGTTTAACTGTAGTTCTAAAATCAGTCATGTTTAAGATGCATTCTTTTACATAGCAGTTTACTTTCTTCTTAGCCCCAGTAGCTAATTGTACAGACCAAGAATTATCAAACCTTTCAACAGTCAAATTACATTTTTCTACCAGCTGAGGTGAAATATAACTAAGACTAGCACCGGGATCTATTAATATAGTAACTGGGGTTTTGTTAATCATACCTCCTACTTCCACCATGGAAGTTTGGTAGTCAGCCTGGCGGTTTTCCAACGCTGCATTGATTCGGGGCATAGTTCCTGCAAAATCTCCAACTGTCATTTCGTCTTGAACAGTATGAATATTGCTGACTTGTTTCTTTCTGTTTGGGCAGACTAAAGCATAATGTGGCCCATTACATTCCCAGCACTTGACAGGTTCTTTTCGCTCAAAATTTTTGATGTAGTTTCCATGGTTATTAGGAGTCTCTTTGCTGTTTTTGTAATTGTTTGAATGGCTGACAGCTCCATTTTTGTTTCCTTGGAAACTTTTACTGTTAAAGTGGTTCCCGTTTTTGCCATTCTTGAAACTTTTATGGGGAACAAATTCCTTTTTCTTGTACTCGATCAGATTGCTGTTCTTTTTGGCTTTCCAGCTGGCTATTCCCTCTTTCTTTTTATTCTGTTCGTAACAGAAATTTGCCTTGCGCATAGCTTCTTCCAGTGTTTTGGGGTTGTCATATTCAATTCTGTCCTTGATATGATAGGGCAGGCAACTAAGAAACCGCTGTATTTTTGGTTTCTCTTCGACAAAATACGGTACATAACGCAACAGACTTAAAAATTTACTGTTTAAGTCCTTCATCGTCATAGATCCGAGTTTTAGTTCATAAAATTCTTTAGCCCTTTCTTCATAATACTGCTTGGACAGGAATTTCTTCTTGAAATACCTTTTAAAGGTACTCCAATTAACTTCTCTTTCTTTGATCCCTTTGACCCTTTTCAGGTCTTGCCACCATATGTCCGCCTTTCCCGAGAGGTTGTAGATGGCCATTCTTGCCTTTAGCTGATTTGAGTAGTTATAGATCTGAAAATACTTTCTCATCCCGGACAACCAGGATTCGGCCTCTTCTCCAATTTCAGCTTCTCCATTGAAAGTTGGGGGTTTTATCTTCTTAAACTCCCCGGAAATCTCCTCATAGGGCCGGTACTTTTTCCTTTGGTTGTGCAGCTCAGCTTCACTGCTGTCACTGCTAGTGTGATAACTGGGTTGTCCCTTTCTTTCTTCAAATGAGGAACTGCTGTCAGATTTAGTTGGTTTTGTCCTTTTTGACCCTCTTGGATGACTAACTTCTTCTGAGTCAGCTGGTTTGCTCCTTCCTTCAGTCTGAAATCTTTCTATTAATAACTGATTTAGCTGTTCCTGAGTCTTTAGAATTCTTTCATTATCCCTCTTAACTGTTTCCATTTCTGTCTTTAATCCTCTTATGGTCTGCATCAGCTCAGTGGTGTGAGCAGTTTCTTCTCCCGTCTCAAGTTCTTTTGACATCTGTCTTGTCTCAACATTGGGAGATTCCTCCTCAGCATATTCTCCCAGTTTTTCCATACCTGTCTGTAAAATTCAGAAAAGAAAAATTTCTGTTCTGTAGATGAAACCGAAATATATATTAGTATTTTATAAATAAAACAAAATCTTCTTTTATGATCATTGTTTGCGGAAGTTTAGTGGAGTCACATACAGGCCTAGTGTCTGAAACTGAGCTCTGATACCACATGTCAAAACCCGAAATTTCTGAAAAATTTAAAATTTTTATTATAACAATTAATGTTAGTTAATAGCATTCCTGGACCTGTTTAATTTCAGTAACTAAACATAATCCTGTTTAAAAGATTCTGTCTTACTACAATTGTGATTTTTGTGATTTTAAATGTTGACTGTTTTTGTTTCAAACTGCAAAGGGAGAGTTAGCCATAGCTGACTGGCTTACTTAGCTTATGAGCTAATGCATAATTGTCTTTTATTCGCAGGTACCCGGGTGTAGTATGGATCATCGTAATTTAATTTTCTTTTGTAAGTATCAAACTTCCTTTCCCTGCACTGTATAAACTTTAAAGAAGATCTATTTACTATTACTGGTTGTCGTGTAAGACAGTAAAGTTCTTTTCATGAAAATTTATACTTGAATTAAGATTGATAGTCTGCCTCGACATGATATATCTTATCCGGGACAGCATCATCAGGTTTTTGCAATGAATTACAAAGTTTCCCGTCGTATCCATTGCGATATGACATGACCCTATGTTAATGATGTAACTATCACTGTAACAAATTGTTTGTATCATGTTTATTTTCTGCATATAGTGACGTTTGCGTTATGTGATATATTGTCAACTATTACCGGTGATTATTGCTGTGTTCACGTGTTATTAGCATGAGTTGGAGTTGTGTCACCTCTAGCGATGTTCCATTATATTCATCTATGCTTCAAGGTCCCAACGTCCACCTAGTATTATTGTTTAACTTGTATCATCTAACTCTGTCTTGGTTTTAATCTATGTTCATGGTATGGACCCGTAGATGAGTTTATATTTAGACATCATGATAATAAATATTGTTATTTTCATTGTTGATTATTTAACAATAGTATCGAGAGAAATATGATGATAGGACATGATAACCAATATATATTCCATCATAATGTTATGGTAACATTTCAATGTATTAAGTGATATGGAGTTTTCATTTGAAAGTTTGACTACATCATTGTTTAAATGATTGTAGGTAGAAATATAATGTGCTCTTGACATTATTCGATGGCTTGGTTTCAATATATATATAATACAATGATTGTTAATCATAAGGGCTTCTCCTTACGTTGAACAAGGTTTACATCCATGCAATGATTTGGAATCGGTGATTAAATAAATCGAGCTGCAACAGAACTATAGAGACTCGACCCATATGAACTTGATAAATTAACTGGCTACGTGTTTGATTCTCCTCCTTGCGTTGGTGGATATATAAGCTAACAATGAAACCCTACCTGGTCATTGTCTTTGCCTTCGGGCTCGGGTCGTAAGGGAGAAACCCTCCATGTCTGAAGTCGTCAGTCTGGCACTGTAAAATATGCTATTGCTTAGGTTCTGGTCACGTTGTTTATTTCACTGGAGTTTAAAGTCTTGGCTCTGCTATTGGAGTCTGAAACAGTTCATTGTTTCGTGGTCGCGTCGCTCCTTCTTTGTTTAAGTCCCAGCTACTTACAGTCCTTCATTGTGCTGGTGTGGGTATGAGGCAGGGTTTTGTTATTGTCTTTAAATTATGAGAGGGTTAATGCATTTGAGTTTGGGGTGTGCTTCTCGACTGGTTCAATCCAGTTTGAGGGTTTCGTATGGAAGGTTTGTCTGTCGCGGCTGTCAACAGAAGGGTTATGAGGGTGTCCTTTGCTCCTCCAACCGACGAATGTGATGGGGTTTCAGTGCTTGCTCCCACCGGTGGCTCCAGATTATCCACTGGTTGCATTGCTCAGGTAAAGCAATAACCACATTTTCGCAGTTTTTGCTTTGCAAACAAGTGTAGATTTACTACTACTCACCACTCTCGGCAATTCATTAATGTGCAGGTCGCGCGACTCTGAAGGTGTGCAGGGCTTAACTCCAATGCTGGCTCCTCCGGGTAAGCCTGGTTATCCACGGCTGTCTCTTCCTTTGCTGGTTTTGTGGTTAGGGTTGAGTCTTGGAGTGAAACTCCTGTGTAGTGAGGTCGTTTACGACTTGGCGTCATGGGTGCTGTCATCTGTATAAAGTTGTTTTGTTGAAATGAAAAGGGGTTTGAAACCCTGTTATGTTTATGGAGAGCCATTCACGGCTCAGACTGTATGAGGCCAGGGTTTCTGTTACTGTACTCGTAATTGCTAAGCGTAGGGTTTATCCACGCTGTTTAAATTAATATTTAATATGATAATAGGCCTGTCATGGCCGTGTTTCATTTATGTGTTTTGTTAAAGTATTAGAATGTTTGAAATGTAAGGATGAATGAGATTCATCGATACCTGAAATGGATGATAACTCTACTGTACGAAGTTCATGTATCGTTTCTATGTGTTTTCTTGGATTTTGCATGTTTAATTTAAAGAATGTGGATGTTCTTTGACTATAACTGTAATAGTTAAATAGTATAGGGTTATTCTGGCGAATTGGGGGTTCTGTTTGGTGTTCAACATATATATATGGAAATGTTAACTTATTGGTGATTGGGAACGAGTTGTAACAAGTTATTTTGATTCCTGAATAATTATTTAATGAAACTGTGGATAGAAAAATTATATCCTTAGAACTATGTATAAACCTACAGTAGGTTTTGTCTGCCATATAAGGCATTTTTTTTTATTTGTTTTCAGTCTGTCAAGTGAAAGTTATAAGGCTACGGCCGTGTAGGGTTTGTGGACTACTCTAAGGGAGAATGTTTAAAATGAAATAAATATTAATACTGTGTAAATATGGAGGTTGGTAACAGCCGATAATGGTTACATTTGTTGACAGTTTCTCTGTGTGTTAAATATGTTTGTCTTGTTTGAAAAACTCTGTCAACTCTGTAGTTATAACATGGATAACAAATTAATACCCTAGGTTGAAGAGAAATAATACTCTACAGTTTCTATGTGTTTGAATTTGACTACAGGGTTAATGAATAAGATTGTAAGGAAGCTTGTAACAATGAAATATTGTTACAGTCATACCCTTTAGTTAGTCGATAGCTGTAAATCATATTCTGAGTATAAACAATATAATAATATGAGTTTGTTTATCTGTTGGCTCGATACAAGTATGACCTGTAACTAAAGTTGACTGAAATATGAAACAAATATATGTATAAAGGTATATTATTCTAATAAGTAATATCTCAAAGTAAAAACTAAGATTTATCTATATCTGTTCTTATGACTGTTTAATAGCTATAATTCTGGAATATCTACTGTTTAATATTCTATCTATTATTTAACTATTAACAGGAGTTCTAGAAATACAAAAACATGGTATTTGTTAACTGTAACAGTAACAAATATGTTCTGCATAGGATAATTACTCTATTTAAATAGAAGTAGGGAAAATTCTAAAACCTCTTAGTTCTGAAATTTATACCAAAAGAAAATACAGATACTGATTTACTGAAATTGATTTCAGTCAAACATAGTTAAACTAGTCTATTTCATATGAAAATTAATTAAACCAACAGCAGGAAGAGTGACAGAACCTGTAGCTAAGGTAGACAATAACAGCAATGGGAGGCTGTTCCTCCCTACCAATTCCTGGAGAGTGCCCAGACAGCACTTCTCAGGACCCCCGAGCTTGCTCTGGTCTAACTGGCTGGAATCTAGGTACGGCCAATAATTCCCTCAGCCCAAAATAGCTATACTGGAACCAAGTTACTGCAACTTCCTGCTTCAAAAACACTTCCTTACTGTTTTCCCACTTCCTCAATGGGACTCCTGAATAGCATTCCCTGAATGTATTCTCCCTCTAGAACAATTGCTGAACCCCCAGCTCAGTTCATTGAGTAGTATTTAAAAGATTGCCTAGGTCTTAGTTGGGCTAACTGTCATTAATGAGCCACCTGCTCAGATTCCACTTTCTTGGGGAATCATGACCCCAAAATATAGGGAAGTTGCCACCTGCAACTCAGGAAGTGTTTGAGGATGTTGCCACTTGTCTTTTGTCCTTCCACCTAATTCCATCCACCAGTTAGACCAGTAACCTCTTTTAACAGCTCTCCCATGCTGTTGTCTCCATAATTTATTTATTAATAATAATTATTCAGAAGTTACATTCCATTTCTGGAGACTCTGCTGAGTCATCCATTCCTACTTAGCATTAAATTTAACATAATGTTCTCAGGAATATTTAAAAATAATTACATTATTTTAATAAAATTGGGGTATGTGACATGTTGGTGGAAGCCCATGATGAAGCGATCTTCCTCCAGACCAACCAAGTGTAGTAGCCTTTCTTCCAGCGCTGTCCGGTCTACCATTCTTGTAAATGTAGCTATTCTCAAGCTGGGAACGATGTACTCCATTGGCATTATTGCTTCTTGCCCATAGGTCAACCTGAAAGGTGTATGGCCAGTCAATTTCTTGCATGTAGTTCTATATGCCCATAATACAGATGGAATGCACAGGTCCCAATCATCGCGATTGACATTACATATCTTAGTTAGTGCATTCTCCAATACTTTATTGAATGCTTCAACAGTTCCATTCGCCTATGGATGATATGGCGTGCTGCGCTGGTGGTCAATGTAGAACTCTTTGGTCAAAGCGTCAATGGTTCTATTAAAAAAATGAGTGCCCTGATCGCTCATCAAAATCTTCGGGCATACGAACCTTGTTAGGATGTTCTCATAGATAAACTCTACGGCTGTAGCTGTGCTACAATCTTTCACTGGCTTTGCTTTTGCCCATCTGGTAAGGTAGTCAGTGGCAGTAATAATGTACCTCACACCAGTTCTCTTCCTTGGTGGGTTAATAGGTCCCACAAAATCATTGGCCCATTTCTCAAATGCCTGCAAAGTTAATTGCGGATTCAGTGGCATTTCATCTCTGTGCGATGGATTTCCCGTCCTCTGACAGACATCACAGTTCTGGTAATGTTCCTTTGAGTCCTTATGGATAGTAGGCCACCATAGACCTGCCCGTAATATCTTCTACGCAGTATCTCTCCCTGCATAGTGACCTCCTGCGACTCCTGAATGTGCATCAGCTAATATATATGGCTTCTCATGGTCCAATACGCATCTGCACAGTACTTTGTCCGGTGCTAGCTTATATAGCTGACCTGTGGTTATAGTGAAGTTTGCTGCGCGCACTACCAGCTTCTTCTTTTGCTGCATAGTGAACTCCTTAGGTTCCATCCCTGTAGTTAGAAAATCAATGATATCTTGATAATAGTCATCAGCAACTTGTATAGCAAACAACTGCACATCAAGCAGATTGTCTTCTAGATTTATAGGCTCTTCTCCTGATTCAATCCTTGATAGATGATCAGGTCCTAATTTTAACCTACCTGGCTTAACCACTATTTCGAAGTCGTACTCTTGAAAGAGTAATAACCATATGCATATTCTTCCCCCTAACATTGGCTTATTGACCAGGTATTTCAAAGCAGAATGGTCGGTGAACATAGAGAAGTGCGCACCAAGCAAATAGTGACTGAACTTCTACAGCGCATATACCATTGCGAGTCCTTCTCTTTCAGTGGTGGTATAATTCTTCTCAGCCAATGACAACTTTCTACTTGAAAAATGCAATGGGATGGTCAATACCTCCCTCTCCTGGCTGAGTAAGAACAATTCCCAATGCTATACATGAAGCATCAACATGGATGTGAAATGGATTCTCCCAGTCTGGAAACTCTAGGATTAGCGCCATGACCATTTTTTCTTTCAAGGTGTCAAACCCTTTCTCACAGTTCTCGTTCCAAACGAATGACACATCTTTCTTTAACAACTTATCCATAGATGCGGTTATCTGTGCATATCCTTTTATGAATTTTTTGTAGTACCTGGTGTGTCCTAATGTAGTGTGCAGCTGCTTGACTGAATTTGGTGTTGGCAAGTTGACACTGACTGCGATGTTTGCGGGATATGCCATCAAGATTTGTTTGCACACAATGTGTCCCAGCAAAATTCCGTAGGGAACACGGACAATACATTTCTTCAAATTCAAAGAAATCTGATGCTGCCTGCATTTTTCCAGCATCATCCTGAGGTTCGCGGGATGATTCTTCAGCAAACCAAAAATAGTCCAATCATCAAAATAAACTTCTAAAAACTTATGTATGAACTCTTTAAATGCTGTGATTATGACTCTTGAAAATATGGCTGGTGCGTTCTTTAGACCAAAGGGCATGACTATGTACTGGAATGACCCCCATTATGTAGAAAAAGTGGTCTTATGCCTATCTGCTGGATCGATTCTGATCTGATGGTATCCAGAAAACCCATTAGTAAAAGAGTATACCTCATTCCCTCCAACGTTATCAAGCACCTCATCGGTGAAAGGGGTAGGAAATGGGTCATGCATTGAAGCATCATTCAGCTTTCTGAGATCAACACATATCCTGATCTCTCCCTTTGTTTTCTTATCCTGGACAATCATCGGGCTTATCCATTCAGATTCTTCAACTAGTTCAATGATCCCTGCACCAAGCATCTTGTCGAGTTCTACTCTAACTTGTTCTTTGTAGCGTGGGTTCAGTCTATATGGCCTTTGAATCACAGGCTTCACGCCAGGATTGAGAGGAATTTTCATCACTCCTAAGTCCCCCAAAATGCCTTTCATATCTGTGAACTTTGTCAGGAATAATTCTTGATATTCTTGTAATATACCCGCAACCTCTTCAACTGTATCTTCATCCCAGTAATCTCCTATAGCTACGAACTTTGGCTCTTCGCTGGTGCCAATGTTCACTTTCTTTGTTTTGACAGTTCCGCTCATATCTGGAATTTCCAGCGGAGGTCCTTCTACCTCGCGCGTTCCTTCTGATTCAGGGATCCATATGTTGCGTGGGTCCTCCTCATCGCTTTCTTCCTTATATTCAACTTCTTCGACCATGTTGTAACATTCCATAGCATGCTCTACCTATTCGGTCCAATCTGGATGTAGGCGTGTAGGTATGCTGCCTGTGCCAAAGAATTCTTCTAATGTCATGTTTATGTGCGTGCAGTCTGGTCTAAATATCTTTTCCTTAATACGATGCAACACATCATTGATACTTGGATGTTCATCTTCAAAGCTGAAATCCTTCTGAAAGCTCGCAGTCAAGATAAACCAATCCGCGGTGTCTCTACGCGAATTTGTATCCATGTACCATTTCTTAGGAATAGGTTCTTCTAATGTGTGCACAAACATATGCACCCATTCTGTTTGTGGCCTTTCCTCCCAAGCTTGTACACAAACTTCAATATGATCCCTAGGATCTGTCTGGACATTATATTTCTCAAAAGGTAGTGTGAACTTCGCAGCAAATCTGATCTGCATCTTAATTCGACACTGATCCCAAGTTGTCAGTGTCTTCTTATGTGCATCCCACCATCTGGTAGGCGTTTCGCGCAGTGCGACATCTAATGCTGATATGCGGTGCTCATCTGCAACTGCTGTAGTATATTCCTTGATAAACGAATAAACATTGGATGAACCATCATAGGTTGGAATTGGACTTACCTCCTTTCCAATCCAGCAGAGTGACTTCGTAATGATCGCGCATCTCCTAGCAGATACTTGATGCAATCTGTTTTGCTAGTTTTCTAGTCCTGCATTAGAGTCTGAGATGCAAGAACTATCACAACGCCAGTTGAGCTTTCCATCGGCGGTTGGGTTAATATAGTCATCAGTATTTGTTGTCATTTTATAGAGACGGTCCAAGTCTTGGGCTCGAGATTCCTCCTGAATCGGTTCCACATATTGTTCACCCTGCGAAGGGTCCAATGGTGTGATTACCCTTATATCATTACCTTCAAATATCATTTTCATGGTTTTCAAATTTATGATGCTGGAGTTATTCATTTCCCAATCGATACCCAGCAGCGCTGGATAAGGATGACTAACATCCACGATTTCAATCACTTCGAAATCAGCATAGCTTCGCACCATGTCAATTTCAACAACGGTGTTGGGTAACCTCCCCAACGGTATAACTATTCCTTGATTGTCCATTCTTAACTTTATAGGTGACCCCTGTAACTTTGGTTTGCCCATCTGCTGCCATGTCTACTTGGTTAAGACATTTACTTCAGACCTGAGATCAAGAATGATCTCGTCCATCTCATAATCTCCAATCTGTGCAGTGAACTGCATTTCCCTTCCTATTCTTTTGGGACTCCGAATGTTATGAACTGAGCCATGGCCAGTTTCCCTCGTAGTGCATGGTTCATACTGATTTAGTAGTTTTTCAAACTCCACGAGAGCATCTGCGCTCTTCAATAGCTTCATACAGCTCTGTAGGAACTGCACAACAAAGGTACCTATATCTGTTGCAGTGCTCGTGTGATCATATGCCGTTGGCATATCTTTTATCTGCGGTACTTCACTGCACAACAGGATTCTCGTCGACTCAGGTGATGACTCTCTAAGGATATCCTGCGCTTCTATAAATGATCATTTATTTTTCTGTAGGTCCAGACCAGGCGTTCTCCCAGTAGCTTTTATAATCCATACTGGTTCACCAAGAGTTTGCTTAGGATCACGCATTCCCGAAGTCGAATCTATTGCGCCTCTATCTCTTCCTGTATCAGCGCCGCTGCGCATTACTGCATTTATACTTGGGTCTGTAGGTCTGATCTTGGCTGTGATCAAGTGTACGTTAGGATTCAGTGGTTCTGTCCTTCGTCGTTTCTTCATTTCGACCTCTAGCACGGTGCAGTATTCGATAACATGATTGAATGACTTACAGTAACTGCACATAGTGCATGGGTTGGTACAATCTCTAGATACATGAACTGGCTGGCCACAATTATAGAAAATCACCTGGTCATGGCCTCTTCCTTGGGCCGGGCCGACATTTCTTCCTCTCCCATGGTATCCACCACCATGGCCTCTATATCCACCGTGATCATAGTGGGCATTCTCTTGTTTTGGATGATTTTCTTCTTAGACGCGGTACATTCCAGTACCTCGCATCGCTTCCATATCTTGCTTTCTTTCATTCCTTAGCTCATATGCACGACAGTTGGATTCATCATGTCCAACTGACTTACAGAAATTGTAGTATAAGTTTTTAGGTGTTTTTACATATTTTTGTATTAGATAACAATCCTCAGGCTGGTGTCCTCTGGTTCTACAAATTTCACACCACGGCGCTTGGTTCTGATTCATCGGGTTCGGCGCACCACTGTTGAGATAATCTTGAAATAAGGGGGAATGTTCTCTCGTGTGGCCTTCTCCCTTACATCCTGTGCACCAAAATTTGTGTCTTTGTTCATATCTCTATTTTTTTTCATTCTCCATACCTTGCAATTCTAACGTCAAGGTAGTAACTGGTTCTGGATCTGTGATATCCTAGAACTACTCTCTCCAATCGGTGAAGCCTCCAACTTCATTGTGATCTCTAAGGCCTCTGCCTGCAATGAAAAATTCTGTTGCATCAGTGGTTGTCTGATGTGGGGCAACAGCACAGCGATGAACCATTCCTGATGCTGTTGTGGGGCTATAACAAAGCTCACTTGGTCCAACAATGTCTTAAATTTCTGGTCAAATTCCTAGACCATTTCAGTAGGTTTCTGCTTGATTTCCTTTAATTTTGTTATGCACTGCGATTCTGATTTTGGTTTCTTAAACTCTGCTACGAGTGCAGCCTTAATTTCTATTAGGGTTCTCAGATGTGCTTGAGAATATTTCATAAACTAGTGCAATGCTCTGTCTCTGAAAGTAGTGATGAGATGCGCTCTCTTCACAGCATCATCCTGTACTTGCTTTACACTCCATACGGCTTCACATAGAAACCAATGCTGATCAGGGTCTTCTAGACCCGTTCCCTTGAATATCGACAGTTTCATATCATTATATGTCATTCTCCTTCCTGGTTGTGGAGCACCCTGAGTAGTGCTCTGATTATGTGCGGGGTTCTGAGTAGAAAAAATAAAGGTGGTACTCAGACTATTCTAAGGCTGGGTATTCTGAACTGGACTAGTCTGAGTCGGGATGGTCTGAGCACCTGCTCCTATGGTGTTACCAGTATTTATGTTTTTTGGGGTGGGCTGCGCTACGCTCACAGCGGGTGGGTTCTGAGATAGGGGAGGCACGGTATTTGCAACCAGCGGGTTCTGAGGTGTAATAGGGTGAATGGTGGCTGATTACAGCGTGGCCTGATTGGTAAGGTCACATGGGATTTCTGTATTCATGCGGAGTCTAGGTCCTCCGGGATTTTTTTCTTTATTAAACTTATATCTCTTTCCACTTCTTAGATTATGGGTTTCTTCGTCATAGTCACTGTATATACTTTCTACCATGACAAATTCAAAAATATTACTGCATTCTTAAAACACCTTTCTCATCTAAAATCATTTTAATGTATAGAGTAAGATTGTTCAGGTACTTACCTCTGAATCCTTCAAAAAAGAATGCTTCAGGTTGGCTGTAGGATTTCAGCATGTCCACAACAAATTCTGTTACAAATACTTCAAGTATGCTATCAACCCAGAAGTCGACTTCTCGTGACAATGGGATGTCTATTGCTTTTATCTGCGCAGTGAGCTTTGGAGTCCACTCTGTAGGTACTCCCCCTTAAAAATAGTTTTTCCTCTCTGCGAGTCGTGATATCCACTCATGCAGCTCGTTTCCAAATGAAACCCCTAATATCTCATGAATATCTTTCCACAAATATCTGTTCAACCACTCTACGTCAAATAGACGTGGGTGTCTGTTCTCTTTCTTTGCAAAATATCTTTCGGTCTTATCACACGAATCCCAGATCTCCTTCTTTTTGGGATGCCAATTATCTGAACCCAATGGGAACTGGAATTATTCTTCGCACATTACTGCTTCAACTCATCACAGATTCTTAGCGCGGAAACGGAACCATTTGTTGGCGTAGGTAACTGATCTAAAGGTTTTCCAATATAGACCTAGGTTCTTTGCGGTTTTAGCTTTAACCAACAAAACCCCTTATCACCGGCCCTTTCGGCAACAACTTGCGCGTAGGTTGAGGTCTCACCCGAGGCGAAGCTATGGGGTTGCTGCGGAATCAAGTTTCCACAACAGTGTGATGAGTTGATCGGGTAAATACGCTGCGCAACACGCTATAGGCTCGCGCTGCGGTCTGAGGGCCACGCGACGACTGTCCTCGTTGCTGGTTGACACTTCTACAAGTTATAGTGGTGTGCCCCCAACGCCTCCACAGACTGCGCGCGTTAGTTTAACTCACTTGATGGAACAACGCAACAGAATTATGCACTTCCACTTCGAATGTAATTGTATTAAGGGTTTCACTTAGCACTTATTCATTCAATTATTGCCATCGATTATTTATCCTTATACTTGATGTAATCAAACAAGGTATCAGTACTAAACACTTCCTGTGTTATGCATTACCAGAATTATATAACTCAATCTTTTACATGCAGATATGCTTATTCACGACTGATACATTCACAAGTTTAGATACTTCGCATTCATCAATCATCCATTCAGAAAATACTTAACATATTATTCCCATCTTTTTCCTTTGGTGAATACATATAAAAGCATTAACAACCCAATTGATAACTGAGAATTCAAGCACACATAGTAATCAAACAGACAGTGCAAAGTACAAACACATAGACAGTCTCACTACACCGGATTTAATGTGGTTCACCCCCCGGATGGAGGCTACGTCCACAAGAACTGTTGTTAAATTAGTCTTTGGGAAGGGTACAACAGTTCTTAGTCTACGCACTCAGCGGCATACTCTCTTCTCTCTCAGATAGGTCTCTGCGCACTCAGCTGCAGAGCCTTTACAATAGCACTAAGCTTAAAAGATGCAACAACATTCAAAGCTTAACAAAATGAAGAGTTAAACCTTTCCCATACAAAAATGCCTTATTTATAGATCATGCCTGTAGGTCATGTCTTTACAATTCATAGGAAAAAACCCTTAGGTTTACAAAACATGGTGTGGCTAACTGCCATCCTGATTGTTGTCGTCGATAGCTTGCTCCACCTACTCCAGGCCATCCTGCTGGGCCACACGCTCTTCTGACAGCCGTAGTCCTCAAAACGATTACACTGCATCGTGGACTGTCCTTTTCTGCTTCTACTGCCTGCCTATCGTCGTCGACGTAGCGACCTAGCTTCTCAACTTCTTTCCGCCACTCTTCCAGACAAGTTGCTTTCTCTTGCCTTCACCCAACTCTTTACCAAAAATAGGTCACTTCCCCATCTGACCTTTACTTATATCTTCTTACCAAAATTAGCTGCTGCACAGGCCCTGCGCATTAGCATAGCTGCACACTTAACAATGTTGTGCTTTTCTACTGCGCAACTCAAAATCGTGTTTCAACAAAATGGTACCCACTTGGGCCACGCCCAACAGACACTCCCTTCATTAATCAAGTTGTGAAATAAAGGTAGAAATGGATACACCATGATAGGCCATCTCGCCTAGGAAAAAGGAAACATTTCCAGCAAAGAGTGGCAATTATAAAGTTTTTCTTCTTAACAATCATTGCCCGCAAATTGATGAATGTGTTATGAAAATACTAAATTAAATATTATCTTCAATTTCATATTTTCGTAAGTTTTCCAAGGTGAATGTATGGATAACTTTGTTGTTACAACCAAGGACAACCTTAAAGACAAGATGACTCTTGTTTTGACATTTGATAATTTATGGAACAAATGGTTGTCTGTATTCAAAATTTACAAAGTGGTTTGTTTCCATGCTCATCCAAGAAAGAGCATCAAACAAAATGATTTTGTTAAAAATAAAATAAATCATCATGGATCTAATTTTTTTAGACCGTTGCATGATCTCGATGAATAAGAATTAACCACTCAAAGGATAAGTTTGGATGAGCACATTAGTTTTACACAGAGAATTTATTTCAATATTGCAAGTGAATCAAGGACAAGAGATCAACCGAGCATTAGTTTTGTGAATATTTCAAAGTTCATGATGTTTATCATTTTCATTCATAGGGAATCAATCGCAATAATGACATTGAATGCTATAATATTTCTCCAAATCATTTCCAGCAAATGTGCAGTATTTTAGGCTCTGATAAGCAAGCAAACTTTCTTGGGAAGAAGAGAAAGAAAGAAGAAGAGAATAATGGTACCAAATTACCAAGGAGATGAGAAAATATTCAACATATATATCAAAAAAGAAGAGATCGATATTTCCATTAACTTTGTCCAAGATAGTTCACAATTTTCCTGTCTATGTTGTTGTATAGCATCTTTGGTCAGCACAGTAAGATCAGTTGCCATTTTTGGTGCTGCAATCATCTGTGAACTTGTTATCGTTGATATTTGTAATTGTGATACTTCCTAGATGGAAGAATATATGCTTGCATTATTTTAGTACGTAGAAGAAAATGAAGGGACTTGTACTTGTGTTTTCATAGCTGATATGGAAAATTCATGTATGGTTTCCAAATCATTTGCTCAATTTTGTATGAAATAAAAAAATGTAGTGAAGGAGTATTCTACCAAGGGCATTTATAGAGATTTCTCAAAGGACTTTTCTATAGGATTCTTTGCTATACAGTATTGGAGAATTGGATTGGAGGGGGATAATTTGTCTACTCTTCCTATGGAGATGGATTGGAAGGATGAGAACCTGTCAATGATTGATTTACCTTTGTCTAAGTTTCTGAATGATAGTTTGAGAAACCATGTTTTTCACAAAAGAAAGGACACAGGAGTTATGGGATCACTTGGTTTCCATATTGGTCTCTTGTCAAGGTACAGTTCTTTCATTGTATGTAGGAAGTAGAGTTATTCGTTCATTGGACAGGTCACCAATTAGAATAATTATTTCTATTGCAGATATAGTACATCAAGAACTATTTATGAACGCTTTCTATCATGACTTGGCTATACAGAAAGGTATTTGTATTAACATTTTCAAATTTCTTTTTTCATTGTATTTTATTTTTGTGGTCTATTATGTTCAATAACATTTTTAAATTCTTTTTATACTAGATTTAAATATAGAGGAAACTCATGAATTGTCCAATAAAATCATTATCCGATGAATACATTGAGTGTGATGGATAATCCACAAGAATTACCAAATTGATGGACAAGATGGGCAGGGATCTGAAAAACACGAAGGTCATAATTTACCTTTCAAACGCCAATGTTAAACAATCTAAATTATGATAGAGGATGGTATTATAGAAACTTTGAAAAGAAAAAAGTTATAAAAAATGCATACTTGCAAATTTGCAGGTCAGGACGATTCAATAATTTTTTGACACATGTGGATTATCAATAGAGAGAGCAAGGATCAAGGATATTCATGGATATTATCCAACCAAGCACATTGGAGTTTGGATCCTTGGAGAATAAGGAAGCAAGAAGGGATTTGGGGGGAAAACGTGGTATATCCATCACTGTTACTCTCCACTCAAATGATGGCCAGTCATTGGCAAGTAAGAGACAATGATTATTTTTTACCTGATTTGGAAAAAAATTATTACAGAATATATGACATGCAAATTACTTGTATTTTCGGTGACTTGTATTAAATATTCTGAATCTAATAAATTTTGGGTGATGTTTGTATTAATATTTTGAATGTAATATATGCATTTACAGATGCATGGTTGTGATCATTAACATGATGATTTTTTTTTTCACTTTGGTTATATATATAGTCACATTTTTTGTATGCAGCCTGAAGATCACCAAAATATAAACTATTGGTCCTGGGAGTAGAGGGATTTCTCTTTGGAGTTTGTATGTTATCCAAAACAGAAGAATTTTCCAAAAAACCTCATTTTGTCCATAATTGATATCATTATTATGCATGTATGTTTAGTCTTGATAATATCAATGTTGCAAGAGAAAATTTTGACATTACACTGTGGTTTTCTTCACTCTATGGCATGGAATTTAAAAAATTCCTTAATAGACTTTAATGGTTAAAGAATGAGTACTTTGTATTTATTTGGGGTCGAGAGCAATGTAAACATACTACAATTTATAATTCCTCAATGTATGCATATAATGTTGGTGAAGTACTGTAAATATACAAAAATTCGTTCAAGGATGTGTTTATCCAATATGGAGATATATATCAAGAATGCCCATACATATTGTTTATAGATGAATGACAATATCATTCAGAAGATAATAGAAATGAAAACTGCTTGAAAATGCCAACTAGTTGGACTTGATGGTTCCCGAGAGAGAGAAATAACTATAAAAATAATGTTGTGTTCTCTATTGAATCATCTTAGGCCCCGTTCAAAACTGGGGCGTTGGTTAAAAACGTTCAACGTTAGATGACCTTTAAATTATAGAGACAATAATTCATTTAGTGAAATTTCCTATAATTTGACAACTTCTACAATGTAAAAACAATTTTGTATATTTGGACAGTTCCCATATTTATGGATGCAATATCATGTATCTGGTTATGTGTTTCAAAATTGCATATTGAGCAAGTAATATACTTATGTACAAATAGAAACATTGAAACAAATAAAATTATTGGTCAATTTGGGTTATCTGTGTTGTTTTTTGTTTGCAGATACTAGAGGATTATTTACAGGTAAACCATTGATTATATCTGATTTCAATGGAGTATTGATACATGCAATACATAGAAAAAATAAAATCAGATTGCCAGGAATACCAAATATCGAATTAAGCACAAAGAGTTATTTTATATGTCGTGGATTTAGGGATTTTTTTGAAAAAATATTGAGTATATTTGATGTGGGTGTATGGACATCTGCAGAACAAAAACAAACAAAAAAAAAACAAACAAACAAACATGGATGAGTTTTTTCCATTAAAAAGAACAGGATTGAAAAGGGAACAATTTAGAATTATATTAACACGCGATGATTGTTATCGGATAAAAAGACAAGGTTTTGATGGTGATAGGAATCCTTATGTATTTTCCAAACCTTTAAAAAAATTGGGGGGTTTTGGTGCTTAGTTACGATGCTAGAAATACAATGATTATAGATGACTCGCAAGAAAAACATTTTGTAATGAGGAATGGAACTGTATTATAACAAAAATTTATAATGGCTACAATGTCAATTGTACATTCTTGTTAGATCATATATGTCATTGATTGCTACACTCGAATGGTGTGAGTGATGCAAGGCCAATTGTAAAAAATATGGAACTAGTTTGTTAAAAATATAGTTGATTTTTGTTTGTCACTAATAAAATCTTTAGGATTTTGTATATTCAATTGTGTGATTACAGTACTTGTAAAGTGTTGAGTTTGTTTTTCAAAAGTGCAAAATTAGAATTTGAAAGTACCAAAATCACAAATTTAGGTATTGAAAGTGTTAAAAAAAATTCAAAAGCGCAAAATCAAGTTCTAAAAGTGCCATTATCATATTTATCATATTGGAAAAGTGAAAAAATGAGTTTCAAAAGTGGCAATATCAAAGGCAAAAGCACACTTTTGGAACCAATTTTTTCACTTTAAAAACCTTGATTTTAGGGTTTAGAAAGGTTTTTTTGGACTAGTATTTGAAGGGAATTGGACTAGAATAAATCCAAATTTAATGAAATAGGTGTTATGTTCTCAATATGTCATTATCACACCAAATATGTTCACATGAGATAGAGTGTTCTCATAAAGGGATCAAGACTATCTCAACTCATACCAAAAAACAACCCCCCATATGTACCCTAGTCCATCCAATTATTCATCCAGTAAGCTCGATCAAATGTTGTGATTAAAATCACGAGTGTAAACCTCATACACTTTGATGGGTAGAAATGTCAATGGAAGGTATTAAATTCTTGAGTCTTGTTATCACACAAGCTAGCATCTTAATATTGAGTCCTTAAAATCAATGATATATTATGGATAATTAAGAGGGAGGCCAACTCACCACACCTCGGCCTCTTATGCACTTTAGGTACCTCTTCTCTAACTGACAAGAGAAGTACCTAAATAGGATTACTGAAGTTTAATAATGAAGAATAAGGTGATATCAAAGAGTATGTCTAACAAAACAAAGCGTTTTGGTTTTATGAATTATAAATATAATGTGATGAAGGGATTGGAGACCAATGTCTTATCAAATGGGAAAATGGGATTGAATGGGAAAATGGGGTCAACCAACGATCACATGAGGGTTTCTTAGGAAAGATTAGAGAGGGATGTGTTTGTAGTGCACAAACTATTTTCTCTCCTCCATGCCACTTTGAATTAGTCCTAATCTTGGGTGAGGTATCATGCAAACTCCACCTTTGAACTATTGTCTTTTCACCATTCAAATCAAGCTTCAACTTCCATTTAATAATATGAAAAATCCACCTTTTAAATGTTGTATTATCATTATGCAACTCAAAATTTAACTATTATTTTCCAGCATGCAAAGTCCACCTTTGAATTGTTGTCTTAGCACCATACGAACTCAACATTTATTGTTTTCTGACAACCATACAAACTTGACCTTTGAACTTCTATATTAACATCGTACAAACTCAACATTGATTGTAATTTGAAAACCATGCGAACTTGACCTTGAATGATTGTTTAAAAAAGTATCCATGCAACTTAGGACTGTTGTTTTGTCACCATGCAAACTCAACCAAATTCTTTTATAACTATGCTATCTCAAGCATATAATGTACGAGAGTTCAATGCATCATTCTTCCTATGCTAGACATCCAGTGATTTCATGAAGAATTATAACATCCATCTCTGAAGTTTACTCATTTACGAATATACCATATAAATGAAAATGTGGAGATATCAATTCTAAGGTATGACTAACTAATAGTTCTAGTTATGTTAAAAGACCGATTTTCCCTTGAGGGGCTGTAGGAGATTACTACTTTGCAAAACTTAGGTGTTTGCTGCTACAAATAAATTACATACCTATGTAAGGTCAGAGGAAATGTATTCTTAAAGGGAATTTACCAAGGTTTCAAGAGAGAAACCATCATTTATATAGATGGCATTAGAGTTAGGTCAAAATTGCATAGAGTGACAATGAGAGACATTGAAACATGAAAGACAGTACAGTACGACCACTAAAAGCACTAAAAACTAAATTTATTATCCACAAAGAGCAGAGATAGAGAAATATACAAGCACATACCAAGGAAGCCTTGAAGGAATCTCAACATGGCTAAGAAGACTGGTCACTCCCATACGATGTTGAAACTTAGATCCAATCCACAAGATGAACAAGGTTGGGTACTTCTAATTAATGTGTCAACATTTTGATTATAGGTATATTGAACTAAACATTGTCATAATGTGTGTATAATAGAATTTAAACTTTTGTTCTAATATCCATGCATGCTTAATTAGTTTTTCTTAATATAATATAAAAAGAAAAAAAAATGTGTTTTTGGATGAATTTTTCCACGCAGCAAATCACTAAATCTATTATCAAAGCAAAATTCTAAAAGAAAAGGTTCCCTTTGCAGAGACATCAATGCATATATGGAATAGAAAGCTTCCTAAGAGTAACAACAAAACAAATTCTAATACTGAAAAACACCACAAATTCACATGAATCTAATTAGCTACACTCACAATATGAAAAATATCCAATAACAAATGAGAAAATACTTAATCCATTTTTTAATCGCTTCCTACAACTTTCTACAAGGAGATCCTAGTTGTCCATTTTCCATGGTGCAAGTTATTGCTTTCTTACATATTCCCTTCAATAATAGCCTAATGTGATTGAAAATATGATTGTAATCATGTCGCTATTTACTATGTGAATTTATAGCGTTTAGATCCCCCATTAGTGGCCTCTCTATCTAGGAAATTGGTTGGGTGTAGCTAGGGTTTTCACCCTAGCTTGTGCAAATGAGCACCTACTAAGGAGAAGGGACTCCTTAGTAGCAGTTCAATAAACAGTAATTAAAAGACAAGATATTAAAATGAAAATTATACTAAGCATGTGCATGAAACATAAAAAGACAAGAGATAATGTAAATGGTTTTTTTGTATTAAATATTTACCTCCAATGTGAAGGTTCGTGAAGTTCTTGCAATGATCCAAGAGGGTTTCTCCAAACTCTAGCTTTGCTCCTTCTCTTTCTCCAATGGTGGAAATGGGCCAAAAGGGGGCTCTCAATGGTGAAAGTAGCTCAAGGGTGAGCTAGGGTTTCAAGAGAGATTTTGGTAGAGTAAGGGTATACTTGATTGTGGATATGAAATAAGGGGTCTCCATCACCTATTTACAGGTTTTTGGTGGTGGAGTGCTGGCCCATGGTTTTGGGAACCATATGGTTTAGGTCAGCTGTATAGGGTTTTTTCCTCCTTTTTTCCTCATTATTTTATATTTTGTATTCCCTTTTTAGAGGGTTTTTGCTATTTTGAAGGAATTTTGGATATTTTTGGAGGGAAAAGGGGTTTTTTAGCCTTTTTGAGGCTTTTTGGATATTTTGTGGCCTTTTGGAGGCTTTTTAATGGGATTCGAGGGTTTTGAAGACAAATATGGTAGGAAATATGGACAAATGAGTCATGTAATGGGGTAGATGAGTTAGTGAGCACTTTTTGGGTGTTAACAGATTGCCCACTGATGTGTGAGGGCAAGAGCTCATCGCATGGCCGATAGACATCATAAGTCTTTGAATGGTTTTCCTGGGGTGTGGAGAAGAGAAGAAACAAACTGGAGCCCGAAACAATGATCCCGAACCAACTACAAAAACTAAAAGTACATAACCTCAATAATGGATGAGGAATAATCTGATCATATGGACGAGGTGGGCATTCCCATGCTCGTATCAAGATATAGAACAATAATAAAAATGGGGTCCAATTTATGGGGACCTGACATATACATGACCTCAAATAATGACTGAGGAAGAATCTCAATATATGGACGAGGCGAGCATACCCATGCTCGTATCAAGATAGATAAAAAAAAAAATAACTGTGAGGCCCGAAAAGGGGGACCTGCAGGATACATAGAGAACCACTGTGTACATCATAAGGGTCCAGAGGGGGACATACTGTTGGGATGACCATGTCTGAGCTGAAGAACTGATACATTGGAAGAACAACCGTGCGACTGAGTGTGGTACCAGAGGAACTGATGAGCTGCTAGATCATAGTGACAAGGGGTCATACTCTCAATGGTACACTGAACTGGAACTTAACTGGGTACTCGAGGAAGCATATGGTTGGATGGCTTCCGAATACAATCGCCAATCCAACCCGGAAATCCACGGGAACATATAACTGGGCATTCTGAAGTGACTCACCAATGTGCTAGAGTCGGGGGAAATCTGGGGTCTTCGACCAATAACTGAAGGGATATAAACCCTGCGCGATTCTTAATGATGCGATCAAGGTGTTGAAGTCGAGCATGTGAGAAACAACCAATCAGAGAGGCAATGATGACTCCTCTCAAAATGGTCCGTAGGCACTCACCACTGATGGTGATGGGTCCAAGGAGCAGGGACCTCTGGGTCTATCCTCTGGAATAGAGGGGATGTCGTCGACAGAGGGAGACCTGCAACTAGCAAGGCAATGATGTTTCCTTGATAGGAGCACGAGGTGGAGAACCGAAGTGTGAGAGTACTGATGGTAGGACTGACAAACTGTGGGGAATAACTGGGAAAGTGGAGTGGGTGGACTCAAACTTCCTTTGTTCAGAGTATGATGGTGGGGATGATCGGGCAGCGTATGAAACTGTCTGATGGGAAAGGGATCATAGCTGTAATGGATCAAGGATAGTAACTGGGATGAGGGAGACTCAAGCTGGTGTAAAATGGCAGGAGACTACAGACTACTCTGAACAAAGGCGACCTGATTTGGGGTGCTGCCGAGATGATCGATCATAGTGCCAGGAGGCACGGGGGGACTTCTTCATGGGTTAAGGAACGAGAAGAAGTGGGTAAAAAAATGGTACTGTCATTTGGATTTATACGAGCCCAGGACAGTTCATGCTCGTGATTGCTTTCAATTTTAAGGAATCTGAAAGCGATAAGAAGACTCTGAAAGAATGGAATGGTATTATCGTGTAGATTTGTATGAGCCCATGACAGTTCATGCTCGTGGTTGCTTTCAATTTTAGAGAGTCTGAAAGCGATAAGAAGACTCCAGGGCGTTTCTTTTTCGTGTGTTAGTCTCCAAGGCCCAAAGACGCATAAAAGGATGCAATGAAGAACTCTTCTAGCCGGTGTGACTAGAGTATTCCTTTTTCGTAATTAGTCTACCAGGTCCAGAAAAGGGGTAAACTTATACCAGATAGACGCCCTTTCAGGTACTTTAACGAGCATGAAAGGAAGCAAGATTGCTCGGAGATCTTTTCATTGTTTTAGGAGTAAGAAAAGAGCTTAACAGAAACTCCCTAAGTGCCTTTTTCGTAAAGGACTTGTCCGACCCGAAAAAGGGATAAAATTATACCAAACAAAAGGAATGGTCAGGCAAGGAGGAAGTGCTCAATCAAGGAACATTAATGATGACCAAGAACGAGGGTGGGGGGGAACACTGATGGGCCTCCTTGTGGGATAATGAATGGTGGAAAAATAACGAAATAGTTGCAGTATGACAGGAGTGAATGCCTCATGTAAAAATGTGGAACAATCCGATGGTGGTCGATGTGGGGTGCAAACAAAGGCAGCAAGGTGTCGGGACACAATGTTGAAACTGTACCAAGTGAGAGCGAGAAATGATCTCAAGCATCATCACGAGCTCGGAAAAATGAATCCGACGATATAAAGAGTGTCAAAAATGGATAACGGCCAATGTGGCACACAAACCGAGGCGACGGGGGGCATTTTGGAAAAAATACCCGAAAAATATGGGGGTGAGAGTGAGAGATGATCTCAAGCATCATCACCGGCTCGGAAAAATGAATCTGATGATATAAAATATGCGAAAAACGAAGAGCAGCCGAAGTGGCACGCAAACCAAACAACTAGTGGCGTCTAAAAAATGTGCAAAAAATGACGTGGAAAAAATAACGCAACGAGTTGACCATCATGACGGTCTCGTCGTGCTGATTCTAGTGGTGGAAACGGTTCGAAAAATAGACTCCGTATGGGTTCAGAACGGCCAAAGCAAGAAAAAGTCAACATACTATAAATAGTGAGTGGGTCCAACATGACAAGTGTCATTTGTACTATTTGACTTTGACTAGTGATCAGAGTGGACCAGAGGTGAGGTGGCGTTTCTGGACGATCCGATCAGCCGATTTCAGATTCGGGAGATACAGGTATTCCGTCAAACTCATACCTGCCTGTTTTTTGGGTTCGGGGGTGGGTAGTGGGTCCCAGGGGGTATTTGTACGGTCCACGTGGGGTGGACCACGGGTTTTTAGGAAGGAGCCGCGGTCGGAGACCGCGAGTTCCATAGCGGATGACGCGCATAGAGACAACGGGGTTCGACTCAGAACACACAGTCTGGGACCACGTGTTTTGAGGTTGATTACGCGGTTTGGGACCGCGTGTTCGGCCTTGACAGTCGCGGTTTGGGACCACGAGTTCAGCCTCCTCAGTCGCAGTGTTGGACCGCGAGTTCGGCCACAATAGTCGCAGTGTTGGAATGCGACTGTGGGCCGGAAAGCCGCGGTCAGAAATCGCGGCAAGGGGCCCTAAAGCCGCGTTTTGAAGCGAGCTGTTAGGACTTCCAGGGGGGGTAGGGTTTATTGCTTTGACATGAGTCTGATGAGTCCTTGCGCGTTTGACAGGATGCCGCTAGTATTGTGGAGGGAGCGGGAGATCCCGGATGAGATAGTGACGGTCATCTAGGAGGACCGTCATGTGCGGTCGGTATTGGGGTTGTGCGGACTGTTGAAGTTCACGCAGGTACCTATGATGCGTTCGGTAGGGTTGCTGCTGAACAGGCTAGTGAGTTTCTGGGAGCCAGACATACAGGCATTCAGGTTGCAGGGTGAGAGGGTGGACCTCACCCTGACAGATGTATACTTCCTGATGGGGTTGCCCTGTCTGGGTAGGGTGGCGGATACGCAGCCGCGAGTATCTGCAGATGTAGATATGGAGGACATGCTGGAGTGGTACTGTGCTCCAGAGGCGAGGGTGCATAGGAATGCACTCCAGCTGATACACCTACAGGAGCCGGCAGTGCAGGCTATTGTAGCATGCGTGGTTCATGTGTTGGGGTCCCAGTCACCTGAAAAGGTGTCCGGGGGCCAGATGCAACTAGTGGAGCGCGTATTGGATGGTGTCTACTATGCGTGGGGCCAGATGTTCCTCACGTGTGTGCAGCGATAGCTGACAGCGGCGAAGGAATCTGGCAATGATCCGGATTTATGTGGGAACGAAACAAAAGATAGCATATACAGAATCATATACAGAGATATATTGCAAATAACACAGTGATACAGTAAACACATATTCTATTAAATAGCGGAAATAGAACAGACTGTAAAATACAATAGCTGGAATGGTGGTAGCTATCTCTGAGAAGAGATGTGGCCGCTATGCTCATTCGTGCCAAGATGATTACAAAGAGAGGCCGAAAGGGCCTATTTATCATAAGCATGAGGGAAAGAATCCCAATCATCCAAAAACCTAACCCTAGAAGATGAACCGTCATAAAGTTTGCGGCCCCAAGGTGGTTAGTTGAACAGTCAACTTCCCAGGGTCATAACTTTTGCAGACAATCTCCGTTTAGGGCGCTCGGTAGCCCGTTGGAAAGGTCTAACCGAGATTTACAACTTTCGACTGGGCCCAAATGTATGCCGGGGGCAACCATTTGGTCCCCCAAATCGCCAAAAAAAGTCGTTTAGGGCCTCAAAATGGCTCCGGAAGTTCAGGACCCGAAAAACTGCTAAAAATAGTAATTTACCAAAATTGCCAGAAGACTGTTTTGAGCCAGTTGGAAGAGGTGGGCCGCCACCGATATCCACCTGGATCAATCCTACATCCTTAGGAAGCAATGGTCTCCATTGCGTTAAATCCCTTATCATATGTCGAGCTGTGTGTCGAGTTGAGCTCTTGGTGTGACATTTGCTGAAGTGGAAAGATTGCCTTACTTTGACATCTTCAGAGGGTAGTAATTGTTGTTGATGGATGCGCTGGAGCTGTTCAACAGTTTTGGTTGTTGTGGTATCCTTGGTATGCACCAGTGTGGATGGTTTCTTTTTGGAGGGGCCCCTTGAATGCGTGGCCTTGCACTATAGAGGTACCCGAATAGGCGATGCTGCACTAACTTTGTGTTTTTCTTGTTTCTGCTGAGTAGAAGGATAATCTGTAGAGGTTGTGGATGTCTCCGCGATCTGATGTTCACCTTCAGTGGCAATTGCGAATAGGGAAAATTTCCCAGTGTGGGAGATTATCTTTCTTCCTTGCTCGTTTGGGGTAGGTGCAACTATCTCTGGTATCTGATAGAGTTGTCCTCCCAAAGTGATAATGACACTGCGAGGTCGTGATTCATATACAGCATGACGCTTCCACATATATGGTTGTCCTAAAAGAACATCACATACTTCGAGTGGGGCCACATCACATAATACCTCATCTTTGAAGGGCTTGATGCCATATGGTAGGCGACATTGGTGACTGACACGGATCCTTCGTCCTTGGCTTAGCCATCCAATGGTGTATGGTTGTGGGTGTGGCGTTATTGGTAGCTCCAATCTCTTGATGACTTCTTCTGAGATCAGGTTCTTCTGGCTGCCGCTGTCCACAACAAAGTGTAGGGGAATTCCCTTCACCCACATCTGTGAGTGGAAAAGGCGCTCCTCTGCCTCGGACTCTTCAGGCTCCTCTGGCTGAATCTGTGTGGTGGCAACAACGGCACTGGGTTCCGCATCAATGATTTGCTTCCCTTTTTGCGTGGTTGTGAAATTAGGTTCTGAGTCAGAATCAGAACTGGGATCTGATTCTGAAGCTTTGATCTCAGCCACCAATGACTGTTTTGAGCGACATTCATCAGTGTTGTGCCAGGGGCTTTTGTGGAACTCGCACCACTTCCCGGTGTCCTTCTTTGTCTTTTCTTTGCCCTTCTTCGCTTGTGGTTGGGACTGGTTGTCCTTTTCTTGCCCTGTGTTCTGCGAGCCAGAGTTTCCCTTGCCCTGCTTCTGCGCAGGTCCGAAGTCACACTTGTTCTTTTGCTGAAATTTCTGCTCAATTTTGACAGCATATCGATAGGCGGATCCGAGTGAAGAGATTTCCAGGAAATCCATCTCTGTTCGGATGTATCGATGTAGGCCACTGCGATATTTCAGTACTAGGTGCCGCTCGGAGTCCTTGATACCTAGCTTTGTGCGCAAGGTATGGAATTTGTTGGTGTACTCCGACACCGTTTGGTCCCTCTCTTGATGCAGAATGGTCCATTTTGTGTACTGATCATCATAATTTCCAACAGGGTAATATTGTTCCTTAACGGCATCTATGAAAGAGGCCCAAGTCGGATTGGAATATTCAAACAATCCAGACTCGTCTGATGAGTTTTGCTCACAATAAGTTTCCCACCAATTTTTGACATGGGGGACGGCCTTAAGGAGCGCAAAGATGATCTTTTCCCTGTCGGAAAATTGGTGGACAGAGAAATACCCTTCTAGCAGATTCAACCATTTATCTAGAGCATCGGCATCGATTTGGCCTTCAAATAAAGGGATATCAAAATTAACTTGTACCTTGAAGGGAGTCGTATCTCCGAAATGGCTGCTCGTTGAGGGTGAATTTGCCGCTGTTGGCATGCGTTGAAGGATCTGGGCGAAATTATCCATCATCTCGTTCCTCTGTCGTGCGAGGGCTTCCTCGAGCAACAACTTGATAGGATCTACTGCTCCGTCGTCTCTCTTTTCTTCCGCCATGGGAGGCCGTTTGGGGCGGCGAGAGTGGTCTTCCCCAAGTGAAACTAGTTTGAGACCCAACTCTCTGTATCCTGACCTCGTCGGGGACATGCACCGAGAAACAATCAAAGAGCAGACCGCTCTGATACCACTGATCCGGATTTATGTGGGAACGAAACAAAAGATAGCATATACAGAATCATATACAGAGATATATTGCAAATAACACAGTGATACAATAAACACATATTCTATTAAATAGCGGAAATAGAACAGACTGTAAAATACAATAGCTGGAATGGTGGTAGCTATCTCTGAGAAGAGATGTGGCCGCTATGCTCATTCGTGCCAAGATGATTACAAAGAGAGGCCGAAAGGGCCTATTTATCATAAGCATGAGGGAAAGAATCCCAATCATCCAAAAACCTAACCCTAGAAGATGAACCGTCATAAAGTTTGCGGCCCCAAGGTGGTTAGTTGAACAGTCAACTTCCCGGGGTCATAACTTTTGCAGACGATCTCCGTTTAGGGCGCTCGGTAGCCCGTTGGAAAGGTCTAACCGAGATTTACAACTTTCGACTGGGCCCAAATGTATCCATTTGGTCCCCCAAATCGCCAAAAAATGTCGTTTAGGGCCTCAAAATGGCTCCGGAAGTTCAGGACCCGAAAAACTGCTAAAAATAGTAATTTACCAAAATTGCCAGAAGACTGTTTTGAGCCAGTTGGAAGAGGTGGGCCGCCACCGATATCCACCTGGATCAGGCAAGGGGTTCTGCTACGGGTCCTTTCTATGTGCGTTCTTTATGGAGCGGGTACCGACACTGCGGCCGCGAGTACCGGTTCGGGCAGGAGGGCTGCGGGAGCCGCGCATGGTGCGGTGGGGGGAGATGATGCGCCGTCGGGGTGGCGGTGAGGTGGGTAGGTACTTTACCCAAGAGTTGTACCTGCAGTGGCTACAGATGCCACTGCCACTGGATGACTACCCGTATAGGGATATGGACTACACCGGAGACCCAGAGGTACCACGGGCACCAGGACAGGCATGGGGACCAGATGGTACGTATTGATTTTCTTGCATGTTAGGGATGTCAAGATTTATGCATGATGTATGATGATATAGACTGTGACTTACTGATGTGTGATCTACAGATGTGGGTCCAAGACCATCGCCAAGACACATCGCGAGGAGAGGGCATGTGGCGATACCATCCCTACCGGGCCGAGGGGAGGTGCGTCGACGGGACGCAGAGGGGACTTTGGAGTCCGTACGAGTGTTTTTGGATCGGTTACTAGTTGGAGTGACGGACGAGGGATGGTGGGATGTGGATCCCGATGTGATATAGGATTGCATGAGGGCACCCCGGGAGTTCCGGTCGATTGCGATCCGGGTGGCTATCCTGGCGGACAGGGCTCGGGTGCAGGAGCCCGCAGGGGATGAGGAGCTACCAAAGGAGGAGCGGGGGGAGGACTCGGAGGTAGGTGATGTAGGCAGTGATGCAGGGTATGACTCTCATTAGGGAGTGCAGGGGACTCCCCCCGAGTTTTGTAGTTCCGGCATGTATCTTATGAGATGTATAGATTTTTTTGTGTATAGCTGAGTACGGGGGTACTCAGGACATGTATAGTCGATGAACATGTATGTTTTGATATATATATATGCACGTGGATGCACCTTTTGCGATGATGTTTTTAGTGTACGCACGTGGATGCGCTTATGGTTTGTGATATGTTTGTATTGCACGTGGATGCAAATGTTTATGTGACGATAGGCACGTGGATGCCCCTTGCAATCTGTTTGTGTTTTTTATATATTTTTTATGAGATGTTATGGGATGATGATGCATGATGGAGGTTTTACATGATGTGATTGATGTGCCAATCTAGGATGTTGTTAGCCATTTGATCTGCGACACTATTTTGAGCTCTTGGGACATGGGTGAATGTTATGGATTCAAACTGTCGGCTGAGTTGTTTTGTGCGCAGGAATTTTCTAAAGAGGCAGGGATCACGCACCTGGTAGCAGTTGTTGAGCTGGGAGACAAGTAGCTGGGAGTCAAGGAACACATGAAGGTGACGTATGCCCATCTGGAGGGCAGCAGTCAGGAGACCAGTCATAGCATCATACTCCGCTTGGTTATTGGTAGCAGCGCCTATACAGATTCCTTCAAGGTGAATCATTTCATGTGAAGGGGAATAGAAGACCCATGCTGCTGAAGCCAGGTTGGGAGACCAGCGGCTTGCTCCATCGGCGAAGCCAGTGTAATGAGGTGGAAGATGGTCCATCTGTGGTCATGCAAAAATGATGAATATGAGAGTGAGGTAAAAAAGGTGAAAAACAAAAAAGATAGAAAACTGTACAATACGGACCAATGGGGCCGCGAGTGATCTAGGGATAGAAGCATTTAAGGTACAACCCATTACGAGGGTTGCGCAAAGAGCAACCTTCTGAGTCAGTTAAAATGTATGCCTCCTTGCCGAGGCAAGTCTGCACGATGTAAGGGCCTTGCCACATAGATTCAAACTTTCCTTTACTGATTTTGTCATGGGCTTGGTCATATGCGAGGACGAGGTCCCCTTCATGGAAAGTTCGAGGGTGTACATGTTTGTCGTAACTAGCTTTGGAGCGGTTCTTAGTGGCTTCAATAGTCTAGAGAGTGGCATGACGATCTTCATCAGCTTGTTCGAGGGATAGCAGACGTTGCTCGAGTGGGGAGGTATCGGGGAGAAGCTCGATGGTGATTTGTAGGGCAGGTATCTGACATTCGATGGGGAGGACAGACTCTACTCCGTGAACTAAGTGAAACGGGGTAAAACCAGTGGCGGTCTTGGTAGAGGTACGGTAATCCCATAAGGCAGGGAACAACATGCAGTGCCAATTGGACTTATGCCGGTCAACAGTGCGTTGAAGGATGGTTTTAAGTATTTTGTTAATGGCCTCTACTTGGCCATTCCCTTGGGGGCAGTAAGCAGAGGAATATTGATGTTCAAACTTGAGGAGGGTGGATAACTCACGCCAAACGGAATCTTCGAAGTGGGAACCATGGTCTGAGACCAAATGTTTGGGAACCCCGAATCAAGTGATAACATGGTTAAAAAAGAAACAGGCAGCGGTATCAGCGGTACAATTGAAAGTAGGCATGGCTTCGGCCCATTTGGTAAACTAATCGACGGTGACAATGATGTATTTATGGCCATTAGCAGATGGGGGTTTACACGCCATGAAGTCGATGGCCCACTTACAAAAAGGACCAACGGTGACGACTAGGTGTAACGGAGCAGGTGGTGTTCGGGCCTTGGGGGCAAAAAGTTGGAAATTATGGCAATGTTTGACCGCTATGATGCAGTCGGTAAAGAGTGTGGGCCAGAAATATCCGGCACGGACAACCTTCTAGGCAGTGGCCATTCCAAAGAAATGGCCGCCGCAGGCACCGCTATGACAGTCATTGAGGACGTGTTCAGCTTCCTCGTGTGTAAGGCAACGACGAAGAATCATGTCGACCCCTCGCCGGTAAAGGACATCACCTAAGAGGAGATAGCGAGAGGCCTGGTGACGGATACGACGGCGTCCGTTGCGGGTGAATTTGGGTCGGAACTTCTGCGTGCGCAGGTATAGCAAAATATCACCGTACCATGGGTCATCAGACGAGATGGTGAACAAATGATTGTCGGGTAACTCATCAGAGATTTGGGGGGAAGGTACAAGGGAGGGGAGATCGGTGATGAGCTGGGAAAGTGTGAGGGCTTTGGTGCTCTTAGGGGTTTTGAAAGTAAGGTCATATTCCTGGAGGATAATGACCCATTTAGCAACACGACCTTGCAGTAGCCACCAGTTTAGGAGATATACCATGGGGTTGGAGTCGGCGATGACTGTGGTATGACTAAGTAAAATGTAGTGTCACAATTTTTGGACGGAAAAGACCACAGCTAGGGCGAGTCTCTCCTCATTTGGGTAACGTAGAGGTGGTACAGACAAGGTCTGGCTGATGTAATAAATGACATGCTCCTAGTGAGAAGCATCTTCTTGAACCAAGACTCCGGACACAGCATGCTTGGATGCCGAGACGTAGAGGATGAAGTCTTGAGAGAAATCCGGAGGGGAGATCAAGGGGGCTTGTGTGAGAGCTTTCTTAAGGGCTCTGAATGAAGCTTCTGCTTGCTCATCCCAGACAAAGGGTATATGGGTATGGAGTAGGCGCAAGAAACCATGAACAGTGGTAGCATAATCAAGAACGAAACGACGGAGGAAATTGGATCGCCCCTACAGACTTTGGAGCTGTCGGAGCGTACGAGGAGAGGGAAGGTCTAAGATGGCTTGGAATTTCAGGGGGTCAATAGTAATTCCTTTCTGGGAAACAATGAAACCCAACAATCGGCCTGCCGGAACGCAAAAGACACACTTGTGTGGGTTCAAGCGGATTTGGTAGTTGCGACAACGCAAAAAAACTTGCCGAAGGTCGTTAAGGTGGTCTGATCGTTTCCGGGAATGAGCTGTAAAGTCATCAATGTAGACTAGCAAGATATGGACCAAGTCGTGAAAGCAATAGGTCATGGCCCGCTAGAAGGTGGCACCAGCATTTTTGAGGCCGAAAGGCATGACGTGATAGGCAAAGGTGCCCCATGGGGTGGTAAAGGCAGTTTTGTACTGATCCTCCTTTCGGATCTGAATCTGATTGTATCCAGAAAAACCGTCCATGAAAGACAGGACTTCATGCCCCGCACATGCATCGATGAGCTGGTCAATAAATGGCGTGGGGAAATTGTCTTTGGGACAGGCGCGGTTTAAATCTTGGAAGTCAGTGCATACTCTAATGGTGCCTTGTTTTTTGTTAACAGGAATGGGGTTTGAAACCCAGGTGGTATAAGCAATAGGATAAATGAATCCTGCCTTGCGAAGTTTCTCAATCTCTGCTTTGACATCTGGGAGCTTTGAGGAATGAATGGGACGCTGTTTCTGACGAACGGGGGGTACATCAGGCCATGTGCCAATGTGGTGCTCTATAATAGCGGGGTCCAGACCAGGCATTTCGGTATAGGACCAGGCAAAGACATCACGGAATTCCTGGAAGAGTTTTTTGTACTCCTCAATCTCATGCTCACTGCAGGAGGCTCCTAAAGTTATGAGTTCAGGTGTAACTCCTGGGGCAGCGATATTAATTTGGATGATGGGTGAAATATTGGCCATGTTACCTTCCTCAAAGGCATCCAGAGCAGGAATAGGGTCCTTAAACTAGTCGACCTTGGTAGGAAGGAAATATTTGGACTCAACCGCGAATTGGGTACCTGTGGTGGAGGAGGAATCTTCTGGGAGGAAATACGAATGATGGTGCATGTCGCCCCAGGGATAATCTAGGGCAGTCAGAGCCTCTAGGATCTCCTCATCAGTACGGAAAGTGTGGGCCGTCAAATTGGTTGACGAGGTAATGGTAGTTGAAGAGATCATATAAATGGTGTTGATCTCCCCAGATGGGGGTGAGATCGGGGGGTGAATCTCCTCAATGGTGGGAGGTGTTGTCTCAAGATCCACATTATTCATCTCGTAGAGAGCTGCCCTGTAATCAGGGAGATCAGGACAGTGATGTGAATAATGGCCGTAAACACCGCATATTGCACAAGGGTGGTTAGTGCGTAATGATTTATCACGAGGCTTAGGGGTTGGATCTAGTTTGACAACCCGGATATTGGGGTCATCATCAAGCATCTGCATGTGTTCCTGTAATGCAGGTAACTGTGGAAATTGATGAGTCGCATGGCCTAACTCATCGCACAACGAGCATTTGGGAGGAGCACGAAACACGGGGGGGTGGGTTGACTGTCTTGGGAGGTGGTACAACAGTGTAAGGTTGGGGGCCTCTGCCCCCAGTAGGTTTGGGAGGAGGAGGGGGATTCGTGGAGGACGAAGGGGTAGCGACATCGGGGGGTGGCTGAGTGGTAGTATCCATGAGTTGCACTGGTTGTAGGACGACACTTGGTGTCGGTGAGGGAACGGGAGGCGAAAGATACCATACGGGTAATCCCAAGGTTAACCTAGGGAGGCTAAGGGTAGCCATAACCGGGGCGCTTACTACTCCCGAAGGAAGGACTAGGAAGGAGATTGTGTGGATGGGTGTAACACCAATGTGGCTAGGTACCAATGGTGGTTTAGGCAACAAGGGTGGTTGATTTTTAGGTGTTTGTGTATCGTGGGAAAGGGTACATAAGTCAGACACTTCAGGTGCAGATGACGGGGGAGGAATGGATTGGAAGGTGGATGTCATCGGCGGGTCTGAGTAAACTCCAGGTCCCAAGGAGGAAACAAACGAGGTAGCGGTACCACTAACAGGTTTTTCAACCATGGGGAGAACATTTTCGGGTGTAGCGGGGGCATTTGGATCGTAGTAAGTGAGTTGGTCAATCTTGACCACGCATCCGTCATGGGGGAACATCATGGTATGAAAGACAGAGGAAGCTACCGCCCGCATAGCATACATGTAGCTGCGACCAACTAAGAGGTTATAATCAAGCTGGGCGTTGATGACCTCTATGTCAATGAGTACGGTTTTACCACCTAACTGGACGGGGACATTAGCTAGGAGACCTTGGGGTTGAGCCGAACGACCGTCATAGGCGCGCAACGCAGTGGTGGACTGCTGGAGAGTAGGGGATCCCAACTTCTTCCATACGAATGTGGACATAACGCATGTAGAGGCACCTTCATCGATGATGCATCGATGGATAACAAGATTCTGAACGGAAACAGAAACTTGGAACGCTAAAGTGGAAGGCAGGCGTGGTTCAGACTGGTCCAAATCGAAGGCCATCAAATTCGAATCATTTGGGTCAATAGCCCCAATGGCTGAGAGTAAAGTCTTGCGCTGTGAAGGACAGTTTTTCAAGACTTCTAACGCAGACATGGCTGCGGGGGATTGGGCTAAGTCATCTACAATGTTGTAGTTTGACACGGCGCGCGCACTGGGGTTATTGTTGATACGGTGAAGTGGGAAATGAGGTGCTTTGGAAGCGCCCTCTAGTGGAGGCGGAGGCATACGTAACGCCTGATCAGTCGGATGAGCGTTATTGTTTTTATCGGTGGGAGGGGCTTCAGAGGTGGAGCCATATTGGTTCCGTCAGGTTTGTAGGTTGACATCAGCGGAAGACATCATCAACAAGTGGTGGGTACCTGAATCGCACATGGGTTGATCAGGAGCAGCATATGTGATCTGTTGTTGTTGTGGTGGCGCGTTGGCTTGAGGGGGAGCCAACGACTGAGTGTTCACTACGCCTTGGTTTGGTAGGGGGTTTTGCAGCACCAAAGGTAGCTACTGAGGCTGTGGGGGGTTGGTCGGCGCTTGAGGAGCTGCATGCCCTTGGTGATGAGCATCATCAACCCAGAGTTTCCGAGCTCGCTCCAAATGTGGGAAAGCATGTGTGTAGTGGCCATAGACCCCGCAAATAGAACAAGGATGGTTTGTTCGCAAGTTAGGGTTTTTGGCCTGCTTGGGTGGCCGATCAGGATTTTGGTTGGCAGGGGCCGCGTTATTGTTGTCTGGGGGATTGGAAGGTTGACCACCTTGATCAGGAGGAGGGTTGTTCCCACAGTTATGACCCTTGCCACAGTTTTGTTGGCCCTGTTGGCACTGGTTATTTTGGTTTTGTTGCGGCGTTTGTTGGGCGTATACTTTCCCTTGGGCAGTAGGTGGGTTCTGAGGTTGTGCAGGTGCGGGAGCAGGCTGCGGTGGATAGTATGTAGGTGGAGGCTGCGCAGGTGCAACACCTTGTGGGGGTTGTTGATATGTCTGTGGAGCGGGTTGTGGGTTGGCTGCAGGGGCTGCCTGTGGCGGGTAATAAGCGGGTTGGGCTTGAGAGGACACAGGAGATGGGGCAGCCTGTGGATGGTAGTACGGCTGAGGTGCGGCCGGGGGAGCATAAGCAGGGGGTGTGTGTCCAAAGCACTGAGGTGGACACGAGGGTCCGTGAGAATGGTGATGATGTGCCATAGGAGCATACGAATTGGTGGCTCCGGACTGTGAGGTAGCCCGCGAAAGGTCGGGGCCATGGTTAGGACGTGCTATGGAAAAGGGTTGGGGATGTGAGGCGATACGGCCAATGATTCCGTCTGCGGCGTGGGATTCCCTCGGCGCATCATGCTGGGAGGACTCGCCACGAGGGGCGTCAGGTATAATGGTATAGAGGTAACCCGACTGGGCGTATATGAGGTCAAATTACTGGGCTTTGAGGATGGCCTCTTCTTCAGACTGGGGTCGTTCGGATGCCACATCCTTGGCAATGACAGGAAGGAGGGATTTGAGGAACCAATATAGGAAGATATGGTCATCTAACTTGATCTTGCAGAGGCTGCGACGTCGACGCCACTCATGAATGTGGTCAGTGATGTGGGTAGCTGTGTTCTGTCTACAAGACAATAAGATCTCAACTCCCGCGTCATAACGGACAGGTAACTGAAAGAACTGCAGGAAGGTCGAGGCAAGGGAGGTAAAGGTGGCATGGGTCCCATGAGGTTGCTCAATGTACCACTTAGCTGCAGAGCCAGTGAAGGTGCGTTGTAATAGATGGAGGCGGACAGAGTCATCCACTATGGAGTTGGAGGAACACCATAGATGGAAGGACATGATGTGGTTTTGGGGGTCCTCACCTGCCTTTCCCTCAAACTTAGGGATGTCAGAGGGGATCTTGGTGGGCATGTGAGGCCATGCAGGATCGTGTCTAATGGGATCATTAGTCAGTCGGGCTAGGTCAGGAAGGTTGAGGCTAGCCATGAATGGCAAACTAGTAGAAGGATGTGACATACTAGTGGGTGTGACCAAATTGGGGCCAATGCCCCCAAGTGGGGGGGCTGGGTTTGGGACGTTGCCCCCAAGTGGCGGGACAAACGTGGTATGGGACAGTCTTGCACCACCCAGGGTAGTGTGGGTCACTGAGGGAGGTGGGGCAGGTATTCCAGCTACTGGAATGGGTGCAGTGAGTGGAACGATAGATGTAACATCCCCATTATTGACCCCATTACATTCAAATGTAATTGATGTAATATTGTTATGAAATCATGGTGAGGAGCTCAAGGCCAAGGCCCCGCCATCGATTTAGTGATGTATATGCTTTGCGTGCTAGCTAGGCACATTGGAATTTCAACATCATGTAATATGCATTTTAATAAAAACACCCACAACTAGCTATGCAATGCAACAAAGAGATGGGGGCATGATTTCACAAGGAATTGGGAGGGAAAACATTCAAACCCTTGAGCCACTAGAGTCAAGCCAAGTGTCAATGAGAGAACCCATCAAACCCTCAACTACCCATGTTGACTTTTGTACCCAACCATTGATTTCTCCCAAGAGTTGGTTGGGGTAGTTAATGCCTTGGGAATGGAGAGGTATGGTTGTCCAAATTCGGGTATGGGCAAGCCACCCTTCATGGAAAAACGTGTTGGTCTCCTTGGGCAAGAGTAGAGCCACGAAATTGCTCCCTAAGCCATTAGGAAACCATCCATTTTCCTCTCTAACGAGTTAGAACCACCTGGGCGTTTTCCAGGCATGTTGGCTGCATTTTTCTTCATTCTCCCAGCAGAGAAGGGCGTTTTTGTGATGTATACCAGTGAGGAAGAAGGTAAATCGAAGGAGGGGGTTCAATGGTGATCATGTTGGGCTGTTGAAGGGTGATATATTTGGGGAGAAATCATTTTTCCCCCTGTGGTTGTTTTTCCCATCCTACAATCCGTTTTTGGTTGGGAACGTTTTTGGGAAAACCCATGGCCATCTTATTTGTAAACCCCACTGTCTAAAATGTGTATCCATGCCCCTGTTTGTGCTTACTGTGTGAGAGAAGAGTATGTTGGGGTATGGGTAATAGGTAATCCATTGTTCTGACGTGAGCTTGAGAATGAACATCCATTGCTCAATTGTAGCCTGATAAACCCAGCTATGGACTGGCTTGGCTCAGAAGGAATGATTAATTGGTTGTGAGAGAGTGAATGTCCCCTTTTCCTTGAAGGAATCATGCCCAGCTCGGGGGTGGCCTTCGGATGCACTCAGTATAAGCTGTCGAAGAGCCTATGGCTGGGTGGAACGTTGCAGCGACATAGCTAGTTGCTTGGGTAGTTGGAAAATGAAGATAAGTGTTTTTATGCCTCTATATTTACTTCTGCACTGTATTAATTCAAGGATTATTTTGATATGCTAGATAAGCATGAAGCGTGTGTGGATGTTGTTTTTAATTCCGCTGTGCATAATTGATTTGTTTACATCTGCACATTCATATTTTATTTATATAAATCTAACTAATGGGCTGAGTTCTTGTGAAAGCCCTAAATTTGGCATCATGTACCCTGCCTTGCATTGGCGGAAATGGGTGGGTACGTGACAGTAGACATGGGCCCCATCGAAGGCATACCCAAAGCAGGTGTGGTAGCTGGGGTGGTGGTGGATGCTCCACCAATGGTCCCTACCAAGAAAGGGGTGGAAGTCACGCCGGCCATGGGGCTGGTGGGTGCAGTGTAAATGGGGTTCTCAGACTCTGCCTCAGAATCGGAGGTAAAATAAGGGGCGTCAAGATCAGGTGACAGAGTTCTATGCCGTTGACGAGTGGATTCAAGTGACAAAGCTCGAGATCTATGATGAGTGGTATCAAGTGATGATGATCTAAGTCTATGACGGGTGGTGTCAAGTGAACCGTGCTGTGGGGGCTCGCCCCTGAGGCGTCGAAAATGTCTTGGGGACTCAATGGTGACAGATGGTGTCAAATATCTGGGGGTTGTGTTGAGTGAAAAACAGCTCAAAAACCCTAATGCAATCGAGTGTGCAGAAGGAGAGCTCAAAAAATATGGCACTCAGGCCAACAACCAACTCAAAACACCTACTGTAACAGTTGTGCTACAATAAGTGGAGTATCAACAGAAATGGTCAGAATACCAACAAGCATACCAACAAGCAGCAGGTTTCCTAAAAAATAAAAAATTGTGGACTCGCTAGACCAAAAGGAGGTAAAGGAGCATGCAAGCACTTAACTAAATAGTATTCTGACTCAACTAGACATATCCTCTGCAAGGTGATGAAATCCAAGTCAGACATTATGGATAGGAGAGCCAAGTGGCTAAAGATATCGCCCTACCGCGAGGGACATCGGGTATTCAATCCTAGAAGAAAGGAAACTAAGATACCCCATTCATGACACATCCAAAAAGGTGAATCTGCTGTTTGGTCCATTTACCGCAGTACCCCTATACAGGGATACTCCGAGAACTGCAAAAGGTAGCCCTTCGGTTACTGAATAGAGTGCGGTATTCCACTCAGGCCTCCGGAACCAGTCTGGCGACTTCAACCCTCCTAGGGGAGAGGCCCTCTGATAAACTGGTCGTGACCATGCCAAAAAATACTAGGGGATTTTGTTTCCCTAATGGACAACAACTATGTCTCAAGAGTAAGCAACCGAGGGGTGTTATTTGGACGCCTATCCCCCCGATCCTACCTAACTACAAATATTCTTATGTGTTCCCCAAGTGGGGTTAGAATGTTGGTTAAGTACTTTTTAAGGCTCACTTGAATTAGGTGACAGATTTTGTGCATGTGAGGTGATGAACCCAAATAAAAGTGCCACAAGGGGGCAACTTTCTAACTAACAATAACAAGACAGAATGTAAACTTTAACATGCAAAATTTTTTATTTTTCAAATTGTTTAAAAAATGATTCTGTAAATGTAACAGAAATAAAACTGCAGAAAAGGCTGTAGGGAAGTATGGCTGCAGGTAGGACAGATGGCTGTGCAGGTGCAGAAAATATTGCAGCAAAGGAGCTGGGTTCAAAACAGGGAAAAAATGCAGAAATCAGACTGCGGGTCTGTGGCGAAACAGAGCGGTCGGATCGTGGGAAACAAAAAAACAGGTGCGGGCGGGTTGCATGTTTCTGGCCGAATGCTGAGGTTGGATCGCGGGAAACAGAGCAACAGGCGCGGGCGGGTTGCGGGTTTCTGGCCGAATGCTGTAGTCGGGTCATGGGAAATAGAGAAACAGGCGCGGTCGGGTCGCAGGAAAAGGGCTTAAATCCACGGTCGGGACGCGGAAAAAGGGTCAGCAGACGCAGGCGGGTTGCAGAAAAAGGGCTGGAAGCTGCGGTCAGGATGCCGAAAAAGGGTTAACAGCCGCAGTCGGATTGCAACAAACAGGCTGATTAGCCGTGGTCATATCGTGGGTAACAGACTTGAATCCACCGGCAGAACGCCGAAAATAGTCTGAGAGCCGCGGTCGGGTCGCAGGTAAAGGCCTGAAAGACGCGGTCGGAACGCAACTGCAAGGATAAAAGTCACGGCCGAAAGGGACAGCCGAAAGGAAAATATTTAAAAACTAGAACCAGAAATTCAAACCAAGGGGAGTCGCCAAAACTGTAGCTAGGGTTTTCACCCTAGCTTGTGCAAATGAGCACCTACTAAGGAGAAGGGACTCCTTAGTAGTAGTTCAATAAACAGTAATTAAAAGACAAGATATTAAAATGAAAATTATACTAAGCATGTGCATGAAACATAAAAATACAAGAGATAATGTAAATGGTTTTTTTTGTATTAAAGATTTACCTCCAATGTGAAGGTTGGTGAAGTTCTTGCAATGATCCAAGAGGGTTGCTCCAAACTCCAGCTTTGCTCCTTCTCTTTCTCCAATGGTGGAAATGGGCCAAAAGGGGGCTCTCAATGGTGAAAGTAGCTCAAGGGTGAGCTAGGGTTTCAAGAGAGATTTTGGCAGAGTAAGGGTATACTTGATTGTGGATATGAAATGAGGGGTCTCCATCACCTATTTATAGGTTTTTGGTGGTGGAGTGCTGGCCCATGGTTTTGGGAACCATATGGTTTAGGTCAGCTGTATAGGGTTTTTTCCTCCTTTTTTCCTCATTATTTTATAATTTTTATTCCCTTTTTAGAGGGTTTTTTCTATTTTGGAGGAATTTTGGATATTTTTGGAGGGAAAAGGGGTTTTTTAGCCTTTTTGAGGCGTTTTGGATATTTTGTGGCCTTTTGGAGGCATTTTTGGCCTTTTGGAGGCTTTTTAATGGGATTTGAGGGTTTTGAAGACAAATATGGTAGGAAATATGGACAAATGAGTCATGTAATGGGGTAGATGAGGTAGTGAGCACTTTTTGGGTGTTAACATTGGGTGAGGGAAGATTCGCTCAGACTAGTGACAAGATAAATTGTGTGATAATAAATTAATTAAAAACCAAGCAAAAATACAAGACACAAGTGTGTGTGTAATAAGTGGTGCATTCTTAATGCAATCTTATCAAACCGCATTGTTCCCTCACTGAGGATTTTTTTCAACATTAGTATGATTGCTAAAGACGAAGGATTTTGTTCAACATTAGATTCAGTTATACTCTTGATTTGGTGCTATATTCCTTCCATCAAAAAATTTGGAGGAATAAAAGTGAGAGATCTGTAAATACTTGTATGGTATCAATACCCCCATTCTTCACTTAAGTGTGTGAGGATAAGGGAATATTATTTCCAAAAGGAATATTTGGCCTATAAGTGTTGTATGAGTGTCGTTTCAAGGTTTTGTGCATTGGGGATGGTTCTTGGGTTTATGTGAATGGTTAGAGGATGAACATCAACATATTAGGGCCTAAAAGAGGCTTGTATATATCATGGACCATGCACACAATAAAATCCCACCACAAAGGCCTTGTAAAGTGAATGTTACTAGCTTTTTCATATCAACAGTGGCTCTCAGGACCTTTATCATGATTTGAGAATCAAAACTAAGGTTATAGACCCTATAATATGCTTATTTATGTCTAGGATAGTTAATATGTTGACTATATCCCACTCCTAGGCTAAGCATTCCCTATGTAGGCCCTGTGTGGTAGTCTACGGAATCACAAATGGAACAGGATCCCAAGGGGAAATTGGTATGGCCTTAGACCCTAAATTTCGACCAAAACCCATGTCATGGGAAATGAGATACATCCTTGTAGTTATAAATATTGAAATGATCACCATAACATAATTGTATGCCAAATATTCCCTATGATGTTAACACACACACACAATGTATACTAATCCCTATCGCTAAATTAATACACACACAATGTACTCTAATCCCATACTCACTAAATTAATACCCCTTAATCCCATTATACCCTCAATCCTCTAACCCCATACCCCCTACCCCTACCCCTAATAGAATACACCCTAACCCACTCGAAACTCAAACACATAGTCTGCTAACATCCCTAACCATTGATTATGTTGTGAGAACCAACTCTATTGGGTGCAACCTATAAATCATCACCATATCTTTCTCACACATATTATATGTCATAGTGACAACTTATTTAGTCTCATTGGCTTCAAGCTATTGATTGTATTTCCTTTACTGCATTATGCCATCTAATACCATAAAGCTATTAGTTTACATTAAATATGGATTTTCATGGTCTTGTTTGGAAGGATTGGATATGGTTGGAGGCTTTTTATGGGTCATTGCACAAAGGAACTCTATGCTAATATTGATCATTTTGTTTCATAATATAGCATTTAAATATGAAGAGGACCATCAATGAATTTTAAGGATGAATGGAACAAGAGGAATTAAGGCATATCGAGGTCTTACTCTTCCTTTAAACCACATGTTTGGGTGGTTGATTCTATGTAATACTATCACGATTAAGGATTGGGTATATCATCGTGGTTTCATTTATTGATGTTGTGTGGTGTAGCACAAACTTGCAACAATTAAGCATATATTGTGGAATTGTTCAGTTGTTAGAACATTTCGACCTTGGATAGTTGCTTGGTACAATATGCTACTATCTGTTGCTACCTTTCACTAGAAAGTTGTTTTTTGGAGTATATTTTTGGAGACAAATTGTCTAGATCATCTCTGATCAAATCAATGAGCTTTTTTTTTTCTTTTGGTGATTTTAATGTTCTATAACATTTCATGAGGCACGATTCTCATTGAATTTGAGAGAAGGTTCTACATTCCAATTGTGTTTGGATCTTTAGTTTTCAATAAGAATTGGCATGTTTAGGAAGGGATATGGATTCTCTATCGCTTGGAGGAAAAGCATATATGTTGGTGATCTTCGCCTATGTAGGCTAGTTTTCTATTCCCACCCTTTGGATATTGGATATTTTGATATTAATGTACATGTTTATTGATGGTTAATGAAATATATGATGCTTTTTTAGGAGAAAAGGAAATCAAGATATATGTTGGTACTCTTGGTGTATTTAGGATAGGGATTTTCTTATTCCCACTCTTTGGATTGCAATGTGAGAAATATTCAACAATTTATTCCTTGATTCTCCATATTCACCAACCTACGAATGAAGCCTCCTCAAAATACATTTAAAATTGAATTACATAGATTCTATTAGAAAGTAAGAAAAGTTGAAGTTAGTTATAGCCTCAAAATACCATAATTAAGTTGAAAATTGAAAGGAGCCTTCGACAACGAATTGTGAGAGATGTCTTTAGAAAAATCCATTGTGAAAGATGTGTACTTAGTACAAGGGAGATGTGTCAAGTATGTTAAGAAATACCAACAAGCTAGGACGTGAATTCACTCATGATCTTAATAGTTCAATATAGAAACCATTTTTAAATTTCAAAACAATCCATTAGCAACGGAGCAAGGACATTGCCATCTCATAGCTATTGTTATAATAACAAACATTCAAGGAGAAAAAGAAAATTGCATAATAACTTTTCCATGCTCAAGCAATCCTCGAAATCGTACCAAAATGTATTTATTTTCACATAAAATATACACATACCATAAATTATATTCAAACTTTTACATAAAAATATAAGTGTCAGTTTAAATTTTTACATTAAAATGGAGATTAATTAATTTTTATATATTATAAGGCATAAGTAAGCATAATACGTCCATGAACTTTGGTTAATTAGATATTTTTGGTTATCGAGTAAGACATAAAACTTCTCTTGATTAGCTAAGAGTTCATCCTCCTTGGATGTAAGGAAACATGTTAATGGCCCAAGACCCATTTGGTAGAAGTGAAAGTTTGTTCCCTTATAGACCATCAGTGGGTTAACTCCGATAGCGTGGTTTTCCTTGAATAAAGGTGATGAGTTAGCCCTCATTCACGGATAGTAGCGAGAGATTGTTTTCCTCATTGTCGATTGACAACTGAGTTATGATAAGCTTTTCCTTCCTAAAAAAAAATTTATCTTATAAAGTGTTAGGAAGAAAATTAAATCCCAACGTTTTACCTACTTACAAAAAGGTCACCTCAAAATAAATGGAAAACAACCAAATTGATGTATGGAAAAGATAGACACTAACTAGTATATGAGAAGCATCTACTATTGTCATTGAAAAATTAGCTTGAAGTTTTAATATTGGGCACGAAAATTGGAAAATTTTATTGTCATAGAGTGATGATATTGCCATTTTAAACAACAATGAGGAGGTGGTGGGAGAGTCTTTGGCCTTTACATTATCATGCAAATTTACATTTTGCATTATCTATTCATTTTCCACATCCCCTTTTAAGAATATGAATCTTTTCATTGCTTCCCCTTTGAAAATAATAACTATTACATCTATAGTGATCAATATAGATATTTCTCTTGTTTGTAAATAATAAATACTACATCTATAATAATGAGTATATCTATTTCTACCTCCATCATCTAACGCATGATATGATGGCTTGGGGCCCACACATAGCCCATGAATTCTAGAGGAAAATGTTATGTATTCAAACTCTATATTTTGATCTTGGATTCTGTCTAAGGTCATGATAGCCATCCTCAATGTGTCAAACTCAAAATGACCATCATATCTTGATTAGATGACAAAGATTCCCTTTGCAAGACTTATGTGGTGTCCAAGGGACACAAGTATGAATCACAAGCCCCAAAGACAAATATTATGGTATAATATCATATATTTTGTCATTGAACAACATCATGGGAACTAATAACCATATCTAGTGTTCTAGGCTTCGAAATGAGCACTGTATCCCACTTGTATGACAAAGATTCCCTATGGAGGGAAAATGTGGTGGTTTGGGACCCCACACATGGACCATGAGATCCATAGTAAAATGATACAACATAAGGTCCTAGATTTTTCCTTATACCATGGAATGCTCCTCAAGATCCATCCCTAGTGTGCCTATCCTCAATGTGGTGTCCTTATCTCACATGTAGGGTAGGGATCCACTACGCAAGCCATATGCAATGATGTGGGTCACTGTGCAAAGACTATGAGCCCAATAGACAAATGTTTTATCCCAAAAAAATGGTATTTGGTATCAAACCATGGATTAGTGACCAAGAATCCCCCATGATGTTACACAAATCAAAATGGCCACCATATCCCTGTCATAGGTAAAATATGGGCTAGGGGCTCATGGATGGTCGCATGTTATGGACTTAAACTCTTGATATTCATCCTGGACCATGACTTGGGTCATGAGAATCATCACTAGTGTAATAAATCTTGAAATGTGACACCATATCCTACTCACATGCCAAATATTTTCTATGCATGGCCTTTGTTATTTCTTAAGGCCCCACACATGGCATGTAAGGATAAGATTTAGATTCCATGGACTTAGAACCTATTTTTTTGCACCAAGCTATGCCCTTATCCCCAAGAAACATATAAAGTCTTTCAAACCTTGAAATCACCACCATATCAAACTCGTAGGTCAAATATTATGTATTAATATCATCCTTGATGCCCCACGCAATGAAACAAGGCATGTGAGCCCCATAGAGATATATGTTATGACCCAATGCCTCACATTTTATCCCTAGACCATGGCATGGATGTCGAGAACCATCCTTGGTATGTTAATTATCAAAAAGATGGACACATTTCACTCATATGTTAAATATTTCCTATGTAGGGCATGTGTGGTTGCTTGAGGCGCTACACATGACCCATGAGATGTAGAGAAAACTATATAAACTTAGGCCCTATGTAACATCCTGAAAATTCATAAAAATTTAAAATTTTTCAAGTAAGGCATTTATGACTAAAGTTGATGTGCGGAAGTAGAATAAATGTCAATCTAATAATAACACTTCATAATGTTTGAAAACATATTACGACAATACTTGCTTATGTTGATCTATGGAACTATGTGATGTATTTATGTTCACTTGCAATACAGTTTTCTTTAAATGTGCTGACAGTTTGTTTTTTGATGATGATGAAAGGGGTCCTACGGGGTACCCTGACGCTTACTTAGCTTTGTATCTAAAGCATTGGAACCTTGATGTTTGCAGAATATAGGTAAGAGCAATAAATTCAAGGTGTCCTACAGTAATGTTCTACTTTCCATCTTATGTTATAAACTATAGAAAGGATTTACTTCCCTTCTTCAAGTCAAGTACCTTAGTGAACTTCATGAAAACTTCATCCTAGTTGGTTTTAATTTAATTATAGTTTTAAGATCTACCTTTGTAATTAAATACAAAAATAGAAGCACCTTCTTATGAAAACTAGTTTAAGGAAGCTGACTTGTAGTTTCATAACATATATTTTAACCACTTCCATGCAGATGTCATTATATTTAAACAATGTAATGCTTAGGCTATTTGTTCAATATTAATTTGATCAAGGAAAACATCATCTTACTATATGTAACCTCTCTTCTATGCTATTTGTATAGTGATAGAATTATTTAATTCGTGGGTTCCTTAGTATGCACTATGAATTAATATCATGTGCCTTTGTGAAAACATAGGCTAAATGCAAAAATACTATTCATTACTATAATATGCAACTTGCCATGCGATTTCCTATATGCAATTGTAATGTATTTCCTATATTATGAACTATATGCAAATCCTATGTAATTCATATAGTGTGTAAACTATATGCATATTCCATGTAATTCTTATAGTGTGTAAACTATATACAAATTATCATACAGTTCCTATAGCATATAAACTGTATGCAATTCCTATATGTGTGAAGTTTATGCCTTGGTTCAAATATGAAACAACATGAATATGCGAGCATCAATGTGAAACTTTTAGATCATGTGATTGATACCTAGTTGATTCAATACCATAATGTAAACTATGACTTACATTGATATATATATTATGACAGGGTTGCAAACATAACCAATGTGCCAATGTATGATAAGGACATGGTATTAATGATGTAGTGGACATGTGTTGGTAGGCATTTGTAATCCAACCTTGGCATTAAACACTCCTATCTACTAGCTCGGTGGAATATCTCAGTGGCTTCTATCGTGGTGTTTAACACGTGAAGGCATCGTGAGAATACAGTCAACATGGTCGAGCTGTACATGGTTTAGCTTGGGGGTTAACTGAGCTGGTCTCCACGGTGGCAATGGTTATTAATGTGATCATAAATGTAGTGGTTTCCTGGAAATACGATGTGTTGTGATATAGGATCTCCACCGTTGATCTTATGATGCTCTCGGGCTTTGGGACTTAACCCTAATCCTCCATTAAGTCTCATAGATGTTGTTTCCTTTGGCATTCATTGTGTTAGAGAGTGGCTTGGTGGAGAGGCCGACTGGCCTGCGTGAGCATAGGGTTTGTTAGTAGGTCTTCTTAGCACCTCTTCCAGGTTTCGATGACAAGATCGCTGACTGTAACTAATCTCTCAAAGCCGAGCTTTTAAATGTACTGGCTTGCTACAGTCGTTGGAAGTTGGAATAACTTTCAGGGTTTATGATAGCTTCGTGAGTAGATTGGACCAGAGGTTTGTTTCCCTTGCATGTAAATAGTGGTTTCTCAGAATGGTTTCCATTATTCGCTGCATTTGTTAACGAGATGATGGCTCTAGTTTCTTCGTTGGCTGTGGCGTTTCTACTGCCAAAAGCAAGATTTTAAAGGTAAGACTCGAAACTTATCTTGCTATCGTTATATGTGATTTTTTTTCCAAAGCTTCGCTATGCATCTTTTAACCCTCCAATTTTTGGATGGCAGGTACTTTACGTTGCAGGTTGAAAAGCTTGAAGCTACCACGCGGTAATGCTCAACCAACCGGTAAGCCTCGACGGTTTAACCCCTATAGGTTACTCTTGGAAAATTTGTTGGCCATTGTTTTGGTTTAGATGATAGGTTGGGGTTTGGAGAAACTCAGGTGTCGTGATACTGTAGTTGTTCCAAAAGATGAATGGAAAGATGATGGGATCTTTGGCCTATTTTGATGCTAGCACTGGCAGTGATTCGCTGTAGAATTTCTTCTTGAATGTAATAGCTTTTGAGAGGTTTAAACCCTCAGTCGTTTTATGAGATGAGAAGGTTATGTTTCTATTATTTTAATGTGTTTGTGCTCGGATGCGAGCAATGCTCCAGGTCCTGTGTTCTTATAATTTAATGCATAGATAAAAATATGTATGGTATTGTAACTGGCTTGGAGTCTAAGGAAAATGTCTTGTTTTAAAATGTTGCAATGTGTAGTTATAAGATGTAATGTATCGCCACTGGCTGAGAGCCAAAGGCAATAGCCTTGTTTTTGTGCACTTAAATCTCAAGCTTGTTTTTTTTTATTTAGAAGATGACTTCAAAGGTTTTAAGAGGTTGAACCTATAATCTGAGATCTAGTCTCGAATGTCTATTTGGTTTCGTTGCAGCCTACTTCGATAATGGTATTGAAATTGTTTCTTTGTTTTTAGTTTAGGCATTGAACAAGTTATGTGATGTCGTGACTGTATTGTTCAAAAATTGAGTAAGGATAATGAATGTAATGTTTAGCTAGATTTATATAAGCCTCGAACTTGTAACCTTTGATTTGAAACCATTGCGTGCTTGGCATGGTGTTTTTAAGGGTTTCGATCTATGTTTTGGATAATCTAATTGCTTTGATGCATGTTGATAAAATACTATATAATATATAATATAGAAGCTAGGGTTTTGCCAACAGTAGGACGCTCGTCCAATACAGGCTTATTCTGTGTTTGAAAAGGCTATGGTAAGATGATAAAATGTTGATCAGTTCTGGTTACTCCATTTGTATTAATAGTTATTCTCAGACATGAAAATTTGTAATTGTTTTGATACTGAATATTACAATACAGAATAATGTATAAGTTTTAAGTAAAGGTTTAGAAAAACACGGGGAAAAGTGAAAACCCTAGATTATTCTATTTCTGCAAAAGTAGAGATGTAACAGATTTGTTTGAAGGATGTGAATACTACTATGTTTATTTCGGCAACATTTAAATTTTAAATATACAGATAAACAAAAGAAATATATTAAAGGGAAAGCTGATATGATAAAAATGTAAATAGGATTTATTGTAAGGAAATAGTTAACCTGTAAATAAACCTAGATTAATACAGGAACCTAGATCTGCATGCGTTTATGTTATTTTTCTATTGTAAAAAGAAACTATTCTATAATTTGCTCAGTAAATGAGTAACTAAAAATATTCTATGACTGTAATTATAAGATATTGTTAAATTTATAGAATATAACAGAGAAAGGAAAACATGAGTTAGTCTAAATGAAAACAAGGAAGGGAAACTTAATAGAGTTAGCCTATTCATTCACCTTGCTCACTACTTCATCATTCATCTATTTTTAATCTTCCTTCTCTGTACTGGAGTACAATACAGAAAACAATATGGGGAAAAATACAAAGAGGGCATTTATTCTATCAATTCATAAATATATTCAACAGTCTACAAAATCCTAAACAGATCAGAAAATTACACTTACACTTATGTATTATCATTAGTTAGCTAAAGAGTACTAAATCAACAATTACAGAAAATAATTTAACTACTTAGAGGCTGAAATAACAATTATAACCTGTAACTGTAGATAGGGTGGGCAAACACCCAAGGAGGCCTGTTCCTCCCAACCTTCTCTAGAAGAAGCAACCAATCTCCTTACCTCCTTTGGACCCCTGAGCATGTTTACTGAACCACTAGGTAGAAGAACTCTTTGTAGAAGCAAGGCACTCAATTTGTATAACCATCAATCAATAGAGACTTGCCAAAAACCTCAATCTCTGTACTCAACAGTAAGGACTCTGCACTCAGCAGTAACTAAGGAAGACTTACACCATGATCAAAAACCTAGACTTCCCCTCATCGAATCTCTTGTGTGCATACAGCAGAACCACAAGGTAAGCTTCCTCGTCAGGAAAAGTGATGAACCTCAATCCAAAATTCGATGGCTCTTAAAAATATTGCCTAGGTCTTTAGTGGTCAGTTTTCAGTAAATGATCCTCAAGCTCCAGTCCCATCTTTCAGGGCACTATGACCACAATTCAAGGGAGTTGTCCCATACCAACAGCTAGTTACTTGCCTCATGATGATGCCACTTGTCCATTGCCTTCTACCCCAGATTCCATTCCACCTAGTGGGTTAGTAAACACTCTTGTAACAACTCTCCTTGGGTGAGTGTCTCCTATTTTATTTATTTAAATAATAATATTGTGCAATTACAGTCATCCTTGGACACTTGTCCAAATATAAAACTTTACAATAGAAGTTAAGATAATTTCTTCTTCAAACATAAAATGTTTTCAGCAAAGGGGTATGTTACACCCTATAAGTTAATCCCAAACCATGATCTAATTGTAAAAAACTATTCATGGTGTTATACATCCCAAAATGGCCACTTTAGCCCACTCACAAGCCATAAATTCTCTCTATAAGGCCTATGTGATGGACTTGGGTCCTGTACAAAGTTAGGGATCATTTATGGGTAAATGAAGGGTAATTAGGGTTTAATTAGTGATAATTTAGGGGTAATTTGTGGTCAATTATCGATAATTAAGGGTAATTGAGGGGTAATTATTGGGTAATTATTGGTAATTAGGGGTTAATAAGGAGACAATTGTGGGGTAATTAGGGATTAATTAGTGGTAATTAGGGGTCAATTATGGGTTAATTGGAGGTAATTAATGGTAATTATAGGTCAATTATGGGTAAGTAGGGGCCATTTAAGCCCACAGGCTTAGCTGAACTAGTGGTTATTGCCAATGATGTTGGGAATTTAGTTAAGTTCACGGAGGCAAGTTCCCATTTTGAATCCTCGTGTGTGAGGAAGACTAGCCTACATCAATGGGTTTACTAGGGAATATTCCATATATGAATGTTTGGAAGCATCCCTTGGGTTTCTCCACGAGGTTTTTGTTGGAAAAAAGTAAGGATCATTTATAGGTTATAAAAGGTTAATTAGTGGTAAGTATGGATTATTTAGGGGTAATTGGTTGTCAAGGAGGGCATTTAGGGAAATTAGTGGTTAATTGGGGGTAACTAGAGGTCAATTATGAGGTTAATTAGGGGTCAATTACAGGGTAATTAGTGGTAAATTTCAGTATTATTTGAGAGGATGGATATTGAGAACATACCTGAAAAATATATTTAGTGGAGGTCCTTCTAATAGCCCCCCAAAATTCATGAGAATTGAACTTTTGGAGGCGATCTTTAAACACTTCCTCCAAAAGTAAATTTCTCTTGAATTTTCAGGGCGTGTTTAGAAAACCACCTTGAAACATATATCTAGGGACTATCTTTCTAAATTCCCCCCAAAAGTCATGAAACTTTAATAATTGGAGGTGGGTTTTTACAAATCGCCACCAAAACTTCAATTCTCAAGATCTTTTTTTTTTTTTGGGGGGGGGGGGGGTGAAAAACCACCTTGAAAAATACCTTTGGGGGGGAGGTTTGAAAAACTACCTTGAAAAATTCCTTTACAAGGGGGGAGGGGGGGGGGTCTTTCTAAAACCCTCCCAAAAGTCTTGAGAATTGGACTTTTGGGGGCGGTTTAAAAAAAAACGTCCCGAAAAGTCCAATTCTCAAGACTTTTGGGGAGGGGTTTAAAAATTGGCCCAAAGGCCTAAAACTATTTTGGAGGTGATTTTAACAAGACCGCTGCAAGCCAAAACCACCACTAAAAGGGTGATTTGTTGTAGTGCCACCTCGGTTTCCATTGTGATCTAGTAAAGCTCTTTCATCCTCAAGAGCATCACTAATCTTGATTTCTATTCATAATAGTTGAAGGGGGTTAGAATTTGTTGGGGAGATAGGATATCCATAGCTACAAATGATCTCTTTGATGGATGGAAATTCACTTTTTCAATGTGCAATATTTTGTTCCCTGGAAAAACACTAGAATAATCACTAGTTTAACGCCCCTGCAGCTTTGATACAATGTAGATTTTGAGAATGTAGATCTAGGCACTAATACAAGAAAGATTTATTGTGAAAAAGATAAAAATAATCAAATATTCATGTAACAAATGTAGTAGCATTAATCATCACAAACAAATCTCGAAGAAATAATAAGATGTAACTCCTGTAATAGCACTTCCAAAGAGTTAAGTTATGACGCATCATTTTTATGTTTCTCATGTATCCACTTAGAACAAATACCTTTAAGTTTATGTAGCTTCTGAACAAAAGTATCAAGTGGATTCAGCTCACCCTCCATACAAAAATTTAACCAGAATTCTTTAATAATAGAGCATAAATCCTCATTTCCCAGCCAAGATGAGTTAAACTTAAATGGGTAATGTACTTTGCAAACAACCGTATTAATCTGAAAAAGACCGGCGAGTGATCGGAAAACTTGTTATCTCCAACCCATGATCTATGTCTTGTCCATCCATGGATAAGCCTAGATTTGACCAAAACTTTATCAAGACGCTTATGAATCCCTGCCGAGCCAACCCTTCCATTAGTCCAAGTAGGACCAGGTGCACAAGGAAGTACATCAATAAGGTCAAAAGTAGACAACATCCCATTGAAAAAATATGCCATGTCATCCAGACGAGCATGAGAACCCCAAATATCTCCAGCACTGCAAGTGAAATTGAGATCACCTACGATGATGATATGTGGAATATTCAGTATATTCGAAGAACACAAAGACTCCCAAAAAACGCCACGGTCTTTGCATGGGCCATATATATTAAAGACACTGAGGGGTAAATTTAGGCAAAGACAGTGACCGCTCAATAAGAGTCCCCAATGTGTTTTGAAAGCATGAAACTTAAAAAAAGGCTTTAGAATGACTTTATATAATCTTCACGTTAAGACATTGGAATGAGATTTAGTTGCATGATTTATTATCAACAATTTTAATGTTTTTTTTTAAATTTTTATAAAAAAAAAATCCTTAACAAAAATTTCAAGATGCATGATTTATTATCATCCATTTTAATGATTTTTTTTATGATTTTATAATATTTTTTTTTTATTAAAAACAAATCATTAATAAAAATTTCAAATTTATTTATATATATATATATATATATTTGATAAAAAAATTCTTTTATCATTCTTTTAATTTATTTTATATAAATGTTTTCCAAAAAATTATTTTAAAAAATTATAATTTTTTTTATTTTCTAAACAATATATTTTATTACTATGTTTTTAAAAATATATATAATATTTTTAATATATATATATTTTTTAATTTTTATTATATAGATTAAACATATATATATTTTTATTTGTTTTATGGTTTTCTAAATTTTTATTTTTTATAAAAAGAATTATTAAAATTTTATAAAAAAAAATATAAAAACTTTACAAAAAAAAATTAAAAATGGGGAGAGGGGGAAGTGATGGCCACGAATATGGGACGCCCTATTTCAAAGCCATTGTTTCAAAAATGTTGCAATGTTAGCATTGCTTTTCGATTTAGAGGTTGATTTTATGATTTTTCTAGCAATAATATTGATTGTTAAGTCCAAGCTTTCAAACAAGTTAGAATTTTAGCCTTGGGAGGTCTTGTGAGGAGACGGAGGGATGGGGTTAGGGTTTGATTTTCTATGGATTTTTTTGCAATCTCTAGCTGAAATTGTAGGTGGATGATGGCATAATGAGTGACAACCAACTTGAAGTCATGTTAGCTCAAGCGAGCTAACTCAGTACCAACCAAGTATAAAAACAAGTGGGAATTTTTGCGTACGGTTCGCCATTTTTTATGTGTATTTTACCCTGTATTTTTCAGTTTTCTGTGGTGTTTCGGGTTCTCTATTTTTTATTACTATGTTGGTCTCTGGGGTTGTGGTGGGGTCTTTTTTCTGCAAACCGAGCTCATCTCCGTACCTTTAGTCCTACAGACATCTACCGGTTTCTTTGTTTTTCGTGGTGACATCTGTCGTTTCTGGTTGGGTTTTGGTCTTCGATGGGACGACATTACAATAACTTAGGGTTTTCCCCTTCGGCGGATATTGAGGGTTATTTGCCTTATTCTTCTAAGGGGAAGAATGGTGATAACTGTGCGTACCCTGCTCTACTAGATGATACAGTGCTGGTTCCGGAGGCTATCCCAAAGTCTCGGTTTGGTTGGTCTCGTTGGTTCAGGGGTGAGAAGGCGCGAAAACGGAGGGCTGTGAAAATGTTGAAAGTTCGGGAAGGTCTAGCACGTTTTCTCATTCCGTAGGATACGAACTTGGAGCATATCGAAATGTTGAGCGCTAGGGCCATTGTTGGTCACCTGGAATTTACGAATGGGGAACAAAAAGATTTAGTGGATTGGGTTCGTAAACACTGGTTACCGGTTGTTGGTGACATGCCCAGGGTCATGTAGCTCTTGAATGGGTGGTTAATGTTCATTTTTACGAAGCCAGAACATGTGGGCTTAATACTTAAGAGATTTTGGTATTTCAAGGATGGTTCCCTCTACTTAAAAAGAAGGCATTTATCTTTCGACCCCCTCTGAGAGAAACAAAACATTCGGCATCTTCAGCTTCTCATCCTTGACCTCCCGATTGAGCTTTGGAATGAAGATATATTGATGGGTATAGCTAACTCAGTCGGGCGTTTTGTTCGGTTGGATAATTCCTCACTGCATGGCTTTGATCGTCGGTCTGCTCGGGTGATGGTTGAATTCAAAATAGCTAAAGGTATGCTCGGGTGATGGTTGAATTCAAAATAGCTAAAGGTCTGCCGACGGAGGTGGATTTGGTGTGGGGGTCGAGAGTTTGGCGCCATTGGTTGGATTACTTCCGTATACCATTTCGCTGCCATTTTTTCCAGAAGACCAGACATATTCAAGCTTCGTGTCTAGAGCCTCAAGCTCGGAAGCATTGGTGGCAGTCTTCTGACCTATCTGGTTCCTCTGTCAAATTTTATGCTAGCTCGACTGGTGTTTCTGATGATTGTGCTGCAAATCCGGGTAAGATTTCTCCTCGTATTGTCTCTCCTATCCCATATATTCCTGAGGAAGATTTGTTGTTGGCACAAGTAGCTGAATTTATTTTAGACAAGAAAATTGCTTCTGGGGATATTGTGTTGAATCTTGGGAAGGGGGAAGTCTCGTCGTCTGTCATTCAACATGTTTCCCTTCCTTCTAAGTCTAAGATTTGTCGGGGATTGTTTGGGGAGGATTCTCTGCCTTTGGGTGAGGGGGTGGAGGTTTGTTTATCACCTGAAAGACGACAGGTCCCTTTATTTGATAATGTTGTTAGTGGTGATGATTTGGCTTCGGATATTGCCTCTTTCTGTAAGGTGTTTGGGACTAGGGTTTCTGATGGTCCTCTTGGGGGTCTTAAGGTTGATTCATCTTCGTTGGAACGTGGTCCGATTACTCTGGATGACTTTTTCATTTTGAATGAAGCAGGATATAGGCCTCATTCTAATGAGATTACCCCATTACCGATTTATTCAAAAAACCCTTCTTGCAATCCTCTCGTACAGTCGGTCAATTCAGCCAGATTCCAGAATGTCACTATCCGGAGAGCTAAAAAGTCTGCTAGGAATAGGAAGGATATGGAAGATGTTTCGATTCCTGTTATTGCTCTGGTGTCTGAAAGAATTAGGATGAAAGAGGGTTTGGTTGGTCATAATGTTGATTCTGGGGGGATTGATCATGGTTCGGTGGCTATCATAGAACCTGGAGAAGATATTATTGGGAAGAAGGTGGTTTCTATGTCTGTTATGTCTGGGGGCCTTAGAGCTAGCTCCTCCCGTGATGATGTTTCATGATTTCTATTTGCTCCCTTAATATTCGGGGGTTGGGTAGAGTTGCACGAGTAAGGGCTCTATCCAATTTAATTGCCACTTCTCGTCCCAGTATTTTGTTGTTGCAGGAGACTATGTGTGATGATCTTTCTGCCATTTCTAAAGTTGCGGGGGTTTTGCCGGGGTGGGAAATCTCTGCTGTTGGTTCTAATGGATTATCTGGGGGTTTGGTTGTTGCTTGGGACCCTAGAATCTATTCTTTTTGTGTTTTTCAGATGCCCTGGGGTATTTTATTGGAGGGGTCTTGCAAGGCAATAGATCTTCATCTCTCAGTTCTTAATTGCTATGCACCATATAAAAATCGAGAGGTCTTTTGGCTTGGATTGCAATCCTCAGGGATTTTAAATATGGATAATCTTCTGGTTGCGGGAGATCTTAACTTCACTAGATTAACTCAGGAAGTATGGGGCTCAAAGGCTAAGAGGGATGATTTGGCAACTTTCTTTTCTGCTTATCTTATTGACAATAATCTTATTGATGTTTGTACAGGGGCTATGGTCCCAACCTGGTCAAATGGTAGAGACGGGTGTGATGGTATTCACAAACGCCTTAATAAATTTCTGGTAAAAGAATCATTGTTGGAAAGATGCAGTCATTATTGTTCTTGGGTCGGTGATTCTAAAGTCTCGGATCATTGGCCTATCTTCTTACAATTGGAAGAGAAGTTTATGGATTTAAATTACCCCTTCAAGTTTGACTGTTCTATTTATCACACTCAGATTTTGATTGTTTGGTCAGAGATGTTTGGTTAAAAGCTAGCAGTCATTCAGATTTTAATCATGTTGATATTTTTTGCTATAAGTTGAAAGTACTAAAGCAAGAAGTTTCTAATTGGATCCATCATATGAAACAAAGTGACATATACAGTCTAGTTAATGTGGATACTCAGTTGCAGAAACTATATTTGCTCAATACAGACAAGCCCTTATTTGGTTCTGAGTTGGAGCTGCTGAAAAAATTAGAAGCTGAAAAAGAAAGGATTTATGTAATGGAAGAGAAGGAATGGAGATTAAAGAGTAGGGCATTAGGGGTAAAATCTGGTGACAAAAACATTATATTTTTTCATTCATTTGCTTCTTCACGCAGAAACAATAATACTATATGGAAAATGGAAGACGAGGCAGGGTCTGTTGTTACTGGTGTTTAGGGTCTTCAATCTCAAGCTTTAAAACTTTTCTGTCGGGTTTACACAGATGATAAAAGTTGTGATTTAACCTCACAACTTCAAGTGGCGAGACTCTATCCTCGATATTTTGACAGGGAAGATGCAGCATTGTTATGTTCAGAGGTTACTTTTAAAGAAGTGGAACGAACTCTTAAATTGTTTTCAAAAGAGAAAACTCTAGGGCCAGATGGCTGGACTGTGGAGTTGTTTCTGCATTTCTTGGATATTATGGGGGATGATATTGTCAAGATGGTGGAATTTACGAGAACACAGGGGTATTTATCTGGTTTCTTGAATTCTACCTTCATTACTCTCATTACTAAGGTGAATGATCCGAAGACCTTTGCAGACTTCATGCCCATTGCACTTTGTAATTTTTCTTATAAAATTGTATCTAAGATTATTGTAGGACGTCTCAAGCTTGTATTCTCAAGGTTTATTACCCCTTAACAGTTTGGTTTTTTAGAAGACCGACAGATACATGATGTTGTTGGTATCACTCAAGAATTACTACATTCCATTAAGTGCAAGAAGCAAAGTGCAATACTACTTAAAATGGATCTTGAGAAAGCTTATGATTGGGTTAATTGGGATTTTCTGAGGATTCTCTTGATACAGATTGGTGTGCCAGCTTTAGCTATTAACTTGATTATGGCCTGTGTTAATACAATGAATATTGCTATTTTAGTTAATGGGGCTCCTACGTCTTTTTTCAGTTGTTCAAGAGGTATTCGACAAGGCTGTTCGATGTCACCTCTTTTATTCCTGTTGGTGATTGACGGTTTAAGCAGGTTAATCAAGCAAGCTCATGAGCAGGGTAAGTTTAAAGGTATTAAAATCTCAAAAGAACTTTTCCTGACCCATGTTCTTTTTGTATACAATGTGCTCATTGTTGGGATTGTGTCCGTGGATGAATGGAGAATACTCCATGGTATTATTGATCTCTTTTGTAAGGCATCTGGCATGAATGTTAGTCTATTGAAATTGTGCCTCTATCAAAATTAGGTTGCCGATGATAGGATTTCAGAATTCCAATCATTTCTCCCATACAATTGCAATATGATGTCTAATGGTTTCACATACTTGGGCTTTCATTTAAAGCCTAATGGTTATCTGGTTAGAGACTGGGACTGGTTGATTAAGTGTTTTGAAGCTAGAATTTCACATTGGACTTACCGACAGCTCTCCATTGGCAGTAAACTCACTCTGGCTAAGTCTGTGTTGTTGGGGACACCGATCTATTGGTTTTCTCTGCTCCCAGTGCCTTGATCTGTTATCAATTCTTTATAGAGACTTCTTTTCAATTTCATTTGTACTGGTGGCCTGCATCGAGCTAGTCTGACTCTGGTTGGGTGGGAGAGACTATCTCTTCCTTATACTTCTGGAGGTTGGGGTTTAAAGGATCTACTTGCTTTCAGTGATGCTTTGCAATTGAAGAATATGTGGAGGGATATCTTTGGTGGATCCCTTTGGTCTCGAGTAATTTATCTTAAATATATAAATACTAAGATATCCTTCTGGTTGAGACAGCCTAAGAAGAAGCTGAGGGGAGTCTCCCTTATTTGGAGAGGATTTATGAAGGTTTACTTTTGGTTTGCTTATTTTCTTTGCTGGAAAGTTGGTATTGGATCGGAGGTGGCTATAGGGGTTGATCCAGTTGTTTGGATCAAAGGAAATTACACCTTCTCGGTTGAATTGTCTACATTTTTAAGAAGGGCTGGGTTGATTACTATTAATTCTATTGTTAAAAATGATGCCGCTGGATACTGGCTGAACGCTGGTGATTTAAATCTGCCATCGGATTTGATTGAAGAATGGGAAACTTATATCCATGGTTTCTAATATGAAGGCAAAACTCTTGGTTTTGTGGTGTGGTGTGTTGTGAGAGTTGCAAATATCTTTGGGTTGGTTGATGTGAAGATCTTCGGGGATTCTCGTGTGACTATTAAATGGGCACGTGGTGAATTTGACATTAATGTTTTGGACTTGGTTGGTTGGTGTAGGAGAATAAAGGATGAGCTCAGTCTTCTCGGTTTGATTACTTTGGAGCATGTTTGCAGGGAATTCAGTGCACATGTAGACTGTTTGTCTAAGTTGGCTCTTGCTGGCAAGGAGGATATTTTGATATGGGAAGAATTCTGTGAGAATCAGATAATTGATTCCGGTTCTTACAATATCATGATTTGATTCTGCTTTTGCTACTCATGGATTTTTGAACTAGTGGCATCTTTTTTTTATGTAATTTTGTATAATTGCGGCTCTCTTTGATAGGGATGCTTTGCGGACAATCTGGTTCTATGATAGACCTAATCATGTACTATTTGATTCAACCTATGAATATCAAGGGTTGATTTTAAGGCTATTGTTAGCAACAATATGGGTTTTTAAGGCAATAGCTGTATTTTTAACCTGAAATGAAAAAGAGTGCTACTAGTAGCATCACTTTTCGATTTGAAGGTTGATTTTTGTTTTTTTGACACAAAAAAGGATTTTTAGAGCTAGAGTTCTCATTGTGAGTATAGTTTTGTTGTCAGGGTGTATAATCTGTTACAAGCAAAAACATCACGGAATTCTTTAAATAGGGTTCTATATAAATCAACCTCTTCAGGAAAACATTCGACACCGAGATGAATATTTTCCACAACACCTAGATTCACTAAGATACCTATAAGAATAGTCTATGAAATGTTCCCTAAATTACTTTCGGATAAAATATCATGAGAAAAATTAGGTGAAGGGGAACAAAAGACATCTACATTGGAAACAAGGTTTTGAATAACTTCCACTATCTTTTCCTAGTATGGAAGGAAAGAGCACGATGATGCATATCCTCCCAAGGGAGTGGGATTAGACTGACAAAAAGTTTTTGTTTGATTAGACTAAAAAGAAAAATAAACGCCTCAAGTAGGCCATTGCATAAAAAAAAATTGAAAGGTTTTATCGACGAAAAATTCCAAATTTATTTTTTCAAGTAATTTTTTTGTTGATTCACTATTAAAAAAATTTGTAAAGTAAATATTTTTTTCAAATACAACAATCCCACTAGAATCTTAACATCCCACCACGCTCCGCAGTCTCGGATGGATGTACCCCCATACGGTGGTGTCCCCTTTGAGCCATACGAGCCCCAAACGAGCACTGCAATGCCGACGTTTCCACCCGCACTATGACTCAAACCTAGGTGGATGCTCTGATACCAAATGATACGAACCGTTACACCAAAACCCCGAAGTGTTAGTGAAGGCCGCCCATTAAAATATTAACACTGTGCAATATTTTTTAAGTAGAAATTAGTTAAATAAAATATTTTCATCAATATACTAGCAACAAAATTTTAGAAGTTGATTTCAAGTTCAAAAATAACGAACTTTGAAATTAGCACATTTTTGAAAAGATAACGAAACTAGTGATTACTTCCATTATCCAAAACCTTAATACTTTGTGGTGATTTCAAAAGATTTCAAAGTGTCTTTCAAAAGAGTGCTTAAATAACCAAAAAAAAAATTGCAAGAGAAAATTTTACAAAAAAAATTGCAAGGCAAAGGAATTTTAAAAGTGAAGATAAAAAGATCAAAGTAATGAACTAGAGTATGCAAATAAAAGCAATCACGGAGGAAAACAAAAGAAAAGGAGATAGTGATAAAGTTTCTTCATACCAATTTCTAATATAAATTAATTAATATGATTCTTAAATTAATTTTATTTAAATTTCATTTCCCTTTATCTTTATTATATTATTATAACTAGTCAAATTTATTTATTATTCTGATTTTTTGTTTACATCAAAACACTTTGATGTAATCATACTCATTAATCATGTTCATTGCATTGGTTATAATAAACATCTAAACAATCTAATACATTAAATTTATTAAGAATATTATATAATTTAGTATAATATTCCCACCAATAAATTTAAGAACTATAACAAATCTCAAACCTTTTTACCTAATTTCTTTATTATTTAGAATTATAATTGAGTTTTCGTTTACATCAAAACACTTTTTAATAATCATGCTCATTGCATTGGTTATAATAAACATCTAAACAATCCAATACATTAAATTTACTAAGAATAGTATATAATTTAGTATAATATTCCCACCAAAAAATTTAAAAACCATAACAAATCTCAAACTTCTTTACCTAATTTTGAGAAACATAACAAATCTCAAACCTTTTTACCTAATTTTGAGAAATACAACACACTTCAAACTTTTTTTACCTAATTCTACAAGTGAAAACAACAACAAGCACAACCTAAAAATGAACTGAATGATTTTCACAATGAACTCTAAGACACCATTTCATTTTTCCACAGTATCTTTTCTCACTTCTCTTTACATAGCTAGGATTGTGATACCATTTCATCTTTCCTCATGTCTTTGTACAAAGTTTGAATTGTGTTTTTTAAACCAAGTAAAACCTACATTGGGAGTTGATTACATTAAACCTGGGTCAAGACCAACTTAACCTTAATATTGAATGTGAGCTTCCATCAGATCAGCCATAAGGCATAATTATGTTACATGACAAGGAAGTAATTAATCATATTAAACTTGATTACCCTAAACCTAGGTTTAGGCCAACTTGGCTTGTGATAACTAGCACTCAAATCGCCCCCTTCCACTCATGGAAAATTTTCGGGCGAGGCACAGTTCCACCCCTTCTTGTTATTTTTTTGGAATTTCGACTATCTGGATTGTCTTAAAATGGACCAAAATCCCTAGGCACACAGCAAGTGAGGTGGAACTACGATTCAACCAATTTAAACGATTTGAGTGCTGCAAACCAACCTAACTTTAATATTGAACGTGAGCTTCCCTTCTATCAACCATAAAACAAAATTATGTTACATGACAAGAAAGTAATTAATCATAAAAAAAACACCTTGATTACTGTAAACCTAAGTCGAGGCCAACCTAACCTTAATATTGAATGTGAGCTTCGATCCGATCAGCCGTAGGGCAGAATTATGTTACATGGTCATGGCTCCTTGAATACCAAACGTAATCTCATGTTATGTCATCTCATGTTTTTCTATAAATGATCAGACATCAACAGCATACAGAATGAGCTGTCAAACCTCGAAATTCTCCCTCCATTTGCACGCCTGCGTGTAAACTTATATATAAAATGGGCGCCTTAGCTTTCTTGAATACTGTTCCTGTGGCTTCGCTAATAAGTCCAATATATTTAAAAGCCCCAAGTTTCTCGAGTACGGTTCGTGTGGTTTCGCTAATAAGTCCAAACAGATTTCACCATCAACATGAATCGTCTCCTCCCTGTTTATTACGTGCCATTAAAGTTGGTTCAAGTTTCTGCAATAGAATACCTACTTGCACATTAAATAATATAATGTCATGGGAGGTTTCGTTCAATTTCATTATCTTCACACTGAAATGAAACAAAGTCCAACCTATCTATTCACTTGAACACGCAAGCTCCAAATTTTAAGAATTTGTCCCAACTGTCTGATTGGTCGATAGATGCTCGGCACCCTAGAAATGATTCCAGTTGAACATGCATGTGACTCATCAACCTTGACCTCCAGAACCAGAATTGCAGAAAGAGACGCACGGGACTGGATATAATTGCAGATAAAGCAATCACATCAACCAACCTACCAACAGTGAAGAAAGGCAAGCCATAACTTTCGTTATCATCAACTTCATCCTTATCCTCATTGAATACTGAGTCATTGAGTACGACCTCTGCATTTTGGGAGAGGTTGATAGAAAAAGTTAAGAGTTTTAATGGTTTTTTAATTTATTTTTTTTCATGATTGAGTTTAGAGGTGGGTAAAAGAAATGAAGGGGAGCATAAATTGGAGTTATTTAATTATTTGAAGTTTTTTTATATTTTTATTGGGATATTTTTAGGTTAAATTAATATTTATGTTTATAGGTGTTTAGATATTATCAGGGATTTAATTGGACTTCTTTGAGTGGATCAAAGAGATTAACCTGAGTGTAACATGTATAATGGAGATTTATTTCATGGTAGTCCTATCTTGTCATGCTAGCATGCAGATATCTTGATTAAGATTTAAATAAGTTTCATTTAAGATATGGATAGGAAAATGGGTATGTTTATTAAATAGCATTTGTTTTTAGATGTTTAGTCTTTGTTTAACAATCAGCCATCTGCACAAAATTAAGTGGTTGGCTGCACCTATCGGTGTTCACCGACCACTTTACTTGTGGTTGTGCTAGTTTATATTGTTTAAATTTCATTTTTAATTGTAGAAATGGATTTAGCACCCTCAAATACATTAACAACATGAGATTATGCAATTCCAACAATGTATATGTCTCATTTTAGTTATTACTACTTAATTTTAAAATTTTAAGACTTATTAAAATTGTAATCCAAATATAAATCAATATCTCTTAAGTTAAATCAATATGTGTAAATATAATTCAATATTTCAAGTTAAATCAATATCTTGCATTGTTTAAATTTCATTTTTAATTGTAGAAATGGGTTTAGCACCTCAAATACCTTAACAACACTAGATTATACAATTTCAACAATGTATATGTACCATTTTAATTATTACTACTAAATTTTAAAAATTTTAAAAGCTATTAAAAATGTAGATATCAATTTTTCAAATTGTATAATCTCAATACAATAAAATTATTTGAAGGAATTAAATGCATTTAAAAAGACAATTTAGACAATAAAATTAATAATTTATTGAAATATTGTATAATGATATTTTTATGATAAATAATCACAAAAATTCAAATCATAACATTTAGATTACTTCAGTTCAAAATTAAAAAATGATTAATTTTAAATAAATTATAGTTGGATAAATCTTCCTTTTTTTCTACGCTTACATAAAGTTTCTATCAACTTTTTATCAAATTGATAAACCTAAATAATATTTTTGTTAATCAAAATTTATATACCTAATTAGTAGTTTTAGGTACAAAATTACCTCACTGCTTTTTTAAAAGGGAGTGGATTTGTTGATATTGAGAGTCGCATGAAGCGAGGAGTATCCAATGAAATCATTAATGCAGTTCGAAAGGAACACCCATGCATGAAGGGTGAACACTTGAGGGGAACGAACATACATGCTGAACCCTCTTATCCAGTTTCAGAATTCCTATTCCATTCTCTATAAGTATTTGTGATTGGCTTAGGGCAGGAGCATTCGATTTCTGCGCTGAGGGCCCATCAAAATCTGCAGAGAGAATATGAGAGTTAGGCATTATAAACATCTCTGAGCTTCCTGGCTATAGGTTCCTTCTCAGTTGCAGACTTTGATTTCTAGAAGTTGCCAAAAAGAATATGAAAGGCAGAAAAAACCTGAGGTTGGTCCAGATTTTGATCAAGGTGGTTCCGCATTTCAGTCTGATAGCCTGCACAGCTGCTTGAAGAGGAACTTTCGGCCTCAAAGAGTCATAAAAGATAAAGAAAACTAAGCTTCCGTTGTATACAGAGAGGATTGAGATATTGGGCCAGATGACCGAAAATTGGCCCAATTTGAGAGAAAATCTACTTAGATATAACTCAATCTAAGGATCTGGTTAGACTCATATGCAGCGATCTGGAGTTGGGTTATTGCAATTTTGAGAAAATTTTGTAAAGAAGCTCTAAAAGCTTGGAAACCGCTCAATTTAAGTCGCCTTGTAAAGACTTTTAGAAGTGGGATCTTGAAGAAAAACAATTGAAGTTCGCTCTTGGGTGGGTCATGGATGGAGGTAATTCTATGTTGGGCAGACCCACAACCAAGGAGAATTATCATATTTACAAGTTTTTTGGGCTTCCTCAATCCGGAAGCATTGAGGATCATTGTGAGACGATGGAAGAGTTTAATGAGGAGGATATCTGGGGTAGTGTTAATGATGCCGATGCTAAGCAGGTGGGCTTGCAGGAAAATGGGTGTAATGCTTTTTCAGTATGCAGCTCAATGGGAGTTAAGGAAAGGAATAGCAATACTAACAGGAGATCAGTGAAAATTCCTAGGAAGGAGCCTTGCCATGAAGAGAATAATAGAAGGAGAATGAGGTATCAGTCTGCACCTGTGGATATCCCAGAATGGTCTCAGATGATGACGGGGGAGAAGAAGAATGAGAATTACTTGACAAGAAGTCAATGGATAGTTCATGATGAAGATAATGATGGCGGGGATTTTGAAAGGATCCCACCTCACGAGCTCGTTGCGAGGCAGCTTTCCCAGAGAGAAATAACTTCGTTCTCGGTGTATGAAGGCATTGGGAGAACCCTAAAAGGCAGAGATCTCAGGCAGGTTCGAGATGCTGTTTTAACGAGGACTGGTTTTATTGAATGAAATTCATTCTCAAAGAGAATTTTATGTACTACGAATTCCGAAACTTAGATTGAAATTCCAGATTCATGGGTGTTTTATTGAATGAAATTCATTCTCAAAGAGAATTTTATGTACTACGAATTCCGAAACTTGGATTGAAATTCCAGATTCATGGGTGTTACCATCGTGGATCATTTTGCAATTGAAATCGATAGATTGTTTATGAGAATTCCACTCATGGCCATTGAAAATCTAAATGTGATAAGCATTAAGTTGTAGAATACATTGCAGAGTTTGTACAAATTCATTGTTTTCTTTTATTCTCTGTATAAGCAGCAACTTCAAAGTACAGATTCATTGTTTTCTTTCACAAGAAGTTTAACACTAAGAAATGGAAGGAACGCCGAATGTTTATGTTTTCTTTTATACTGTGTTGTAGAATGCATTGCAGAGTTTGTAGAGATTAATTGTTTTCTTTTTATCCTCTGCATAAGCAGCAACTTCAAAGTATTATAGGGCTTGCACAACACATTCCACACTAAGAAATGGAAGAAACGCCTAATGTTTTATTTTGAACTTTGTACAAAGTGCAACTTCAACGTATTATAGAGATTGTACAACAACTTTACCACCAATAAATAGAAGAAACAACCTGTCTATGTAAATTAACACTAAGAAATGGAAGAAACGCCTCATGTTTTATTTTGTACTTTGTACAAAGTGCAACTTCAACGTATTATAGAGATTGTACAACAACTTTACCACCAATAAATAGAAGAAACAACCTGTCTATTTGTTTACGAAAGTTTAAGTCCTTGTGTGGATATTTTTCTTAACCAAATGTTAAAGTATTTGGCGACATTCACAAAGTATTTGGCGACCTTCACAGTATGAGTAGAGATTAAAATATTTGGCCAGATATTCATAAAATTTAATCCATTTAATCCAGTTGTTAAATACTGTATAATTGTAAAAACAAATTCATAAGTTTATTTTGATAAATAAATTAAGTAAATTAATTGTAAAGTTTTAATTTTGATTAATAAATTAATTATATTTAATTAATAATAATAATAATAATAATAATAATTTAATTTTATGATTAGAAACTAAATCAATATATTAATATTTTTACTTGTGAAACAAAGTTCATCCCATAACATTGTCATATTAAGTTTGAATAACATTATCATATTAAGTTTGAATTGTTTGGTATTTAATAGTACATTATATTTATGTTTTATGTTTCATATGATGAGGTTGGTCTATATAGTACATTATTTCCAAAGGGTTTTCTGTCCACCTATGCTTTGGTTCTCAAGGTGACTCAAAGTCACACCACTTTGAAGAGAGGTCAAAGGAAGAGGTTGGTAGGGATCCGGGAGTGATGAATAGGGCATGTGCATCCATAGAAAGTGAATCCCATGTCTGATGAAAGGGACGCAAAGTATAAAAAGGCCCAAGGGTTGCTGGAGAAGAAGAAAAATGTCTTAGTTGGTGTAGAGTGGTAATAGTTGGTGTAGAGTGGTAATCGTTGTGGTTGGGATTCCAAATTCCTCAATCCTAAAAAGTGAATATGATTGTGGAAGATACCGAACCCGCAGAAGTGGTAGAGTCCCCATGTTTGCTCCCTTGGTTTAGTGGTTGAGACTATTGAAGTGCACCGCGTGTGAATTAACCGTGATGGAGGTTAGTCCTACATCTTGTTGGCAGAACTCCTTGTGAACGAGATGAGTGACACAGGTTTGTGTGTCAATGAGGCTACAAATGAAGAATGGAAAGGGCCACAACTCGTATTCATTATTGAAAGGAAACTTGATTCATGAAGACTCTCAGGAGAAATCTACTCTAAGTGCAGAACCCTCGTTAATCAAGATGTGCACAGGACTCCTCAAAAGCAACTAGAGTCACGTAGGTGTATGAGAAGATGGCAACCTATGGTGATGCATGAAGATGAGAAAGAGCTCAGTTGACTGGACAACAGTAGTTGTGAGGGAACCAAGTAATTGATATTTTCTTTATGTTTGTTGATAACTGAATCCATTATACACAAAACTTTTTGTGCTCATAGTTGTGAGAAGTCAGCCTTGAGAAATTGAAGGGGGAGAAGAACCCCAGACCACCAGAATTTGATGTTTGTTTGTTTTTTCGGTGTCACTCACCTATTTATGGGCGAATGTTGTAAGCATGAAGGCTATTTTGAAGAATACGTTTGGGTTTGGGTTTGGGTTTGTTCCCTGCAGAAAAGTAGGAAGTCTAGTTGTTCCAAATCATTTATCTCATTGAAGTCAGTTGTTGAATGAAATAGAGCCAGAAGGTTGAGTTCTAAAAGTACAACAAAGTTATACATCTGCAACTGCTATAGTACAATCTTGGAATGGCAAACTGAAGAGAGAAGAAGGCCTATTTTAGATTAATAGAATTCCTCAGGCTACTCATTTGAGAAGTATGTTGTCAAGTGGAAGTCTGTTGAAGAGGAAGTGAAAACAACACTGAAGAGGCTGAAACTTAACTTCAAGAAGCTTGACCTAAATTTCTGTAAAACTAATTAAAAAGGAAGAAAGATATGGACGCTAATATGGTATGTGAATCATGCGAAAAATAATGCAACCCTGTTAATGATGCATACGTTTAAAACAATCGCGTAGATAAAAAGAAAAAGTCAGCTTTGATGCTGATCATGGAGAAGAATTTTATGATGAGATTGCAACAATCTTGAAGGTTGCAGGAGAATTGAAGACTAGAATCGCAGAAGTGGATGAAGAAGAAGAGGAATTGAAAGAAATTCTTATTTTTCTTAACAATTTCCTTGTTTATGACTGTGCAGATATCGAAGACATCCAATAAGTTGTTGATGAAATATATGAATTTGATGAAGTTCTTCAAGAAATGATTGGGGAAATGATACAGATCAACAAACAGATGAAGTTGCTTAAGGATTTGATGAATGCAATGGAATTCTAGCCTAAGGAATAGGAGATAGTTGAGAAGAAGGCAACTATTCAAGTTGCATGTCCAGTTGTTCAAGATCAAGAGGAGAAGAAGTGCATGATGCTAATTATATGCACAAGATTGAAGATAAGATTGATGATGAAGATGCTCAACCATATAGCAGCGTCAAAGTTATGGAAAATAAAGAAGATGATATATAGCAGCGTCAAAGTTATGGAAAATAAAGAAGATGATATGGATAATAGGTCTGAAGAACTTGAGAGAAGATATTAATGGCAAAGAAAAAGGTGAAAAATAATAGATCGATTGGTGAATACAAGGTTTGGAGACCCAAGAAGAAAAAAGAAGGTAAATTATTAAAGGTCTTGTGAATTGTTTTGTAAGCTTAGCTCACACTCACAAGTTAATCATTTCAAAACATATTTTCATTTCAAAACATATTTTGAAATTAGTTGTTTTGTAAACCCAAAGAGGCATTGTAAACTGTATGGTAGTATCTTGTTAGTATGTTTGTAAATGATGTATATGTTATAGTATGGGTTGTAATTATTAATAGTTGAAATTAAGTCGGGATGTTGGAATTAATTTCTAACCATGTCATTAATTCGCCTACCCCATTTTACCCACCCATAGCGAATTTATTTTTTTGAAAAAAAATCCAAAAAATAGCCTATTGCCCAAATTCTGCCCCTAAAAATTACCATGCGTGAAATGCTTTTAATCTTCATGGCCTCACGCACGAAGTTGGTTCCACTTTTTAGTGTCACTTTAGAAATAAAAACGCACATCCGAAATGGAAATCCATAACGCATATGCATTATTGTGGCTAGGTTCGGACAAACCCGAGCCGAAAACTGAGGCTAAGCTTAGTTAGCCTATATCGCATATGCGATATATCGGACTTGTGTTTTTTAAGAGTTACAAATCGCAAGTGCGATATATCGTAAGTGCGATTTGGATCATGTGGATCATCTTAAATTTTATTTTCTTTCACGATGATCAAAATACAGTCTAAGAATCATGATCTACAATGGTATATGTACTCCCAATTCCTCTCATTCCTGTAGAATGATTGAATCCCTCCATATCTCCTCCATATTTCAAAGTTGTAGTCAAACTAGGGTTCGATTCATAGGGTCTTCTTATTTCACCATCATTTGTGTTTTTGTTTTTTTTCTCTATTTGTTTGAATGATTAGAGTTTCATTTATTGTACTAATTTTTTTGTCTCTATGCAAATAATTTTACTTGCAAAAGGCATAGTTAGAGAGATTCAATTGATTTATGAAAGAGAGGACCATATACAAACTTTGTTTGTTCTATAGATGTGAATACTAGAGATGATTTGAAACATTAATTTTCTTGTCTTATACCCGTTCTTATTTGAGATGTTATCCTTATGTATAAGGCACCTTGGATCTCTTCTACAACTAATGTCACATGTACAATTTGTGCACTAAATTGATTTCTTGTTTCGATATCTTCTCTAATTTTTTTTCTTCCTTTGATGTCTTCTATCATATCCTTCTCCATATAACTCCCTCCTTGCTTATCCAACCACACCATGTCACCCATCCATGCACCCACTAATTCAATTGAAGTTATTAAAATGGAGGCTAATATCTCTTATTATAGATCATAAAAATAAGCAACCCACTTCCTCTCTTCTACCATTACCTTTTCTCCCTTCAAACCTTTTTGCCCCTATCCTACGAAGATATATAAAATTAGACATTTGAAAAAAACTATTCTCTATCTTTATCTCCTTACTCACATGATCTCTTTATGAAAATATATTTGATGACTACAGATATGGTAATTCAATTACAAATAAACTCCATGGAGATAAAATAACACATTTTGGTAATTATGTTTTGTAATCAATACTTATAATGAACATTACTAATTTATAATACATATCCTAAGGTATTTTGAGTTATTTTCTTCGATGAAAGTTTATTTTTATTAATTATGTATTCCACACAAGCATATGATAATTAACATGAAGGAGAAGAGCATTCCTCGAATTACTCTATATCTAGTAAAATTTTATATGAGGATGTTGATTGTTGGGTAAACCATTGGAAGATAAAAGGGGCTCCATAAATTTCTATAATATAAATACCATTAATAGTAAAGGAGAAATTGTGACACAAAATCCCAGTGGGTTAGCTCAAGTGGTTGAGTGTTGTAATCGCAAGCAAAATAAATCCTTGGGTGGCTATGCAGGGCCTCACTTGATGTCCAAGCTCAAATGGTGCAAACATGATTATCGCTCCCCTAAGGCATGACATAGAGTGAAAATGTTGTAATTATCACTCCCTAGTAGGCTTGCAAGGAGTGACAAAGTTGTAATTGTCCCTCCCTAGTCAAGGAGAAAGGGGTGAAAATACTTATACATTGGAAAAAATGAAGGTCCAAACGATGGGATTTCGACCTACTAATTAAGGATTTGTAGAATTCAATGTGCCCTTGTCTCCCTCGTCCTTGGTCCAAGGAAATCCCCAATCATTTATTCATTCATATATAAAGGATCAATAGAGTTAAAAAATGCAACTGTGATATATCGCAACTGCGATATATCGCAAGTGCAATTTGTAATGCAAATATATATATATATATATATATATATATATATATATATATAAAACAGAGTGCTCGCGGCCTCATTTTCCCAATCTACACAGTGAAGGCCAGCGATATCAGGAAGGCGAAAAAACGCACAGTCGATTTGTGTTTGAGAGAAGGAGGAGGCAAGCCAATTCACAATTCGGATGAAATGGAAGGTGGGTGGCAAGATTTACTAGTTTGTTAATTCCTTTTGAATTTTTCGTTATTGTGTTTGTTAATTTACTAGTTTTTGTTTTTTTTAAAACCAATTTAATAAAATTTGTTACATGTATTAAAAAGAAACAATGAAATTGATTAATTAAATTTTGAAATTGTTGTTTTATTCTTAACAAAGAGCACAAACCCAAACCCAAACCAAAATCCAAACACAAACCCAAACCCAAACCAAAATCTATACACAAATCCACACACCAAGGAGGAACACGACCGTAATTCAGAGATTCTGGCTCATTTGGGTTCATTGAGGCGCCTTAGCTCACTCTTTAGGGGGGGAGACCACTTAAGACAATCATTAGCCGAGGCATTAGACTCCATAACAAATACAATTGCCAATGCCCAGGGAGCACTATACAACATTAGCTCGTACAGAGATTCCCACAGGCAATACTATTCCACTAGGTTGAGCTACAAAGATGTCAAAAAACTAAAGATAACCAAAGACCAATTGCTTTCATTATTCCGGGACCCTAGCACCGGATTGGTTCCACCCACTAGTCGACCACACATTTCCATAGACTGGTGCGTGGAACAAAATATTAAAGCAAATTGGATGGATCGTTGGTACATGGTCTTCGATGAAGACCCTCATAGGAATAGAGACATCCCATTTTATTTCCTTAGAAAGCTGTATGCAAAATTTATCCTAGGGAAACATGTGAACGATTTTGACATTCTAGAGTTCTAGGGTGTAGGTCATGGGATTCCCCAAGATAGGGAAGGGGCTAGGAACGATCCTAACCATGTGCGACGCCCTCCACGCACACCAAACCCCCCTTAGGTATATCCTCCAGCGGGTCCCATTCTTGATGATACGCATGAGGCCATATTCGATTTGACTAATACATTGCTTCGACATGGGACTACCGTAGAAGGCAATGTAGGCCAAGGGGTTGGCACTTCCGAGGTTGTCCCATATAGGGTTGGACCATCTCACAGTCACGATCCACCTTTTAGGTCTCCATACCAACCCAAAGCTACACATCGCACCGATGACATGGAGTCTTCAGAGCATCGGGTTATTCCACACCCTTGCACATCGTGTCGAAGCATATGCTATGGGCCTGCTTCAGAGTTTCGGGGCGATGGATTACTCCGATATGTAAGTAAAATTCATTCTTTACATAGTATATATATTTTGTTTTATATCACAGTTTTCAATTGTTTCGTAATTTATTTCTATTTAAATAATTATCTCACAATTTACGTGAACAAATATACAGCTGGTGTCCAATGACACCCCAGATTCACATAATCCGACCGTTGATGCTGATGTCATTGATGCAGCAATTAATGCTGCATATGATTTTGGTGCTTCACCATTAGCTGTAAGAACTTTACATTTTAATTTGTCATCGAGTGATTTACATATTTATAATTTAGAGATTGCAACATTCAATACATCTTAAACTCGATACAATATGTTTTATGCAGGGTGGGCACAATGAGTTTGTGGAATCCCAGGTCAGTCCCTCCCATGTAAAGCAAGATTCCCAAACTCAGGTATTCTTTTCATTACATGCTTTTAATTATATGCTTTTAATGATTTGAAACATGTATGCGTTTAATTATTAGAAATTTTCTAATTGTATCTTTATGTTTGGTTACGTAGCATGGTTACCAAGTTATGTTTGACCGTCTATTAAGGCCACTGTTTAGTATTCCACCCACCGGTGACCCTCTTCCTCCCCCCCAGGTATGTGTACATGTCTCGCTTTCTTTGAAAAAGCCATTGTCCGTCCATGTAGTATATATACAGTCTTGTTCTCTTTGTATTTGCTGACATTGACATATATGTTACCTTATGCAGGCATCTAGTGATGCAATGGTGCTTGAAGAGCACCCAATCGATGTTGTTGGTGACCCACCTCCCCCCCCCCCCCCCCGTAGGTACGTGTATGTCTCTCTTTCTTTGAAAAGGTTATTGTACGTCCATACATAGTATATATATAGTCTCATTTTCTTTGTATTTGCTCACATTGGTCCATATGTTACTTTATGCAGGCATCTAGTGATGCAGTGGTGCTTGAAGAGCACCAAATCGATGTTGTTGGTGACCCACCTCTCCCCCCCCCAAGGTATGTGTGTACATGTCTCTTTTTCTTTGAAAAGATCATTGTACGTCCATACATATTATATACAGTCTCATTGCTATGAATATTAAAATGATGTATTAAATTAAGCAGTAAATTATTAATTAGTTAATTGAAGGGACGTAACCCTTCCTTAAGCCCGCTCAAACCTTATAAAAGGCGAGCTCTTGTAATACATTAATCATCTTATCAATTCAATAATATATCTTTTATTCAATATGGATTTTGTGTCCTAGGTTTTCTATTGCATTTGGTATCAGAGCTCGTTTGGATCTCGGCAAGTTATCGCTCCAGTATTCACTACGTGAAGTTCTTGTGCACGAATCTGTCTAGCGTCCTCAACTCCACTCATCTCTCTCCCTCCAATTCGCTTCGATCTCCACTCCTTCATCATCCCCACCTTCCATTCGCGTCCACACACCAATGCACTAGTTCCGCCCTACTCCTACTCTGCGTCCTTGTGCTCCATCCCATTCCACGCTCACATTTTTTTTCCCTCCAATTCATCTCCATGCACTCCTGCGCTCCTTTCTCTCACTCCACTCCTCTATGATGCCCTTATTATCTTCCTCTCCCACCTCACGACCCTCCTCCTCGTTGTATCTCCTCACGCCTCCTATCACCTTCTCCCACACCCAACCTCCCTTCCCACCATGCTCCACCACAGCCACACTGCCAATCACCCCCACGCAGCCTATCTACCATAGCCATCCCCATGCAGCCTGCTCCCTCTCCACTTCCACGTTTCCTTCTCCCTCGTCACTCCACATAACCGTGACTCAACACCCTCCACCATATGTTCCTCTTCCCACCAACGTCGTCCCTCCCTCTGCACTCTTCCACCGTCGCCTCCCCACCATCACTTCCCGACATCCCCAATGACCTGCATACATTCAAACAAAAAAAATTAATAATAATTTATTATTATTATTATATATATATTCATACATAATAAATTATTATAATTTAAATAATAATTATTGTATTATTATTTTCAATATATATAATAAATTATTATTATAATTTAATAATACTTATTGTATTATTACTTTATCCCTAACCCTAACTCTTATCCTTACTCCAAAATTGATTCCAAATATTCACCTCCCCACACCAGGTCAAGAACCATGGCCGAGTTACGAGATCGACTCAAAAAATTGGAAAAAGACCAAATTAGAGATTTAAAAATCGTTAAAGGTCTAAATTCCAGAATGGATGGACTTGAGAAAGTGTTTCGAGAAGATTTAAAAAATTCCAATGCAAAGTTGAAAAATGAAATCAGAGTGGAAGTCGTTTCAGTTTTAGAAAAAAGGCTAAACGATAAATTGGATGGGATGAAGGAAAAACAAAACCAACTGAGCGACACGTTAAACAAGTTCATGGAAAGGATGGGACAGAATGAGACAAATGATCATGGAAAACCAAAAGACGACTCGGATATGTCAATTGCTTCAACCAACAACTCTGGATCACCACACAACAAGACAAGAGGCAATCATTATCAGCATTATGTAGTGTATCCCCCCAAAGCCAAAATAGAAATGTCAAAGTTCAGTGGGAATGACGAACAATGCATTGCGTGGTTAAATAAAGCAAAGGAATACTTCGATATCTATAACATCACAATAGATGAAGAAAAAGTAAAGTATGCATCTATGCACCTTGAAGGATATGCCTACAACTGGTTAATGTGGTGGAAAGGTGACCAATTCACATACACATGGAATTTGTTTAAAAATGATTTCCTAAAAAGGTTTCAAGGAATCAACGAAGATGAATTTTTCTCGAAGCTTACCAGGTTACAGCAAAAAGGAAACGTCAAAGAATTCACACACCAATGGGAATCACTTGCTACCAGAATATTTGAGCTATCAGACAAACAACGACTAGAAACTTACTTGGGCGGACTAAAACCATACATACAAAGAGAGTTAAAAATGCATGACATACCGAATGTCGAAGTAGCAAGATGAAAAGCAAAAGCGGCCGAGGCCAAATTTGATAGTTTCCAATCAAATAAAGGGAAGTCATACTTACAAAGAAACATCCAATCGACTCCAGAGGACGATACAAACAAATACATCCCTCCACCTAGAAGGGATGATAGGAAGAGCCTCGAGAATCAACGAATGAGGGAAGGAAAATGTCGACGATGTGGAGACAAATGGAATCCTAAACATAGGTGTCGCCCCGAGGACAGCTCAAAGAAATTATATACTTGTGAAGTAGAGGAGAATACTGAATCAGAAGAAGAAGAAGAGTCAGAAGATGAAGAGGAGGCGACCGCAAATATGGCATCCGGAAACAAAGAGACCCCCAAAATATCCCTAGCAGCCATGATAGGCATTAGCCAACCACAGACTCTCAAGTTAAAAAGGCATATAAAAAATGAGAATGTTACAGTGCTAGTAGACACCGGGAGCACTCACAACTTTCTTGATATAAGAGTTGCAAGAATACTCAAGTTGTTCGTACATCCAGTTCCAGACATGAAGGTGATGGTTGTAGATGGAAAGAAGATCAAAAAAGTTGGAAAGTGCCACAAGGTGAGACTTCAAATACAAGACTTCGAACTGGAATCAGAACTCTACACGTTACCGTTGGGAGGAGTAGACATCGGTTTGGGAGTCCAATGGTTACAAACATTGGGAACATATTCCACCAATCACCAAAAACATTTCATCAAGTTTAAATGGCAAGGGAAAAATTCTAAGCTAGATGGTTTTCAACCACTCGACATACAAGTAGTTTCATCTCAGCATATGGAAAAACTCATTCGAAAAGGAGCATCAACATACGTAATCCAATGCCATCAACTGGAAGGAAAAGAGGAGGAACCAAATGAATTCAAAAAGGAAATCCAAATTTTACTCCAGAAACATGAGCACATATTTCAAGACTTACCCATGCAGCTACCACCATAAAGGAGTATAGAACACATAATCAAGGTTAAACCTGGATCAAATACTGTCAAGGTTAAACCCTATAGGTATCCCCACCACCACAAAAGAGAAATAGAAAGATTGGTTCAAGACCTACTGAATTGTGGTGTCATCACCAAGAGTAGAAGCCCTTATGCAGCTCCAGTCGTGTTAGTACAGAAGAAGGATGGATCGTTTAGATTATGTATAGATTATAGAGGATTAAACAAAATAACGATTAAGAACAAGTTTCCAATCCCTTTCATCGATGATATGCTGGGATGAACTTCATGACGCAAAATATTTTTCAAAACTCGATTTAAGGTCAACGTACTGTCAAATCAGGGTCAGATTAGAAGATATCGCAAAGACTGCTTTCCAAACTCATGAAGGACATTATGAATTCAAAGTAATGCCTTTTGGGTTAACTAATGCCCCCGACACGTTCCAAGCAACTATGAATGAACTATTTCAGCCATACCTAAGGAAATTTGTGTTAGTATTCTTTGATGACATCCTTATATATAGCAAGACATGGAAGAAACATTTGACGCATCTGGAAAAGGTTCTAGCTCTTCTGAAGGAAAACCAGTTCTCTGCAAAAAAATCAAAATGCACATTTGGGAAGCAAGAAGTGGAGTATCTCGGTCATATAATCTCAAAGGAGGGAGTTAAGGTGGACCCGAGGAAGATCCAAGCAATGAAGAAGTGGCCCGAACCAAGGAATGTTTCAAAATTGCAAGGATTTTTGGGATTAACAGGTTACTATCAAAGATTCATCAGGAACAATGCACACGTCACTGCTTCGCTAACAAATCTCCTAAAAATAAATTCTTTTCAATGGATGATGAAGCAAGAAGATGCTTTGAAACGTTGAAACAAATTATGTCTTCAACTCCCGTTTTGGCAACACCTGATTTTGCAAAACCATTTGTAATCGAATGTGATGCTTCAGGGTTTGGGATAGGAGCTGTGCTAATGCAAGAAGGTCATCCGATCGCTTTTGAAAGCAGGAATTTAAACAAAAGAGAATACCTACAGTCTAAATACAACAAGGAAATGCTTGCCATCATGCATGCATTAACTAAATTGCGACAATACCTTTTGGGAAGTAAATTCCTAATCCAAACAGATCATAATAGTCTACAACACTTATTACAGCAGAAGACATTAACAATCGAACAACAAAAGTGGATCGAGAAAATCTCTACCTTCGATATGGAGATCCTACATAAAAAGGGGAAGGACAATGTAGTAGCTGATGCTCTATCAAGGAAAGATGAAGAGGTACAAGTCTACGCCGTATTCATGGTGATCCCAGAATTTTTGGATGAAATTCGTAAGGAATATGCCAAGAATTCAGAGGTTTGCCCCATAATCAACAACATAAATCAGTATCTGAAGTTTGAATGGAAGAATGACCTCTTATGGTACAAAGGACGTAATTACTTAAGTTCCAACTCCAGTTTTAAGACCAAGGTGCTTAAAGAGTCACATGACTGTCCAGCCGCTGGACATGTAGGATTTTTTAAAACCTACTATAATGCAAGGCAGCCATTCTTTTGGAAGGGTATGAATGCCGACATTCACAAATATGTGGCAGAATGTGACATTTGTCAAAGGAATAAAACTGAGAATATATCAAGACCAAGGTTACTCCATCCGTTACATATCCCAAATCAGAAATGGGAGGAAATTTCAATGGATTTCATTGAAGGTCTACCCATATCAGATGGAAAAGATAAAATATTAGTTGTGGTAGACAGGTTAACCAAATATGCACATTTTGTGGGATTGAAGAAAAATGATTCAACAAAAGAAACAGCCAAAGCTTTCTGTAAAAATGTCTACAAGTTACATAGTTTTCCCAAGATTATAGTAAGTGATAGGGATGCCAAGTTTAAAGGGAAATTTTGGAGAGAGTTTTGAAAGCAAATTGGGACGTCACTTAACATGAGTTCAGCTTATCATCACCAAACATATGGACAGACAGAAGTCGTCAATAAATTCTTAGAAACCTACCTCCATTGCTTTGTAACTGATAAGCAAAATAAATGGTTCCAATGGCTTCATCTTGCGGAATGGTGTTATAATTCTACTTATCATACATCTGCAATGATGACACCATTTCAAGCCCTATATGGATATGAACCCCCAAAGTGGAAGGATTTCATTACCAACCAAGCTAGGGTTGCATCAGTAAATGACCATTTAGAAGAAAACCAAAAGGTTGTCCAAGTACTTAAAGAGAATCTGAATACTGCCAGGAATAGAATGAGACAACAAGAAGATCAACACCGAACAGAACGAGAATTTGAAGTTGGAGATTGGGTATTTGTAAGACTACAACCCTATAAGCAATTATCACTTAAACAAGGTGGAAAGAATAAATTGGTTCCACGTTTTTATGGCCCATATCAAATCAATAAGAAGATTAGTCAGGTGGCATATGCGTTGAAATTTCCAACTATAAGTCGCATCCAAAATGTTTTTCACGTTTCATGCTTGAAAAAGATGATAGGTCAACACCAGAAGGCACAAACAATACTTCTCTTGTTAGATGAAGAAGGAAGAATAATATTCGAGCCAGAATCTATCATTGCTACTCTAGAGAAAAGATTAAGAACGCGAGTCATAAAAGAGTACCTCATAAAATGGAAAAATCTTCCCAAAGAAGATGCAACTTGGGAATCAGAACATTTTCGACAGCTACATCCCTCATTACTATTGCTTTGAGGAAAAAGCTCCTTAAAATGGAATGGCAATGCTATGAATATTAAAATGATCTATTAAATTAAGCAGTAAATTATTAATTAGTTAATTGAAGGGACGTAACCCTTCCTTAATCCCGCCCAAACCTTATAAAAGGCGAGCTCTTGTAATACATTAATCATCTTATCAATTCAATAATATATCTTTTATTCAATATGGATTTCGTGTCCTAGGTTTTCTATTGTACTCATTTTCTTTGTATTTGCTGACATTGGCCCATATGTTACTTTATGCAGGCATCTAGTGATGCCGTGGTGCTTGAAGAGCACCAAATCGACGTTTTTGGTGACCCACCTCTCCCCCCCCAGGTACGTGTGTACATGTCTCTCTTTCTTTGAAAAGGTCATTGTATGCCCATACATATTATATACAGTCTCACTTTCTTTGTATTTGCTAACATTGGTCCATATGTTACTTTATGTGCAGGCATCTAGTGATGCAGTGGTGCTTGAAGAGCACCAAATCAATGTTGTTGGTGACCCACCTCTCCCCCCCCCCAGGTACGTGTAAGCACCAAATCAGTGTTGTTGGTGACCCACCTCTCCCCCCCCCAAGTATGTGTAAGCACCAAATCAATGTTGTTGGTGACCCACCTCTCCCCCCCCCAGGTACGTGTGTACATGTCTCTCTTTCTTTGAAAAGGTCATTGTACGTCTATACATATTATATACAGTCTCATTTTCTTTGTATTTTCTCACATTGGTCCATATGTTACTTTATGTGCAGGCATCTAGTGATGCAATGTTTCCTAAAGAACACCCAACTGAGGTTGTTGGCGACCCACCTATGCCCCCCCCAGGTACGTGTATGTCTCTCTTTCTTTGAAAGAGTCATTTTTCGTCCATGTAGTATATATGTCTTGTTTTCTTTGTATTTGTTGACATTGACATGTATGTTACTTTATGCAGGCATCTACTGAGCTAGTGGTGCCTGAAGACCACCCAGTTGGGGCCACTGATGACCCTGCACGCCCCCCCCACCCAAGTACATGCAGTTTCAGTGCCAAGGACTTACACACGCATGGTAAGTAAAAATGTTATATTTGCTTGGAATTTGAACAAATGTACATAGAGTTGTATTTATTTTTATAGCTTGGTAAACTAACTTACAAATTTTGGTTTGTGTGCAGTCTCCGATATTGAGAATGCGTCCTCCTGTGGATCATTGGGGAATTCCATCAAGAAGCCACAAAAGAAATATAGACATCTCATTAGCCACTGACATTGGTAGTGAAAAAGGGGATAAATAGAAATCATGTATAGGGGGGGGTACATATAGAATCCATGTATAGGGGGAATACATACATGTACCATTTTGTTTGTATGTACACACAGATGTACAATATGATCCACAATTTTGTATTATGTCCATGGCATGCCATTTTTTAAAACATTATACATGTACATATAATATAAAGCAACATTCAGATTTACCCATATATGGTTGACTTGATATGGGATGGAGACATGTGTATTATATGCCTTGCATATATATGCTTGAATATGTTTTTAGGTTTATGGCTTTGTGTTTGTTTGAGGGTACGTTTCAGTTGCAAATGGACAAGTTTCCATCCAAGTACATGGCTTCTTATGGAATATTATGTGTTGATTTTGAAGTAAAATTCTTCCTGTGAGGGTCGTTTGCTTCCCCACTTAATCAAGACTCTTGTAAATAGTAATAACTAATTCCATTCACCGCTTAGCTTTAATTTAATGAAGAAGAAACTTGGAGAAGAGTTGGCATTGCAAATAATGAATGTAATGTGTTCGGTATAGAAAGGAAGGCTCTAGATGCCTTACTGTATGGAGAAATCCTCTTTGTAAAACTATGTAATTTCATTTTTGGTAATTCTTCAACGTTGTGCTATGATTACCAATGCTTTAATGAATGGGTATAAATGTGCTAAATGAGACAAAGAATTCTTAGATGTAAAGAATCATGTTTGATAAATGTATTTGTAGGTACTTCAAGTTGACAATGCAATTTTGAATCTAAATTTGGGCATATTGTCATAAGACCTAAATCTTTGTTATTCAAAGCTAGGTATGTACCTCAATTCCTATGAATGATTGATTTTTAGGCATGCTATTAACTTATTATCTATGTAAACATGCTAAGTGTTTCTTCCGTAAGGGATGTAGTGATATACTTGGAATAAGATTTGTAGTACTTCTAGAGCCATGAAACGAATTGTGCATTCATTTCAGTGTTGGTAGCGGTCCCTAAATGACATTTTCATGCAACTTGCAACTCGACATAACTCGGAAACCAGAGGTTGGATCGATGAACCGTCAACTCCATTTCTCTCCTGGCATGCGATTACCTCCAGGTAGCCCTCTCCCCCGTGTTTTTATGTCCCAATGACTTCATTGTGCATTCATTTCGTAAACTAGAGTTTCGCTCAGTTTCCATCAATGCAATCTCGCATTGTTGGGTCAACTCCGCAAAACACTCCACCGAGCTAGTGTTGGTAGCGGTCCCACGTCGGCATTTCCCATACACACTACCAAGATCCAACGGCATGCAATCTTCCTACTCCATTTTTTTTCGCTCCCGGACCGAAAGTCACTAAGTGTCCCTGAACGACATTTTCATGCGACTTGCAACTTGACATAACTCGGCAACTGGAGGTCGGATCGACAAACCGTCGACTCCGTTGCTCTCCTGGAATGCGATTACCTCTAGGTAGCCCTCTCCCCCATGTTTTCATGGCCCAGTGACTTCATTATGCATTCATTTCGTAAACTAGGGTTTCGCTCAGTTTCCATCAATGCAATCTCGCATTGTTGGGTCAACTCCGTAAAACACTCCACCAAGCCAGTGTTGGTAGCGGTCCCACGTCGGCATTGCCCATACACACTACTAGGAGCCAATGACATGCAATCTTCCTGCTCCATTTGTTTTTTCGCTCCCAGGCCAAAAGTCACCAAGTGTCCCTGAACGACATTTTCATGCAACTTGCAACTCGACATAACTCTGCAACTGGAGGTCGGATCGACGAACCGTCGACTCCGTTTCTCTCCTGGCATGCGATTACCTCTAGGTATTCCTCTCCCTCGTGTTTTCATGTCCCAATGACTTCATTGTGTATTCATTTCATAAACTAGGGTTTCGCTCAGTTTCCATCAATGCAATCTTGCATTGTTGGGTCAACTCCGCAAAACACTCCACCAAGCCAATGTTGGTAGCGGTCCCATGTCGGCATTTCCCATACACACTACTAGGAGCTAATGGCATGCAATCTTGCTACTCCATTTTTTTTCGCTCCAAGACCGAAAGTCACCAAGTGTCCGTGAACAACATTTTCATGCGACTTGCAACTCGACATAACTTGGCAACCGGAGGTCGGATCGACGAACCGTCGACTCCGTTGCCCTCCTGGCATGTGATTACCTCTCGGTAATCTCTCCCCCATGTTTCCATGGCCCATTGACTTCATTTTGCATTCATTTCGTAAACTAGGGTTTTGCTCAGTTTCCATCAATGCAATCTCGCATTGTTGGGTCAACTCCGCAAAACATGTTGCAGCATTAAGAAAACACTATGTGTCTAGAGATCACAGGATATATTATTCTTGTACCAAAGTATAATCCAACAAGAATATGCCTAAGCTACACTTACAAATTTCAAACCAACTAGGGTTTCATGAACTAGACACCGCATAATAAAACTAGGGTTCACAAATTGAGACATGGAACTAAAAACTAGGGTTTTATGAACTCTCTAGGTTTAGATCATGTACCTAGGCTATGCACATACATGAAACAAAATGAATAGGCTATGCATGTATACATGACACAAAATTCCATATACCTAGGCTATGCACATACATGAAACAAAAAGGCCATATACCTAGGCTATGCACATACATGAAACAAAATGAATAGGGTTGAATATGGATCACAAGTGAAATTTCACATGCATGCATGACTAAGAAGTAGAAACACATGTACATGAATTATATGCACATACATGAAACAAAATGCCATATACCTAGGCTATGCACATACATGAAACAAAATGAATAGGCTATGCATATATACATGAAACAAAATGCCATATACCTAGGCTATGCACACACATGAAAAAAGTCCATATACCTAGGCTATGCACATACATGAAACAAAATGAGGAATTAAAAGAAGTTAGAAGAGAACTATCATAATTGTTGATAATTGCTAGTTTTAAGGTTTCTTGGTCATATGTAAAAATTGGCATAAATATTCATAAACTTGACATACAAGAGAACTTTTGGCATATGAAGATGATGAAGATAAACTTGACTCGAGAGCATGTTATTTTCCGATTTCTATTTGGTGGTGTCTAAAGACACCGGTTGTTCTTGGAGCCTCCAATGTGCCATAAATAGTGTTTGTATCCTAGGCACATGAAAGGCTAAACATTAGTACTCTCATAAGGAAATAAAGAAAATATGCAAACATTATTTATAGATAACTCACTTGAGGTTGTAGGATCGTGTTTATAACTTGTCCAGTATCCTCTGAATAGTAAATTATGTCTGTGAATGGTATCCGACAATAACAAATTAGTACATTGGGAATAAACTGAAGGCTAAATAATTGAAAGTGTGCTTAAATTTAATGCACCTGACAATCTAGCCACACTGGACAATCTAGTAACACTTGACAATGCACTCACTCGAGTAGGCCATCTGGATCATCTCTGCTGCCGATGGCATCCATCAATCTTTCATGCTCTAAATGAGGTAGCAAGTATCGTACATGTGACCTATTTTTGTTCAAAATTGTGCGCAGCTTGATGTTTATACCAACTACCAGGTTGGTGAAGTGGTATACAATAGCTCCTGATTTATAATCCTGATATACATACCCACCCTTCATTTTTTGTTGTGCTGCTAGTGTCGGGTACTCCCCTTTTATAACCGTCAAGCCAGTTGGGTATTCAATATTTTCATCATCTGCAGGTTCGAGAAGGGTTTGTTTCCCCTCTAAGAAACGTGCCAACGAATAGTTAGAACCCCATTCATTATTTTTTGGGGCAACCACTGCATATATCTGACCTGTGAAAGGAAATCGAAAAAGGTTAAAAATACATAAATATTAAACAAGGTCTTGCATGTAACATAAATAAAATTTCTTTCAATGTAAAGGCTTGTAGTGATTTAGGTACTACTAATTTATTTTTTTGTACCTACTTGTATGAGATCTGATATGTGATCATAGTCTGTAGAAATATATGTCTGATCATCTTCCAAATGGTCTATTTCATTAACCCCCTTGAAATCGGTGCCAAGTGTCACTCAATCCCATGTATCAATTGTATCTATATACTCACAATCATCCCATTCATCTATGCTATAGGAACTGCAAAAGCAAGCCTTCAATCTTGTCCAAATTTGTAGGGCTGAGTTGTCTGAGCTTCTAATTGAATGAAAACCTCGAGTTCCATGCACTCTGTTCACCCAATGTGTTTGGGATCGGTCCACATCTGTCACCTCCCAGAATATTCTCCGCACTAGGTGTTTCCTTGTTTCTTGTTCTCCCATCACGGATGCACACCATTCGACTATAGATGAAGCGTCTCGAAGGTGAGCATCTGTAAACTTCATCTCTTTCCTTCGAAGGGCAGTTTTTATGCATGCACCAGCACCATCATGCTTTCCTTTTCCATGACCTGTTTCAAAGTAGTTCCATGTATGTGGCACCTTGTATTTTATGTGCAACAAACACAACCATTGAAATACATGTGCATTCTTGAATTGTCCAGCACAACCATCTGACCATATCAAATGATGATAAAATGGTATATCCATAACTATCACATGATCATAGAACAACTGAAAGCAATGTTGAAGTAATGGATGTCATGGGTTAGGTTATTACTGATGTAAAAGTGACTCTCTTTCAATATCACACGTTTCTCTTCATTGCTATCTGGCCCATGTCGATAAGTGATATGGACCATTATGCTCACCAGCTCTGAGTGATAGTATTGACTTTGTATTTCATTTTGTGGTTGTAGGGTGTAATTTTCCGCAAATTCAACCATTGATAGTATTGTTCTGAGAGGGAAGGTGTCTCGACATATTCTGAATTGCTCATCTTGCCACCGTGCCATATCAACATGCTGAATGTACCGTTGGAGCTTTCCATGGAACTCTGGAATAAAATCACATACTTGCACCTAGTGGAAAAAAATAAACAATGTTATAAAACAACATAAAAATATTTACATGAATATTAATATACATCAATATTTAAAACAATGTTATAAAACAACAGATAAACAATGTACACTCAGTTAAATGAACATTTTTTGTGTAGATTGTCACCTGTGAAGTCACCAATTTAATATTCTTGCTTTATTTCCCATCACATAGCTGATATGTCTCATACTGAAAGTTCTGCTTCTCGACAATTGCATTACCAAATGCTTGATCTTCACTCTCATGGATGCAATCGGACCATAATGATAGCCCACCACAATTGTTGCAAGAACCCTCTACACATTGTTTTAAGTAATGTGTCTTCCCATCTTGCCTCTGACACATTATGCTATGGATGAAATCTCTAGATGACATTGGCGGTACTGTACTTGAGCATTCCTGCACATGGTTAGGATGCAAAAAACGACGTATATGTGCAAATGTATGATAATATAGATCAAACTATATGTGGTATCTACGACAACAAGTGTTCCGGATTCTACTGATTCTAACATTCCAAGGCTTGCATTTTTCAAAATATTTTCGCCCGAGCCTTAGCTCTACGTGGGAAACTTTAAACATCTTGAACAGTTGAGTTTGTGTCATCTCAAGGTAATGTTTAACACGCCCTTCATTGTTCATAGAACCCCTACAGTGTTTTAACACATCCTTTGTGTTAGAAGAAGGCCTAGTGTTATCGTGCCAAAAAGTGTGCACTAGTCCCTTCACTGCTTTGACCAACTTCATATCTTAGCGGGGAAAGCTACCGCTAAATGCACATAATGTATCCATTTGTCCCTCTACATCAAGGTTGTCTCTTCTTACTGAATATTTTTTAAGTGTCTTTGGATGTAAAGGGACAATTTCTGATGTGCATTTAAGTAAACGACATTGTCTTGTGGATCTAGATACAATTGATTCAGCCAATACGCGGCAAGCCACATTACAGTCTTTTGAACGAGTTTTTTTACCAATTGATGTGAATGCAGCAGCAAGAGATTTAACAATGTGATTACTTGATTCGGTATTCTTCAATGTTCTTATGCCTAACTTTTTCCTAACATTTTCCATACTTCTATATTTAATCAAAGCTAAAAACAATTGACATTTACCGGCTTCAAGTTTTGGCTCAAAATATTGTTTCATTATTTGAGAACAATGACGAATGATTGTGCGTTAGCCACCTTACCTTCCATGGAATTCAATTCGCTCTCATCCACTTGTATGCGTTTAGGAGTTCTCTTTCATTTTGAAGCGAGATTTCTTGTCGTTTGAAATGCTGGAGAGACGTTTACATCCACTGCATGCTGACAACTTCGATTAGGAGATTGAACCACCTGGCGTGGTTGTTGCAGAGTCTCGTCAGGAACATAATGATTGAACTCTACAGAGGGCTGTCCGGTTAATAATGGACCAAGATTTTCATCTTGGTTATAACCAGCTTGCATTAAAGTTGCAATATCTTCCTCAGCCTCTTCGTCAGGTATCTGTTGAGCGAGAATGGGAAGTATTTTCTCATCCAATGAATGCCAACGATTTCTTGAATGTTCCCTCTTCTTTTCTTTTTTAATTTCAGCTTCTTCAGGTGTAAGCATCTTCCTCGCTGACTTCTGAACTCTCTTACATGGATTCCCCATTGAAATCCACCCAAAATTGTACAAAACCTATGGATCTGTGTAATAAATGATTAAATTGCAGGTTGAATAGTACGCTTTGCGCGGGTTTCAAAAGAATTATGTCTTTTCCTATACAATAAAAATGGCCCACGGCCCGCAACCCAAGATTATTTATTAAACAAATATCGCATATGTGATATAACACATCTCCGTTTTAACGCATATGCGATTTAGTGCATATCAACTATTGAAACCTCATTTAACCATGAACCATTAAAACATCATTTAATCCCTAGAAGATTGGATTTATCCTTGGACCATGGTAGTGTCTTCAGAACTATGTTTTGTCTGGAAATATTCGTAATGGTTCCTATATGACCATGGTCAATGCCTCGAGAACAATCTTCAATGCATAAAATAGTCTAATGGCACATATATCCCATATTAAGGTTAAATGTCCCCTTTAAAGGGCATGTGTAGTGGTTTAAGACTTGTTTATGTTACACTTTTGTCCCATTACCATGGTTAAGACCCTGAGACCCATCCTTAGTGCATAAAACCTCATAAAGACACCCATATCCCACTAAAGGCCAAATATTCCATCTATAGTGCATGTGTGTTGATTTAGAGACTCATTGGACCATCTTTTCTTCCATGACTATGGTCAATGTCTAGAGACCCATCCCTACCATCCAAAACCCTATAATGTCACCCTTATCCCCTTATAATACAATTTAGACTCCCAAGATTCCATCCAGACGATCTATGGGGTGGCTCATGCCCCAACATTACATTGATTAAGATAAAAGAGGTGTGGGGGGAGTCAAAGGAGGGAGAGGAAGTTTTAGAGGGAATCATGGGAGGGAGGGATGGGTAGGGGAGAGATATGGGGGGGATGAAGGGAGGATAAATATAAGGGGAAGGGAGGGATTTGTCTCTGTACATTGATATGAGGGGGAACTAAAGGGAGGAGAAATATAAAGGAAAGGGATTGGTGGGAGGGGAATAAATATAAGTGGGAGACAAGAGGGTGATATATAAAAGGGAGGGATGATTGGGTACAAGAAAAATATAGGATAATGGATGGAGGAAAGATATATAGCATAATGGATGGAGGGACAAGTGGGGGGGTCATTAAAGAGTGAGAGGGAGGAGAGGGATGGATGGAGTGGTGATATAGATAGAGGTATAGAGTGAGTGAATGAGAGAGACAAATGGGGGGTGGTTAAAGAGTGAGAGGGGGAGGTATAGATTGAGTGAATGAGAGAGACAAATGGGGGTGGTTAAAGAGTGAGAGGGGGAGAGTCAGAGAGAGAGAGAGAGAGGAAGGGAGAGTCAGAGAGAGAGAGAGAGAGAGAGAGAGAGAGAGAGAGAGAGAGAATGATGGATGGAGGGATGGTTAGAGGGTGAGAGAGTGGGATAATAATAATGAGAGAGTAGGGATTTAGGGAAATGAAGGATGGTCAAGGATGGTTACACCGAGGGATAGAGATGAGGCATTGTGTGTGTGTGAGAGAAAGAGAGAGAGGGAGAGATCATGGATATTAAGGAAAGGAGAGAAAGATGGAGAGATGAAGGAGGGATGAAGGCTTGAAGGTGGAGAGAGGAGGTAGGGGGAGAAAGTGAGGGATGGAGTGAGTGATAGGATGGAACACATGGAGGGAGGGAGGGAGGGAGGGAGGGAGGTATGGAGTGAGTGAGAGGATCAATCATCAAGATTTCTAGTTAAACTATTTGTTGAAAATTTTCTAGTTAAATGATTTGTTGTTTTTGAATCAATAGTGTAATGTGATTAAACTATTAAAGATCATATAGAAACAAATCACATTAAAATGTCATGTGTATACCCACATTTCATCCCAAATTCAAAATATTTGTTACAATACCAACCTTCCTAACATTTTAACTCATCAAAACTATGGTGATTTATGAATGTTTCTCTTAAAATTTTCGAGCACAGAAATATAATTCTAAAGAAAACCAAGTGACTCTTTACCTTTTTAAAGGTTTGATAGATCAAAATTGGTCTCAATGGACGTTAATAACAACCATAATCATCATCAAATCAAGTAGAGCATTATTAATTTATATAATAAATTTTTTATTAAATAAAAAACCCTACTTGAAGTCATTTAACTACACTAATATCAAAGAAAGTTTGATTAACAAAATAAGTGCAAAGATATGTTGGTTCTCATCAATAGCATCAATCAATAGATGCATAGTGAACTATAGGTCGAAGCCACAAACTTCAACTATCTTAGTGTAGTAAGGTAAAGTTCTATACTACGATACTACACAATAGTGAAGATGGAATTCTCGAGATATATTTGAATCGATTTTTCTTCGGTGCCTATTAACTATCATACCTAGGATAGGATACAAGGACAATTATTAAAATGGCGAGGATGAAATCCCTAACCCTTGAAAATGGATTGAAAACCAAATTATACTCACCATGATATCTCAAATACTTCATCAATAACAATCCACCATTTGGCTTCTTAGATGTCCCATTCACTTTGATGTGAGTTTATACTTTATACCATACTACCTAATATATCAAATATAACTTAGTTGAAAATAAAGATGTATTGTTTCCGAACCCATTTGTCATGTTAAACAATGTTATATTAACCATGATGGGATGCTATCTTACCTTTCAAAAGAATAATCTTTATGCCACTCTTTTATCTAATAATCTTTATTCTATTTTTACTCTTTTTTACTAAACACAAATGCATATCCATTATATCGCATATGCGATATGAATCACATATGAGTTATAACGCATATGCGATATGAACAAGTCTAAACCGCATATCCGTTATAACGCATATGCGTTAATTTAAAATTTAAAAACTCGGCGGGAACAAGGCTTGGGATGATGTTTGGAAATAGCTTCGGACTACCGAACCTATTGGCTAGAACAAAAAAACTAGGGCCATTGCCTGTATTTTTGAACTCTATCAATATGCTCAATTTCAATGACTTGTTTTGCTATGAAAAACTCAATATTTTTTTATGAAAATATAGAATATTGTAGAGTACGATCTGACGATTCTGAATATGTAATTTTTTCATTAAAATGTATGTTTTATTTATTTATTATTAATTTTCTAAATGACACACGTCAATTTTCGAAAATACATATATCGATTTGTTTTTATATAACTTTTGATTGCCTTCACCATTTCCCAAGAAAACTATATGCTGCACTAGAGAAGACTCAGCTCTACAATCTCATATATAGAAAACAATGATTTCATTAAATTTTGCCCCTAAAGTGTTGCACCCCCACATAAAGTTTTAATTTCAAGGTTTTTTGACTTCAATAATTAATAATAATAAAAAATAAATCATGAATTTTTTTGAAAAAATAGTGTTGCACTAGGCCCATATGTCATTTATATGTCTGCAAGATTATATCCAAAATGAACATCATTTATGTCAATAAGTGCTGCACCTGCACAAACATATATGTTATGATGTGCTGAAAATTTGAAAACCCAATTTAACGGAAACTAATTTTATAATCATTTACACAAATTTTTTATAGATAAATGTTATATATTATGAAAGCTGATTCAATTTCCTATCTTTTGTCTTTTTACTTCATCTTCAAATCCGTTACTGAAGTACCCCTAATTGTCACCTAAAGTCAGAGGTTCCAGGTTTTTTCAGTATTATGTGGCATCTAAAGTGTCTTTAAAGGAGTCCATGATTGTGCATCAGCCCTCCTCCATGTATAAATTACCTTATTTGGCTTGGACCTATGAGTTATTGATATATGTGGCTTGGGGATTGTTACATATACTTTTGGCAGCTTGCTAATTTATCATGGTTTAAAAAAAAAGTAATAGATAGCCAATATAAAAGCAATAGAGATTTGAACACAAGTGTGAAGGATATCAACATTCCTCCAACCATCTACACTCAATTGACAACTCCAATTCAATTACGTTAATACTGATTAGGATTAACTGATTATTAAATATTTAAACATGGCCAATTCAATTATGTTAAACAATCCAATTCAATTGTGTCGACACTGATTGGGATTATCTTATTGTCAAATATTTAAACAATCATTTTATAGTTACCCTGACAAAATACTTTTTTGGGCAATTGTGATCTACAAATATTATGTGTATCAGTTTGTTTAACATCCAATCCATGTTTAGCAAACTGCACGTTTGGCCTGATAAAAGAAAGCAGTTACCCATCATTTTGCTCAGTACATTGAGATTTTCAAACATCCAGAATTGAAGTAGTCTTACAGAAAAATTAGGAACTTATGTCAATTACATACTATGATCTACAATTGCAACACCAAAGAATTTTGGAATTTTAATCCAAGTAACAGAAATTTCTTGTAATCATACATCATTTATCAAAAGCCTGTTTGCTTGAGATTGATTGAATATATTTCATTCAATAAAACCAGTAATCGTCCAGACTGCATCTCTGCTTTTGAGGGTCCTCCCAATGCCTTCATATACAGAGAATGGAGTTATTTCGCTCCGGGCAAGCTGCCTGGCAATGAGCTCATGAGGTGGGATCATATTCACACAATCCCCTCCATCATCATCACTGCTATCATCGTCAACTAACCCAGGACCTCTACTCCAGCAATTCTCATTCTTATCTTGAAATGACATCTGGGACCAGTCTGGGATAGTCACAGGTGCAGAAGACTGGTAACGCATTTTCCTCTTACTATTATCTTCATGATATATTGAATTCTTCTTATCAATCTTTGCTGATCTCCTGCTATTGTTATAATTCCCCTCCTTTCCCATCGATCTGCACACTGCAACACTGTTACAATCATTTTCCTTAAATCCAACCTGTTCAGAGGTCTCTGCGTCAATATTACCCCATATATCCTCCTCATTAAACTCTTCCATCCTCTCAGTTTTCTCAATGTTTCTGGATTGCTGAAACTCAAAGACCTTGTAAATATGAAGATTCTCCTTAGGTTTAGGCCTCTCCAGCATCGATTTTCTCCCTTCTACAACCACCCAAGAGCTTTCTGCAATGTTTTTCTTCAAAATCCCAATGATCCCACTCCCAAAATTCTATATGACGCCGCTCAGATTGAGCCAATTCTAAGCTTTTTGGCTCCACACAGGGCTTCTTAAAAAAAAATTCCAGATGGCACTGACACAACTCATAACCACTGCATATAAGCCCACCCAACTCCTCAGATTGATTTAATTTCAACACTGTATTAGCGCTTATTCGCGTTCAACACCAGCACCCTCTCCCCTCTTATAGGTCCGAGGGATCATACTCGTAATTGTTTACCAATAAAGTTAAGCTAAATATAAAAACTGAAGATTAACTCTGTGTCCACATTGTTTTTTCTGGGGATGGTTTTAACCAAAATCCTACCGTTGAAGTTCAAATCCCACCCATGCAATTTGTCAAAACCAACTAGATGATTTCATTGGAAAATTGTGTATAAGATGTTTTTTAGGTATATGTCACGTTATCTCTTTTTGTTAATTGAGGATTTTGATGGTGTGGATAAAGACACTCAAATTGCTTGTATTTTGGGCAAGTTTTTAATCTAATTTCGATGAAAAACTTGACAAGGTATTTTGAATTAGGATGTCCTCGTGATTTTAAAAATGAAAAATATGAATGAGACAAAACTTTGTATATGATCGAAATTCATTAACGAGTTAAAAAAGGAGCGTTCTGAATTCCCTATCTGGATGAGTTTCATTTCATTGGTTTTGATAGCGAAAAATATAAGTTTTGTTTCATTGATGTTGGTTAGCGAAAGAGACGTGTTATTGGGAAGATTGCAATTTGCTGGACCAATGGACAAATTCTAATTCTAAAATTTGGGACTTGGTTTTGGATATCTTGAACTCTGTCACAACTGTGAACAGAAAGAAATTCACAGACGCGTATGTATTCTTTATTGTAAAGGTAGCATCGGAAAAATGAAGAACAGATAGAAAGAGATTTGTACGCCAAACTTTAATGGCGTGTAATAAAGATTTGATGACAGGATTCATGTCACCTTCTTGATGTTGAAATCTCTTTAGTAAACAATTGTTCTTAAAATATAAATATAAGAATTGAGGCCTTTAAGAACACATGTAATAAATAGTTTGATGAGAGGATTCTTGATGTTGAAATCTCTGTAACAAATAACAGTGTTTCAGGAAATAGAAGATTCCACTCTGGACACGTACTCTCTGTATACACAATTACAATATTGAGTGAGATTCATGAAACATGCAGAGTTCACATAATCTTGAGATTTCTCTTGGTAATTGTGGTTTTGAGTGACGCTGGTGATTACAACTGCTAGTCTCATATAATGAACTACTGAACTACTGCCATGTGTAATGCCAACCAAGGCGAGCACAGGTTAGCCAAGACAATAAGTCTCCGCGTTTTGATAAACACACCACCGGATGAAGACACAAGTCTGTTGTAATGGTAATTGTGTGGATGTTTATTAAAAACGAATTATAGATAATTCACAAATTTTAATGTTTTTTTAAAAGGAAATCAGGGGACCATAGAAACATGTAAGTCACAAGATCATAATATAAAATAAAAAATTATTTGGTTTCAAATTTTGATTTATCAAAAATATAAAATATGGACAATACTTTGAGAAAAAATTATTTGGTTTTCAAATTTGTTTTATCAAAAAGTATTTATGATAATTTTAAGCATGTGCATGTGAGGAGTGACTACAATATACTCAAATTAGAGGATGATGTGTGATAGAGGTAATTACAATAGATGGAATTATGGGTGGAGAAGTGTAAATGTAATAAGATGGTGAAATACACTATTTGAGCACAAAGTTGGAAAGTGTACAAAACTAGAGGATAAACACATGGAGTATGGTGACATGAATAAAGCTTTGATTGGAAAATGTACAAAACTAGAGGAGAAACATATAGAGTATGGTGATAAGAATGAGGCTTTGATTGGAAAATGTACAAAACTAGAGGAGAAACACATGGAAAATGTACAAAACTAGAGGAGAAACACATTGAGTATGTTGACATGAATAAGGCTTTGATGAAGGCAGAACACATAAATGCATGTATGAAAGGTGATTTGGAGCACATATGACATGCAACATAGATATGAGCATGAAAAAAGTAATAGGGTTCTAGCTAATATGGTTATAATAGGTTTTTTCTATGGTTATAATAGATTGTTGCTAGTATTAAAGATTGTAATGATATCCTTTGAGTTTTGTGATCTTTGAAAGTCTCTTTAAAATTAACCTTGTATTTTTATTAGTATATATATGTGAGGAAAGCTAAAATATTTAAAAATAAACTTTGTAATTTTTAAAGAAAATATGAAATAAAATCAAATTATCCATATTAAAATTACTAAAATGATTAATTGAATAATATAGTATAATAATTCTTATTAATGAACTAAATTTTTTAAAATCTTGAATATTTAGTCTTATGTGCTTTTGTTGAAATGAAATTAATGAGAAATGAAAATTTCCCCAATGATTGTTAGTATCTACCTTAGGTTGTGTTATCACTTCCTTTGGTTGTGGAATGATAGTTCCAAGGTAACCTTTTCAAACCAATCTTTAGGAGGGAAGTTGGCTTCTTTCCTACCAGGGAGGGCTTTCTCAATGAATAAATGCAGTGGCCAAAAATATTTAAATTTAAGATAAATCAATAATGGAAATGGCTGAAACAGGAGGATATTAGTGGGCATGGAGTCAAAATCATGAATCTTTAAAGATAGACACAGTCTTATCAATACAGTTTTTTACAAAGGTGGGATAGCTATTCTTTTACAGTCAAGTTCTTGCTTTCAAGTGATAATAGAAGAAAAATGAGCAATCCATTAACAAATAAAGATGAATCCAATATCAACTTTAGAGGAAAGTTTTGTGGATACATGAATCCCATGAATCAGAGCATAAGAGTATGAATTCTGACTCAATACAATTTCATTCAAACATGAAAAGATAACATAATGAAAATACATAATAGGAATAACATTCACATGAGAAAAATAAATATAGACTGCAAAATAATAACACAAGAATCTCTCCTCATAAAAGTTTTGCTTGGCTCTACAATATCTCTATTAATCATTAAAATATTCAGTACAAAATAGGTCTCATTGGCATAGGTTTCACCCCCGATTACATTGCAAAAGCATGTATTTATACATAGGAAGCTCATTGAACTAAACCTAACTGCTTTCTTTCTAAAAATAGAATTCTATAACTACTTATTACATCTTTAGATTATATTGTCAAAAAATGAATCTTCATAATCTTCAAAAATAATGGAACATATTTATGTTTTCTTTCTTGGAGTAAACTTTGGCATAAATATTTGCTTGAGTATTCTTGACAGGTGTTCTTCATTGATGCAAACTGTATTTCATTCTCCCGAATTTCTCGACTGTCTTCCACTGCTCTATGGAGGGAATGTCACATACCCAAATTATGAATATTTTATTTCATGAGAAAAACATTATGTTATATGTTATTGTAATGTTTTATGATTATTGACCAAGTAGGGCCAAGGATGTCTGCATTTAATTACTTTAATATTTTATTATTTATAAATAAAAGATGAGACAAATATCCCAAGGAGACTATTGAAAGAGTGCTCACTGACCCACTAGGAGGAATGAACTGGGGTGGAGAGCAAATTGACACTTGGCAGCATCATCAATGCACCTCTAGTTGTTGCAGGTGGCAACTTCCCTACATTAATAGTCATGTTCCCCAAGGAAGAGGAACAGAGCGGGTGGCTCAATAAATTGTAAAACTGACCGAAGACCTAGGCAATTTATTCATACCCATCGAACTGAAGCACGAGGCTAATTAATTTTTACCTTGTGATGAGTCTTGGACTAGACAATAAATGAATTCGATGAGGGGAATGCTAGAGGAATTGACTAAGATAAGACTATTAATCTGAGTTAGTACTGCTTTATGTAGAACTCAATATTGCTGAAAAGCAGAAGTCTCATTTTGGAGTATTGTCAACATCAATACTGAGTTGCAGAGGATAACATTTGCATCCACCCAACATATTCACTCTAGTGGTTCAGTGAGCAGGCTCGGGGGTCCTAATGCAAGTGATTTGGATGCCTTCAGGAGTAGGTTGGGAGGAACGGGCTCCCTTGGGTGATTGTTTCACTCTTTAGTTTTCAGGTTTATATCTTCTTATGTATTTATTTTTACTGTATATCTATTTCTAGAAATGTTTAAGTATTTTAGAAATCTGCAGAGTTATTCCAGTTAGTTTTTAAGAGCTATTTATGAATGTCAATCTTTACTGTTATTAAAGAAATAAAATGAGAAATGCAGAATGATTGATTAAAAAAAAAATTCTGTATTTTTCCACACACGTTATGTGCCATACTCCAGTACACAATAGTTATATTAATGATAGATTCGAATGATTGATCATCATAGATAATAAACTGTTATATTTCAATACAAACTATCTATCTATATTTCAATAAATACCTTCTATACTAAATGCAGAAAACATAGTATCCATCTAAGTAAACAACATATTTAATAGTAGCTCACTGCATAACATCGTATTTCACTTTATAGCATTAATAGGCTTCGAATAAATTTCATACCCAAAACAAAACACACGATACAAGGCTAGTCTTTTTGTTTATACGTAACAATAATCATATAAAATTTTAAATGATAAAGAATACTTTTCAAAACTGAATCCTTAAGCTTTCTAAACAGAGTATTTGCAAAACCTAGAAATACCTTTCATCATTAATGTAAGATAATTTAAAAAGAAAAACCATCATCGAAGACAAGATTCTGAAAGATTTCATCATACCATAATAATTGTAGTATTGAGAATATTCATTTCTATACTCTTTAAAAACCCTTCACAAGATAGTATTTACACGAGTACTATTTCTTTTTTTCCCAACACAGTATAAGTACAACACGGGCCGAGCCTTTTGATAGGCATCGCAAGGGTTTAAAATAAACTAACTCTCATAAGAATATGATTAACACAGACCCGGGTTCGAGACCATAAAGGCTCACCCTTAAAGGGTTGTTACTTGTATAGGTTTTAAAAACAAATAATACAACATTGTAAAAATAAAAAGATGCACGGTTCGAGTTTCGACTCACCCTCAGATCTCTAAACTATCAAATTATTTATATATGAAGTGCGTGGTTCAAAACCCTTAACAATTAAAATACTAAACCAACACCATTATAAATCATTAAGATAGAGTTTCGACCCTATGTCCATTTAGTGGGACGACAGTTACCATTAAACAACACAAACGATATTTTGCTAATAGATTCAAAAGATAGGCATAGCCCTAATCCATATAACTTGCATCACAAGATTTTCATTTATTAAAACAACGAAAATTCCAAGAACATCCTTCTCGATGGAAATCAAACCACACGTTGAAAATATTTGAATATCAATTCTTTATTAATCCTTAAAAAGAGTCTTTACAGAACTATGTAAAGCATAAATGTTGAGAACCCAATGTAGGCCTAGGCTCAAAGGTTCAACCCACCTGTTTACAAATACCTTTCGGTTTTCAAAATATAAAAACAAACTGTATAAAATCAACACCGGAGGAAACCCTCATCTCAGCACAGCACCATCTGACATCGTCAATTGTCATCACCATTTCATAACAAAAAGTTTGACTCAGGGTATCAAAGAAACTCTGAGGCTTACCAGTGCTGGTCGTTGGAAGCCACGATGGAGTAGTTTCCATGGACTTTAGTATCAACCTAGCATCAACGAAACCCTGTCACTCCACGACCATCACAACAGTCAATAGGTTTTAGTAACAAGTTATTAAAAGATGTTTAAAATGACGAATGCATTACGCCGCAAGTATAGCCTTACCTATTTTTGCAAGAGTCTTCAACCAAGTCGTTCGTTTGTCACTGTGCAATCTGCCATGGAAACCCTGAAACATCGTGAAGCCTTTAAACCGTACCATTTCGATAGGCTACCGGCCTCCACCATTGGCCTTGCTAAATGAATAAGCGAAATGATTTTTCGAAGGGTTTGATAGTCATTCAAGCCTCGATTAGGGTTTATCCCAAAACCCAAGGTTGGTCACGTGAAGCAATTGTCCCGAGTCGCCAGGTAGACTTCCCACTCTGATTTCATTTAAGACTGTATTAATTTTCACTTGCCACCATGCCAATGAAGAACTCCACTATGAGATCAAACAATAATGCTATGAATAGTATAGTCCCAAAATTCCATAGTTGCATTATCATTTACCAAAATACTTTCAAGCTCGAGTTTAAGAGTTAAATCATGGTCAAGGTTAAAACCTGCCACATACAAGTTTAAGCTCATAAGCATCTTATAATATTTAAGTTTCGACTATATGGTAATAATCTCGAAACACAATGATTTTCACAAAGAGTCAACGAGATGTTAAGTCATTGTCGTGAAACCCATAGGAATTATCCCATGTCAAATTATAATAAAGTTTAATGCAAACCTTTTGAATGAAATAACATCTTAAGCTAGGGTAGGTCTTACCCTAGGTCAAGTATTAGTTTTTTTCCCTTATATGTGGTAATGCCAAGTATAGAGTAGTTACAACAACTATGATCAACGTATAGTAAATTGATCCTCAACCAATATTAATAACCTCACCTGTGATATCTATACAAATAGGAGTAAGAGCATTAACTATGTAAATAGCTAAGTAAGCCTCGGAGATTCCATAGGACCCCTTCATCAAAGAAAATAAAAAGGTTAGTAGCATAAAAGTCATATTCTGTAACATAGCTAACGTTGGATTAAATATTGATCCAAATATTAAAAGTCAATACATTAATGTTGTAAAACTATTGAGACAACAGAAGAGACATTCATTTATGAGTTAAAATTTGTTGAGTCTTAACATTTATTTTTCGACAATAACTATATAAACATTTATGATGTTACGACACTTTAAAATGAATCGAGACTATGCATTAATAAATACAAGCACAACATCATAATAGGATAGAATAGTCCTTTCTGAGACAAATGTCATTAACAATATCTTCCGCATAACACTTAATTGACATTTATACTATTAAGAAAATTTTTAAATTTTTGTGAAATTTGGGGATGTTACATGTGGTATCAGAGCGCAAGTTCAAACTCTAGGCCTGAAAGTGGCTCAACACACTCAAACAAAATTAAGAACAAAAAACACATATACTAATTTTGTTGTTCAGTTTCAACACTTATTTAAGTTTGCAGGTATGGAAGGACCAGAAGAGTCAGCTGAAGATAGGTCCCACCCTAATGATCAAAATAATAATGAACATGAACACATTAATGCAGGAAATATATTTGTTGAATTAAATGAAAAATCATATGAACTATTGAGAACTGTAAGAGATTAAAAAATAGAAATAAACACTGTAAAAGAGGAGAACGAACAAATTTTAAAAGCTCAAGAGGAGCTTCAAATCAAATCATGATGGATAAATTCCATAGTAATGATAAAAATGAAAGAAGAGAAATTAATTCTGAATATTAAATCATGCCTTACCAATGAAAAAGTAAAAAGCTAAAACTCATTGAATATGGAACTAGTTCATCTTCTGAAATCAAAATTAAATCGCACAGGAAGAAGCATCAGTATTCCAGCGATAGTAGCGAAAGTGATTGCTACACTAAAAAGAAGAAATATAAACCATATGAAGAAATTTCTGGAGAATTTAAGAAGATTAAACCAACTTTCAATGGAGAAATAGGAAAGAGTGAGGAAGCCGAAGCATGGCTATTTGGTATGAATAAATATTTCCAAATTTACAACTACTCAAGTTAGTTAAAAACAAGAATGGCAATTTATAATATGACGGTAAATCCGACATTTGGTGGCAAGACTTGAAGCGAGTAAAAGGCTTAAAAGAGAGAAATGTAAAATGGAGTAATTTAAAAAAGTACTTTAAAAGAAAATTTCTGTCGGAAAAATATTATGAAGAACGAGCTAAAGAATTTTATGACTTAAAGTTAGGTTTCATTGATATGAAGGAATTGAGCAACAAATTTTTGAATTTATTAAGGTATGTGCCTTACATTACGGAAGAAAATCCTAAGGTATAGAGGTTTTTGAGCTCTCTAACCTCTCATATAAAGGACAAAATTGAGTATGATGATCCTAGAACTCTTGAAGAGACCATGAGGAAGGCAAATATCTGCTATGAACAGAACAGGAAGAGGGAAGGCATACCAAGTTGGAAGGAAAAGAAGCCTAATAATTTTGAACAAAGAAAGAAGCATTACTCATTTAATCGAAATTTCATAAATAATAATTCACATAATTTTTCTAGCAAAAAATTTCAAGGAAATAATCCAAGAAGTAATGCACAACCAAATTTTACAACTACAAGAAACAGAGATCCACCTAATAATTATGTTAAAAGCACCGAACAAAAGGAAACTGTAAAATGTTGGGACTGTCAGGGACCTTACTATGCATCAAACTTCCCACTCAGAAAGAGGACCGTCAACAAGATACACACGGTACGGGAGGAGGCTATTGTTGGTGATTTAGCAAGGGAAATGCCCAGGATTAATGTAGCATTGGAAAACAGACAAGATGATCATCAAACTTCCATGGTTGAAGTAGAAGGTATGCTGAAAAATAAACCTATATATATTTTGATTGATCCAGGAGCAAGTCTTAGCTATGTGTCACCTGAATTAGTGAAATGTTGTAATCTGAAAATAGACAAGTTTGATAAATCGTGGTTGGTCCAATTAGTTACTGGAACTAAAAGAAAGGTGACTGATTATGTAAAGGAGTGTGAATTATTGATGAATCATTTTAGGAATCATGTTAAACTGAATGTGTTACCTTTAGGTTCTTACGATGTTCTGATCGGAATGGATTGGTTGGAAAAGCATAGGGTAGTATTAAATTGCATTGAAAAGACTTTTACTTGTTTGAATGATGAATCTGAAATGGTAACAGTAAAAGGAATTCCAAGAAAGACTTATGTTAGACAAATTTATGCTTTACAAGTTAAAAAGGTTGTTCGTAAAGGGTGTAAGTTGTTTGCTGTAAATGTAATTAATGACGAACAATCGATTAAGGAAGATAAGTTAAAGTTGGAATACATACCCATTCTAAAGGAATTTTCTGATGTATTCCCGGAAAAAAATTCCAGGACTACCTCCTAAAAGGGAACTAGATTTCACCATTGAGTTAGTACCGGGGGGCGGTACCAAACTCAAAGGCTCCTTACAGAATGAACATTCTGGAACTTAATGAACTTAAATCATAGATTAAGGAACTCATTGATAAAAATTATATAAGGCCTAGCGTGTCTCCATGGGAGCAACTGTTATTTTTGTTAAAAAGAAGGACGGAACTATGCGTTTATGCATAGATTACCGCCAATTAAATAAAATGACCATAAAGAACAGATATCCTTTGCCTCGCATTGATGATCTGTTTGATCAATCGCGCGGTGCAACAATATTGTCTAAAATAGATTTAAGGTTGGGGTACCATCAAGTCAGGATTAAATATGAGGACATCTTTAATACTACTTTCAGAATCCATTACGGGCACTACGAGTTCGTGGTTATGCCTTTTGGGCTAACCAACACTCCAGCAGTCTTCATGTGTTTAATGAATAATGTCTTACATAATTACTTGGATAAATTTGTAGTGGTATTTATTGATGAAATCTTAATTTATTCTAAGACTAAAGAGGAACACGGAGAACATTTAAAAATAATTTTACAAGTGTTAAGAGAACACCAACTTTACGCTAAGTTCAGCAAATGTGATTTCTTTAAGGATAAAATACAATATCTAGGGCATGTGATATCCAAGGATGGAATAACAGTAGACCCATACAAGATAAAAGCTATTAATGAATGACCTGCCCCTAAAGACATAACTGGTGTACGATCTTTTATGGGAATTACAGGTTACTATCGTAAATTTATAGAAGGATTCTCTTGAATAGTGAATCCTATAACCTCTTTACAAAAGAAAGGTAAGAAATTTATCTAGGATAAAAAATGTGAAGAAAGTTTTAAGAAATTAAAAGAACTATTAACAACCGCACCTATCCTAAAAATTGCAGACCCAAATAAGGATTTCATTGTATGCACTAATGCATGCAATGATGGACTTGGCGGACTCTTAACACAAGAAGGTCATGTGATTGCCTACGAGTCTAGAAAGTTAAAGATTCATGAGAAGAACTATGCAACTTATGATTTAGAGTTGGCCGCCGTAATACATGCATTAAGGATGTGGCGTCATCACTTAATCGGAAGAAAATTGATGTTAATGACAGATAATAAAGGTTTAAAATATTTGTTGAATCAACCAAATATGAACGCAAGGCAAGCTAGGTGGATAGCTTTCCTTAGCGAATATGATTTCGAGATTCAGCACATTAAAGGAAAAGAAAATAAAGTTGCTGGTGCCTGAATCAGAATTGCTAGGCTAAATTTTGTATTAGCAATCAGTACTTATAAAACTGATCTAGAAAATCATATTAAGGAAGGAATCAGAATGGATGAAAAATATCAAATATTACATGAAAAGGTTGTTGAAGATAATGCTGAAAATTTAATAACAGATTTCAGAATTGATGAAAGAGGATTAATGTTGTATAAAAATAGACTTTATGTGCCTAATGTTGCTGAAATGAAGTTGCTGATTTTAAAAATGTATGCATTAAATTCCATACTCAGGGCATCTTGGTTACCAAAAGATGATAACAATGCTCATGAATGATTACTCTTGGACCTGTATGAAAAATGAGGTAGCTGAATATATTGCTAAGTGTATGGAGTGTCAGCAAATAAAGACTGAATATCAACACCCAGTTGGACTGTTGCAACCACTATCCATTCCAAGTTGGAAGTGGGAAATAATTAGTATTGAATTTATAACTGGTTTACCTAAAAATCAGAAACAAAATGATTCTATAATGGTAGTTGTGGACAAGCTTAGTAAAGCATACCATTTCATACCTATTAAAACAACTTACAAGCTGCTAACATTGCTGATATTTTTATGAAGCAACCTAGGAGTTGGAAAGTAATATGCAGGTGGCATATCCAGCTTTGTTCCAAGAAGATGTAGAAGATGACGAATAAAGTAACATCGAGGACGATGTTGAATTTAAGAAAGGGTGTTTGTCACATACCCAAATTTTGAATATTTTATTTCATGAAAAAAACATTATGTTATATGTTATTGTAATTTTTTATGATTATTGACCAAGTGAGGTCAAGGATAACTGTAATTAATTACTTTAATATTTTATTATTTATAAATAAAAGAGGAGACAAATATCCCAAGGAGACTGTTGAAAGAGTGCTCACTGGCCCACTAGGAGGAATGAACTGGGGTGGAGAGGAAATTGACACTCGGCAGCATCATCAACGCACCTCTGGCTGTTGCAGGTGGAAAATTCCCTACATTAATGGTCATATTCCCCAAGGAAGTGGAACAGAGCATGTAGCTCAAGAAATTGTAAAACTTACCAAAGACCTAGGCAATATATTCATACCTATTGGTCACCCTATGTGTCAATCAATTAAAGTTAACACACAGGATTGTCAATATAAAATGTCAAACCCAGGGAGGTCTTTTATTTCAAAGGAAATAAGCACAATCTATGCATAAATAGATAAAGTAGTTGATTTACTAAATATAGATAATAACCCTACCTATCTACCATCCAACTCATTCCATAAAGAAAACTAATCTAATTTATACATCTAAGAATCCAAAGTGCAATAATCTTCCTACAGAAATCAACCCAGCAGTTTAATGATCTAATAATGAAATTGAACTAGATTACTTTTGCAAGAAGTTAAATCCTATAATTATCAAACTACAGTATTCAATCTTTATCAAAATGATCTATCCAGTGGCTACTGTAACTCTACCATTATCCATCTAATCTATGAATGCAATTAAAGATACAACAACAACCAGAATTAAAACACAAGCTTGAACTCTAAACTCATAATTACTGGAGTCCTAGAAAGCATAAACGATTAAAAGATATTGGAATTGAGCTTGGCTGTTACAGCTGATTAAAATACACATGCAATTAAATAAAGTATCCTACACTGTCGACTGTGACACCAATCTGCTACAGCTATTCAAGATGCAATTATGAACTACCAAAAGGAAAGGTAATTCTTTGTTGCGGCTACCTACGCTTTAGACCTTGACTAAACGAACTCACAAATGTTAGCATAGACCAAAGGTCAGGATTCGTAACCATAACAATCTTAGGCATAATTTAAATGAAACAATAATGATTTATACCTTGTCAGGATTTCTGATTTATTTGGAAAAGGCATGTATATGGTTTACGAAAGTAAAGTAAAATTTGGCAAAATGATGAAATAGGTATGGTTAAAAAGGGACATTTCCAGGGCCCAAAATCTCCCCCCAACTATCCATTTGCATGTCCTCATGCAACAGCTAATTAGTTTGATTCTGAGGTTGACCCATGTTCATATTATGTCAGTTGAGGAAATAAAATTTCCCAATCAATCATTGGGAATGCTGGTTCTTGTGTGACAACACCCTCCTGCCCTTAGCAACTTCAATCTAAATTACACTTTCAACCAAATTTTAAGGTGGTTGGTTCTTGTGTGACAACGTCTTTTTTCCTGATGATTTTAGTGTGTTGGATCGACTTGATGCCTTCAAAACGATGAGGCTGAGCTCGAAAATAACTTCTCTGATTTCCTTGCTCCTACAGATCCCTGAACTGCTAGGTCTACCTATGTAACTTTAAGCCCTGCCAGATTAAAAATATCTCCACATTCTGGGCATGTTATCTCTTGCTGTACTCCAATTCCCCGAATGGACAATAAGTTCCTCAATTGATCTGCAGCTTCCGCCCTTGCATCCACATACTTCTTTGCCTGTTCCCGGCATGTCTCCTTCCATTTATCTAGTTATCCCCGAAGATCTTGCACCTCCTCCTTTAGCAACTCATTTTCAAATAGAAGATTATCTAATTGAGGTTCTTCTACAGCAGGTTCTTGTGTATCAATAGGTGCTTGAGGTTTAAAAATAGGAGTCCCACTGTCTACCCTGACCAGATGACCTGCTTCTGCTTCAGTCACAATTTTGATTCTCCTCTTCTTCACTTAGCGAGATGACTGACCCATGCTCATAGGCCCTCCCTTTCTCCGAGGCAAGGAAAATCCCATTGCCTTAGAAATAGAGCCCACTCCCTCCTTCTAATTTAGAGTCCTTAGGATTGTGGGAGAAGATTCTACATTTGGGACTGCTTGTTCATTTTCTGATACTGCCTTTGCTTGAGGGTTTTCATTTTTTATTTCAATTTCAGATGCCCCTGTTTCATCCTCCTCTATTTCTATCTCTTCAGGTGTTCCATCTTCCATCCCCCCAACTGAATTTGAGGAACTCCAGTCCTCATGCAATATTTCTAAAGACATTTCACGAGAGAGGTTTGACTAGTCCAGAAATTGATCCCATGTCAAATTATGCTGTGTAAGGGCTCATAAGATCAACAATTTAATGAGCCCATGATTTGTGAGGGATGCTAAGGGGTGTTGAGCACCTTTAACATAGTAAGCCATGCGTTGCAAAGATTGAAAAAGAAAGTACGCCATGTTTAGCAATTGGCTGTGTCGTAAATGTGATAGGAGCAAAAATTCATTGATATAAACAACACTATACCTCCCCTCGCAGGTAATATATTTCTTCAAAAAGATTGCAACTTGGTTCCACGGATGTGGAAGAGTTTCCAAGGCCGTTCCCCTGTGCAATGGTCGGACACTTTCTCCAGCTGCAAGAAAGTATTCAACTGCGGTTGGATGATAGAGTTTTTGACTAAACCAACATCGCCCAACTCTGGGAAGTCCTGTTACTTCCGCCAAAATTACCTCTAAAACATCTACACTTATTACTCGAACCTCTGAATGAATGTTCGTCAAATTTTGAGCAAATTCAAGGGTCGTTTCCTCATGAAAACCACTCAGGCGTTGAAAATAAGTTGTCTATCCTACTTCTTGAAAAATGACAAAGACATCTCTATTTCTGTACAGGGATTCTATTGTTAGAGGTTTGTACCTCACAAGAATACCCATATCACTTGACCTCTGCAAGAAGTTGTAACAATGTGCCAGTCACAGCTCCAACTATCGAACTGTCTACATGTGAGCACGGTTGACGGATAGTCAAGAGTTGAATTGAGTCGTGTTGGAAAGGTGGCAGCATTAGTTTTGAAGTAAGATTTATGGCTGGTTTGTCGCACGAATCAGATAGAATGATAGTCATGATCAGGAGTACGTGTACTGGCTTTAAACACAATTTTGGCTGGGATAAATGACAGGGATAATTGGCAAGGAGGAATGACAGACATAACCATTATTATTTGCGATGTCAATAAATGCCTAATCATGAGTATAGTTAGAACCCATACCTTCATGCTATGCATCCGTCCGTGAGTTAATCGTCATGGCGCACCAACCATCATAGCCCACCTTCATCATCTCCTTCATTAAAAATAAGCATAAATGCACATGTGCTAAAGTGATGTGGCCATGCCACATGAGCTGACAGGTACCACAGATTGTGATTGGATTGATGAAGTAAGCAACTGAAACTGATGCCTAATTAAATCATTATTGGCATCATCAATCGGAGAGCATAAAAACTAGCGGAGTCACAGCTGCTAGACTTAGCAAAATAAGTGAAAATGGCGGAGTTGCAGCTGTATGGAAGGAGTGGAAATGAAGTGGAAAGAATGGAGTCGTAGTTGTTGGATTTAGAAACATAAGCAAAAATGGCGGAGTCGCAGCTGTTGAATTTAATGGATTGATAAAAAATAGCGGAGTCGCAACTGCTAGCTTTAGCGGAATGGGCGAAGGTAGCGGAGTCACAGCTGCAAAAATAGGAAGAATGAGCAAGGCAAGGAGTCACAGCTGTGTCAGAATGAAGTAACAAGCAATTTTTCAGCTGACTGCTGAAAGATAATGAATCATCCATTTTTTTTTTTTAAAGAACTTTATTAGATCAGGAACAAATGTGGGGTGTCTGCAATCGTCTGGCCCAGTCACGACTGCTATTCTTCCAATTAGTTCCTACACACAGTTCTTCAAAACAAACCGATCATGTGCAAAAAATAAAAATAGATAAAATACAGAATGAAAGAAAAACCAATTATTTATGTACAAAATATGTATGAAAATTGTAGCTTTTAGGAATTCACAGGGTTTGAAAAAGATCCCTTCCCTGGCATTAACTGAAAGTTCTACTTCTCGACAATTGCATTATTGAATTCTTGATCTTCACTCTCATGGATGCAATCGGACCATAATGATATCCCGCCACAATTGTTGCAAGAACCCTCTACACATTGTTTTAAATAATGTGTCTTCCCATCTTGCGTCTGACACATTATGCTATGGATGAAATCTCTAGATGACATTGTCGGTACTGTACTTGAGCATTCCTGCACATGGTTAGGATGCAAAAAAACGACATATTTTTGCAAATGTATGATAATATAGATCAAACTCTATGTGGTATCTGCAACAACAAGTGTTCCGGATTCTATTGATTCTAACATACCAAGGCTTGCATTTTTCAAAAGATCTTTGCTCGAGCCTTAGCTCTACGTGGGAAACTTTAAACATATCGAACAGTTGAGTTTGTGTCATGTCAAGGTAATGTTTAACACGTCCTTCATTGTTCATAGAACCCCTACAGTGTTTTAAACACATCCTTTGTGTTACAAGAATGCCTAGTGTTATCGTGCCAAAAAGTGTGCACTAGTCCCTTCACTGCTTCGACCAACTTCATATCTTTGTGGGAAAAACTACCGCTAAACGCCCATAATGTATCCATTTGTCCCTCTACATCAAGGTTGTCTCTTCTTACTGAATATTTTTTAAGTGTCTTTGGATGTAAAGAGACAATTTCTGATGTGCATTTAAGTAAACGACGTTGTCTTGTGGATCTAGATACAATTGATTCAGCCAATACGCGGCAAGCCACATTACAGTCTTTTGAACGAGATTTTTTACCAATTGATGTGAATGCAACAACAAGAGATTTAACAATGTGATTACTTGATTCGGTATTCTTCAATGTTCTTATGCCTAACTTTTTTCTAACATTTGTCATACTTCTAGATTTAATCAAAGCTAAAAACAATTGACATTTACCGGCTTCAAATTTTGGTTCAAAATATTGTTTCATTATTTGAGAACAATGACGAATGATTGTGCGTTTAGCCACCTTACCTTCCATGGAAGTCAATTCGCTCTCGTCCACTTGTATGCGTTTAGGAGTTCTCTTTCATTTTGATGCGAGATTTCTTGTCGTTTGAAATGTTGGAGAGATGTTTACATCCACTGCATGCTGACAACTTCGATTAGGAGATTGAACCACCTGGCATGGTTGTTACAGAGTCTCGTCAGGAACATAATGATTGAACTCTACAGAGGGTTGTCCGGTTAATAATGGACCAATATTTTCATCTTGGTTATAACAAGGTTGCATTAAAGTTGCAATATCTTCCTCAGCCTCTTCGTCAGGTATCTATTGAGCGGGAATGTGAAGTATTTGCTCATCCAATGAATGCCAACGATTTCTTGAATGTTCCGTCTTCTTTTCTTTTTTAATTTCAGCTTCTTCGGGTGTAAGCATCTTCCTCGCTGACTTCCGAACTCTATTACGTGGATTCCCCATTGAAATCCACCCAAAATTGCACAAAACCTATGGATCTGTGTAATAAATGATTAAATTGCAGGTTGAACAGTATGCTCTGCGCGGGTTTCAAAAGAATTATGTCTTTTCCTGTACAGTAAAAATGGCCCACGGCCCGCAACCCAAGATTATTTATTAAACAAATATCGCATATGTGATATAACACATCTCTGTTTTAACACATATGCGATTTAGTGCATATCAACTATTGAAACCTCATTTAACCATGAACCATTAAAACATCATTTATAACCTAGAAGATTGGATTTATCCTTGGACCATGGTAGTGTCTTCAAAACTATGTTTTGTCTGAAAATATTCGTAATGGTTCCTATATGACCATGGTCAATGCCTCGAGAACAATCTTCAATGCATAAAATAGTCTAATGGCACATATATCCCATATTAAGGCTAAATATCCCCTTTAAAGGGCATGTGTAGTGGTTTAAGACTTGTTTCTATTACACTTTTATCCCATTACCATGGTTAAGACCCTCGGACCCATCCTTAGTGAATAAAATCTCATAATGACACCCATATCCCACTAAAGGCCAAATATTCCATCTATAGTGCATGTGTGTTGATTTAGAGACTCATTGGACCATCGTTTCTTCCATGACTATGGTCAATGTCCAGAGACCCATCCCTACCATTCAAAACCCTATAATGTCACCCTTATCCCCTTATAATATAATTTAGACTCCCAAGATTCCATCCAGACGATCTATGGGGTGACTCATGCCCCAACATTACATTGATTAAGCTAAAAGAGGTGTGGGGGGAGTCAAAGGAGGGAGAGGAAGTTGTAGAATGAATCATGGGAGGGAGGGATGGGTAGGGGAGAGATATGGGGGGGGATGAAGGGAGGAGAAATATAAGGGGAAGGGAGGGATTTGTCTCTAGACATTGATATGAGGGGGAACTAAAGGGAGGAGAAATATAAAGGGAAGGGATTGGGTGGGTGGGTGGGTGGGTGGGAGGGGTGAGATATAGGGGAATAAATATAAGTAGGAGAGACGAGGGTGATATATAAAAGGCAGGGATGATTGGGTACAAGAAAGATATAGGATAATGGATGGAGGAAAGATATATAGCATAATGGATGGAGGGACAAGTGGGGGGGGGTCATTAAAGAGTGAGAGGGAGGAGAGGGATGGATGGAGTGGTGGTATAGATAGAGGTATAGAGTGAGTGAATGAGAGAGGCAAATGGGGGGTGGTTAAAGAGTGAGAGGGGGAGAGTCAGAGAGAGAGAGAGAGAGGGGGGGGGGAGTAAGAGAGAGAGAGAGGGGGGGGGGGAGAGTCAAAGAGAGAGGAGAGAGAGAGAGAGAGAGAGAGAGAATGATGGATGGAGTGATGGTTAGAGGGTGAGAGAGTGGGATAATAATAATGAGAGAGTAGGGATTTAGGGAAATGAAGGATGGTCAAGGATGGTTACATCGAGGGATAGAGATGAGGGATTGTGTGTGTGTGTGTGTGTGTGAGAGAGAGAGAGAGAGAGAGAGAGGGAGAGATCATGGATATTAAGGAAAGGAGAGAAAGATGGAGAGATGAAGGAGGGATGAAGGCTTGAAGGTGGAGAGAGGAGGTAGGGGGAGAAAGTGAGGGATGGAGTGAGTGATAGGATGGAACACATGGAGGGAGGGAGGGAGGGAGGGGCAAAAAAGGAATTGTTTTAGAGGGTGTGTGGATGTGTGTGAGAGAGAACAGGGTGGAGAAAGAGAGAAGGAATTATGGGGGGAGAGAGAAGGGGTTGGAGAGAGGAGGTAGGGGAAGAAAGTGAGGTATGGAGTGAGTGAGAGGATCAATCATCAAGATTTCTAGTTAAATTATTTGTTGAAAAATCTCTAGTTAAATGATTTGTTGTTTTTGAATCAATAGTGTAATGTGATTAAACTATTAAAGATCATATAGAAACAAATCACATTAAAATGTCATGTGTTTACCCACATTTCATCCCAAATTTAAACTATTTGTTACAATACCAACCTTCCTAACATTTTAACTCATCAAAACTATGGTGATTTATGAATGTTTCTCTTAAAATTTTCGAGCACAGAAATATAATTCTAAAGAAAACCAAGTGACTCCTTACCTTTTTAAAGGTTTGATAGATCAAAATTGGTCTCAATGGACGTTAATAACAACCATAATCGTCATCAAATCAAGTAGAGCATTATTAAGTTATATAATAAATTTGTTATTAAATAAAAAACCCTACTTGAAGTCATTTAACTACACTAATATCAAAGAAAGTTTGATTAACAAAATAAGTGCAAAGATATGTTGGTTCTCATCAATAGCATCAATCAATAGATGCATAGTGAACTATAGGTTGAAGCCACAAACTTCAACTATCTTAGTGGAGTAAGGTGAAGTTCTATACTAGGAGACTACACAATAGTGAAGATGGAATTCTCGAGATATATTTGAATCATTTTTTCTTCGGTGCCTATTAACTATCATACCTAGGATAGGATACAAGGAAAATTATTAAAACTGTGTGGATGAAATCCCTAACCCTTGAAAATGGATTGAAAACCAAATTATACTCACCATGATATCTCAATTACTTCATCAATAACAATCCACCATTTGGCTTCTTAGATGTCCCATTCACTTTGATGTGAGTTTATACTTTATACCATACTACCTAATATATCAAATAGAACTTAGTTGAAAATAGAGATGTATTGTTTCCGAACCCATTTGTCTTGTTAAACAATGTTATATTAACCATGATGGGATGCTATCTTACCTTTCAAAAGAATAATCTTTATGCCACTCTTTTATCTAATAATCTTTATTCTATTTTTACTCTTTTTTACTAAACACAAACGCATATCCGTTATATCGCATATGCGATATGAATCGCATATGAGTTATAACACATATGCGAATATGAACAAGTCTAAACTGCATATCCGTTATAACCCATATGCGTTAATTTAAAATTTAAAAACTCGGCGGGAACAAGGCTTGGGATGATGTTCGGAAATAGCTTCGGACTGCCGAACCTATTGGCTAGAACAAAAAAAACCAGGGCCATTGCTTGTATTTTTTAACTCTTTCAATATGCTCAGTTTCAATGGCGTGTTTTGCTATGAAAAACTCAATTTTTTTTATGAAAATATAGAATATTGTAGAGTACGATCTGACGATTCTGAATATGTAATTTTTTCATTAAAATGTATGTTTTATTTATTTATTATATCTAAATGACACACATCAGTTTTCGAAAATACATATATCGATTTTTTTTTATATAACTTTTGATTGCCTTCACCATTTCCGAAGAAAACTATATGGTGCACTAGAGGAGACTGAGCTCTACAATCTAATATATAGAAAACACTGATTTCATTAAATTTTGCCCCTAAAGTGTTGCACCCACACATAAATTTTTAATTTCAGGTTTTTTGACTTCAATAATTAATAATAATAAAAATAATTCATGAAATTTTTTGAAAAAATAGTGTTGAACTAGTGCCCATATGTCCCTTACCAAGATTTTATCCAAAATGGACATCATTTACCTCAATAAGTGCTACACCCGCACAAACATATATGTTATGATGTGCTGAAAATTTGAAAACCCAATTTAACGGAAACTAATTTTATAATCATTTACACAATTTTTTTATAGATAAATGTTATATATTATGAAATCTGATTCAATTACCTATCTTTTGTCTTTTACTTCATCTTCAAATCCGTTACCGAAGTACCCCTAATTGTCACCTAAAGTCATAGGTTCCAGGTTTTTTCAGTATTATGTGGCATCCAAAGTGTCTTTAAAGGAGTCCATGATTGTGCATCAGCCCTCCTCCATGTATAAATTACCTTATTTGGCTTGGACCTATGAGTTATTGATATATGTGACTTGGGGATTGTTACATATACTTTTGGCAACTTGTTAATTTATCATGGTTTTAAAAAAAAAAAGGTAATAGATAGCAAATATAAAAGCAATAGAGATTTTAACACAATTGTGAAGGATATCAACATTCCTCCAACCATCTACACTCAATTGAGAACTCCAATTCAATTATGTTAATACTGATTAGGATTAACTGATTATTAAATATTTAAACATGGCCAATTCAATTATGTTAAACAATCCAATTCAATTGTGTCGACACTGATTGGGATTATCTTATTGTCAAATATTTAAAAAAATATTTTATAGTTACCCTGACAAGATACATTTTTGGGCATTTGTGATCTACAAATATTATGTGTATCAGTTTGTTTAACATCCAATCGATGTTTAGCAAACTGCACGTTTGGCCTGATAAAAGAAAGCAGTTAGACATCATTTTGCTCAGTACATTGAGATTTTCAAACATCCAGAATTGAAGTAGTCTTACAGAAAAATTAGGAACTTATGTCAATTACATACTATGATCTACAATTGCAACACCAAAGAATTTTGGAATTTAATCCAAGTAACAGAAATTTCTTGTAATCATACATCATTTATCAAAAACCTGTTTGTTTGAGATTGATTGAATATATTTCATTCAATAAAACCAGTAATCGTCCAGACTGCATCTCTGCTTTTGAGGGTCCTCCCAATGCCTTCATATACAGAGAATGGAGTTATTTCGCTCCGGGCAAGCTGCCTGGCAATGAGCTCATGAGGTGGGATCATATTCACACAATCCCCTCCATCATCATCACTGCTATCATCGTCAACTAACCCAGGACCTCTACTCCAGCAATTCTCATTCTTATCTTGAAATGACATCTGGGACCAGTCTGGGATAGTCACAGGTGCAGAAGACTGGTAACCGCATTTTCCTCTTACTATTATCTTCATGATATATTGAATTCTTCTTATGAATCTTTGCTGATCTCCTGCTATTGTTGTAATTCCCCTCCTTTCCATCGATCTGCACACTGCAACACTGTTACAATCATTTTCCTTAAATCCAACCTGTTCAGAGGTCTCTGCGTCAATATTACCCCATATATCCTCCTCATTAAACTCTTCCATCCTCTCAGTTTTCTCAATGTTTCTGGATTGCTGAAACTCAAAGACCTTGTAAATATGTAGATTCTCCTTAGGTTTAGGCCTCTCCAGCATCGATTTTCTCCCTTCTACAACCACCCAAGATCTTTCTGCAATGTTTTTCTTCAAAATCCCAATGATCCCACTCCCAAAATTCTGTATGACGCCGCTCAGATTGAGCCAATTCTAAGCTTTTTGGCTCCACACAGGGCTTCTTAAAAAAAATTCCAGATGGCACTGACACAACTCATAACCACTGCATTTAAGCCCACCCAACTCCTCAGATTGATTTAATTTCAACACTGCATTAGCGCTTATTCGCGTTCAACACCAGCACCCTCTCCCTTCTTATAGGTCCGAGGGATCATAATCGCAATTGTTTACCAATAAAGTTAAGCTAAATATAAAAACTGAAGATTAACTCTGTGTCCACATTGTTTTTTCTGGGGATGGTTTTAACCAAAATCCTACCGTAGAAATTCAAATCCCACCCATGCAATTTGTCAAAACCAACTAGATGATTTCATTGGAAAATTGTCTATAAGATGGTTTTTAGGTATATGTCACGTTATCTTTTTTTGTTAATTGAGGATTTTGATGGTGTGGATAAAGACACTCAAATTGCTTGTATTTTGGGCAAGTTTTTAAGCTAAATTCGATGAAAAACTTGACAAGGTGGTTTGAATTAGGATGTCCTCGTGATTTTAAAAATGAAAAATATGAATGAGACAAAACTTTGTATATGATCGAAATTCATTAACGAGTTAAAACTGGAGCGTTCTGAAATCCCTATCTGGATGAGTTTCGTTTCAGTGGTTTTGATAGCGAAAAAGATCAGTTTTGTTTCATTGATGTTGATTAGCGAAAGAGACGTGTTATTGGGAAGATTGCAATTTGCTGGACCAATTGACAAATTCTAATTCTAAAATTTGGGACTTGGTTTTGGATATCTTGAACTCTGTCACAACTGTGAACAGAAAGAAATTCACAGACGCGTATGTATTCTTTATTGTAAAGGTAGCATCGGAGAAAATGAAGAACAGATAGAAATAGATTTGTACGCCAAACTTTAATGGCGTGTAATAAAGATTTGATGACAGGATTCATGTCACCTTCTTGATGTTGAAATCTCTGTAGTAAACAATTGTTCTTAAAATATAAATATAAGAATTGAGGCCTTTAAGAACACATGTAATAAATAGTTTGATGAGAGGATTCCTCCAGCTTCTTGATGTTGAAATCTCTGTAACAAACAACAGTGTTTCAGGAAATAGAAGATTCAACTCTGGACACGTACTCTCTGTATACACAATTACAATATTGAGTGAGATTCATGAAACATGCAGAGTTCACATAATCTTGAGATTCCTCTTGGTAATTGTGGTTTTGAGTGACGCTGGTGATTAAAACTGCTAGTCTCATATAATGAACTACTGAATTACTGCCATGTGTAATGCCATCCAAGGCGAGCACAGGTTAGCCAAGACAATAAGTCTCCGCGTTTTGATAAACACACCACCGGATGAAGACACAAGTCTGTTGTAATGGTAATTGTGTGGATGTTTATTAAAAACGGATTATAGATAATTCACAAATTTTAATGTTTTTTTAAAAGGAAATCAGGGGACCATAGAAACATGTAAGTCACAAGATTATAATATAAAATATGGATAATAATTTCAGAAAAAATTATTTGGTTTCAAATTTTGATTTATCAAAAATATAAAATATGGACAATACTTTGAGAAAAAATTATTAGGTTTTCAAATTTTGTTTTATCAAAAAGTAATTATGATGATTTTAAGCATGTGCATGTGAGGAATGACTACAATATACTCAAATTAGAGGATGATGTGTGATAGAGGTAATTACAATAGATGGAATTATGGGTGAAGAAGTGTAAATGTAATAAGATGGTGAAATACACTATTTGAGCACAAAGTTGGAAAGTGTACAAAACTAGAGGATAAACACATGGAGTATGGTGAATGAATAAGGCTTTGATTGGAAAATGTACAAAACTGGAAAATGTACAAAACTAGAGGAGAAACATATAGAGTATGGTGATAAGAATGAGGCTTTGATTGGAAAATGTACAAAACTAGAGGAGAAACACATTGAGTATGTTGACATGAATAAGGCTTTGATGAAGGCAGAACACATAAATGCATGTATGAAAGGTGATTTGGAGCACATATGGCATGCAACATAGATATGAGCATGAAAAGAGTAATAGGGTTCTAGCTAATATGATTATAATAGGTTTTTTCAATGGTTATAATAGATTGTTGCTAGTATTAAAGATTGTAATGATATCCTTTGAGTTTTGTGATCTTTGAAAGTCTCTTTAAAATTAACCTTGTATTTTTATTAGTATATATATGTGAGGAATGCTAAAATATTTAAAAATAAACTTTGTAATTTTTAAAGAAAATATGAAATAAAATCAAATTATCCATATTAAAATTACTAAAATAATTAATTGAATAATATAGTATAATAATTCTTATTAATGAACTAAATTTTTTAAAATCTTGAATATTTAGTCTTATGTGCTTTTGTTGAAATGAAACTAATGAGAAGTGAAAATTCTCCCAATTATTGTTAGTATCTACCTTAGGTTGTGTTATCACTTCCTTTGGTTGTGGAATGATAGTTCCAAGGTAACCTTTTCAAACCAATCTTTAGGAGGGAAGTTGGCTTCTTTCCTACCAGGGAGGGCTCTCTCAATGAATAAATGCAGTGGCCAAAAATATTTAAATTTAAGATAAATCAATAATGGAAATGGCTGAAACAGGAGGATATTAGTGGGCATGGAGTCAAAATCATGAATCTTTAAAGATAGATAGAGTCTTAAAGCAATATAGTTTTTTACAAAGGTGGGATAGCTATTCTTTTACAGTCAAGTTCTTGCTTTCAGGTGATAATAGAAGAAAAATGAACAATCCATTAACATTGGGCACCAAATAAAGATGAATCCAATATCAACTTTAGAGGAAAGTTTTGTGGATACTTGAATCCCATGAATCAGAGCATAAGAGTATGAATTCTGACTCAATACAATTTCATTCAAACATGAAAAGATAACATAATGAAAATACATAATAAGAATAACATTCACATGAGAAAATGAAATACAGACTGCAAAATAATAACACAAGAAGCTCTGCTGAGAAAAGTTTTGCTTGGCTCTGCAATATCTCTATTAATCATTAAAATATTCAGTACAAAATAAGTCTCATTGGCATAGGTTTCACCCCCGATTACATTGCAAAAGCATGCATTTATACATAGGAAGCTCATTGAACTAAACCTAACTGCTTGCTTTTTAAAAGTAGAAATCTATAACTACTTATTACATCTTTAGATTATATTGTCAAAAACGAATCTTCATAATCTTCAAAAATACTGGAACATATTTATGTTTTCTTTATTGGAGTAAACTTTGGCATAAATATTTGCTTGACCATTCTTGACAGGTGTTCTTCATTGATGCAAACTGTATTTCATTTTCCCGAATTTCTCGATTGTCTTCCACTGCTCTATGGAGGGAATGTCACACACCCAAATTATGAATATTTTATTTCATGAGAAAAAAATTATGTTATATGTTATTGTAATGTTTTATGATTATTGACCAAGTGGGGTCAAGGATGTTTGCATTTAATTACTTTAATATTTTACTATTTATAAATAAAAGATGAGACAAATATCCCAAGGAGACTGTTGAAAGAGTGCTCACTGACCCACTAGGAGGAATGAACTGGGGTGGAGAGCAAATTGACACTTGGCAGCATCATCAATGCACCTCTAGTTGTTGCAGGTGGCAACTTCCCTACATTAATGATCATGTTCCCCAAGGAAGTGGAACAGAGTGGGTGGCTCAATAAATTGTAAAACTGACCGAAGACCTAGGCAATTTATTCATACCCATCGAACTAGAGCAGGAGGCTAATCAATTTTTACCTTCTGATGAGTCTTGGACTAGACAATAAGTGAATTCGATGAGGGGAAAGCTAGAGGAATTGACTGAGATACGACTGTTAATCTGAGTTGGTATTGCTTTATGCAGAACTCAATATTGCTGAAAAGCAGAAGTCTCATTTTGGAGTATTGTCAACATCACTGCTGAGTTGCAGAGGATAACATTTGCATCCACCCAGCATCTTCACCCTAGTGGTTCAGTGAGTAGGCTCGAGGGTCCTAAGGCAAGTGATTTGGCTGGCTTGAGGAGTAGGTTGGGAGGAACGGGCTCCCTTGGGTGTTTGTTTCATCTTTAGTTTTCAGGTTCTTATCTTATTATGTATTTATTTTTACTGTATATCTATTTCTAGAAATGTTTAAGTATTTTAGAAATCTGCAGAGTTATTCCAGTTAGTTTTTAAGAGCTATTTATGAATGTGAATCTTTACTGTTATTAAAGAAATAAAATGAGAAATGTAGAATGATTGATTAATATATTTTTCTGTATTTTTCCACACACGTTATGTGCCGTACTCTAGTACATAAAAGTTAGATTAATGATAGATTCGAATGATTGATCATCATAGATAATAAACTGTTTTATTTCAATACAAACTATCCATCTATATTTCAATAAATACCTTCTATACTAAATGCAGAAAACATAGTATTCATCAAAGTAAACAACATATTTTATAGTATCTCACTACATAGCATCGTATTTCACTTTATAGCATTAATAGGCTTTGAATAAATTTCATACCCAAAACAAAACACACGATACAAGCCTAGTCTTTTTGTTTATACGTAACAGTAATCATATAAAATTTTAAATGATAAAGAATACTTTTCAAAACTGAATCCTTAAGCTTTCTAAACAGAGTATTTGCAAAACCTAGAAATACCTTTCATCATTAATGTAAGATAATTTAAAAAGAAAAACCATCATCGAAGACAAGATTCTGAAAGATTTCATCATACCATAATAATCGTAGTATTGAGAATATTCATTTCTATACTCTTTAAAAACCCTTCACAAGATCTAGTATTTACACGAGTACTATTTCTTTTTTTTCCCAACACAGTATAAGTACAACATGGGCCGAGCCTTTTGATAGGCATCGCAAGGCTTTAAAATAAACTAACTCTCATAAGAATATGATTAACACAGACCCGGGTTCGAGACCATAAAGGCTCACCCTAAAGGGTGGTTACTTGTATAAGTTTTATAAACAAATAATACAACATTGTAAAAATAAAAAGATGCACGGTTCGAGTTTCGACTCACCCTCAGATCTCTAAACTATCAAAGTATTTATATATGAAGTGCGGGGTTCAAAACCCTTAACAATTAAAATACTAAACCAACAGCATTATAAATCATTAAGATAAGGTTTCGACCCTATGTCCATTTAGTGGGACGACAGTTACCATTAAACAACACAAACGATATTTTGCTAATAGATTCAAAAGACAGGCATAGCCCTAATCCATATAACTTGCATCACAAGATTTTCATTTATTAAAACAACGAAAATTCTGAGAACATCCTTCTGGATGGAAATCAAACCACACGTTGAAAATCTTCGAATATCAATTCTTTATTAATCCTTAAAAAGAGTCTTTACACAACTATGTAAAACATAAACATTGAGAACCCAATGTAGGCCTAGGCTCAAAGGTTCATCCTACCTGTTTACAAATGCCTTTCGGCTTTCAAAATATAAAAACAAACTGTATAAAATCAACACTAGAGGAAACCCTCATCTCAGCACAGCACCGTCTGACATCGTCAATTGTCATCACCATTTCATAACAAAAAGTTCGACTGAGGGTATCAAAGAAACTCTGAGGCTTACCAGTGCTATTCATTGGAAGCCACGATGGAGTAGTTTCCAGGGACTTTAGTAGAAACCTAACATCGACGAAACCCTGTCACTCCACGACCATCACAACAGTCAATAGGTTTTAGTAACAAGTTATTAAAAGATGTTTAAAACGACGAATGCATTACGCCGCGAGTATAGCCTTACCTATTTTTGCAGGAGTCTTCAACCAAGTCGTTCATTTGTCACTGTTCAATCTACCATGGAAACCCTGAAACATTGTGAAGCCTTTAAACCGTACCATTTCGGCAGGCTACCGGCCTCCACCATCGTCCTTGTTAAATGAATAAGCGAAATGATTTTTCGAAGGGTATAATAGTCATTCAAGCCTCGATTAGGGTTTATCCCAAAACCCAAGGTTGGTCACGTGAAGCAACTGTCTTGAGTTGCCAGGTAGACTTCCCACTCCGATTTCATTTAAGACTGTATTAATTTTCACCTGCCACCATGCCAATGAAGAACTCCACGACGAGATCAAACAAGAATGCTACACATAGTTTAGTCCCAAAAGTCCAAGGTCACATTATCATTTACCAAAATCCTTTCAAGCTCGGGTTTAAGAGTTAAATCATGGTCAAGGTTAAAACCTGCCACATACAAGTTTAAACTCATAAGCATCTTATAATATTTAAGTTTCGACTATATGGTAATAATCTCGAAACACAATGATTTTCACAAAGAGTCAACGAGATGTTAAGTCATTGTCGTGAAACCCATAGGAATTATCCCATGTCAAATTATAATAAAGTTTAATGCAAACCTTTTGAATGAAATAACATCTTAAGCTAGGGTAGGTCTTACCCTAGGTCAAGTATTAGTTTTTTTCCCTTATATGTGGTTAATGCCAAGTATAGAGTAGTTACAACAACTATGATCAACGTACAGTAAATTGATCCTCAACCGATATTAATAACCTCACCTACGATATCTATACAAATAGGAGTAAGAGCATTAGCTATGTAAATAGCTAAGTAAGCCTTGGGGACTCCATAGGACCCCTTCATCAAAGAAAATAAAAAGGTTAGTATCATAAAAATCATATTCTGTAACATCGCTAACATTGGATTAAATACTGGTCCAAATATTAAAAGTCGATACATTAATGTTGTAAAACTATTGAGACAACAGAAGAGACATTCATTTATGAGTTAAAATCTGCTGAGTCTTAACATTTATTTTCCGACAATAACTATATAAACATTTATGACGTTACGACACTTTAAAATGAATCGACACTATGCATTAATAAATACAAGCACAACATCATAATAGGATAGAATAGTCCTTTCTGAGACAGCTGTCATTAAGAATATCTTCTGCATAACACTTAATTGAAATTTATACTAATAAGAAAATTTTTAATTTTTTGTGAAATTTGGGGATGTTACATGTGGTATCAGAGCGCAAGTTCAAACTCTAGGCCTGAAAGTGGCTCAACACACTCAAACAAAATTCAGAACAAAAAACACATATACTAATTTTGTTGTTCAGTTTCAACACTTATTTAAGTTTGCAGGTATGGAAGGACCAGAAGAGTCAGCTGAAGACAGGTCCCACCCTAATGATCAAAATAATAATGAATATGAACACATTAATACAGGAAATATATTTGTTGAATTAAATGAAAAATCGTATGAACTATTGAGAACTGTAAGAGATTAAAAAACAGAAATAAACACTGTAAAAGAGGAGAACGAACGAATTTTAAAAGCTCAAGAGGAGCTTCAAATCAAATCATGATGGATAAATTCCATAGTAATGATAAAAATGAAAGAAGAGAAATTAATTCTGAATATTAAATCATGCCTTACCAACGAAAAAGTAAAAAGCTAAAACTCATTAAATATAGAACTAGTTCATCTTCTGAAATCAATATTATATCGCACAGGAAGAAGCATCAGTATTCCAGCGATAGTAGCGAAAGTGACTGCTACACTAAAAAGAATAAATATAAACCACATGAAGAAATTTCTGGAGAATTTAAGAAGATTAAACCACCAACTTTTAATGGAGAAACAGGAAAGAGTGAGGAAGTCGAAGCATGGCTATCCGGTATGAATAAATATTTCCAAATATACAACTACTCAAGTCAGTTAAAAACAAGAATGGCAATTTATAATATGACGGGTAAGGCCGACATTTGGTGGCAAGACTTGAAGCGAGTAAAAGGATTAAAAGAGAAATGTAAAATGGAGTAGTTTAAAAAAGTACTTTAAAATAAAATTTCTGTCGGAACAATATTATGAATAACGAGCTAAAGAATTTTATGAATTAAAGTTAGGTTCCATTGATATGAAGGAATTGAGCAGCAAATTTTTGAATTTATTAAGGTACGTGCCTTACATTACGGAATAAAAGCCTAAGGTACAGAGGTTTTTGAGCTCTCTAACCTCTCATATAAAGGACAGAATTGAGTATGAAGATCCTATAACTCTTGAAGAGGCCATGAGGAAGGAAAATATCTGCTATGAATAGAACAGGAAGAGGGAAGGCATACCAAGTTGGAAGGAAAAGAAGCCTAATAATTTTGAACAAAGAAAGAAGCATTACTCATTTAATCGAAATTTCATAAATAATAATTCACATAATTTTTCTAGCAAAAAATTTCAAGGAAATAATCCAAGAAGTAATGCACAACCAAATTTTACAGCTACAAGAAACAAAGATCCACCTAATAATTATATTAAAAGCAACGAACGAAAGGAAACTGTAAAATGTTGGGACTGTTAGGGACCTCACTATGCATCAAACTTCCCACTCAGAAAGAGGACTGACAACAACATACACATGGTACGGGAGGAGGCTATTGTTGGTGATTTAGCAAGGGAAATGCCCAGGATTAATGCAGCATTGGAAAACAGACAAGCTGATCATCAAAATTCCATGGTTGAAGTAGAAGGTACGTTGAAAAATAAACCTATATATATTTTGATTGATCCAGGAGCAAGTCTTAGCTATGTGTCACCTGAATTAGTGAAATGTTGCAATCTGAAAATAGACAAGTTTGATAAGTCGTGGTTGGTCCAATTAGCTAATCGAACTAAAAGAAAGGTGACTGATTATGTAAAGGAGTGTGAATTATTGATGAATCATTTTAGGACTCATGTTAAACTAAATGTGTTACCTTTAGGTTCGTACGATGTTCTGATTGGAATGGATTGGTTGGAAAATCATAGGGTAGTATTAAATTGCATTGAAAAGACTTTTACTTGTTTGAATGATGAATCTGAAACGATAACAGTAAAAGGAATTCCAAGAAAGACTTATGTTAAACAAATTTTTGCTTTACAAGTTAAAAAGGCTGTTCGTAAAGGGTGTAAGTTGTTTGTTGTAAATGTAATTAATGATGAACAATCGATTAAGGAAGATAAGTTAAAGTTATAATACATACCCATTCTAAAGGAATTTTCTGATGTATTCCTGGAAGAAATTCCAGGACTACCTCCGAAAAGGGAACTAGATTTCACCATTGAGTTAGTACCGGGGGCGGTACCAAAATCAAAGGCTCCTTACAGAATGAACATTCTGGAACTTAATGAACTTAAATCATAGCTTAAGGAACTCATTGATAAAAATTATATAAGGCCTAGCGTGTCTCCATGGGGAGCACCTGTTATTTTTGTTAAAAGAAGGACGGAACTATGCGTTTATGCATAGATTACCACCAATTAAATAAAATGACCATAAAGAACAAAAATCATTTGCCTCGCATTGATGATCTGTTTGTTCAACCGCGCAGTGCAACAATATTCTCTAAAATAGATTTAAGGTCGGCGTACCATCAAGTCAGGATTAAAGATGAGGACATCTTTAATACTGCTTTCAGAACCCATTACGGGCACTATGAGTTCGTGGTTATGCCTTTTGGGCTAACCAACGCTCCAGCAGTCTTCATGTGTTTAATGAATAATGTCTTACATAATTACTTGGATAAATTTGTAGTGGTATTTATTGATGAAATCTTAATTTATTCTAAGACTAAAGAGGAACACGGAGAACATTTAAAAATAATTTTACAAGTATTAAGAGAACACCAACTTTACGCTAAGTTTAGCCAATGTGATTTCTTTATGGATAAAATACAATATCTAGGGCATGTGATATCCAAGGATGGAATAGCAGTAGACCCATACAAGATAAAAGCTATTAATGAATGACCTACCCCTAAAGACGTAACTGGTGCATGATCTTTTATGGGAATTACAGGTTACTATCATAAATTTATAGAAGGACTCTCTTGAATAGCGAATCCTATAACCTCTTTACAAAAGAAAGGTAAGAAATTTATCTGGGATAAAAAATGTGAAGAAAGTTTTAAGAAATTAAAAGAACTATTAACAACCGCACCTATCCTAAAAATTGCAGACCCAAACAAGGATTTCATTGTATGCACTAATGCATGCAATGATGGACTTGGTGGAGTCTTAACACAAGAAGGTCATGTGATTGCCTACGAGTCTAGAAAGTTAAAGATTCATGAGAAGAACTATGCAACTTATGATTTAGAGTTGGCCGCTGTAATACATGCATTAAGGATGTGGCGTCATCACTTAATCGAAAGAAAATTTATGTTAATGACAGATAATAAAGGTTTAAAATATTTGTTGGATCAACCAAATCTGAATGCAAGGCAAGCTAGGTGGATAGCTTTCCTTAGCGAATATGATTTCAAGATTCAGCACATTAAAAGAAAATAAAATAAAGTTGTTGTTACCTTAAGAAGAAATGATAGGCTAAATTTTGTATCAGCAATCAATACTTATAAAACTGATCTAGAAAATCATATTAAGGAAGGAATCAGAATGGATTAAATATATCAAAAATTACATGAAAAGGTTGCTAAAGATAATGCTGAAAATTTAATAACAGATTTCAAAATTGATGAAAGAGGATTAATGTTGTATAAAAATAGACTTTATGTGCCTAATGTTGCTGAAATTAAGTTGTTGATTTTAAATGAATTGCATAAAATTCCATACTCAGGGCATCTTGCTTACCAAAAGATGATAACAATGCTGAGGAATGATTACTCTTGGACCTGTATGAAAAATGAGGTAGCTGAATATATTGCTAAGTGTATGGAGTGTCAGAAAATAAAGGCTGAACATCAACACCCAGCTAGACTATTGAAGCCACTACCCATTCCAGGTTGGAAGTGGGAAATAATTAGTATTGATTTTATAACTGGTTTACCTAAAAATTAGAAACAAAATGATTCTATAATGGTAGTTGTGGACAAGCTTAGTAAAGCATCCCATTTCATACCTATTAAAACAACTTACAAGGCTGCTAACATTGCTAAAATTTTTATGAAACAAATTTTTCGTCTGCATGGGATTCCAAAAATTATAATTTCTGACAGAGGCTCAAAGTTTACAGGAAATTTATGGAAATCTTTATTTAAGGGTTTAGATACTACTTTAAATTTCAGTATAGCATTTCATGCACAAATAGATGGGAAGACTGAAAGAGTCAATCAGATGCTTGAAGACATGTTAAGAATGTATGTTAGAGATTAGCCAAGTAAATGGGAGGAATATTTGCATCTTGCTGAGTTAGCTTATAATAATCATTACCAAGATTCAACAGAACTCAGTCCATTTGAAATTTTATATGGCAGAAAATGTAATACTCCTATTTCATGGAGTAATCCAGTTGACAGGTTAATGTTAGGACATAAGTTATTGAAAGAAATGGAACTAACAGTGAAATAGGTACAAGGCAATTTAAAAATTGCACAAGATCAACAGAAAAGCCACGCAGATCTAAAAAGAACTCAGAAAGAGTTTCAGGTTGGTGAGCATGTTTTCATCAAGGTAAAACACAAAAAGAGTTCATTAAAATTAGGGAGTTGTGTTGAACTAGCAACAAGGTATTGTGGACTGTTTGAAATTTTATCCAGGGTTGGACCAGTGGCATATCAGATAGATTTTCCACCAAACCTTAAAGTACATAATGTATTCCACATTTCTATTTTGAAAACATATGTGCACAGTACTACTCATGTGATTAATTGGAATGATGTACAGGTGGAACCGGATTGTATCCTCAACCGGAGGAAAATTTCGCTTCGGAATCGCGCCATTGGACAAGTAAAGGTGCAATGGAAGCACCTTAGTCCTGAAGAAGCAACCTAGGAGTTGGAAAGTAATATGCATGTGGCATATCCAACTTTGTTCCAGGAAGATGTAGAGGATGATGAATAAAGTAACATCGAGGACGATGTTGAATTTAAGAGGGGGTGTTTGTCACATACCCAAATTCTAAATATTTTATTTCATGAGAAAAACATTATGTTATATGTTATTGTAATGTTTTATGATTATTGACCAAGTGAGGTCAAGGATGACTGTAATTAATTACTTTAATATTTTATTATTTATAAATAAAAGAGGAGACAAATATCCCAAAGAGACTGTTGAAAGAGTGCTCACTGACCCACTAGGAGGAATGAACTGGGGTGGAGAGCAAATTGACACTTGGCAGCATCATCAATGCACCTCTGGTTGTTGCAGGTTGAAACTTCCCTACATTAATGGTCATGTTCCCCAAGGAAGTGGAACAGAGCAGGTGGCTCAATAAATTGTAAAACTGACCAAAGACCTAGGCAATATATTCATACCTGTTGGTCACTCTATATGTCAATTAATTAAAGTTAACACACAGGATTGTCAATATAAATTGTTAAACCCAGGGAGGTCTTTTATTTCAAAGGAAATAAGCACAATCTATGCATAAATAGATCAAGCAGTTGATTTACTAAATATAGATAATAACCCTACCTATCTGCCAACCAACTCATTCCATAAAGAAAACTAATCTAATTTACACATCTAAGAATCCAAAGTGCAATAATCTTCCTACATAAATCAACCCAGCAGTTTAATGATCTAATAATGAAATTGAACTAGATTACTTTTGCAAGAAGTTAAATCCTATAATTATCAAACTACAGTATTCAATCTTTACCAAAATGATCTATCTAGTGGCTACTGTAACTCTACCATTATCTGTCTAATCTATGAATGCAATTGAAGATACAACAACAACCAGAATTAAAACACAAGCTTGAACTCTAAACTGATAATTACTGGGAGTCCTAGAAAGCATAACGATTGAAAGATATTGGAACTGAGCTTGGCTGTTACAGCTGATTAAAATACACATGCAATTAAATAAATTATCCTACAGAGTCCACTGTCACACCAATCTGCTACAGCTATTCAAGATGCAATTATGAACTACCAAAAGGAAAGGTAATTCTTTGTTGCAACTACCAATAACATCTGTAATAATTCCACACCACACTATAGAAGTAAAGCTAAACTATTCTACCTACTTAAACCGGCTATCTCTGTGAGAAGGCGGGACCTGGCCTTCTAACAGAGACACCAAGAATCACAACAAATTAAGACATAGAAATGAAGAACTCTGCTATCATATTAATGATGGAATCTGATAGTATCAGTGCTCTGTTACAGCTTGTGTAGATTGGTAATTGTCCAACCCGAGGCTACGAGAGCCTTCTGGAATTTATACAAGGAAAATACAGTTTCAGATCCACTATAATCGTGCAGCAATGAAGATCTATGATCTTCATGCTGCGGAGTTACAGCTAACTGATACAGCCGTATTAAACAAGGCTATTGATCATGAAGGATGTTGTTTCTCTAATAATTAATGGATCAATAGACTCAACGACTGGAATGCAACCTGTCTATCGCAGCTAGGCTCTGTTTCAGTGGAATCTGTTATAGGGATGATCTGTTACAACTCACGTGGAGAATGCGTCGTTCCTTGGAGTATGATAAGCTGGTGCTTTGAAGAGTAATAGCTGGCGCCACTTGGATGATACACCTGCGCTTTAGACCTTGACTAAACGAACTCACACATGTTAGCATAGACCAAAGGTCAGGATTCGTAACCATAAAAATCTTAGGCATAATTTAAATGAAACAATAATGATTTATACCTTGTCAGGATTGCTGATTGATTTGGAAAAGGCATGTATATGGTTTACAAAAGTAAAGTAAAATTTGGCAAAATGATGAAATAGGTATGGTTAAAAAGGGACATTTCCAGGGCCCAACATCTCCCTCCAACTATCCATTTGAATGTCCTCATGCAACAGCTGATTAGTTTGATTCTAAGGCTAACCCATGTTCATATTATGTCAGTTGAGGAAATAAAATTTCCCAATCAATCATTGGGAATGCTGGTTCTTGTGTGACAGCACCCTCTTGCCCTTAGCAGTTTCAATCTAAATTACACTTTCAACCAAATTTTAAGGTGGTTGGTTCTTGTGTGATAGCATCCTTTTTCCTGATGATTTTAGTCTGCTGGATCGACTTGATTCCTTAAAAACGATGAGGCTGAGCTCGAAAATAACTTCTTTGATTGCCTTGCTCCTGCAGATCCCTAAACTGCTAGGTCTACCTCTGTAACTTTAAGCCTTGCCAGATTAAAAATATCTCCACATTCTGGACATATTATCTCTTGTTGTACTCCAATTCCCCGAATGGACAATAAGTTCCTCAATTGATCTACAACTTTTGCCCTTGCATCCACATACTTCTTTGCCTGTTCCCGGCATGTCTCCTTCCATTTATCAAGTTCTGCCCGAAGATCTTGCACCTTCTCCTTTAGCAACTCATTTTCAAATAGAAGATTATCTAATTGAGGTTCTTCTACAGCAGCTTCTTGTGTATCAGCAGGTGGTTGAGGTTTAAAAATAGGAGTCCCACTGTCTACCCTGACCAGATGACGTGCTTTTGCTGCAGTCACAATTTCGATTCTCCTCTTCTTCACTGAGCGAGATGACTGGCCCATGCTCATAGGCCCTCCCTTTCTCCAAGGCAAGGAAAATCCCATTGCCTTAGAAATAGAGCCCACTCCCTCCTTCTAATTTAGAGTCCTTAGGATTGTGGGAGAAGATTCTACATTTGGGACTGCTTGTTCATTTTCTGATACTACCTTTGCTTGAGGGTTTTCATTTTCCATTTCAGTTTCGGCTGCCCCTGTTTCATCCTCCTCTGTTTCTATCTCTTCAGGTGTTCCATCTTCCCTCCCCCCAACTGAATTTGAGGAACTCCAATCCTCATGCAATATTTCTAAAGACATTTCACGAGGGAGGTTTGGCCGGTCCAGAAATTGATCCCATGTCAAATTATGATGTGCAAGGGCTTGTAAGATCAACAATTTAATGAGCCCATGATTTGTGAGGGATGCTAAGGGGTGTTGAGCACCTTTACCATAGTAAGCCATATGTTGCAAAGATTGAAAAAGAAAGTACGGCATGTTTAGCAATCGGTTGTGTCATAAATGTGATAGGAGCAAAAATTCATTGATATTAACAAGACTATACCTCCCCTCACGGGTAGTATATTTCTTCAAAAAGATTGCAACTTGGTTCCATGGATGTGGATGAGTTTCCAAGGCTATTTCCCTACGCAATGGTCAGACACTTTCTCCAGCTACAAGAAAATATTCAACTGCGGTTGGATGATAGCGTTTTCGACTAAACCAACGTCGCCCAACTCTGGGAAGTGTTGTTACTTCCGCCAGAATTACCTCTGAAACATCTACCCTTATTAATCGAACCTCTGACTGAGTGTTCGTCAAATTTTGAGCAAATTCAAGGGTCGTTTCCTCATGAAAACCACTCAGGCGTTGAAAATAAGTCGTCCATCCTGATTCTTGAAAAATGACAAAGACATCTCTGTTTCTGTACAGGGATTCTATTGTTAGAGGTTTGTACCTCATAGGAATAGCCATATCACTAGACCTCTACAAGAAGTTGTAACAATGTGCCAGTCACAGCTCCAACAATCGAACTGTCTGCATGCGGGCACGGTTGACGGATAGTCAAGAGTTGAATTAAGTCGTGTTGGAAAGGTGGCAGCATTAGTTTTGAAGTAAGATTTATGGCTGGTTTGTCGCACGAATCAGATAGAATGATAGTCATGATCAGGAGTACGGGTAGTGGCTTTAAACACAATTTTCGCCGGGATAAATGGCAGGGATAATTGGCAAGGAGGAATGACAGACATAACCATTATTATTTACGACATCAATAAATGCCTAATCATGATTATAGTTGGAACCCGTACCTTCACGCTATGCATCCATCTGTGAGTTAATCGTCATGGTGCGCCAACCATCATAGCTCGCCTTCATCATCTCTGTCATTAAAAAGAAGCATAAGTGCACATGTTCTAAAGTGATGTGGCCATGCCACATCAGCTGACAGGTACCATAGACTGCGATTGGACAAATGAAGTAAGAAACTGAAACTGACGCCTAATTAAATCATTATTGGCATCATCAATCGGAGAGCAGAAAAACTAGCGGAGTCACAACTGCTAGACTTAGTAAAATAAGTGAAAATGGCGGAGTTACAGTTGTACGGAAGGAGAGGAAATGAAGTGGAAAGAACAGAGTCATAGCTGCTGAATTTAGTAACATAAGTGAAAATGGCAGAGTCGCAGCTGATGGATTTAACGGATTGATAAAAAATAGCGGAGTCGTAGCTGCTAGGTTTATAGGAATGGGCGAAGGTAGCGAAGTCACAGCTGCTAGGTTTAGTGGAATGGGAGAAGGTAGCAGAGTCATAGCTGCAAAAATAGGAAGAATGAGCAAGGCAAGGAGTCGCAGCTGTGTCAGAATGAAGTAATAAGCAATTTTTCAGCTGACTGCTAAAAGATAACGAATCATCCATTTTTTTTTAAAGAGCTTTATTAGATCGGGAACAAATGTGGGATGTCTGTAATCGTCACGACTGCTGTTCTTACAATTAGTTCCTGCACACAGTTCTTCAAAACAAACCGATCAAGTGCAAAAAATAAAAATAGATAAAATATAGAATGAAAGAAAAACTAATTATTTATGTACAAAATATGTATGGAAATTGCAGCTTTTAGGAATTCACAGGGTTTGAGAAAGATCCCTGCCCTGGCGTTAACTGATACTCTGGATCACCTGCAACCTACAAAATGAAACCTTCCCTTGAGATTGGCTTGTGATACAGTCACAGTCGATGACCATTTGCGAATAATGGTACTTTGTTTTCATCAATGGTGATCAACTGGACTGTTCCATTATCAAATACCCGATCTATCTGATAGGGTCCCAACCAACGAGTGCGTAATTTTCCTTTAAAGTCCCTCTTGAACCGTGAATCATACAATAGGGCTCAGTCCCCCTCTTGGAAGACTTTCTTCTTTATAAATTGATCATGCCACTTAGAGCACTGTTGTTGGATTAAAGATGTATGATGTACTGCAGCTGTGTGCTTCTCATCCAATTCATTGAGTTGATTTAGTCGGTTCCTCTATGCCTCTGATAAATTCAGGTTTTCTTCCAAAGCTGTTTTCAAGGTTCTGATTTCAAATCCAATTGGAAAAACAACGTTCTTACCATACACTAACTCATATGGGGAAAAACCAGTGGTGTTACGCCACGTAGTATGATAGGCCCATAGTGCCTCTGGAAGCTTTTCAACCCAATCTTTACGATGGCTCTTCACTGTTTTTGTCAGAATAGCCTCGATAACCTTGTGTATGCTCTCCACTTGTCCATTGGCCTGTGGATGATATGGCGAGGTTATTCTGTGCTGAGTATGAAATTTCTGTAACAGTGCTTCCAACTTGTGAGACACAAACTGTGGTCCACCGTCTATAATGATTTCTTTAGGTACTCCGAACCGACTAAAAATCTCTTCATACAGGAAATCAATCACATCCTGATCATTGGACTTAACCTAGGCTACAGCTCCTACCCATTTTGTCATGTAATCTGTGCAAAACAAGATGTGAACTTTCTGCTTTGAGGGAGGGTTGATAAGCCCTACAAAATCTAGAGCCCACCTATCAAATGATTCAACCACAAGCTGTGGCTGCAAAGGCATCTCATCTAATCTTTTGGGTTGGCCCATCCTTTAATAGCTATCACATGCTTGAACATACTTCTTCGCATCCCTGAACAATGCAAGCCAGAAATAGCCCATTCTCAAAACTTTATGACCTGTCCTTTTGTCAGCAAAATGTCCCCCACAGGGCTCATCATGGAAAGCTTTAAGAATGCTAAAGATTTCATCTTCTCTAACACATCTTCTGATCTCTAAATCAAGCCCTGTGTAGAAAAGATGGCCATCAATCCAGCAGTACCTAGCACTCTGTTGTATGATCTTCCTTTTTTCCCTCTTTGACAGATGTGTTGGAAGCTTACCTGCAGCCAAAAAGTTATCAATATCTGCATACCATGGGGAATGAGCTGATACTGCAAACAAATGTTCGTCAGGGAAGGAATCTTCAACTGGTAAATTGTCATCACTGTTAGTAAGTCGAGATAAAAAAATCTGCAACAACATTTTCCTTTCTTGGTCTATCAATAATTGTGATATCAGATTCCTGTAACAGTAACAACCATCTAGTAACTCTAGCATTCGTGAATGGTTTATTCATTAAATACTTGATAGCAGAATGATCAGTGTGCACAAAAGTAGAATATCCAGTAATATAACATCTAAATTTATTGATGGCATAAACAATGGCAAGAAATTCTTTTTCTGTGACAGTATAGTTTAGTTCAGCAGGAGACAAATTTTTACTAATGTAGTAAATGGCATAAGGAGCATTACCTTCCTACTATCCCAAAACTGCTCCAATGGCAGTATCTGAAGCATCTGAATAAATGTGAAAAGGCAGATCCCAATTAGGCCCTCGCACGATGGGTGTTGTAGACAACCTTCTCTTTAGCTCAGTAAACGTTGTTTGGCATGCATCATTCCAGACAAACTGTGCATCCTTCATCAACAGGGTGAACAAAGGAGAAGCTAGTTTGGAAAAAATTTCTATGAACCTTCTGTAATAGCCAGCATGCCCCAAGAAGCTACGTACATCCTTCTATGTTCCAGGAGTTGGTATATTTTCAATTACCTTGATTGTGGATGGATCTACCTGGATGCCATCAGAAGAGATGAAGTGCCCCAGCACTATGCCTTCACTCATCATCATGTGGCACTTTTCAGTGCTTGACAGCTGGCTTTGTTCACAGCATTTCAAGACCTTTTCTAAATTTTCCAGTGCCTCTTCATAACTATCACCATATGGAGTAAAGTCATCCATAATAATTTCCATGTAATCATTCACCATTTCTGAAAAGATTCCAATCATTGCTCTCTGAAATGTAGCTGGTGCGTTGCACAACCCAAAAGGAAGTACTCGATAAGCAAAAGTTCCCCAAGGGCAGGTGAAAGTGGTTTTGTCTTGATCTTCTGGAGTAATCTAGATCTGGTTATAGCCACTAAAGCCATCCAGAAAGAAGAAATACTTTTTCCTAGACAAGGTATCAAGGACCTGATTGATGAAAGGTAAGGGGAAATGGTATTTTTGCGTTGCTTTGTTCAATTCTCTGTAATCCACGTAGACCCTCCATTTCCCATTTTTCTTTGGCACAATCACAAGTGGAGAAACCCACTCACTATCTGAAATTGGGTATATGAATCCTGCTTCCAAATTTTTTTGGATTTCTTCTTTCACTATGTCTCTTAGGTTCGGGTTCATCCTTCGTTGTGGCTGACATACAGGCCTGGAGTTTCTCTTAATATAAATATGATGGGTGCACAGATGAGAAGGAATTCCTTTCATGTATGTGTACTCCCAAGCGAAAGCTCCCCTATGTTGTTTCAGCAGAGTGACTAGCTGTTCCAGCTCGTTAGGTGTCAGATTAGGATTGATATTCAATGTTTTTCCTGGCCCAATTTCTACTGGAACATTCTTCGAATTCTTAAGTACTAGAATTATACTGTCATCATCGATTATAGTTTCTTCTGTAAGCTTTTCTTATTCTATTGCAGCTAGAGTACTGTCCAAAATCTGATAGACATTTTGATTGAATGACGTGGGCTCACTGATGAAACTATTAATGGCATCATCCTCTGTTTCATCTTTAAACATTAAGGCTCTCCCTATGGTTAGTAATGGCTGCACACCTGTTGGCTTGGTTTTGCAACCAAGCTTAGTGCTATGGGCACCTGCTAACTAGTAGCAGCAGTTTCAATGTAAAGCAAATAAAAATAAACTAAACTAAACTAGCATGTGCATTTTGAATTAAAGAACAAGAACAAGAAAGATAAAAAATAATTTTTGTATTGACAATGGGGCAAGCAAATGCTTGCAAGAACAATACCTCCAAGTGATGAAGGTTGTTTGAATGGCTCCAATGGTGAGCAACTCCAATCTCCAATGGGTCCTTTCTCCAAGGCTTGCTACAATGGCCAAATACTCAAGGGAGATTTTGGCAGCATGAGGATAGGAATATGGATGGATGTGAAATGAGGAGCCCCTACCACCTTTTAATAGGTTTTGGTGGTGGGGAATACCATTTGTGGTTTTGTGGAAACCAAATGGTATTGACCAACATGGTTTAGATACTTTTCCCTCCTTTTTCATTTTTTGAATAAAATTAATATTTTAATTCCCTTTTTAATATTTTTGGGAATTTGGACCCTTTTTTAGGGTTTTTTATGCTTTTCAGGAAAAATAATATTTTTGAGTGGGAAAAAGGGGTGTACTAAGGTCTTTTGGTGACCTTTTGTTGGTTTCAGAGGTTCAGATGGTGGAAAAGTGGACAAATGGGTCATGTGAATAAGGGAATGAGCTAGTGAGCACTTTTTAGGTGTTAACAGATTGCCCCCTGATGTGTGAGGGCAGCAGCTCATCATATGGCCGATAGACGTCATAGTTCTTTTGTCTTTTTTTCTGGGGTTTAGGGAGAGAAGAGACCAGTTGGAGACCGGAGCCACAACCCTTGGAAGCTGCAAAAACAAAAAATATTACATGGCCTCAATATGAACGAGGTATAATCTCTGATACTGGACGAGGCGGGCATTCCCATGCTCGTATCAAGACATATACATAACAATTAGTCCCAAGAAGGGGGATCTAATACATAAAGAATCTACTGGTACATCATAATGGTCCAGGGGGGACATTATTTTGGGATATACTCCTGATCATAAGTGATCTCAATAACTGATACACTGGAATAACTGATGAATTGTTGGAACTGAAGGTGTCCAACATCTATAGGGACGTAATGACTGTGAGCCATCTCTGGGAAGTATCTGTAACTATATACTCGAGGGAGTATAAAACTGGGGTACATCTGAATACTGTCGCCATACGCAACCCGGATATCTATAGGAACAGTGTAACTGGTTGTATCCATAGGTAGACTCTCAAATGTGGAGGAGTCAGAAGGTATCCGGGGTCTTCGACTAATAAGTGAACGAACCGATGCCCTGTGCGAGTCTCAACGATGCGATCAAGGTGTTGAAGTCGAGCATGCGAGAAACAACCATTTGGAGAGGCACTGAGGACTCCTCTCGAAATGATTCGTAGGCACTCATCATAAATGGTGATGAGTCCAAGACACAGGGACCTCTAGGTCTATCCTCTGGAATAAATGTGGTTGTCGTCGACAGAGGGAGACCAGCAACTAACAAGGCAATGATGGTTCCTTGATAGAAGCGCGAGGTGTAGAACTGAAGTGTGGTAGTACTGATGGTAGGAATGACATACTTGTGGGGATGGGAAGTAACTGGGGTCATATAGTGGGTAGACTCAAACTTCCTTTGTTCAGAGCATGATGACATGGTTGACCTGGCAGCGTAGGGAACTGACTTATAGGTGTGGGTATCAGTGCTTTAATTGACTGAATGGTATATATTGACTCTGGGGGGGGAGGACGAGCTGATAGGTGCTGTCGAGGGATTTTCAAGGCGACCAATACTCTGAACAAAGGCGACCAATCATGGGGAAGCTGTCGTATGAGTAGATGTGATCTGTCGTGGCGCCAAGAGGCACCATTGATTCCTTCTTCGTGGTTTTAATGAGCTCCAAGAAGGGATAAAAGTGTGCTCTGAAATGGTACGGTCCTGTGGATTTTGTGAGCCCAGGACGGCTCATGCTCATGGTTGTTTTCATTTTTAGAGAGTCTGAAAACGGTAAGTGGACTCTATTGGTGTTTCTTTTTCGTAAGTTTAGTCTCCAAGGCCTGAAAAAGCATAAAATGATGCGGATGGAGAACTCTTCTAGCCGATGTGACTAGAGTATACCTTTTTCGTAATTAGTATATGAGGTCCGGAAAAGGGGTAAACTTATACCAGGTAGACGCTCTTTCAGATACGTTTAGCGAGCATGAAAGGAAACAAGATTGCTCGGCGATCTTTTCATTGTTTTAGGAGTCAGAAAAGAGCTTAACAGAAACTCCCTAAGTGCCTTTTTCGTAAAAGGGATTGCTCGGCCCGAAAAAGGGATAAAATTATACCGAACAAAAAATGGATAGATGGGAGCGAGAAAAGGTCTCAAGCGTCATCATGTGTGTGGGATACTGGATCCGATGACATAAAGATTGTCACAAAGGGGGCTGCGGCCGTTGTGGCATGCAAACCGAGGCTATGAGAGGGCATTTTGAAAAAATGGCCGAAAAGTATGGGCGTGAGAGCGAGAAATGATCTCAAGCATCATCACGAGCGCGGAAAACTGAATCCGACGATCTAAAGACCGTCAAAAATGGAGAACAGCGGATGTGGCACGCAAACCGAGGTGACGAGAGGGGCATGGGAAAAAATGCCCAAAAAATATAAGCGCGAGAGCGAGAAATGATCTCAAGTATCATCACGAGCGCGGAAAAGTGAATCCGGCGATATAAGACACTTCGAAAATGGAGAACGACCGATGTGGCATGCAAATCGAGGCGACGAGGGGGGCATGGGAAAAAATGCCCAAAAAATCTAAGCGCGAGAGCAAGAAATGATCTCAAGCATCATCACGAGCGCGGAAAACTGAATCCTTCGATATAAGGCTTGCCAAAAATGGACCACGACCGATATGGCACGCAAATCGAGGTGACGAGGGCACCCAAAAAATGGTCCAAAAATGGAGCTGGTGAAAACTGGAAAAGGAAAGAACTGACATGAAGTTCTCACTGTGCTGATTCCAACGGTACCAACGGTTTGAAAAATGGACTTCATATGATACCGCAATGGTTGTTTGAAAAATGGTGGAATTTCTATAAATAGGGCGTGGGGCCCAAATGACGTGTCATTGTTATGTGCGAGTTTGGCAGATCAATCAGAGCTATTTCTCGATTTCTGGGAGATTTCACCGTTGGTTTTCGATTCTGCGAGTTTCAGGTAACTCTATTTGCTTTAGCCTTTTCAATTATGTCTTTTTTGTTTGGCGGCGGGCCCCCGAAGGCCGCGAAATTCCATGTTGACCCTCCAACGTGGAATATCGCGGGTTTTGGGTCTATTCCCACGATGAACCGCGCGGGTTTCAGGCTGACAGCCGCGATGTTCATCGCGACTGTGAGGTTGGAACCCGCGATGTTCATTGCAAGTTCATGGGAGATAGTCGCGATGTTCATCGCGACTGTCTGGCAAAAATCCGCGATGTTCATCGCGGGTTTTTGGCTGGAGGCCGCGATGATCATCACGGGTTTTTGGCTGGAGGCCGCGATGATCATCACGGGTTTTAGCATGGAGGCCACGATGGTCATCGCGGCTTTTGGTGGAAAATCCGCGATGGGATTTTTTCAAAAAAATTTGTGCTGGAGCTAAAAATTTCTTTTGTTTTCTCGCAGGATGTTGAGGAGACCATTGTCCTCCTGGCGAGAGCGGGAGATCGATGATGATCTGATGGAGAATATTCAGACTGATCCGGGGGTGCGACAGACTCTGGCTGTGAGTGGACTTTTGAATTTCGCTCAGATCCCACCTATTCGTTCAGTGAGACGGCTCCTGAACAAGCTAGTGAGTTGGTGGGTGCCGGCGGACGGTGCTTTCATTATTGGGGGTGAGAGGTTAGAGATCACCCTCACGGATGTCTATTTTCTGACTGGGTTGCCTCGTTTGGGGGAGGTGGGCGATCTCTTGCCGAGGATCCCGCCGGGTGTAGATATGGAGGACTTGTTACAGACCTTCTGTGTTGGTGATGTCGTTTTGCAGAACAACTCTATTAGTCTGCGATCCCTACGTGAGTGGGATATGCGAGCTGTTGGGGCATGTGTTCTGCGGATATTGGGTGCTGCCGCGCCACAATGTTTGTCTGGGGGACAAACAATGTTGGTGGATTCTGTTCTTCGGGGGACTTACTATGCCTGGGGGCAGATGTTTCTAGCTGGCGTCCGGAGAGATCTGGACAAGGCCAGTCGAGAGGGAGGAGAGTTTTGTTATGCCTCCTTTCTATGTTGTTTTTTCTTCGAGCGGTTGCCGACCTTACGACCGCGGGTACCCATTTGTGCTGGTCTGGTGAGTGAACCTCGCATGATGCGGTGGGGGCAGATGATGCCTCGTGGCGGCGGTGGTGTCCGTGGTTTCTTCACGGAGGATTTTTATGAGCAGTGGGAGCAGATGCCCCTACTGATTGAGGACTACCCCTATGCCGACATGGACTATCGAGGCAACCCAGAGATGCCTCATGCCCCAGGACAGGCCTGGAGTTTAGACGGTATGTTTTGTGTTTTATTTTATACTATATCATGTGTTGTTTGATTTATCATCGATGATTATAGTTGGATAGTATATGATGGCTTACTTGCTTTGTGCAGATGTGGGTCCAGTGCCATCGGCCGACTACGTGGCTCGTCAGGGGTGGGCGATGGTGGTCGCTCATCCACCTGCAGCGGTACCACCTCCGCGTGGTGGAGGATTTGCGGCTCGTGGGTGAGGGGTTGGCCCTCGAGATGACGCCATAGAGGGTGTCAGACAGACCTTCGACAAGATCCTAGTTGGACTCCCCGAGGATGGTTGGAGAGACCTGGATCGGGATATTTTGGAGGGTTGCTTTGGTGCGCCGCCTGAGTGGCGGTCGCTCTTGTTGAGGAAAGCGGTGTTTGTGGAAGAGCACAGGGGTGGTGCTCAGGATGTCCCGGCAGGGCCGGCTGAGATGAGGATACGCCTGCGGGATGATCCAGTGGGGCCGATAGAGCAAAGAGTTCGGGCTCGCCATGACCCGGCGGGGCCAAGGGAGGAGGAGCCGGAAGAGCCTAGGGATCGTGATGAGTAGATGATATTGTATCTGCACCCAAATGCTGATGAGCATATGGGGAAGCATTTTTGTACGACTGCTGTATTTTTGTATATCGGGTGCTGAGGGCACCTATGACATGTTGACTGTTATGGTTTATATATATATGTGTATATATATTTGGATATATTGTCGTGTATGCACGTGGATGCAGATTTTGTTATTTGTTTATGCCCGTGGAGGCACATGTTATGCACGTGGATGCATTTTGTTTATGGATATGCCCGTGGAGGCACATGTTATGCACGTGGATGCACATTTTGGTTATGACATGATGTGATTGGTGTGCCAGTCGAGGACATTGTTGGCCATATGGTCTGCTACACTATTGAGGTGTCTTGGGACATGTGTGAACGAAATGGATTCAAACTGTCTAACCATTTGTTTAGTGCGCAGGAATTTTCTGAAAAGACAGGGATCGCGTACCTGGTAATCATTGTTGAGCTGGGAAACTAGAAGCTGTGAGTCCAAGAAAACGTTGAGGTGACGGATGCTCATTTGGAGAGCTGCGGCCAGGAGACCGGTCACGGCATCGTATTCAGCTTGGTTATTGGTGGCGGCACCTAAACATACTCCGTCAATGTGAACTAACTCATGTGAAGGGGAGTATATTACCCAAGCTGCGGAGGAGAGATTGGGAGACCAATGGCTTGCACCATCAGTGAAACCGACATAGTAGAGTGGAAGAGGATCCATCTGTGGTCATGCAGAGAAAAACAAATATTTAGGTTTTTTGAATTTTTTGTAAAAAACGAAAGTAAGCCTATACTAGAATGGACGATGGTGTCCATCAAATTTTCTATGGGTAAAATCTTTTGAGGTACAACCCGTTGCGTGGGTTGCGTAGGGGATTGCCCTCTGAATCGGTCAGAATGTATGCCCCCTACCCAAGGCAAGTGTGTACGATGTAGGGGCCTTGCCACATAGATACAAACTTTCCCTTTCCGGTTTTGTCGTGGGCTTGATCGTAAGCTAGGACAAGGTCTCCTTCAGAAAAGGTTCTAGGATGGACGTGTTTGTCGTAACTTAGTTTTGATCGTTGTTTGGCTGCTTCCATGTTTTGAATAGCTGTGCGCCGATCTTCATCGGCCTGTTCTAGGAGTAGTAAACGTTGCTCAATCGGGGAAGTGTCTGGTAGGAGTTCAATGGCGTTATGTAAGGCTGGAATCTGGCACTCGATAGGGAGGACGGATTCGACACCGTGAACTAAATGGAAAGGGGTAAAACTGGTGGCGGATTTGGTTGAGGTGCGGTAAGCCCATAGTGCCGGGAAAAGCATGTGGTGCCAATTGGATTTGTGTTTGTCTACAGTGCATTGGAGAATGGTCTTCAAAATTTTATTGATCGCTTCGACTTGGCCGTTTCCTTGGGGATAGTAGGCAGAAGAAAAATGGTGGTCAAATTTCAACATGGTTGATAATTCTTTCCAGACGGCATCTTCGAAGTGAGAGCCGTGGTCAGAGACTAGTTGCTTCGGCACTCCGAAACGAGTGATAACATGGTTGAAGAAAAACCGTGCTGCAGTGTCGGCCTTGCAATTGTAAGTCGGAATGGCTTCCGCCCACTTGGTGAAATAATCTACGGCCACAACGATGTGTTTGTGACCACCGACTGACATGGGGTTGCAGTCGAGGAAGTCGATGACCCATTTGCAGAATGGTCCAACAGTGACGACTGGATGAAGGGGGGTGGGGGGTGTTCTCAATTTGGGAGCAAAGAGTTGGCAGTTTTGGCAATGCTTAACTGCGGTGATGCAATCAGTAAACAATGATGGCCAAAAATAACCTGCCCGAATGATTTTCTGGGCGGTGGCCATGCCGGAGAAATGGCCTCCGCAGGCACCGCTATGACAATCATTGAGCACTTGTTCTGCCTCACTATGGGATAGGCAGCGGCGTAGGATGGTATCAATGCTGCGTCGGTAAAGTACATCCCCTAACAAGAGGTATCGGGGGGCATGGTGTCATATGCGACGGCGTCCGTCACGATCGATGTGTGGTCAAAATTTTTGCGTGTGGAGGTAAATCAAAATGTCTCCGTACCATGGGTCGTCAAACGAGATGATGAAGATTTGTTCGTCAATCAGATCTGTTTGGATAGCGGGTGATGACGAAGAGGATGGGAGGTCGGTGATGAGGTGAGCAAGCGCGAGGGCTTTGGTGCTTTTAGGAGTTCTGAAAGTAAGGTCATATTCTTGGAGGATAATGACCCATTTAGCAACACGACCTTATAGGAGCCGCCGGGTCAGGAGATAGACCATAGGGTTGGAGTCGGCCACAACCGTGGTATGACTGAGTAGAATGTAGTGTCACAATTTTTGTATGGAAAAGACTATAGCTAGGGCTAATCTCTCCTCGTATGGGTAACGTAGGGGTGGGCCAGACAAGGTCTGGCTGACGTAATAAATTACATGCTCTTGGTGAGAGGCATCTTCTTGGACCAAAACTCCAGACACAGCATATTCAGATGCCGAGACATAAAGGGTGAAGTCTTGAGAGAAATCCGGTGGGGATATCAAGGGGGCTTGTGTGAGAGCTTTCTTGAGGGATTCGAATGCCGTTTCTGCTTGCTAATCCCAAACAAAGGGTATGTGGGTACGAATTAAGCGTAAGAATTCGTGGACTTTGGTGGCGTAATCAGGAACGAAGCGCCTAAGGAAATTGGACCTTCCTTGTAGACTCTGGAGCTGCCGAAGCGTGCGAGGAGGGGGAAGTTCTAAGATGGCTTTGACTTTTAGGGGATCTACAGTAATTCCGTCTTGGGAAACAATAAAACCCAACAACCGGCCTGCCGAAACGCAAAAGACACACTTGTGTGGGTTCAAGTGGATTTTATATTTGCGACAACGCAGGAAAACTTGCCGGAGGTCGTTAAAGTGGTCTGATCGTTTTCGGGAACGAGCTGTAAGGTCATCAAGATAGACTCGCAGGATATGGACCAAGTCGTGAAAGCAATAGGTCATGGCTCGCTGGAAAGTGGCACCAACATTTTTAAGTCCGAATGGCATGACGCGATAGGAAAAGGTGCCCCATGGGGTGGTGAAGGCAGTCTTGTACTGATCCTCCTTGCGGATGTGAATCTGGTTGTATCCGAAAAACCCGTCCATGAAAGATAGGACTTCATGGCCCGCACACTCATCAATGAGTTGGTCAATGAATGGCGTGGGGAAATTGTCTTTTGGACAAGCGTGGTTTAAATCATGGAAATCAGTGCATACTCTAAGGGTGCCTTTCTTTTTGTTTACGGGAACGGGGTTCGACACCCAGGTGGTGTACGGAATAGGATAAATGAATCCTGCTTTGCGAAGTTTCTCTACCTCGGCTTTAACAACGGGGAGTTTGGAAGGATGAATGCGTCGTTGTTTTTGACGAACAGGGGGTACCTCAGGCCATGTATCAATGTGGTGCTCTATAATGGCAAGGTCAAGACCAGGAATTTCGGTATAGGACCAGGCGAAAACATCCCGGAATTATTGAAAAAGCTTTTTGTACGCCTGGGTTTCTGCTTGAGTGCAAGATGCGCCCAGCGAGATGAGCTCAGGTTTCCCCGGTGTTGTGGAAATATCTATTTGTATAATGGGGGAAATGTTGGACATGTTCCCTTCTTCGAAGGCATCCGGTGCTGGGATGGGGTCCTTTAACCAATCGACCTTAGTGGGTATGAAGTCTTTTGATTCGACCGATAGCTGGTTGGACGCGGTGGATGTGGATGCTTCCAGGAGGAAGTACGAGCGATGATGCATATCATCCCAAGGGTAGTCGGGTTCAGTAAGTGTCTCCAAAATTTGCTCATCAGTATTGAAGTAGTCAGACCATAAATCAAGGGGTTCTGGTTTGAAAGTTGTTGAAATCATATAGATTGTATTGACTTCTTCTGACGAGGATGATGGCGGGGGTTAGATCTCCTCGATGAGGGGAGGAGATATCTCCAAATCAACGTTGTTTAACTCGTACAATGCTGCTCTATAGTCTGGGAGATGAGGACAATGGTGAGAGTAGTGGTCGTACACACTACATATGGCACAAGGATGGTTAGTGCGTAGTGATCTGTCGCGAGGCTGAGGAGATGGCTCTAGTCTAACTACTGGGATGTTGATGTCATCGTCTAACATATTCATATGCTCCTGGAGCACCGGTAACTATAAGCATTGATGAGTAGGATGGCCTATCTCATCGCACAACGAGCATTTAGGGGGAGCTCGAAACACAGGTGGCGGTTTGACTGCCTTAGGAGGTGGTATAGCAGTGTACGGTTGTGGACCTCTGCCCCCAATGGGCTTGATGAGAAGAGGAGGATTCGTTGACGATGAAGGAATTGTGACACCAGGAGGAGGTTTCATTGACGCCGAAGGGATTGTGACACCAGGAGGAGGTTGAGTACTGGTAACAATAGGTTGTACCGGTTGGAGGATGACATTTGGTGTCGGAGGTGGAACGGGAGGGGGAATGTACCACACGGGTAATCCCAAGGTTAAACTGGGGAGACTAAGGGTAGCCATAACCGGGGAACTTACCATGCCCGAGGGAGGGAATAGGAAGGGGATAGTGTGAATAGGTGTAACGCCAATGTGACTAGGTACCAATGGTGGTTTAGGAAACAAAGGCGGTTGATTGTGGGATGTTTGTAGATTGTGGGAAAGAGTACAGAGGTTTGCGACGTGGGTCCCAGGTGACGGTGGTGGAATGGCATGGAATGTAGAGGTCATTGGTGTATCTGAGTAAAGTCCGGGTCCCACAGAAGAAACAAAGGAGGTGGTTGCACAAGAAGCAGGTTGTTCAACCATGGGGAGAACATTTTCGGGTGCTGCAGGGGCATTGGGATCATAGTGCGTGAGTTGGTCGATTTTGACCACGCGTCCCTCGTGGGGGAACATCATGGTATGAAAAACAGATGAGGAAACCACTTTCATGGTGTACATGTAACTACGGCCAAGTAAAAGGTTATAATCGAGTTGGGCATTAATGACCTCTATGTCGATGAGCACAGTTTTTCCACCCAACTGGACGGGGACATTGGGTAGTAGACCTTGGGGTTGAGCTGACCGGCCGTCGTAGGCCCGTAATGCAGTGGTGGATTGCTGGAGAGTAGGGGATCCCAACTTCTGCCAAACGAATGTGGACATGACGCATGTAGAGGCACCCTCATCGATAATGCATCGATGGATGACAAGATTCCGAATGGAAACAGAAACTTGAACTGCTATGGTGGAAGGCAGACGTGGTTCAGACTGGTCCAAATCAAAGGTCATCAATTTCGAATCATTTGGGTCAATCACCCCAATGGCGAAAAGTAAAGTCTTGCGCTGCGTAGGATAGTTTTTCAAGACTTCTAACGTAGACATGGCTGCGGGGGACTGAGCTAAATCATCGACGATGTTGTAATTTGAAGTAGCCCGTGCATTGGGGTTGTTTTTGATACGACGAAGTGGGAAGCGAGGTGCTTTAGAGGCGCCATCAAGTGGAAGCGGGGGTATACGTAACGTCTGATCAGTGGGATGAGCGTTAGTATCCTTATTGGCGGGTGGGGCTTCAGAGGTAGGGCCATACTGGTTTCGATGGGTCTGGATGTTGACATCAGCAGTTGACATCATCAGCAAGTGGTGAGTGCTTGAATCAAACATTGGTTGATCAGGAGCGGCGTAAGTGATTTGTTGTGGTGGCATGTTTCCCTGTGGGGGAGCTAATGGCTGAGTGTTCACCACTCCTTGTGTTGGAAAAGGGTTTTGTATTACCAAAGGTTGAGGTTGTGGTGGTGGAGGGTTGGGTGGCGGCTGAGGAGCCGCCTGCCCTTGACGATGGGCGTCATCTGTCCATAGTTTCCGCGCTCACTCCAAATGTGGGAAAGCGTGGGTATAGTGGCCATAGACCCCGCAAATAGAACAAGGATGGTTTATTCGTAAATTAGCATTTTTGGCTTGCTTAAGTGGCCGATCAGGATTCTGATGAGCAGGTGCCGCGTTATTATTTTTTGGAGGGTGGGGAGGTTGTGGACCTTGGTTTTGGTGTTGGTTGTTTCCGCGGTTACATCCTCTTCCACGGTTTGGTTGCCCACCCTGGTTGCGTTGGTTATTTTGGTATTGGGGCTGATGTTGTTGTGCGTACACATGCCCTTGAGCATTAGGGGGATTCTGGGGAGCCGCAGGTGCAGGAGCAGTTTGCGGTGGATAATATGCTAGTGGAGCTGGAGGTAGTCCAGCTTCCTGTTGGGGTTGTTGGTACCCATGAGCTATTGGATGTGTTGGATTAGCTGGTGCAGCTTGCTGCGGGTACTGCATGGGTTGTGGCGGGAACTAAATGGAGTTCTGTGTAGCAGGTTGGTTATAATATGTAGGAGTTACATATGTTGATGGTGCTTTCCCATAGCAATGTTGTGGACAAGAGGGTCAATGAATGTGATGTGTTTGGTTTGTTGGAGCGTAAGAAGTTGTCGCTCCGGAACTGGATGTAGCCCTAGAGAGGTCTGGGGCAGGCATGGTGCTCACCATGATGAAAGGTTTAGCTTGTGGTGTGATTTGGACAATAATGCCATCAGCGACATGTGATTCCCCCGGTGCGTCACCGCGTGAAGAGTCGCCTCGTGGGGCGTCTGGTATGATTGTGTATAGATAACCCGACTGGGCGTAAATGAGATCAAACTGTTGTGCTTTGAGGATGGCCTCTTCCTCAGACTAGGGTCTTTCGGATGCCACATCCTTCGCAATGAGAGGGAGAAGGGATTTTAGAAACCAATCTAGGAAGATACGGTCGTCTAATTTGATTTTGTAGAGGCTTCGGCGTCGACGCCACTCATGAATGTGGTCAGTGATGTGGGTGGTTGTGGTCAGTGATGTGGGTGGTTGTGTTCTGTCTGCAAGACAGTAGGATCTCGACACCTGCATCATAGTGGACAGGTAACTGAAAGAACTGCAGGAAGGTCGAGGCAAGGGAGGTAAAGGTGGCATGCGTCCCATGGGGCTGCTCGATATACCACTTGGCTGTAGAGCCAGTGAAGGTGCGCTGTAACAGACGGAGGCAGACAGAGTCGTCCACTATGGAGTTGGAGGAACACCATAGATGGAAGGACATGATATGGTTTTGGGGGTCCTCACCTGCCTTACCCTCAAACTTAGGGATGTCGGAGGGGAGTTTGGTGGGCATGTGAGGCCACGCAGGATCGTGTCTGATAGGGTCATTGGTGAGCCTAGCTAAATCTGGCAAGTTCAGACTTTCCATATACGGTAAGCTAGCAGATGTAGTGACTGGGACTGGGACATGCCTAGTCATGGTGGTATGGGGTCCAGTAGCACCTAAAGGTATGCTAGGTATTGAAGGTATATGTCCTCCAATAGGTGTGGTCTGGTAAGGGCCAGCGCTTCCTAGTGCAACATGGGTTACACCAGGGTTAGGAATAGTAGTGGTGATTCCTGGGATAGGGTTTGTGGAAACCAAAGGGGGTGTGACCCCTATGTTGGGCATACCCATAACAGGTGGTGGCCCTGTGTTGGGAATTCTTATAACAGGATGTGGCCCTGTGTTGGGCATTCCTAAATGTGGAGTGTTTCCCATATTGGGCATACCCAGGGGGGTGGTTGTTTCCATGGATGGCGCTGCAGTAGAAGGGTCTGTAGACGTCTCTCCTATGGTGCTGGTAAAGAGTGGATCAAATGGTGTTCCAGACATAATGTTGGTTGGGAATAACGAAGTGGGATTTTTGGATTCTGCCTCAGAATCAGAAGTGAAGTGAGGCGTGTCAGAATCGGATGACTGTCTAGTTGACCGACGATGTGTCGAGTCAAGGGATACGGCTCGGTGTCGGTGACGTGGTGAGCCAAGTAGACTGAACTCTGGGAGTTCGCCCTGTAGACGACAAGAGCGTCTAAAATTCTCAATGGTGAGAAAATAAGTTTTTGTGGAAAAATATGTATGTGTAAAATGGTAATGTATAAAAAACTCAAAACCCTAATGCAACCAAGGGTGCAAGAAGGGGAGCAAAAAATGAAGGCTCTCAGGCCAAAAAATAAACCTCAAAAAAGGCACTTATTCTAGCAGCTGTGCTACAATAAGTGGAGGGATGCAACAAATGGTTAGAGTACCAACATGCAAACAGCTTCTAGAAAAAATAGGTGTAACTAGACCAAAGGTGGGTTGAATCATGCAAACACCTAACTAAAAGTATTGTGAATCAACAAACTATATTCTCTGCAAGGTGATGAAATCCAAGTCAGACAATATTGAGTGTTAAGTCCACGGCTAGATATCCCCAGCGGATTCGCCAAAAACTGTTGGCTTGGTTTTGCAACCAAGCTTAGTGCTATGGGCACCTGCTAACTAGTAGCAGCAGTTTCAATGTAAAGCAAATAAAAATAAACTAAACTAAACTAGCATGTGCATTTTGAATTAAAGAACAAGAACAAGAAAGATAAAAAATAATTTTTGTATTGACAATGGGGCAAGCAAATGCTTGCAAGAACAATACCTCCAAGTGATGAAGGTTGTTTGAATGGCTCCAATGGTGAGCAACTCCAATCTCCAATGGGTCCTTTCTCCAAGGCTTGCTACAATGGCCAAATACTCAAGGGAGATTTTGGCAGCATGAGGATAGGAATATGGATGGATGTGAAATGAGGAGCCCCTACCACCTTTTTATAGGTTTTGGTGGTGGGGAATACCATTTGTGGTTTTGTGGAAACCAAATGGTATTGACCAACATGGTTTAGGTTCTTTTCCCTCCTTTTTCCTTTTTTGAATAAAATTAATATTTTAATTCCCTTTTTAATATTTTTGGGAATTTGGACCCTTTTTGAGGGTTTTTTATGCTTTTCAGGAAAAATAATATTTTTGAGTGGGAAAAAAGGGGTGTACTAAGGTCTTTTGGTGACCTTTTGTTGGTTTCAGAGGCTCAGATGGTGGAAAAGTGGACAAATGGTTCATGTGAATAAGGGAATGAGCTAGTGAGCACTTTTTAGGTGTTAACAACACCCTCTTCCTCCTCCAAATCTGCCCATAATGGAGTCTCAGCTTTTGTGCTTGGTCGAGCTAGAGGTTAGAGGGTTAGGCTCTTGATCTCAGTTCCATCTGAAATGGTCATAGATCATGACCGACAGCTGATACAGGCATCTACTGTGGCCAGCCACGGTCTTCCCAAGATCAGTGGGTGTCCCCCCAACTAGGATTTTGGCTGTAACACCAAGAAATCCGCAGGGTACTCCCATGAGTCAACTGAGATTACGAGGTCATCTAGGATCCCTTCAGGCTTGATCGTTGATCTATTAGCAAGTTCCAAAACGGTAGGGGTTGGCCGAAGATTAGTGAGTCCCAATTTCTTCACAGTTTCTGTGGTCATGACATTAATAGCTGCGCCTAAATCCACCAAGACATTTGGAATTTGTGTGTTCCCTATGTGGACTGTAATAGTCGGGTTCCCAGGGTCATTGTATTTTTCCACAGGGGCCTTCCCTATTATTAATTCTGAAAGATTTCCCAACACATGGACAGTGGGGGGATCCCTGGACCTTCTTCCTGGTTTCTTTACACATAAATATTTAACAGTCTTGGCATAAATGGGCACATCATGAAGGGCCTGTAACAGTGGAATTTTAACATACAAATTTTTCAGTTCTCCCATGAGATCAAATCGAGGTTGTTCCACTGTTTTCTGCAGGGCCAATCGTTCAGGGTATGGTGGTTCTTTATTCAACTGTGTAGGCTGTGACACATCGTGTGTTACTTTCTGAATTTTAGATATTGTTTCAGTAGGAGTATCAGCATCCTCAATGATGGGGTTTGCTGAATTAACCATGTTCTCATAGTGCTGATTTACTCCAATTTCAATCACTAGGGATGAAACATCCTCAGTGATAATAGGTTCCACCACCCTCCCTGATTGTAATTATATATCATTGCAGGGAATATGAGTGATGGAATATGCAGGCATGTTGGTAGTCTCAAATTGATGGACTGCTTTATTGTTTGGGTTCGGGTTAGGTTGTGCAGGTAGTTGTGGTCGAAGTGGTGCATTCATAGGTGTGACATTGTTTTGGAAAGGGAGCTGGGGCTGGTGATACTGTTGGTGTTGATACTATTGATGCTGATACTATTGAGGAGGGTACTGTTGATACTGATTCTGGTGATGGGGAAAGTTATTTCCTTGGTAAGAATTTCTCCAGTTGGAATTCCAAGGAGGATGGTTTGACTACTATGACCATGGTGTCCATGAATTAGGATTTTGCATTGGGTTTTGAGAAGGATGCCACTGGTTGTTAGAATAATGTGAAGGGAATTGTGTATTCACATTATGCATGTTGTTCATTCCATTCATATTATTCAGAAAAAATGTTGGGTCTGGATTCATATCTTGGTTTCGATGCTGCCATGGTTTCTTCTGTGCCATGATGTATGCTGGCTCCACATCTGGAATAGATGCCTGCGGGACTTCTTTGACCTTAGGTAAGGAAGGACATTCCTTAATATCATGCTCGAGTTCACATATCCTACATACCTCTACTTTGTCCAATGGGAATTCCTTTAGTGGGTGTTTTTTCCTACATCTAGGACAGAATACACCAAGTGTAAGATCTTCTACCACTTGCTTCTACTTTTCTCTCATAACATCTAACTCTGAGGAAATGGAGCTCATCATGTCTATTTTAAAATTCTCTAGTAAGTTGCCTATTTCTGCTCGAGTGGCTCCTCCACTAGCTAACTTCTGAGTCCTGGTGAAGACATCCTGGTCTCGGTCTTTGTCTCGTTTGCTGGTTCTAGAGGATCCCCTGGAGTACCTTCGACATAATTCAACAATCTTTTCAAAAGGTTCTTTCGAGATATCCCCTTTTCCCAATAGATTTAACATATCAAGGCAATCTTCTCTAATTCCTCTTAGTAAGATAATATTAAGCACATCCTTGCCAATCTCAGCATGACCAAATCTTTGTAAATTGTACAGCAATCTTTCCACAAAGTCTTCCAAACTTTCTTCATCCTTTTGAACCATTTTAAACAGCTCCTCTTTTCTATCCCTAGTTCTGCAATATTCTTGGTACTTAGAAAGGAAGGTGTTTTTCATTTGGTCCCAAGTAGTAATGGTCTCACGACCTAGACTCATGAACCAACGCATAGCATTTCCCTTCAAGGTGGCTGGGAATAACTTCAGCTTCTGAGCACTAGAGATGTAATCATATCTGCGACAAAGGATATCAAATTCAAAAAGAAACTCATCAGGATCCTCAGAGGACTTAACATGAAAATTCGGGAGAACTGATGGTGATATATTCTTCATAGGAGCTGCTCCAGGTATCTGGAGGATAGGGAATTCAAATGTAGCCACAGTATTACTAGGCTAATTATTTTCTCCTTCTTCCTCCCAGTTATTCCCATGTTCGTTCTCGCCCTTCTATTCTCTACCAGCGATGGTTCTGGTCCAAAATTCAATAGCTTCCTTTATGCATTCTTCCTCTCTTCTCCTCTCTTCTTCTCACCTTCTCTCTTCCTCTTCTATTCAGCGAGTCTCCAACCACACCTCTTTGGTAACTCTGGTTTCGTCAATATGATAGATCGCCTCTCTATCTGGTGCACCTACAGTGCTTCCCTTATCTTCAGGAGGTTTACTTTCTGCAACAGGAGTTGAAGGTCTCGTTGTATTCTCCACTATGGATGTTGAATGTTCAAGATTGTGAGGAACAAAATTTTCATTGCCTGTAGATTTCCACGGTGGTCTAGTGGAAGAATCAGCTCTAGCAATTATCTCATCAATGTATGTGTGTCTTCCCTGACCTGCATTACGACCTCAACCTCTTCCACATGCAATGTTAATATTCAAAGGGGGTTGCCGATTTATTTTTCTTGTATTCATGCATGTTGTAAATAATTGAACTAAAATAAAATCAAATGAAACCAACTACTAACTCTGTCTATCTGTCACCATCCCCGACAACGACGCCAAAATGTTGGTCACCCTATATGTCAATTAATTAAAGTCAACACACAGGATGGTCAATATAAATTGTTAAACCCAGGGATTTCTTTTATTTCAAAGGAAATAAGCACAATCTATGCATAAAAAGATCAAGCAGTTGATTTACTAAATGTAGATAATAACCCTACCTATATGCCAGCAAACTCATTCCATAAAGAAAACTAATCTAATTCATACATCTAAGAATCCAAAGTGCAATAATCCTCCTACAGAAATCAACCCAGTAGTTTAATGATCTAATAATGAAATTGAACTAGATTACTTTTGCAAGAAGTTAAATCCTATAATTATCAAACTACAGTATTCAATCTTTACCAAAATGATATATCCAGTGGCTACTGTAACTCTACCATTATCCATCAAATCTATGAATGCAATTGAAGATACAACAACAACCAGAATTAAAACACAAGCTTGAACTCTAAACTGATAATTACTGGAAGTCCTGGAAAGCATAAACGACTGAAAGATATTGGAACCGATCTTGGCTGTTACAGCTGACTAAAATACACATGCAATTAAATAAATTATCCTACACAGTCGACTATTACACCAATCTGCTACAGCTATTCAAGATGCAATTATGAACTACCAAAAGGAAAGTTAATTCTCTGTTGCAGCTACCAATAACATATGCAATAATTCCACACCACACTACAGAAGTAAAGCTAAACTATTCTACCTACTTAAACCGGCTATCTCTATGAGAAGGCGGGCCCTGGCCTTCTAACAGAGACGCCGAGAATCACAACAAATTAAGACACAGAAATGAAGAACTTTGCTCTCATATTAATGATGGAAATTGATAGTATCAGTGCTCTGTTACAGCTTGTGTAGAATGGTAATTGTCCAACCCCAGGATACGAGAGCCTTCTGGAATTTATACAAGGAAAATACAGTTTTAGATCCACTATAATTGTGCAGCAATGAAGATCTATGATCTTCATGTTGCGTAGTTACAGCTAACTAATACAGCCGTATTAAACAAGGTTGTTAATCATGAAGGATGTTATTGCTCTAATAATTAATGGATCAACAGACTCAGTGACTGGAATGCAACCTGTCTATCGCAGCTAGGCTCTGTTTCAGTGGAATCTGTTACAGTGAGGATCTGTTACAGCTCACGTGGAGAATGCGCTATTCCTTGGAGTATGAGAAGATGGTGCTTTGAAGAGTAATGGCTGGTGCCACTTGGCTGATACACATGCGCTTTAGACCTTGACTAAATGAACTCACAAATGTTAGCATAGACCAAAGGTCAAGATTCATAACCATAAAAATCTAAGGAATAATTTAAATGAAACAATAATGATTTATACCTTGTCAGGATTGCTGATTGATTTGGAAAAGGCATGTATGTGGTTTTCGAAAGTAAAGTAAAATTTGGCAAAATGATGAAATAAGTATGGTTAAACAGGGAAATTTCCAGGGCCCAACAATACCCATCGAATTGGAGCAGGAGTCTAATCAATTTTTACCTTGTGATGAGTCTTGGACTAGACAAGAAGTGAATTCAATGAGGGGAAAGCTAGAGGAATTGCCTGAGATAAGACTGTTAATCTAAGTTAGTACTGCTTTATGCATATCTGAATATTGCTGAAAAGCAGAAGTCTCATTCTGGAGTATTGTCAACATCACAACTGAGTTGCAGAGGATAACATTTGCATTCACCCAGCATCTTCACCCTAGTGGTTAAGTGAGCAGGATTGGGGGTCCTAAGGCAAGTGATTTGGCTTCCTTTAGGAGTAGGTTGGGAGGAATGGGATCCCTTGGGTGTTTGTTTCACTCTTCAGTTTTCAGGTTCTTATCTTCTTATGTATTTATTTTTACTATATATCTATTTCTGGAAATGTTTAAGTATTTTAGATATCTGCAGAGTTATTCCAGTTATTTTTTAAGAGCTATTAATGAATGTGAATCTTTACTGTTATTAAAGAAATAAAATGAGAAATGCAGAATGATTGATTAAATACGTTTCTGTATTTTTCCACACATGTTATGTGTCATACTCCAGTATAGAAAATTTAGATTAATGATAGATTCGAATGATTGATCATCATAGATAATAAACTATTTTATTTCAGTACAAACTCTCTATCTATATTTCAATAAATACCTTCTATACTAAATGCAGAAAACATAGTATTCATCTAAGTAAATAGCATATTTAATAGTAGCTCACTGCATAGCATCGTATTTCACTTTATAGCATTAATAGGCTTCGAATAAATTTCATACCCAAAACAAAACACAAGATATAAGCCTAGTCTTTTTGTTTATAAGTAGCAGTAATCATATAAACTTTTAAATGATAAAGAATACTTTTCAAAACTGAATCCTTAAGATTTCTAAACAGAGTATTTGCAAAACCTAGAAATACCTTTCATCATCAATGTAAGATAATTTAAAAAGAAAAACCATCATCGAAGACAAGATTTTGAAAGATTTCATCATACCATAATAATCATAGTATTGAGAATATTCATTTCTATACTTTTTAAAAACCCTTCACAAGATAGTATTTACATGAGTACTATTTCTTTTTTTCCCAACACAGTATAAGTACAGCACGGGCTGAGCCTTTTGATACGCATCGCCAGGGTTTAAAAGAAACTAACTCTCATAAGAATACGATTAACAAAGACCCAGGTTCGAGACCATAAAGGCTCACCCTAAAGGGTTGTTACTTGTATAAGTTTTATAAACAAATAATACAGCATTATAAAAGTAGAAAGATGTAGGGTTCGAGTTTCGACTCACCCTTAGATGTTTAAACTATAAAAGTATTTATATATGAAGTGCGGGGTTCAAAACCCGTAACAATTAAAATACTGAACCAATATCATTATAAATCATTAAGATAGGGTTTCGACCCTGCGTCCATTTAGTGGGACGACAGTTACCATTAAACAACACAAATGGTATTTTGCTAATATATTCAAAAGACGGGTGTAGCCCTAATCCATATAACTTGCATCACAAGATTTTCATTTATTAAAACAACGAAAATGCCGAGAACATCCTTCTGGATGGAAATCAAACCACACATTGAAAATCTTTGAATATCAATTCTTTATTAATCCTTAAAAAGAGTCTTTACAGAACTATGTAAAACATAAACGTTGAGAACCCAACGTAGGCCTAGGCTCAAATGTTAAGCCTACCTGTTTACAAATGCCTTTAGGCTTTCAAAATATAAAAACAGACTGTATAAAATCAACACCGGAGTAAACCCTCATCCCAGCATAGCGCCATCTTACATCGTCGACTGTCATAACAAAAAGTTCGACTCAGGGTATCAAAGAAACTCCGACGCTTACCAGTGCCGGTCGTTGGAAGCCACGATGGAGTAGTGTTGATGTATATGTAACTTCGGAATGTATTTCACATATGTGTATATTGTATTCCTATAGAGATGTTATTATCCCTCTATACAGAAGTGTTGTCATTTATATTGTAAGTGTCGTAACTTATACTTGATGGGTTATTAGCCCACCTTGTTGGGGTCGGCCCTTTATAAGTCATGTGGGTCAAAGGGTTATTAGACCACCCTATTGGGGGTCGGCCATGTGGGTCAAAGGGTTATTAGACCACCCTAGTGGGGGTCATCCCAGTCAGCATTATGTTAAGTGGTTAAGTTGAGGCCGACCTAGTTTAGTAAAGGTCAAGTCAAGTTAGTGTATAAATAGAGAGTGTGTCTCTCTCATTTTACACATTCTATTCTCTCACTCACACTTGGGAGAGTGGCACACTTGTGGAGGAGGAGGCTCTGCTACTAGGAGAAGACTATTTCTTGTATTCTGGTTGTATCATTGCTCTATCTATCTCTGTGGAAGTTATTGGGGTTTTTCACCTTTATGGTTTTCCCCATGTAAACTCTGTGTCTCTTGTGTGCTTGCATTATTGTGTCCATGATTGATATGCTGTAGATTTGCTATACATGTTGTTCTCTCAGTTAATATCCTAGATCAGATTGAAGTAAATTATGAAAATTTAACATGGTATCAGATCTAGCCTGAAAGAAGGCATGATATGGCATGTATGACACTTGTTGCACTTACGATGCTAGGGCTTGATATAGCAAAATACCAGTCATCGTAGAACGTTCGCTATAAATCCATTTTGGTGAAGTTTTCGGATCTAAAACTTTTACAGGTCGAAGATCATATCCCCATGTACCTTGTGTCCAAATGAAAACCTCTAATTCATTGTACTTTGTGATTTATGATCTGTACAATATAGGGTTTCTGCCTCTTCCAGATCTGAGTCAAAATCAGGTGACCTTGGGAAAAAGTTCATAACTTGGGCTAGGAAGCTCCAAATGAAATTTCATAAAAAGTGACAGGTAGTACATAGACTTTACTATCTCAAGGAAAGTTTTCAGAGGCCGAAGTTGAACCAGTGACACGTGGCACTCCATACAAGTTCGCTCTCTTGTATTATCCCATAAACAAGTCACGTTGTGACACTTGGCATAACTCTCTCTCAGAGAATCCAATTGAGGTCAGACCTGTCGGGATGGAAAGATAATAGGTCGCGCTATCTCAAGAAATGTTTTCAGAGGCATAAGTTGAACCAGTGACACGTGGCACACCGTACAATTTCACTCTCCTATATTATCCCATAAATAGGTCACGTTGCGACACTTGGCATAACTCTCGCTCAGAGAATCCAATTGAGATCAGACCTATCGGGATGGAAAGATGACAGGTCAGGATATCTCAGGAAATGTTTTTAGACCCTATGGATTGAAACATTCGGAGTTACACCAGAAACAATCAGGTACATATTTCTGTCAAAACAGAATTATTTTTTAGCACCTTCATTCATGGCTTCCGGAATTTAGGGCTTTGGAGAAAGTTGGAATTTCTCTAATCGGAGACCATGGATGGATGATACTCATCAAAATCGAAATTTAGAGACCAAGATCAGATTTTTTGGTTGGGCAGAAGGTCGGGCTTGATCAAACCCCAGTTCGGGACTTTGATCGGAAAGATGGAAAATTAGGGCTTCTGCAAAACTTGGAATTTTGGAAATCTGTGACCATGGCTGGAAGCTCCTCAGAAAAATTGAAGCTTAGAGATTTGAATCAAATATTTTGGTTGGGTGAAGCTCCGGGAAACTCAAACCCTAATTCAGGGTCCTCCCAGTGAAGCCAGAAATCTAAAAGGCAATTTCGAGGGGTGAAACTTTGCAGTTTTCAAATTCTGAATATACCAACTTGATCAGCTCATCAAGGCGCATATTTCTATCCTTTCAGAAGTTTGAAATTCAAAGTTTGAATTTTTGGGGTTTCCTTGACAAACCCTAATCCAGCTCCAGGTCCAGTTCTTGCAAATCAAGTGGATTGGGTTAATCCTAGAAGAAGATGGATTGGTCACCTTCATAAGTGAAGAAGTTCCTGTCTCAGAGGGAGATGAGGCTAAGGCCTTCCATAAGAAGATTACAAGCAATCTTGACAGGTATGGCTTACAGGTATGTTTCATGGTTAATTTTATCATATGTTTGTCTTCATATCATTACAGTACAATCTTGATTAATTACTAGACTTGTCGTATCACCTTAATATAAGATATTCATTGATTAAGGTTTTGACACTTATGAATGTACTAATGCATTGTGATTATGTATGAGACCTCAAGGATAACACAATGATGATACTAATAAGCATGCATAGTGATTAAGGATGGATGTGAGTTCAAGGACAGGTAATCCAGGAAGTAAAGATCAAGAGGGAGCACACTCCAGTTGTTCCTGCAAGAAACCAAAGGAGCACACTTCAGTAGTTTATGCAAGGATGCAGATATTCAGAGGGAGTTGACCATGTTTCTACATTCCACAACAGAAAGGTGTAGAAGAAGCTACTTCAGCAGCTCCCACAAGGAAGCAAAGACTCAGAGGGAGTCCACCCAGCAACCAAACAAAGATAAGTATTTTTAATTATCATTTCTTGCATATTTGTTTGTTTAAATAAAATTGTTCAATGATGTATATGCTCATGTTCCTAGACTTAGAATATGTATTGTGCATATTAGAATGATTGCATTAATGAACAGTATACTATTAATATGCATGTGATGGGTAAGTGGCCTATGGCATTGTACAACATTCCAGTGCTACTTATCTAGAATGAAACATCTTTGCTGACATGTTGGGAGTAGTGCAAACTCTTAACAATGTTCTGGTAGAGATTGGAAGGCATCTAGAAAGTTGTGGAACATGGATAAATGTTGTATTGAAGCATTGGCTAAGATAATTGCATGACTGTATGACATATTTCTTTATGTGTAAGAATTTGTCTAAAAATTATGAGATGTTTCTAATCATGCAATTTAACTTGTTTTGTAGAAAATACCATATACCTTCACCTACAAAAGAAGGACTACAACATTTGTTCAAGCAACAAAATTATCTATTGAAGATATTGAAGTTCCCAGGATACGGGAAGAATGCCATGATCCGTCGATCATGAAGAACGATGTTTGGGATGCGGTCCCAAGAGCTGGAGGGAAGTCTGTTGTGACTTCCAAATGGAACTATCAGATCAAGCATGTTGTAGATGGCAGCATAGAGAAATATAAAAGTGATGAAATAGAAGATACACCAGATGGATTTCAAGACATCCTTCTTGAATGGTGTAGTCATATATGTGTGCAGAACTTGGTAGGATAGACAAATTTCTATCCACTTTGGGATTTACCAAGGGTAAAGCGGATTCCAACCTTTACTACAAGGTTGAGGAAGGAAATCCAGTGATACTACTTTTGTATGCGGATAACCTGTTTGTTACAGGTGAAGATAGATTGATTGCCGACACGCAACAGAAGCTTGCTGCCGAGTTCGAGATGAAGAACTTGGGGATGATGAACTATTTTTTTTTGGCATAGAGGTGTGGCAGAGTGCAGATGGAATCTTCCTTGGACAAGGGAAGCATGCAGTAGAGATCCTGAAGAGGTTCGGGATGATGGATTGCAAGGCCATGGCCACACCTATGGCATCGAATCTGAAGCTTCTTTGTGATGCTTCATCTGAGGCGGTTGATGTCTCTATGTATCGTCAGATGATTGGGTCCTTGATGTACCTGACGAACATGAGACCAGATATTTGCTTTGCGGTGAACACATTAAGCCAGTTCCTAATGGATCCGAGGAGTGTTCACCTGGTTGCTGTAAAGCATGTTCTAAGGTACCTGAAGGGTACAGTGGATTATGGGCTCAAGTATGAAGCGAATCAAAAGTTTAACCTGTAGGGTTATGTTGATTCAGATTGGGCTGGTAGTGCTACAGATAGGAAGAGCACATCTGGATGCTGCTTCAGTATGGGATCAGGTGTGATCTCTTGGTTTAGCAAGAAGCAGTCCTGCGTAGCACTGAGTACAGCTAAGGCAGAGTATGTTACAGCATGTTCAATTAGTTGTGAGGTAGTATGGCTACGGAAGCTACTGTCTGAGTTATTTGATCTCCCATTGGATGCTACTGGTATCTTTTGTGATAACCAGAGTTGTGTGAAGTTGTCTAAGAACCCAGTGTTTCATGACAAGTCGAAACACATAGAGATCAAATATCACTATATCAGGGATATGGTGCAGAGAGGAGCTGTGAAGCTCCTGTACATTGCGACGGACGAGCAGATTGTAGATTTGCTGACGAAGCCACTAGCCAGGGTGAAGTTCAAGTACTTCAGGGAGAGGCTTGGTGTTCTTCAGATTGATGACACTTCGAGGAAGAAGTGATGGACACATTTGCAGAAGCCATTCCAAGCATGTTGGAAGGAGGATACTTCACATGGTTGTGGATGTAAGCGCTAGATGATGAGCATCAAGATGATTCTCCAGTTACTGCTCTGTATATGCATCAGGAGGATGCTATATATGATCAGTTGGATCATTTATATGTATATGTATGTACGCATCATGTTGGATGCTGGATATGATCAGTTGGATCATTTATATGTATATATATGTACGCATCATGTTGGATGTTGGACATGATCAGTAGGATCATTTGTATATGCATCATGTTGGATGCTTGGACCATGTACCTGTATATGTATCAGGTGGATATTGTGTATGGTCAGGTAGATCATGTATGTTGATATGTATCAGGTATGATCAAGTGGATCATGTTTTTGTGTTTGTATCAGGTGGATATATTGTATGATCAGGTGGATCGTGTATGATGATATGTATCAGGTAGATACTTGGTATGCATCAAGTAGATGCATTATATGATCAAGATGATCATGGATGATGAGCTTCAGGATGTTGCTCCAGATGACATGCAGCAGGATGTTGCAGTGATGATGATCAGGATGATCATGTGTACATCAGGATGATGTATGGTGAGTATCAGGTTGATACTCTATGGCCGTGGATTAGGTTGTGCAGATGAGCATATAATTTGGCCCTGGGAGATTTGCAGATAGTCTTTCGAGGTTTTTCCTATGGCATGTAATTTGGCCCTGGGATATCTGGCAAATGCTCTTTCGAGGTTTTTCTCTAGGAGGACATATAATTTGGCCCTGGGAGATCTGCAGATAGTCTTTCGAGGTTTTTCCTATGGCATATAATCTGGCCCTGGGATAGCTGGCAGATGCTCTTTCGAGGTTTTGTCCTATGGCATATAATATGTCCCTGGGAGATCTGATAGGTTGGGCTGTGTGCCCGTAATAAGTCCTGGGATGCTCTTGCGAGGTTTTTCCATGACCACATATAATCTGTCCCTGGGAGATCCTATACGTAGAGTTGTGTGCTTGTAACAGCCTGGGATGCTCTTGCAAGGTTTTGTGGTGACCACATATAATCTGTCCCTAGGAGATCCTATAGGTAGAGCTGTGTGCTCATAACATCCTGGGATGCTCTTGCGAGGTTTTTTGGTGAGGTCACATATAATATGGCCCTGGGAGATCCTATAGGTAGAGTCGTGTGCTCGTAACAACCTGGGATGCTCTTTCGAGGTTTTGTGACGCACATAATAAGTCCTGAGGATTCCACAGTATGGCCAATGATGACAAAGACCTGCAGGTTGTGGGCCTGCATCCAGTATGAAAAAGGACTGGCTCTATAGAACTTCCTATGACGAGTAGATTTAGAGATTGATTGAGATAGCAACAGCAGTGACGATGATGATGACTCGATGACGATTATCCAGTGACGATGATCTAGAGAAGAAGACTTCTGCTAGAAGACCTGTGTCGAGAAATACCTTCTTAGTTAAGAGGGAGTGTTGATGTATATGTAACTTCGGAATGTATTTCACATATATGTATATTGTATTCCTATAGAGATGTTATTATTCCTCTATACGGAAGTGTCGTCATTTATATTGTAAGTGTCGTAACTTATACTTGATGGGTTATTAGCCCACCTTGTTGGGGTCGGCCCTTTATAAGTCATGTGGGTCAAAGGGTTGTTAGACCACCCTATTGGGGGTCGGCCATGTGGGTCAAAGGGTTATTAGACCACCCTAGTGGGGGTCGGCCCAGTCAGCATTATGTTAAGTGGTTAAGTTGAGGCCGACCTAGTTGAGTAAAGGTCAAGTCAAGTTAGTGTATAAATAGAGAGTGTGTCTCTCTCATTTTACACATTCTATTATCTCACTCACACTTGGGAGAGTGGCACACTTGTGGAGGAGGAGGCTCTGCTGCTAGGAGAAGACTATCTCTTGTATTCTGGTTGTATCATTGCTCTTTCTATCTCTGAGGAAGTTATTGGGGTTTTTCACCTTTATGGTTTTCCCCAAGTAAACTCTGTGTCTCTTGTGTGCTTGCATTATTGTGTCCATGATTGATATGTTGTAGATTTGTTGTACATGTTGTTCTCTCAGTTAAGATCCTAGATCAGATTGAAGTAAATTCTGAAAATTTAACAAGTAGTTGCCAGGGACTTTAGTAGCAGCTCAGCATCGACGATACCCTGTCACTCCACGACCATCACAACATTAAATAGGTTTTAGTAACAAGTTATTAAAAGATGTTTAAAACGACGAGTGCATTACGTCGCGAGTATATCCTTACCTATTTTTGCATGAGTCTTCAACCAAGTCGGCCATTTGTCACTGTGCAATCCACCATGGAAACCCTTAAACATTGTGAAGCCTTCAAACCCTAGAATTTTGGCAGGTTGTCGTCTTCAACCATCGTCCTTGCTAAATGAATAAGCGAAATGATTTTTTGAAGGGTTTGATAGTCATTCAAGCCTCGATTAGGCTTTATACCAAAACGCAAGGTTGGTCACGTGAAGCAACTGTCCCAGGTCGCCAAGTAGACTTCCCACTCCAATTTCATTTAAGACTGTATTAATTTTCAGCTGCCACCATGCCAGCGAATAACTCCACTACGAGATCAGACAAGGATGCTATGCATAGTATAGTCCCAAAATTCCATAGTCGCATTATCATTTACCAAAATCCTTTCAAGCTCGGGTTTAAGAGTTAAATCATGGTCAAGGTTAAACCCTGCCACATACAAGTTTAAAATCATAAGCATCTTATAACATTTAAGTTTCGACTATATGGTAATAATCTCGAAACACAATGATTTTAACAAAGAGTCAACAAGATGTTAAGTCATCGTCATGAAACCCATAGGAATTATCCCATGTCAAATTATAATAAATTTTTATGCAAACCTTTTGAATGAAATAGCATCTTAAGCTAGGGTAGGTCTTACCCTAGGTCTTATTAGGTTTTTTCCCTTATATGTCGTTAATTCCAAGTATAGATTAGTTACAACAACTATGATCAACGTATAGTAAATTGATCCTCTACTGATATTAATAACCTCACCTGCGCTATATGTATAAATAGGAGTAATAGCATTAGCTATGTAAATAGCTAAGTAAGCCTCGGGGATTCCATAGGACCCCTTCATCAAAGAAAATAAAAAGGTTAGTAGCATAAAAATCATATTCTGTTACATAGCTAATGTTGGATTAAATACTGATCCAAAAATTAAAATTCGATACATTAATGTTGTAGAACTATTGAGACAACAGAAGCAACATTCATTTATGAGTTAAAATCTATTGATTCTTAACCTTTATTTTCCGACAGTAACTATATAAACATTTATGATGTTACGACACTTTAAAATGAATCGATACGATGCATTAATAAATACAAGCACAACATCATAATAGGATAGAATAGTCCTTTCTGAGACAGCTGTCATTAAGAATATCTTCTGCATAACACTTAATTGACATTTATACTAATAAGAAAAATTTTAATTTTTTGTGAAATTTGGGGATGTTACAAGAAATTTCATAATTTTTCATTTCCTTAACCAAAAATTTCATCTCCACATGATCCACATAAGATATAGGAGATAATTTTGCTCCTAACATTGTTGATTTATTTAATATCTCAAATTCCACTGTAATTTTATCCATTATTACTTTCCCTGTCAAAATCTGGGTCATGTTTTCAAATTTCCGATGATCCATTCAAATTTGGAAGAGTAAAGCTTTATAATTAGTTTGAGAGATTGATTTATTCTCTCCATCCTAAAAGGAAGGGAGTCCTTTCTGAAACAAATCTGTAAATAAGCCTTTGAAAGAGGTAACTTGTTGCAACATCTAATTTTCCTTTGCTTGGACACTTTCAACATGGTGATGTTTTCCAATAATCCTCCTAGCCCAAGTTATAACTGCAATTCCGTTCTTAATCATTAATGTCTTCAATTCCTCCTCTCATAAAGTATTGAGAAAATTAATAGTGTTCTCAGTTGTTTCTTTTGGTTTCTTGTCCAAAGTTTCTTTCATGACTGTACAACTTTGTATTGTTTCATTCACCACTATTTCCTTAGTTTTCATAAAATTCAGACATGGTCTGATTTTGTAGCTTCAGTTATTATCAAATCGAAAATCAAATGTCTGGCACCTTGCAATGGGAGATTCCCTATCACCTGTGAAATTAGTTTCTCATTATTTTCCAACAATTCTTTATTTTTGTTTTCAAAGTCGTTCTTTTCTTCTTCCTTTTTCTTAATCTTTTCACTTAGTTTTTTATTTTCCACTTTCAATCCCTTAATTTCTTCTTCTTTAAGACTAACCTAATACATAGCTTGAATTATGCTCTCTGTGCTTGTTTCCATATTCTCTTGGCCTGACTCTTTCATTTTAGATTGTTTCTCTTTCTTTTCTTTTTTCTATACGTGTTCGCTTTTCCCTCAAAATATCAATCTGAGCTGTAAAGTTGTTTCTCTTTCTTTTCTTTTTTCTGTACGTGTTCGCTTTTCCCTCAAAATATCAATCTGAGCTGTAAAGTTGTTTCTCTTTCTTTAATTTTTGCGCTTCTCGATTAATGAAGGAAAATTACCAAACTTTACCAAGAAGAACAAGTGTGGTATATAATTTCTACGCCTCTCCACGCTTAGGACCGGCGAAAAATGAGAATTATCGCGCCTCTCGTTCTGCAGCTTTAAACCAGAAATTTTGAATGATTTTCGCTTCTGTGGACAACGAACTGAGCAATAAAATAAACATTTTTTATGACCTCTTACCAAGCTCTAATACCACTTGTTGGATCAAACAGCCACAGGAGATAATATGTAGCGGAAGAAATTAAACAAGAAAGTAAATAACGACAAACACATAACATATACATAGAGATTTACATGGTAAAACCCACGAGAGGGAAACATCCACTGAGAAATGGTATTAGTTCTCTTATTATTCAAAATATGAAGATTACAACAACTCTCAACTCAATCAACCCTTCTCCTACGAGAATACAAGAAATAAATATATTTCTTACACGGTTACTCATAACTGACCAAACTTAGTTACTCAGTTAGACAGTTACATAGTCACCGAGAGAGCCGATTGTCACCCATTTCCAACGTAACTTCAATTTCCGAAATAGAATTCCCCAATTCCATATATCAATTCTATTGTTTCCCTTCGAAAGTAAATCATCAATAATCCTTTAGCTTTTTTTTTGGTCTGCAATGTTGGATGTTACCGTTGGAATTAATTTCCAACCATCTTATTAACTCGTCTACCCCGAGTGTACCCCAACATACATGAGACTTTCAATGCGATGTAAGTGTGATTTATCACAAACGTGAAAATGTTTAGGCTGAAGTCCAAACCTATGTCATTTTTTGGAAAGCACTTCTGACTCGAAATGTTGAATATAGTGACTGGAATCTTCTTCCATGTATAAAATTACCTTTTGAGTTAATGAAATGTGAATTGATTCGTGGCAATTTTCCCTCTACCCTCTTTCAAGTGGTATCAAAGCGATTTTTCTCCCTAACCATGTGAGTTCTAGTTTCATCCTCTGCCATAATTGAATTCTTGTCTCTCCCTATGGGCTAGTCTCCATATAAAGAGATTTTTGTTTGTTTTTACCTATGTATCAGAGGTTAAACCCCACGTGTTTACACAATCATTCACCACACACCATAAGCAAAAGGTTACAACTCCATCATGAACTCCCACACTGTTGTAGAGTCTATTTGAATCCTAAGCCCATGGCACTCTACCACACACCATCTTTTCATTGTTGAGATTGCTTTTATTTCCAAAGGGTTTTCTGTCCACCTATGCTTTGGTTCTCAAGGTGACTCAAAGTCACACCACTTTGAAGAGAGGTCGAAGGAAGAGGTTGGTAGGGATCCAGGAGTGCTGAATAGGGCATGTGCATCCATAGAAAGTGAATCTCATGTCTCATGAAAGGGACGCAAAGGTATAAAAAGGCCCAAGTGTTGCTAGAGAAGAAGAAAAAATTCTTAGTTGGTGTAGAGTGCTAATCGTTGTGGTTGGGATTAAAAATTCCTCGATCCTAAAAGTCCATATGATTGTGGCAGATACCGAACCCGCAAAAGTGGTAGAGTCCCCATGTTCAGAGGTTGTGTGCTCCCATGGTTTAGTGGTTGAGATGATTGGAGTACATCGCTTGTGAATTAACCTTGATGGAGGTTAGTCCTACATCTTGTTGGCAGAAATCCTTGTGAATGAGATGAGTGACACAAGTTTGTGTGTCAATGAGGCTACAAATGAAGAATGAAAAGGGCCACAACTTGTATTCATTATTGAAAGGAGACTTGATTCATGAAGACTCCGAGAAGAAATCTACTTTAAGAGCAGAACCCTCGTTAATCAAGATGTGCACAGGACTCCTCGAAAGAAAGTAGAGTCACATAGGTGTATGAGAAGATGGAAACCTATGGTGATGCGTGAAGATGAGAAAGAGCTCACTTGACTGGACAACAATAGCTGTGAGGGAACCAAGTAATTGATATTTTATTTATGTTTGTTGATAACTGAATCCATTGTACAACAAAAATTTTTGTGCTCATAGTTGTGAGAAGTCAACCTTGTGAGATTGAAGGGGGAGAAGAACCCCAGACCACCAGAATTTGATATTTTTTTTTTTTTTCGGTGTCAGCCACCTATTTATGGTCGAATGTTGTAAGCATGAAGGCTATTTTGAAGAATTTGTTTGTGTTTGGGTTTGTTCACTGCAGAAAAGTAGGAAGTCTAGTTGTTTCCAATCATTTATCTCATTGAAGTCAGTTTTTGAGCCAAAAGGTTGAGTTTAAAAGTACAACAAAGTTATACATCTGCAACTGCTATATTAAAATCTTGGAATGGCAAACTGAAGAGAGAAGAATGACTATTTTAGATTAATAGAATTCCTCAGGCCACTCATTTGAGAAGTATGTTGTCAAGTGGAAGTCTGTTAGAAGAGGAAGTGAAAACAACCCTAAAGAGGCTAAAACTTAACTTGAAGAAGTTTGACCTAAATTTTTGTGAAACTAATTAAAAAGGAAGGAAGATATGGACGTTAATATGGTAAGTGAATCATGTGAAAAATAATGCAACCATGTTAATGCTACATACGTTGAAAGCAATCGTGTAGATAGGAAGAAAGAGTTAGCTTTGATACTGATCATGTAGAAGAATTTAATGGTGAGATTGCAACAATACTGAAGGTTGCAGGAGAATTGAAGACTAGAATCCCAGAAGTGGATGAAGAAGAAGAAGAGGATGAGAAAGAAAATCTTATTTTTCTTAACAATTTGCTTGTCTAGAATGAGAAAAAAATCCTTATTTTTCTTAACAATTTCCTTGTCTATGACTGTGCAGATATCGTGATGAAATATATGAATTTGATGAAGTTCTTCAAGAAATGTTTGAGGAAATGATACATATCAACAAATAGATGAAGTTGCTTAAGGATTTAATGAATGCAATGGAATTCTAGCCCAAGGAATAGGAGATAGTTGAGAAGAAAGCAACTATTCAAGTTGTATGTCGAGTAGTTCAAGATGCAAGAGGAGAATAAGTGCATGATGCTAATTATATGCACAAGATTGAAGATAATTTTGATGAAGTTGATGATGAAGATGCTCAAGCATATAGCAGCGTCAAAGCTATGGAAAATAAAGAAGATGATATGGATAATAGGTCTGAAGAACTTGAGAAGATATTAATGGCAAAGAAAAAAAGGGTGAAAAATACCAAATAGATGGGTGAATACAAGGTTTGGAGACCCAAGCAGAAAAAAGAAGGTCTCCAAAGGTCTTGTGAATTGTTTTGTAAGCCTAGCTCACACTGACACCAATAGTTAATCATTTCAAACATATTTTGAAATTAGTTGTTTTGTAAACTTGAAGAGGCATTGTGAACTGTATGGTAATATCATGTTAGTATGTTTGTAAATGATGTATATGTTGTAGTATGGGTTGTAATTATTAATAGTTGAAATTAAGCCGAGGTGTTGGAATTAATTTCCAACCACTTCATTAATTCGTCTACCCGATTGTACCCGGGGATACATAAGGTGTTGAATGTGATGTAAATGTGATTTATCGTGGATGTTAAAGTGTTCAGGATGGATTGTATTGGGAGATCATGTCCAAATCGACCCGAAATCAGGGTACTTTTTAAGGATTATAATATTATACTCAAGTGTAGTATTCTAGGCTATTATTTTGGATTGAAAAAAAACATTTTATAGATAGGTAGGCAAATATTAAATATGAAACATACAATTTACTACTGAAAATTGTAATTTTTGGCTAATATTACATGATAAAAAAACATGTTTTATGTAAATATATGCGATATTAGAGACTAAAAATGACCATTTATAGCAAATTTACTTTTTGAAAAAAAACCCCAAAAATAGCCAATTGGCCAAATTTCGCCCCTAAAAATTACCCTGCCCAAAATGCTTTTCAGTCCGTTTCTACTCATTTTCATGGTTGGACTCATGAATATCTCCTTCATAAAGGCTTAAATGTTGTAAGGAGGTTCATCAATATGAAGAGTAAGAGTAATAGATAGCTAGTGCATCTGAGTGGTCCAATGATTAAGAAAATGTGTTATATCCAAGGAGGTCATAGGGTCAATTCCGGGTTAGATGAGTCTTCAGCGGAGGCTGACCTATGAGTTATTGGTACATGTGGCTTGGAGATTGTTGCATATACTTTTGGCAGGTTGGTAAGTTCTCATGGTTAAAAAATTTAGAAACTAATAAGATAGCCAACCTAATAGCAATAAAGGTTTGAACCCAAGTGGGAAAGATATCAACATTCCTCCCAACCATCCCATCTACACTCAATTGACATTTGCAATTCAATTATGTTAATACTGATTTTGATTAACTTATTATTAAATATTTAAACCTGGCCAATTCAAATTGTGTCAACGCTGATTGGGATTATCTTATTGTCAAATATTTAAACAATCATTTTATAGTTGGCCTGACAAAATGCATTTTTGGGCAATTGTGATCTACAAATATTATGTGTATCAGTTTGTTTAACATCCAAACCATGTTTAGCAAACTGCACATTTGAACTGATAAAAGAAAGTAGGTAGCTATCATTTTGCTCAGTACATTGAGATTTTCAAACATCCAGAATTGAAGTAGTCTTACAGAAAAATTAGGAACTGATGTCAATTACATACTGTGATCTACAATTGCAACACCAACCTGTTCAGGGGTCTCTGCGTCAATATTACCCCATATATCCTCCTCATTGAACTCTTCCATCCTCTCAGACTTCTCAATGTTTCTGGATTGCTGAAACTCAAAGACCTTGTAAATATGATGGTTCTCCTTAGGTTTAGGCCTCTCTAGCATCGATTTTCTCCCTTCTACAACCACCCAAGAGCTTTCTGCAATGTTTTTCTTCAAAATCCCAATGATCCCACTCCCAAAATTCTATATGACGCCGCTCACATTGAGCCAATTCTAAGCTTTTTGGCTCCACACAGGGCTTCTTCAAAAAAAATTCCAGACTACACTGACCCAACTCATAACCAGTGCATATAAGCCCATCCAGCTCCTCAGATTGATTTAATTTCAACACTGCCTTAGCGGTTATTCCCGTTCAGCACCCTCTCCTCTCTTATAGGTCCGAGAGATCACACTCGTAATTATTTACCAATAAAGTTAAATTAAATATAAAAACTGAAGATTAACTCTGTGTCGACATTGGGTTTTCTGGGGAGGGTTTTAACCAAAATCCAATAGTAGAAATTCAAATCCCACCCATGGAAGTTGTCAAAACCAACTAGATGGTTTCATTGAAAATTTGTCTGTAAGATGTTTTTTAGGTATATGTCACGTTATCCTTTTTTTTTTTGGTTAATTGAGGATTTTGATGGTGTCGATAAACACACTCAAATTGCTTGTAGTTTTTGGCAAGTTTTTAATCTAAATTCAATGAAAAACTTGACAACGTTGTTTGAATTAGGATCTCCTCGTGATTTTAAAAATGAAAAATATGAATGAGACAAAACTTTGTATATGCTCGAAATTCATTAAAGAGTTAAAAATGGAGCGTTCTGAATTCCCTATCTGGATGAGTTTCGTTTCATTGGTTTTGATGAGAGAAAAATATAAGTTTTGTTTTATTGATAAGTGGTTAGTAAATATTTATAAAGTTAATTAATTATTTAATTTTATGGAGATGAGTGGTTGTTAAATAAAGATTAAACATTAAATTAATAAAAAAGACTTATTATTAAGAAGATTGTGATTTGCTGAATAAATAAATAAATCTAAAATTTAAAACTTGGTTTTGGATATCTTAAACTCTGTCACAATTGTGACCAAAAAGAAAATTGTTAAGGTAGCATCGGAGAAAATGAAGAACTGATAGAAAGAGATTTGTACGCCAAACTTTAATGGCGTGTAATAAAGAGTTGATGAGAGGATTCATGTACCTTCTTGATGTTGAAATTTATGTAGTAAACAACTGTTCTTAAAATATAAAAATAAGAATTAAGGCCTTTAATAACACATGTAATAAATAGTTTGATGAGAGGATTCCCCCACCTTCCTGATGTTGAAATCTCTGTAATAAACACCAGCGTTAACAATATAAAACTAAGAATTGAGGCTTTTAAGAGCACGTTTCTGGAAATAGAGGATTCTACTCTGGATAACTATTGAGTTTGATTCATGAAACATGCAAAGTTCACATAATCTGAGATTCCTCTTGGTAGTTGTGGCTTTGAGCGACGCTGGTGATTACAAGTGCTAGTCTCATATAATGAACTACTGCCATGTGTAATGCCATCCAAGGCGAGCACAGCTTAGCCAAGGCAATAAGTCTCCGTGTCAGTGGTTCCAATCAACCTTGTTAAACACGCCACCCGATGAAGACTCAGGTCTGTTGTCATGGGAATTGTGTGGAGGTTTAATAAAAATGAATTAGATAATTCACAAATTTTAATGTGTTTTTAAAAGGAAATCAGAAAATCATAGAAATGTATGTAGGTCACAATATCATAATGTAAAATATGGATAATAAATACTTTGACAAAAAAATTATTTGGTTTTCAAATTTTGGTTTATCAAAAATGTATAATATGGAGGAAAAATTATTTAGTTTTCAAAATTTGGTTTATCAAAAAAGTATTTATGATAATTTTAAGCATGTACATGTTACAAGTGAGTGAGTACAATATCTTAACATTAGAGTAGAGTAGAAGATGTGAGATAGAGGTAAGTACAATGGATGGAAGCATAGGTGAAGAAGTGCAAATGTAACAAGATGGTGAAACACATTATTTAAGCACAAAGTTGGAAAGTGTAAAAAAACTAGAGGAGTCGAAATATATGGATTATGGTGACATGAATAAGGCTTGGGAGAACACATAAATGTATTTATGAAGGGTGATGAGGAGCACATATGACTTGCAATATAGATATGAGCATGGAAAAAGTAATAGGATGATGAGGAGCACATATGACATACAACATAGAGATAAACATGGAAAAAGTAATAAGGTTCTAGCTAATATGGTTATAATAGGTTGTTGCTATCGTTATAATAGGTTGTTTTTATTATTAAAGATTGTAATGAGTTCCTTTTAGTTTTGTGATATTTGAAAGTCTCGAAAATCAATTTTGGATTTTTTTTAGTACATATATGTGAGGGATTTTAAAATATTTGAAAATAATCCTTTGCAAATTTTAGACAAAATATGACATAAAATCAAGTTATCCATTTCAAAATTAGTAGAATAATTAATTGAATATTATTACATAATAATCCTTATTAATGAACTTAAAATTTTAAAATCTTGGAGATTTAATTTTATCGGTGCTCTTGTTGAAAGGAAACTAATGGGAAAAAGGAAAATAATGGGTAGTGGAGATTCCCCCAATTATTGCTAGTATCTACCAACAAGGTCTTCACTCAGTGAAACTATGTCATAGTGCCTTTGTCCATGGGATATTAAATAATACCCCAAATTTCACTAGATATTGATAAACTATACCTACCAAAATCCTTTTGTTGAGCCCCCATCCAAATACATATTTCCAATTAAAAAGCCCTATTTTATGAGATATTCCTTATATTTACTAGATACCCCTTTTTATACCCACTAATACCTATAACCCTCCCCCCCCCCCCATATCGTATTCCATACCCCCCCCCAAATACCTACAATATATTGACCTTATTTTTGAAAATTTAAAAACCCCCTTATATGAATGAACGTGATAAGATATTGGTCAATATTAGAATAGAAATTTAACACTACAACATTTTAAGCATATTGGGACAAAAACATTGTCCAAATAATATCTCCCTCTGAGTAGGTACTAAGAAAGGTCCTTATCATAACAACATTTTAGACATTTTAAGATAATAAAAAGTGGTTCAAATGTAATTATCCCCCTAATCATCATCAAATTGGACATTATTATGACCCCGAGTCTTTAATATGGATGTCATATGGTCCACATAAATGACCAATTTAACATCCATACACTAATAATTTGAGTAAGCTACAACCCAAGGAATATATGTGTGTGTGTGTGTGTGTGTGTGTGTGTGTGTGTGTGTGTGTGTTGCCACTTCTGATTGAAATTGTCACTTTTGTTGAAGTGTGTAATGTCCTTTATTCTAGTTAGCTAGAAGTATTGTTTTGCATTTATGAGTCAGTTAGACCATAGTGTTTGACCAAGTAAGAATTGGTTAATCCTTTCCTATATTTAACAAGTTAGTTAAAAATTAGTTTCTATTTTGGATTCACTTAGTTACAAGTGTAATCCTTTAAATTATAAGATTAATAGAAGAGAGCATGAGAGAATGCTCCATAGTTTTGTTGTGTGTTTCTATATTGTCTCTACTTCCAAAAATTTAAGATGGTATCAGAGCAATGAGTGTAATCCCCTCATAGAGTGGAGAGAAGATTGATTAGAGAATAAGAGAAGATCGATTAAAAAAATAGGACAGAAGATTGATTAAAAAATAGGAGATAAGATTGATTAAAGGACTACATTGAGAAGAGGAGAATCAGACTCGATCCCTGACAAAGCATCGGAGGTGATCCCCATAGGAGAATTGGAATTGACACCTGATAAATCATTGGAAGTGATCCCAAAAGGAGCACCAGATGGGATCCTGACAGAGCATTGGAGGTGATCCTGAGAGGAGCATCGGACCTAATCCCCAATAGAGGATCAGAAGTGATCTCAAAAGGAGCATCGAACATGATCCCGATAGAGCATCAGACAAAGAACTCAATAGAGTGTCGAATGTCAGATCCCCAATAGAGAATCGAATGAGTTCTCGATAGAGAATCAGACGAGATCATAATATAGCATTGGACAATATCTCGATAGAGCATCAGACAAAGAACTCAATAGAGTGTCGAATGTCAGATCCCAAGGATAATCATCAATCGAAAATTCAAACCATGATAAAAAATCGAACGATGGAACCCGAGATGATCATTGGACATGGGAAACAGGTATTTCATCATAATTCTTAGAAATTGTTAAGATTGAAAAATCCATAAGCAAGTTGGGATTAATTTCTAAAAAAAAAATTAATTAACTAATGAAATCAACTAGAAGTTAGTTATGAAATATTTACAAATTTCAATTAACTATGCAACATGCAAAACGATTTTTGTGAAATATCAAGCTTAGACATTAGTTAATAAAAGCTAAAATAATTGAATTATTTCCGATGAATATGTCAAATCTATTAGATGCTTTCAAGGCGTAGAAAAAGTATATCTATTAGATTTGAATTCATATTTTTAAAATGCAAATATTTCTATAGTTTCGTACATGAAAAACATTAATCTCCTTATTAGGTAGAAACATTGTACTTGAAATGTTTTATGAAAATGAACTCACTAGTTTCGACTATTTCTATAAAATGGAAGAGAACTGAAAATTGTAAACAACTACTAGTTTGTTTTGAAAAAAATGCATCAGATTGCTAAACACCTAAATGAGAAAATGAACCATTTATGTATAAGTTAGTAAAAAATGAAAGAATATGTACAATCCAAATTATTCACAGAATGTACAGAAATCTAGAATGACATAAAAATATAAAAATGAGCTAAATGATAAAATAACATGAACAAAGGCACAAGTATGCCCAAAATAAATTGTTTAATTAAAATGGAATTTTAACAGTCATCAAGATACAACCCCAGAGAACCCGGGAGAACCACCCTTTGCAATCCACAATCTGCTTTGAGTATGCGGAAGGGTAGAAATCCAATATGCCAACCCCGCAGAAATCGATCATCTGACATCCGCAATCCGCTTTGCATATGCGGAAAGGCGGGAGTCTCGTCATGCAACCCAACGATTGGTCCCCAGCCTCCGTAATCCGCATTGCGGATGCAAAAAGTTCAGGACCACAGACCCCTGCACCAACAACTTCACTTGCCAACATCTAAGGGTGATAACTCTTCCATCCTTGGTCCAAATTGGACAAGGATGGCACCATTGGAAAGCTCTTGGAGAGATCTATCCATGGTATGACCACCTACCCCATATGAGCACTCTAACCTTTTCCTTTTTCCAACTGAAAGTCTGGCCATATCCTTCTCTATGTGCCTTTACCCTTCTGTAGGGAACTCTGCTCCACTTATGTTAAGTCTTCTCCCCTTCATCTGATCCATAGGGGTGCATGTTCTTTCCCCAAGTCCAGGCTAGAGTGGTCCTGCACATTTACCAGAATTAGCCCTAATTCATCAAAAGAAAATTCAAAAGCATTACCAAAGGAATTTAAAATAGGCATAAGCATACTCCATGAACACCGAGAATGAAACATGATTCACACACATAGAATAGAATACATACACATATTTCTCCCAGGAAGAGTGATGAAAGCATACAGGGATTAGTCCTATTCCTCTAACATAATCACATATAAATATCAACATGAGGATAAGCATGTAAAGGTGTAAGAACAATACAATTAACACACACATAGTAGAAGTTAGCCATATTAACATACATCTACCAACCATAACAGTCATTACTAGTTAAACCATAACAAACCTAGCACCATGCATACGTATACATTCCTATTCAACAATGGACCATTCCCATGATAAAATAGATGCATGCATGTACTTAAAAACTATAGTTAAAGGCAGCATCATCCACACATAATGTTTCATGCATTCAGCAACCAATATCATGCACAACAAAATGAAGCATAAGGCATGGCCATTCAGCCCTAGGAATCGGTGAATACTTCATGGAAATTGGAACACATGTGGGCATAACTTAACATAGAGAACACTTATCTTTTGCATTGAACCTCCAAGCAACTGGCTATGGACTACAACTTTCCAACCCAACCAGATATCTCTACCCAAACTATAATATTTCAGCAATCAGAGATCACCCCCGAGCCGGGGATATGTATCCACTAATGGGTCCCTCTCAGGTTCATTCACAAATTGGTTCACAGTCCATTAAGGCATCAAACACACAGTTAACTTGTCAATCAAATGGGGAAGGCAGGTAAGGATCTTCTAGCTCAATAAGTTCCTCTGCAGAGCTATGGGCATATCCTAATGATCTCAAACAGGTTCGAGCACCCCGATCACCCCACTCTCATCCTAGGTAAGGTTCCCTTCACTATTGCACAACCCTTAGGGTGCCACTTCCTCTAGCACTGATCTAGGTAAGGGTGGCTGGCCTTGAATGTTGAATCAATGTAAATAATCCCTCTTAGGATTTAGCATGCAATCTAAAACCTCTTGGTTCCTTCCCACTTAGGTTTTCTTCTCCACTTTCTTTGTCCAAATAGTGCTATCCCGCAGTTGGGTTCTCGGCCACCAACGTAGAGTTTTCCTCACGGTTTCCTGAGCATCTCACACTTTGAAATTCACCCATATATTCAAATCCAAGGATAACCGCATCGTTTTGCTTCCTACCCAGAGTTTTCGAAGTGTATTCGGCTCTATAAATCGTGGCCCTGTGCAGAATCATGATTTCTCTTCCTTGCTTCACGGCTCCACTCTGCTGGTCACCTCTGGGTTCCCCTAAATATCATTTCATCAACCACAGTCTGGGAAGAATGAATACGAACTTCCAAGAGTGGAGTGACATGCGAGTAAAGGAAGCAGAGCTCCATACCATGTCGTCCGAATTTTCAAGGGTTGCCCATACTCCATGACCTCATGCACAATCCTCCTGCAGTACTTACCTTGCAGCAGCAATCAATGGCAGTTATCCTAAATTCTAAGGGGTTCTCAAGGTGATAAATGGAAACTTAGGGTTCCATCCCACACCCCCTCACCACTCTCTAGTGGATACATAGTCCCCCCTCATGTTTTTGCAGCCATATCCAATCCTTGGTATTTTATTTGCATGGCATTATTTACATCCTTTACAATCTTCCATGGCTTACTAGCACATGGATTATCAGAATATCCAATACTTTCCTATGCAAATAAACCTCAGAATCCACTAGTGGGGCCTTGGCCTTGAGATCCACACTAGGGAAAACACACGCATTTCCTTTTATGCAATATTTACATTACGACCAAAATAGCCTAAGGGTCATAATTAGGGATATTGCATCCTACCTCCCTTAAAATAACACCGTCCTCGGTGTTCCAACTCTCAGGAATACATATACAGTTTACACATGTACATAATTTACAAAACGTTGCAGGTTTGTACTACATTTCATCCCTTTAGTTTGAACTTTCAGGACCAAGTCTTTTGTCTTCCACAAGCTGTTCCCGATGGATTTGATCTTCCAGTTGATCCACAAGCCTAAAATATTCATGGTTGCTAGCTCCTTGCTGCCCTAATAATTTGTATGAAGAATATTTTTCATCCAAATCCCATAGCTTTTGGTTTGCTTCCATGGCCAATGTGCACCGCCATACATACTTTTATTGCTAGCACCATTTTTTTTGTAATAGCTGCAACAAATTGTTTTAGTTCTCACCTGTGAAATTCATCATGGAAATTCTTGTTAAGCCAAGCATAATATAAACATTAAAATCAATTAATTAATTTCCCAATTTGTTAGAAAAACATGATCGCGGAGCAATAACAATAAACATAAATGCAAATATAATCACACATACACATTACAAGAGAGACACAAATATATCGTGGTTCAACCAACTTGGGATACATCCACACTGAAGTTGCCAGTCCTTATTATTATTTCATCCAACAAAGTGAGGGGATACAACCTATAGCACAACTGCTGCACTTCCTCTTCACTGTCTCATAGTCTCTCTTTCTGATCTCAGAGATATTTACAATGCATAAAACCTAATACATCAACCCTAGCCGTATTACAATGTCTTTCTTTTATAAGGGAAATACAATGGGAAAATACCACGGGATACCCAAAACCATGGGCCCAAAAACTGTTGGCAAAAACAGCTCCAAAAATTTTTCTTGGGGGTGTTGCCCCCGAACCCCAAGGTAGGGGAATGAGTGTACAGTCCTCTGGGGTGCACGGCTGTGACAATATCATCCGTGAGACTGGAATATCTGGCTCCACAACCAACAATATCCCACTTGGAGATTGATCACAACAACTCTACCACTGCTGCACTTGTTGGACTTGGACTTGGCAAATTTATCCTCTTCACCTTCATGCTAGAAGGCCAACTGAAACCGAGTAAGAACTCAGTTTCTCTCTCGTCACTACCTTTGTGAACATGTTTGCAGTATTCTAGTGAGTGTGTATCTTTTCCGGCTTCAACGGTTTATCTTCCAGAACAGACCGTATGAAATGGTACTTGAGTTGTATATGTTTAGTCCTGGAATGGAATGTTGAGTTCTTTGCAAGATGAATGGCACTATGGCTGTCACTATACAACCTGCTATCCTTCAGCTTCTTACCCAATTCCTCCATAAACCTCTGCAACCAAATCATCTCTTTACTAGCCTCTGTAATAGCAACATACTCTGCTTCTGTTGTTAAAAGTGCAACAACCTTCTGCAATTTCGAAATCCAACTTACTGTTGTTCCACCTATAGTAAACACATACCCTGTGGTGCTCCTCCTGCTATCCTTATCACCTGCCATATCTGCATCAACATATCCCTGTAGAACAGTGTCTGAACCTCCAAAACATAATGCCTAAGTGGTAGTACCTCTCAAATACCTAAGAATCCACTGTACTACTTTCCAATGTTCTTTACCTGGATTGTTCATATATATGCTCACAACTCCCACTGCTTGTGCAATATCTGGTCTTGTGCACACCATGGCATACATCAAGCTGCCAACTATTGATTGATAGGGAATCTTGGACATGTAATATGTCTCTTCCTCTGTCTTGGGACACATTTCCTTACTTAGACTGAAATGGCTGGCCAAAGGTGTACTTACTGGTTTTGCATTCTGCATTATGAACCTCTCCAACACCTTTTGTATGTACTCACTCCGAGACAATGTCAATTTGCGATTTTTCCTGTCTCTCGTTATTCTCATACCAAGGATTTGCTTTGCAACACCCAAATCCTTCATCACAAATGAATTAGCTAGCTTCCTTTTGAGTACATTTATATCTTGCATGTTAGACTCTGCAACAAGCATGTCATCCAAATACAATAACAAGATAATATATCTTTCATTGTCTAGCTTCTTGAAATAAACACAGTGGTCAGAATTACATCTACTATAACCTTGTTCTATCATAAACCTATCAAATTTTAGATACCACTGCCATGGAGCTTGCTTCAAGCCATACAAAGTATTTTTCAACCTGCATACCAAGTTCTCTTTACCTTTGACCTCATACCCTTGTGGCTTCTACATATATATCTCTTCCTCCAAATCCCCATGGAGAAAATCTATTTTTACATCTAACTGTTCAAGATGCAAATCTTCTACCACCACTAGACTTAAGATAGTCCTAATTGAAGTCATCTTAACAACAGGAGAAAATATTTCATCAAAATCTATACCTTTCTTCTGTGCAAACCCCTTTACAACAAGTCTCACCTTGTACTACTTCTTACTTCATTTTTCTTCCTTCAACCTATAAATCCATTTGTTCTGCAATGCTCTTTTACTAGCAGGCAACTGAACCAAATCCCAAGTCTGGTTTCCTACCAATGAGTCCATCTCCACATTCACACCTTGCTCCCACTTCTTTCTAGTTTCTACCTGCATTGCTTCTTCATAACATTCTGGTTCACCAGCATCAGTCATCAACAAATAATACATTGAAGGAAAGTATCATTCAGGGAGTCTACTTAACCTGGTAGATCTTCTTGCAGTTGCTGGAGTTTTAAGCACTTGCTGTTGTTCTTTTTTTTCTGGCACCTTTGAAACTTCATTTTCTGTAATTTCATCAAGTACTGTGTATTCTGTGTTTTCCTTTTCCTGTTTCTTTCCCTGCAACTGATCTTTATACATGACCTTTTCATTGAATGTCACATCTCTACTCCTGATGATTTTGTTATTTTCATAATCCCATAAGCGATAACCAAATTCATCAACCCCATATCCAATAAAGGTACATTTCTTGGATTTAGCTTCAAGCTTTGTTCTATTATCTTTATCGATATGGACAAATGCTTCACAATCAAACGTTCTCAGAAATGAGTAGTTTACCTTTTTATCTGTCCATGCCTCCTCTAGAATACCACCATCTAAAGCACTTGAAGGTCCTCTATTTATTAAATAAACAACAGTATTTACAGCATCCGCCCAAAACTGTAAGGGAAACCTTGCATACAGTCTCATACACCTTGCACGCTCCATGATCGTTCTATTCATCCTTTCTGACACACCATTTTCTTGTGGTGTTCCTGGGACTGTCTTCTCTCTATGAATCCCATGGTATGAACAGTAACTATCAAACTCCTTGCCGCAGTACTCACCTCCATTATCAAATCTGAGACACTTCAACCTTTTTTCTGTCTCATTCTCAACCAAAGCTTTCCACTTCTTAAAAGTAGCAAACACATCAGATTTATGTCTAATGCAATAAACCCAAGTTTTTCTAGTTGCATCATCAATAAATGTAACATAATAATGAGAGCCACCAAGAGATTGTACCTGAGCCGGTCCCCATACATTTGTATGCACTAGCTCTAACTTTTCATTCTTCTTCTGTTTCCCAACCCTGAGAAATCTGACTCTCTTATGTTTTCCATAAACACAGTTCTCACAGAATTCCAAACTTACCTGCTTCAAATCTGGTAGCAACTTCCTTGAGTGGAGAATCTACATCTCCTTCTCACTCATGTGGCCAAGCCTATGATGCCACAATGTTGTATCTGTTCCTGTGGAAGCTAAAGAGATAGAATGGTTAGTATTATGAGGACATAAACACAATGTACCTACCTTGTCTCCTTTTTCTATCACCATTGATCCTTTAGTGATCTTCCACCACTTTTCTCCAAATGTAGATAGTTAGCCGCCATCTCCCAACTACCCTGTTGAGATCAGATTTATTTTCATAGCAGGAATATGCCTAACATATTTTAACAGCTAGTTGGTTCCTTTCTTAACATTTATCCATACTTTATCCATTCCAACAATTTTACATGGCTCATCATCACCCAATAAAACATGTCCAAAATTGCCTTGAACATAATCATGAAAGTATTTCCTATGGGGTGTAGCATGACATGAAGCCCCTGAATCTACTACCCAATAATCACTAGTATTATCTAATGCAAGAATCAAAGTATCTTGTAACACATCACATGCTACATTTGCTTCTTGGGTAGTTTCCTTTTGTGCATCTCCTTTCTTCTTTAGAGATCTGCAATCTTTCTTCAGATGTCCTTTCTTTCCACAGTTCCAGCACTCTATTTTTCTCAGTCTAGACATGGATCTGTCCTTTTTAGAGTTGCTACGATTACCTTGGCTCTTTCCTCTCTCCTTTTGTCTTCCCCTGCTCTCCATGGTCAATGCATTACCTGATGTCTCACTTGTTCTTTTTCTTCACATTTCGTCACTAAGAATAACACCAATAACATCATCAAATTTTAAGGTGTTTGAACTAGTGACAGAGTTACTTACAGCCATGACCAAGCTATTCCAGCTTTCTAGCAATGACCACAAGATTAGAAGAGCCCTAACCTCATCATCAAAGTTCACACTTACATAACTTAGCTTATTTGTAACCGTATTAAACTCATTTAAATGATCATTAACAGATCCACCTTCAGACATCTGCATATTAAATAAACACTTCATTAGAAATACCTTGTTGGAGGCCGAGGGTTTTTCATACAGCTTACCCAATGCACTCATCAAACCCTCTGTTGTTGTTTCTTTTGAGATATTGAAAGCCACCGACAAAGCCAGGGACAACTGTATTGTTCCCAATGCATTTCTGTCAAAAACCTCCCATTCTTCGTCCTTCATGACAACCGATTGTTTTGTTCTTCCTCCCAACGACAGGAATAGATCCTTCTGGTACAGATAGTCCTCCATTTGCATCTTCCATAACTGGAATTTTTGGCCATTAAACTTCTCGATCTTAAACTTTCCTTCTTCTTCCATTCCTCCCACTCGAACCAGAAACTCTAGCTTCCTGTGGGTTTATCTGCCAAATAGACCTTTGGATCTGATACCAATTGTTAGAAAAACAGAATCGCAGAGCAATAACAATAAACAGAAATGAAAACATAATCACACATACACATTACAAGAGAGACACAGATATATCGTGGTTCACCCAACTTGGGCTACGTCTACACTGAAGTTTCCAGTCCTTATTATTATTTCGTCCAACAAAGTGAAGGGATACAACCATTGCACTTCCTCTTCACTGTCTCATAGTCTCTCTTCCTGATCTCAGAGATCTTTACAATGCATAAAACCTAATACATCAACCCTAGCCGTATTACAATGTCTTTCTTTTATTAAGGAAATACAATGGAAAAATACCACGGGATACCCAAAACCATGGGCCCGAAAACTGTTGGAAAAAACAAGACCGAACCCTAAGGTAGGGGAATGAGTGTACAGTCCTCTGGGGTGCACGGTTGTGACAATATCATCTATGAGACTGGAATATCTGGCTCCACAACCAACACAATTGACATGGGAATTCCATGCTTTATCATGAGACTTTCATACATTTCATGCTTGCCCAACATACACATGAGCTCATTCATGCTCATCCTTTCACAGGGATTTTACTATTTCATCATTCACAATTTATTTCAAGCAATTAAACACAATCAATTTTTCATCCATATCATGCATTCAACCATTTTTTGTTTTCTGAAATGCATCAATTAAAAAGGAAAGAGGAGAGTAAGATTTTTCCCCTCTTAGTCTTGTTCCAATTCGGAGTCACACCACCACTGTGGTTCCATGCTCCTTAGCCTATTTCACTTCAATGTGATTGATTGACTTTCCCTTTCTTGGCAATGACACTTAGTGTCTAAGGTATGTCCAAGACCTCTCAACCAGGGAACCTTTCCACATGGTGTGGTGTCTACAAAACTCTTGGTTGCTAGGACCCACACAAGTCCACTAGCACCATCTGCATTGCTTCTCATGCTGAGCTTTGTAGGAAGGTCACATGTCCATATGCATCCTTAGGATGCCTTCATAGTTCTTGCTTCCTGCAGTGACCAAGGTTTCCAACAAGAAACAACAGTGTATCAGCTTGGTTGTTATAAGACTTGTACATGAAATTTTCATCATCTGAATTAAGAAATGAATGAAATTAAATACTTATTTGCATGAGCATCTTCCTTTAGCTCCACAGGTGTCCCGCATTGACTTCAGACAAGTATGGCACCCACAATACCTGCCCCACCAAACACAAGGATGGTGTTGTGGGGAAAATGCACCTATAGTTCAGGGGAGAAACTACCAACTTACGGTGATAAAGATAGACTTACAAGCATTCTGCAAGTACAACAGATAAATGAAGAAATTAGGGTTTAGAGATGTAGGCACCTCATTCAGAAGGTTGATCCTAGCTTTGCCTCCCTCGCTCTTCAATGCTTATACAGTGTTGCAATGCCCAGACCTGCAAAACAACTTGATACCTTTCTCAAACACATTTGACTACACATATAAGACTGATATTCATAATAGAAGAAGACATCAAACTATAATCAAATCTAAGACACATTAATAGGTCATATTTGGAAAGAGAAGAACGTCTGATCTTTATTGATGAATGAAAGCAAGTACATAAAGTTATACCTTCCTTCAAGCTTGGCACTTCACGGAACCTAGATTCAAGGTCTCCTGCTTCTGTTCTCCAAGGATCCCAGCCTCTAAGTAATTGTACTAGGGTTTACCAAAACTGAAGCACAAGAGAGGGAGATGAGGGTCTCCATTCCTCCAGCATAACTTTGTAATTGGGCTTGGTCCTCTCACATGACCCTTCTACCTTCCTTATATAGTCAGTGAGGAAGAGGAAAAGAAGTTATAACCGCTCAAGAGGTTTCCCAACCAACTTAACTTACTCGAATTTTGAGATTTTGACCAAAACAGGGGTGTACGCTACTCTATAGTAGACAAAGTCACGTACACATGGCAATGGGCGCTACTTTAAATGAGACAAAGTCACGTACACACACTACTATTTCAACAGTGGAGTCGCGCTCATGTTAAAAAATGGCCAAAAACAGGCTTTTCTGCTCATTTTCAGGAGATGGTTTGGTCTGGAAAAATGTTCCTAAGGGTCATATACATCAAATGGGTCAAGAATGAGGTAATTTCAACCATTTTTAGTGTCCCAAATGACTCCTCCATCCACAAATGTCCTGTTGTGTGACTGAACTTGATCTCAAGAAGTGTCGTCATGTGACCAAGGGAAACAAGTGTCGTCACGGACGGAGAGGTGTCATTTCAAGCTATAACAAATGCCCCCTAATGTATGAGGTCAGAGGGAGTGCGGGAAACGGTGGCCGAAATACATTATAAATAACAAAGAGTTTAATCATGGAGGAACGGAGAAACCAAGAATCATAGGCTCAAATGAAGTACCTGAAAGCAAAGGCAATGTCAGACAAACTTATCCATGGGGTAACTGTCCATGTTGAAATGGTGGAACATGACCTCCAAGAGGATACAATAATGATCCAAATACTGATGCATATATCATGGCCACTAAAATACAAGCGTGGATCCATGAGGAACATAAGTGTAAACATAGCCACATAAATACAAGGTGGATCTATGTCAAAACTGGAGAGCATAGCCATAGAGAACAAGCTGGATCTATGTCTCATCAAGAGCCAAAAAGAGTGTGACTCAGTCTTGCGCAACTTGGGCGATAACATAAAATGAGGTGATGCTATCGAGGATCCCAAGGTCTTCATCCAAAAACAACCCAGAGTACAAACCTATCCATGCGAATAAATGAGTTGTTGTCGAACATGGGAGGTATCGTTTGATTACCGGTCATTGATGTATACCGTTAACAAACGCGAGGGTGCCCACCAATAATGAAAATGGAACCCAAGGTACCTAGTACATTCAAACAAGTGCGAATAGATGGTCTTGCCATCGAACACTTGAAGAATCCATCGGATAGGAGACATTGATGTATTCCCATCTATCCAATAGCGAGGGAAACTATCACTAATGACTGCAATCCCCAAGGTACTAACCGAAACTCTAAACTTCATTCCCAGAGTACAATGAGTTGAAGTCAATGGGAAGAATTCCATTGGAAGGGAGGCCTTAATGCATCCTCCATCATCCAACACGAGGGACACTCAACAGGTATGAGATGATTTGGAGTAGGACTGAACACATGATGAAACATGCTGACACTAAGGAATGGCCGACACATGAGGTCAAGACAACTGCAGAATGGCCGACACTGGTTATATCCTTGAACAATGAGCACGACACAAGAGTGACTTAGGCAGCTTTTAACATAAAGAGACCACGATACAAATCTGGAATGTAGGAGACATTAACAGATTCCCCAAATGATTGGAATACTAACCAAACGGAGGAGTAGGAACTCTGAGATCAGGTTTACCCTAAGGCCAACGCTAGAACCCAACTTGCTTGATAGACTCAAAATAGGTGCTTTGTTCAAGAAGATAGTTGACTTGCTGCCATCATATTGAAAGATATTTTAACATTCTTCCCTTCCCTTTCCTTTTTCATTTTTTAACGAGCTTGACAAAGAACTAAAGCATGCTCGATGGTATTTTCATATTTAAGGAGTCTGAAAAACCTAGAAGAAAACTCCATACACCTATCCGTGGATTTTATATCGAGCCCGGATTGGTCTGTGCTCGGCGGTGTTTTCTTGCTTATAGAGTTGAAAAACTTAAACAATCATCTATACACCTGTCTGTGGATTTTATATTGAGCCTGGATTGATATGTGCTCGGCGGTGTTTTCTTGTTTATAGAGTTGAAAAACTTAAACAGTCCTCTATCAACCATCTCGTGGATTTCACATCGAGCCCGAGTAGGTGAATGCTCGCTTGGTGTTTTCACATTTCGAGAGTCTGAAAAACCTAAAGACGACTCCAAAGGTCCTTTTTCGTAAAGTTAGTCTCCTTCCCCGAAAAAGTGTAAAATGATGGAAGAAGAACTCTTCTAGCGCATACAAGAGTATACCTAGAGTATACCTTTTCCGTAAATTATCCACCAAGGCCTGGAAAAGGGGTAATTCTATACCTAAGTGGATGTCGGTTCAGTTATTTTAACGAGCCCGAAAAGACAACTATGCTCGGCAAACTTTTCCTATTTAAGGAGTCTGAAAAGGGCTTAAAAGAACTCCATAGGGATCTTTTCCGTAAAGGTTTAACGAGTCCGGAAAAGTAAACTCATGACCTCCTTACTGTTTTTAACGAGCTCAAAGGAGATAGGAAAATGCTCATAACTTCCTTACTGTTTTTAACGAGCTCGAAGGGAAGGTGAAAGAAATGCTCGTAGCCTCCTTACTGTTTTTAACGAGCTCGAACGAAAGGTGGAAGAAATGCTCGTAACCTACTTACTGTTTTTAACGAGCTCGAAGTAAAAGAAGAATGCTCGAACCCTACTTACTGTTTTTAACGAGCTCGAAGTAAAAGAAGAATGCTCGAACCCTACTTACTGTTTTTAACGAGCTCGAAGTAAAAGAAGAATGCTCGAAACCTACTTACTGTTTTTAACGAGCTCGAAGTAAAAGAAGAATGCTCGAAAAGGGAGGAGACGAGTGTCAGGGACATGCAAAACTAGCTCCAAGCGCATGGAAAAAAGCTATGCCTAATGCAAGGAACATGATCAAGATAAGGACACTCAGGGTGTGTCTCCTCCAGGTAAAAGGTGTCAAATTGCAAAGGCAAAATGATACAGGGCTTAGCGGAAATGAGATTAGAGATGGAGGCTTATATAATGAGCTAAAAGCGTGGAAGCCGGCATCAGGCTCATTAGTGCAAGCGAGATCATAACAGATGCACATACAACTTGAACATAAAGATGGGAGCCTTATCAGGGATGGCCAGAAATAGATGAGGAAGAAAGATATGAGGCTTCTTATCAAAGTAATGGTAAATCTAAAAAGGCTCCCGAACCTATTAGAAAAACTCAGCATGGGCACCAGAATGGAATAAGGGTGCTGACTAGGGTGACCCATGTTAGGTAGGCTCTGCTGTCGGACTGGTGCACGATGCATAAAGAGATGGCTAACACACCAATATCCAACAGGTTCGACCCTATGGCGAATTCGGATGGCAAAAGGTTCAAATGCAACATAATAGCGGGGAAGCCTAAACCTATATGCAAGGTTCCGAATATACTTGACATGGTCGCACAAGGTGTCGAAAAGGACCAGTAAGCAAGTATACATCCAGCTAGGAATCCTGTCTCCAAGAAAAATTAGTACCAGGATCATATCTAAAACATATCTAAAGAAAAACCCGATACAAGTCACTGTGGTAGAAATACTTTCAACTTCACTATCATCAACAACAGGCATAAACAAGGCAGAGTTTTCGAATGAAGACTCTATGGTACCCAAGCCCAAGGACTTACAATCAACAAGATCAACTTCAGGATGAAGATCAAAGTTGAAGGACATGACGGAATATGCAGAAACAAATTCATCATCACGGGAGTTGAAAATTCTAGAAGCATAATCAAACTCAATAGGAACACTGATTTGTCGATCTATAGGAGAGTCCAAAGACTCAACAGTAGGAAGATCAGACTTTAAGGTCAAACCGGGGCTGGACATAACTGCGACTGGATCAACATCCAAATGAATGGCAGACTGTATTATAGACTCTAGGAAAACTTCATCGAAAGGAAGTATATCATCCCAGATAGAATACATATCTAAACATTCAGATGGAGGTGTCACTTGGTCAAAAGCTGGGACCAAGTCCCGAGAAGGTAAGTATGAACTCAGAGACTTCTTCTCAGTAGCAGTTGAACTCAAGGAACAATATGCCACAACATTCCCATGTGACATAGTAGTGCCTAATGACGAGGGATCCAACTGGTCTACAGTTGGGTAATAAGGAGGATCAACGAATGCAAGCTGGTCGATGGTGACAATGTTTTCGTTATGAGGGAAATGCATCACATGAAAAAGCGTAGACACCACAACATGCAAAGCATAAATCTAATCACGCCCGAGGATCATATCAAAGTCCATAGGGTCCTTTAAAACCATGAAATCAACTAAGACTTTTTTTCCACCCAAAGTAACGGGTGCCTAACGGAGGAATCCAAACGGTTCACTAGGTATTTTATCGAAGTTCAACGGCCAATTAACAGCTGGAATAACATTAGGGAAACCCAAATCTCTCCAAGCATAAGTGGATAAAATACTAATAGAAGCACCTTCATCAACAATGCATCGATTAACCGTATGGTTCCTGATATCAACCTTTATATGGAAAGGTGTCGAAGAAGGAAGACGAGGCTCGGCTAGACTATTCCAATCAAAGGAAACAATCCTAGGGCTTGGTAGGGGTTCACATGGCACAGATGAAGTGCTCCCTTTTTCAGGAATATCCAAACTGGTAATGCATAAGACTTCAGCAGTAGGCGCATCAATTTCTGAAGGACTAATGGGATCAGTCGAAGATTGCATCGATTCGATCACTTCACTCTCCGAAGGAAGAGTGAGGTCGACCAAAGATTGCATTGGTTCAACCACTTTATCAACCAAAGGTTGATCTGACTGCAGGGAATCTATAGACAACTCAGGAACAGAGGTTCCTTCAGACATGGACCACACTCTTCGTGCCTCTGGAATCACAGGGCATCGGTGAGTAAGGTGATCTCCCTTACAAAGTTTACAAGGGAACTTTGGTTTCCGTCCTATAGGTCGAGACTCCTTTACAATGTCAGTACTCTCAGCATGACTAGCATTGGCTGACAGCTTTCCCCCAGCATGACTCACAGAGGCTGGTTGCTCAGAAGCATCAAACTTTTGAACTAAGGACCACACTTTTTGCACTTCTGGAAGTACAGGGCACAAGTAAGTAAGGTGGTCTCCCTCGCAAAACTTACAAGGGAACTTAAGATTCTGTTTGTTTGGTTTGTCGACAATGTCAACTCCCTCAGCATGACTTGCAGTGGCTGATTTGGTGTCTCCAGTATGACTCACAGGAACTAGTGACTTATCATTAATATGACTAGCAGTGATCAATGACATGTCCTCAACATGACTGACAGTGGTTGAAGACAAACTTTCATTGTGATTTTCAGTGACTAAAAGTTTTCTCCCAGCATGACCTCCAGAGGCTAGGTAGGTTCTCCCTGCATGACTTGCAGAGGCAGGGTGCTTTCCCCCAGCATGACTTGCAGAGGCTGGGTTGCTGCCCCCTTGTTTTGGCATCTTCTTCCTATTCTTCCTCCGTCTATTCCTTTTAGACTGCTGGCTACTAGTATTGCTACTTTCGCCACATGAGGTAGAAGGAGGAGGAGAATATGTTACTGGCAAAGGAGGCACAGGGTTCTGATGCTCTTGATTTGAGGTGCTCACAAAAGAAGCGTCAGGAGCATGCAAGGCATTCAGAGTGGAAAACAACCAAATCGACAGCCCAATAGTGAATCCAGGAAGATTTAGAGTACCCATTAAGGGAGCACCAATGTTTCCAATGAATGGAACAACACAAGGATCCCCCGGAACAGGGGTACCTTGATTGGCACTCGCCGGAATGATAGACATAGTTTCCTGCTCAAATGAACAATAAGTTCTCTAAGGCAAACTAAAACAAGTAGCACAAAGAGCACACCACTAAAAAAGGTCCTAGGTAAATCAAACCAGGCAAACAGATGCCTTCCGGAGAAGAGTCTGGGATGATGAGGGCCCAGAACAGATCAATGAAGGAAGAAAGACAGTTAGTCGGGGTCCACAATACAATGACTAAGGGTGCAAGCACTGGAATCACCCAACCGCCCTCCTAAAGACCTGCAAGGGATTTCCTCCCACGTCTGTCTTAGGTACAGCAAATATACCCTCTGCTGTCACCTGTGTATGAACCTAAAGTCAGATACTAAGGATACCACAACACCGAAAACTCCTGGGGGAACAGTCACCGGTCGAATCAGAAAGCGTGGGCAGGGTAGCTAAGCCCGAAACTCGAAAGAGTCCCCAATACGCAATCCGATCCTGTCGTATGCTCGAACAGAAAGTAGGAGGAGTATTCCCACAAACTAATCTTGCAATGACCTACTGCATAGATCCCAGGCAAGTTTTGAGTGAGGTGGGTTTACCTATGATAGTCTTACTACGATTTTTGCGCAATGTGTGATCTTGAGTGGTTTAAGGTGATTTAAACTCAAGATCCTAACCAAGACTAGTTGGTGTAGTGTAACCTAGAAAAGAAAATGTTGCTAGTACATTTTATTAGGGTTCATTTTAAAGGTTACTTGCTTACTCAAAAAAGGTAGTGGGTGTGTGAGAGTGGTTATAATAGAGATATAGTACTGAAAATGAAATATTTACCACCAAACAAATCTTTTCTTTTCAATGCAAGTCTTAAAATTCTGATCTAGAATGCATGTGCAAATGCAATTTTTTAATATTTTGAATGCAAAAAAGAGTAAAAATAAAGTCTAAATGTACAAAAATAAACTCAAAACCTAAGAATGCAGCTACTCAAGCAACTAGGTATGCAAAAAGAAAACTTGTTCTTTTTTATGCAAAGCACTCTAAAATCTTTTAAGCCACTTGCAAGGTACTCTATTCAGAAAATGAATCAAAATTCTTTATGCTTTACAAAGGTAAGAAACAAAAATGAAACTAACCTATTATCAAAGCAAAGCAAAGAAACTTTCAGGTTCTCTTTATGAAACAGTAAAAGCTACCAAATATGACTTTCAAATTCTTATTGATGTAAGCATGCCAAACATTGGGAAAAAAGTACAAAAACTACTTTTAGACCCAAACGAAGCAAATGACCTACGAAGAAGTATGGTTTGGTAAAGTCAGGTCTGCACATAAACAATGCAAACAAGGTCTTGAACAACAGCCAAAACACTTGAGATTTCACTACAAAAGAAAAACTAAAAGCATAAGGGAGGATAAGAAACCAACCTAAAAGAGAAATTTCACTCAAATAGATACAAACAGGGTCAAGAAGACTCAATAGGTTTCAAATCCAGTGGAAATGGGGAAAGCAAGTTCAATCAGACTCAAATTAGGGTACAAAACACCAAACAGGTCCACAACCCCCAAACTTGGGTCAACAAACCCCAAAACTTTCCAAACAAGCCCAAAATGATCAAAAGAGGTTCAAATCATGAATGTAGAATCATTACAAGGATGGGAGACCACTTACAGTGGTTTAACTCAGACCTAAGGTCATCAGGGACCCCAAAAAATGCAGCCACAGCCCCCAGATTTGGGTCCACAACCCAAAAACTCAAAAAATCAAACCCAGATTTTGAGCGCTACTATGTATGAAGGAAACTAGTGCTCATAGCAGTATGGGCGCTATTGTGAAAAGGAAAAGTAGCGTATGGGCGCTACTGTGTGGTACAAACAGTAGCGTACATGTGGAAAAAGTTGAAAAAATGGGGTTAAAACCACCACACCCGGGTCCACAAGGGTTTGCAAGGGCTGGGAAGGGTCTGTAAGAGCCAAGGAGGGTCAAACAAAGCCTACTAACTGATCCTAATCAATAAAATGAACAAATACCATCAAAAAAGACTGAAGAAATGACCTTGGATACCCCTAAGCAGTTAGGCTTTCCCCAGCGGAGTCGCCATTCTGTTGTGGGGAAAATGCACCTATAGTTCAGGGGAGAAACTGCCAACTTACGGTGATAAAGATAGACTTACAAGCATTCTGCAAGTACAACAGATAAATGAAGAGATTAGGGTTTAGAGATGTAGGCACCTCATTCAGAAGGTTGATCCTAGCTTTGCCTCCCTCGCTCTTCAATGCTTATACAGTGTTGCAATGCCCATACCTGCGAAACAACTTGATACCTTTCTCAAACACATTTGACTACACATATAAGACTAATATTCATAATAGAAGAAGACATCACACTATAATCAAATCTAAGACACATTAATAGGTCATATTTGGAAAGAGAAGAACGTCTGATCTTTATTGATGAATGAAAGCAAGTACATAAAGTTATACCTTCCTTCAAGATTGGCACTTCACGAAACCTAGATTCAAGGTCTCCTGCTTCTGTTCTCCAAGGATCCCAGCCTCTAAGCAATTGTACTAGGGTTTACCAAAACTGAAGCACAAGAGAGGGAGATGAGGGTCTCCATTCCTCCAGCATAACTTTGTAATTGGGCTTGGTCCTCTCACATGACCCTTCTACCTTCCTTATATAGTCAATGAGGAAGAGGAAAAGAAGTTATAACCGCTCAAGAGGTTTCCCAACCAACTTAACTTACTCAAATTTTGAGATTTTGACCAAAACAAGGGTGTACGTTTCTCTATAGTAGACAAAGTCACGTACACATGGCAATGGGCGCTACTTTAAATGAGACAAAGTCACGTACACATGCTACTATTTCAACAGTGGAGTCGCGCTCATGTTATAAAATGGCCAAAAACAAGCTTTTCTGCTCATTTTCAGGAGATGGTTTGGTCTGGAAAAATGTTCCTAAGAGTCATATACATCAAATGGGTCAAGAATGAGGTAATTTAAACCATTTTTAGTGTCCCAAATGACTCCTCCATCCACAAATGTCATGTTGTGTGACTGAACTTGATCTCAAGAAGTGTCGTCATGCGACCAAGGGAAGCAAGTGTCGTCACGGACGGAGAGGTGTCATTTCAAGCTATAACAGATGGTACCTCTTCTCTTCCACACAGTCCCTCGAGCATACCCACTCCTTCTAGTGATCTTCAGGGTGTGCATCGAAAGGTAACCAAGTTTCTGCAAGCCTTGGATCACCTATGCATATAACAACGAATGTTTGGCCAGCACGCAGGCTGCTCCACAACATCCAAATAACCAATGCCAATTCAGCACGTCAACTGGGTTTATCAGGCATTCCATGAACCAATATGCTAATCCAGTTCCCCGAATGGTTTTATCAAGCATACAAAAACCAATATGTTAAGCCAGTTCTCCGACTAGGTTTATCAAGGATACAACAACCAATATGCTAAGTCAGTTCTTCAACTAGGTTTATTAAGCATACAACAACCCTTCACAAAAACCTATTCACCTTGCTTCTTTAGTGTGCAACACCAAATTGCATATGTTCAAGTTGTCAACACAAGATAGATAAGAAAGCTCATCAGTACTGTTGCTCTGAAATTGTAAACATATTTCATACATTCAATATCAAATACTGAAACACTAGGAATGCGTCTATTCCTTTAGGGTGTATTCAATATTGGCAGCCCTAACATAACCCAACACCCGAAAGGTATGCATCCCTTTCGGATGTGATCCATGTAGGCCCTAGTTACACTTCAAGCAATCTAGAATAATAATGAAATAATAAAGCATGCTCTGCATATTAAATCTAGTAATGAGACATGCATATCCTTAGCTAGGGTTTTAGAACACTTATCCATTCTGTTGTTGCATCTTTTCTTTATTTGAGAGGAATGGGGGCTCCCTTCTCTAAGTCAACAGTCCCTCAGTTTTCCATCCCAACCTCTTTCCTTTTCCATAGCCCACATATTCCATACTGGCATAATATTTACCATCTCACTCATATTGTTTACCAATCATGCAGTGCAGATGAGCCTACGCTCATGTCATTTGGCTCTTGTACGTGGCACCACTCTGCTCATTAGAGTTTTAGGTTTGATACCATTACACAACCATTCCCCACAACATGTCCCCTTGACACAACTTTGGATTATCCAAACAGTCAGTGGAATTTAACAATAAAATCAGGAAAATTTACTTGGGTTTTTACAAGGATTTAGAATTAGTTCCCACCTTCAGAGTTATCTTAGGTTCCACCCCATCCTATTAAGTAGCCTTAACTCCTCCAGGAAGTCCTGGGATCATGCGTGGAAAGAAACTACCATGTTTCATTTACTACTGTCGATATGTTACATGATTAGGATGGCTGAACTTAGACCATTAATTTGTATTTACCCTTTATATGCCTACTTTAGTTATGTCAGTTGGACAGGTTGGACTACCAACTGGTGTGGTATCCTCAAAACCGCCTTCTTGGATTACAAAGTATGGTTCAAGGGATTCTTACCCAATCCCCTTTCAACACTTGTACAATTATCATAAGTGAACATTACCTGCATGGTTCTCATTGACCTCTTGGATGTTACCTGGTCAGCTGGCCTCTTGCAAAGGACTACACCATCCTTTCTTCATAGGTTGTTGGTCACATGTAATAGTATCATCAACATCTTCAACCATGCTTCAAACCTCTCTGGCTATAAAACCATCATCAACCACAACATTTGTCATTAGTGTCTCATTGCATATGTAAAACCTCACTAGCTTTACCAACATGCAACCTCACATTCATGCATTATGCATTATCTAACAATATGCCTACTAGTGCATATCACTTCACTCATCTAGTCTATTGTATTTTCAGCATTCCTATGCCATCAATTTCTATATAGAAATCTCACAAAATAGAAATACAAGAGCAAGACAAGGTTAATGAATTCTCCCTTTCCAATTTTCCATCATATAAGCATGGTCCAATTCATGGCATCTCTATGCTTGTAACTCATGCTTTGGCCCTAAAGCAACCCTAGTGTTGTAACCTCACTCTGATATCACTTTTTCATGTCCTCGATCACGTCAGTGCTCTTTAGAGGTAATGGAAGACCACCCTTCAGTCACCTACTAATTTGTTTCTTCTTTTTTCCAAGCAATTCAAAGGCTCCACAACTCTGAATCCGTAATGATTATCGATCCGCAATCCACAGTTCCGCAATGACCTCCGATCCGAAACCCGCAATCGGAAATCAGAAGTCGAGTCCCTAAAATTATCCTTCCGTGGAATTCACCCTCCGGACTTCCGTAATGCGCAATACGGAAGTCGAAAGTCGGAAGTCAAATCGCTTCCCTGGAATATTTGCTCCTACGCAATTTTGCAATCCGCAACCCATGTTGCGGATGTCGGAAAGGTGGAAGTCCAATTCCCAGCTCCAGAATATTTCCCTTCTGACATCCTGCAATCCACATGTAGCATTCAAAAATGCGGAATCCAAAATATGTATCTCCAACGAAATCCCCTTTACGATTTCTGCAATCCGTAGTTCCACCTTGCGGAACTCAAAAATCAGAACTCCAATCTCTCCAACCCGGGAGAACCACCCTCTGCAATCCGTAATCTGCTTTGTAGATGAGGAAGGGAAGCCAACCCCGCAGAAATCAATCACCCGACATCCACAATTCGCAATCCGCTTTGCGGATGTGGAAAGATGGTAGCCTCACCGTGCAACCCAATGGTCATTCCCAGGCCTCTGCAATCCGTATTGCAGATGCGGAAAGGTCGAGACCACAGACCCCTACACCAGCAACTTCACTTGCCAACTTATGAGGGTGATAAATCCTCTATCCTTGGTCCAAATTGGACAAGGCCGGTACCGTTGGATATCTCTTGGAGAGATATATCTAATGGTATGACCCACTACCCCATCTGAGCAATCTAATATTTTCATTTTTCCAACTAAAACTCTGGCCATATCCTCCCTTATGTGCCTTTACCCTTCTGCAGGGAACTCTGTTCCACTTCTATTAAGTATTCTCTTCTTCATCTGATCCATAGGGGTGCCTGTTCTTTCCCCAAGTCCAGGCTGGAGTGGTCCTACACATTTACCAGAATTAGCCCTAATTTATCAAAAGACAATTCAAAAGCATTACCAAAGGAATTGAAAATAGGCATAAGCATACTCCATGAACACAAGGAATGAAACATGATTCAAACACATAGAATGGAATACATGCACATATTTCTCCCAGGAAGAGTGATGAAAGCATACAGGGCTTAGTCCTATTCCTCCAACATAATCACATATAAATATCAACATAAGGATAAGCATGTAAAGGTGCAAGAATAATACAATTAACACACACATAGTAGAAGTTAGCCATATTAACACACACATCTGCCAACCATAACAATCATTACTAGTTAAACAGTGCAGAAGCAAGATGAAAAACATACACAACAGACCTAGCACCATGCATAGGCATACAGTCCTATACAGTCAATGGACCATTCCCATGAGCAAATAGATGCATGCATATACTTAACAACTATTGTTAAAGGCAGCATCATCCACACACAATGTGTCATGCATTTAGCAACCAATATCATGCACAACAAAATGAAGCATAAGGCATGGCCATTCAGCCCTAGGAATCAGTGAATACTTCAAGTAAATTGGAACACATGTGGGCATAACTTAACATAGAGAACACTTATCTTTTGCATTGAACCTCCAAGCAACTGGCTATGGGCTGCAACTTTCCAACCCAACCATAGATCTCTACCCAACCTCTATTATTTCAACAATCAGAGATCACCCTCGAGATGGGGATATGTATCCACTAAGAGGTCCCTCTCAGGTTCATTCACAGCGTGGTTCACAATCCATCAAGGCATCAAACACACAATTAACTTGTCAAGCAAATACGGAAGGAAAGTAAGGATCTTCTAGCTCAATAAGTTCCTCTACAGAGCTATGGGAATATCCCAATGATCTCAGACAGGTTCAAGCACCCCGATCACCCCACTCTCATCCTAGTTAAGGTTCCCTTCACTCCTACACAACCCCTAGGGTGACACTTCCTCTAGCACTGATCTAGGTAAGTGTGGTTGGCCTTGACTGCTGAATCAAATTAAATAATCCCTCTCAGTATATAGCATGCAATCTAAAACCTCTTGGTTCTTTCCCACTTAGGTTTTCTTCTCCACTTTCTCTGGCCGAACAACCTATCCTGCAACTGGGTTCTCGGCCACCAATGCATATTTTTCCTCACGATTTCCTGAGCATATCATGCTCTGCAATTCATCCACAGAGTCAGATCCAAGGACAACCTTGTCGTTTTGATTCCTACCCAAATTTTTCTAATTGTATTCGACTCTGTAAATTGCATCCCTATGCAGAATCACGATTTCTCTTCCTTGCTTCACGGCTCCGCTCTATTGGTCGCCTCTAGGTTCCCCTGAAGCTCGTGTCATCAACCACATTCTAGGAAGGAGGAATATGAACTGCCAGGAGTGGAGTGATGTGTGGGTCAAGCTATCAGAGCTCCATACCCTGTCGTCCGAATTTTTGGGGGTTTCCCATACTCCACGACCTCATGAATAGTCCTCCTGCAATACTTACCTTGCAGCAATAATTAATGGTAGTTAGGATAGTATAAGGGGTTCTCAAGGTGACAAATGGAAACCTAGGGTTCCATGCCATAGCCCCTCACCACTCCCTAGTGGATACATAGTTCCCCCTCATGTTGTTGTAGCCATAGTCAATCCTTGGTATTTTATTTACATGCCATTATTTACATCCTTTACAATCTTCCATGGTTTACTAGCACATGGATTATCAGAATATCCAATACTTTCCTATGCAAATAAACCTAAGCATACACTAGTGGTGCCTTGGCCTTGAGATCCACATTAGGGAAAACACACACATTGCATTTTATGCAATATTTACATTAAAACCAAAATAGCCTAAGGGTCAAAATGATGGATATTACAGCATCAACTTCAAGAAGAATCAAGCTAAGGCTAAACAAATCATTATGATTCAGTAAAAGATAGCTTGATTCCTGTGATCACACCGTTGAAGACCGCGAAAGAATGCTATGATACATTGACTAATCTATATGAGAAGAAGGCCCCGATTCAAAAGAGGGAATTGAAGAATAAGCTTTGAAACTTAAATATTGATACGGATGAGACAGCGGCCTCCTTCATCAACAAGATCTATCAGGTAAGAGATCAACTTGCTAGTATTGGAATAGTGGTGGATGAATATGATCTTCTCCAAATCGCTATTGATGGTCTCCCATCCTTATGGGAGACATTCTTGGATGCGGTAAATGGATGATAGGTACAACCTAACTTCAAAAGGTTGTGGCATGACTACCTCCAACAGGAGGGGCGAATCTAGAGCAAGCCAGTGTGCATCAAAGAAGAAAACCTTTCCCTCACAACAAGTATGAAGAAAGGAAAGAAACACTTCTTCCAAAAGAAGTTCTCTCATCCAAAGAAGGAGTTCAACAAATTCTTTGACAAGTCAAAATCTAGATGTTTCAATTGCAACAAGAAAGGTCAGTTCTCAAGAGAGTGCAAAGCAAAGAGAAAAGAAAAGTTTCATGCTTCTACCACCATAGAAGATGAAATAACTCAAAAGAATGTATCCGAAGAAAAGGAGACAAGAAGGGAGTATTACCTTTTCTCATCCCTTTCGAGATCTGTCATCACAAGTGCAGACACATGGTTGATAGACAGTGGCGCATCCAAACATATGACTAGTTACAAGAGTGCCATCACTGACCTAAAGAGTAAAAATATCATATGCATGGTAGAGTTGGTGGACAACTCAACATATTCGATCCAAGGAGTTAAATCCACCTCATTCCAGCTGAGCATTGTTGATATTCTACATGTGGAGGAAATTCTATATGTTCCAAGCTTGAAGAAGAACCTCCTTTCAGTTTCGATTCTTGAAGACAAAGGCTTATGAGTTATCTTCATGGATAACAAATCACTTTTATGGCCAAAGAAAAAATGCTATAATCTACTGTTGTGATTGGAGTTCGAGAGGGAGGACTCTACAAGGTACCCGGGAAGTAGATTCAACCTATGATTCACCACACTATCATTCCATGCGATCTATGGAACCGAAGTTTTGGACACCTACACTACAAAGCGCTACCAGGACTTCAAAATATGGTAAAAGGTATGCTCGTATTTGATTTTGAGCATGATAGTGTATGTCAAGGTTGTGCACTTGGGAAGAATGTTAAGAAAACAATTCCAGCAGTACTACTAGATCTAAAGGGATTTTAGATCTAATACATTCTGATGTATGTGGTCCCATGTTACCCCCCTCTCTGAGTGGATTCTTATATTATGTATTGTTCATAGATGATTTTTCTAGGAAGTCATGGATTTATTTCATGAAGGCTAAAATTGAAACTCTTAGAAAATTTAAAGAGTTTACAGCACTAGTTGAAAATCAAAAATAAAAAGCACATTCGTGCATTAAGGTATGATAATGCAGGTGAATTTGATTCACATGCATTTAATAAGATATGTGGTGATGCAGGAATATATAGACAGTTAACAGTACCTACAACCCTCAGCAAAATGGGGTTTCCAAAAGGAATAATAGAACCATATGTGAGGCTGCAAAAGCCATGATGCATGATCAAGATATGTCTACCTCATTATGGGTAGAAGCCAACCATATAGTTGTGTACATATAGAATAGAATCCCCCATGCCATTCTAGATAAGAAGACACCAGAATAAGTTTTTACCAGTGAGAAGCACGACATATCACACTTGAGGATCTTCGTGAGCCTAGTATACATTCATGTACTGAAATAGGTGAGAACAAAGATGGGGCCTTCTGGAAAGAAATTCACCTTCGTGGGTTATAGCGAGTCATCCAAAGCATACCAACTATATGTATTTGGTGAGAGACACATTGAAGTCAGCCTAGATGTTACCTTCCATGAAAAAAACTACTTTCAAAAGATTGAAAGAGATTCAATGTGATTCAGAGATGGAGGATCCTGAGTCTAATTACCCCCCTTTGTATTTAGAAAGGGAGAAACCATAAGATGCCTCAAAATCTGTAGCTCCTAAAGAACCAATAGAACTGGTTGAGATGTCACCTGATGAACCTCCAACTAAAATAAGATCTTCTTGGTGCTGAGAAATATTACAAAATGAAGAAAAACATGGAGCACCAGCAGGCTCAATCAGAGAGCACAAGCAACCTGACAGATATTCAGGGTATGTTGCACTGATGAGTCACATCAGTGATTCAAAACCATCCTCATATGAAGAAGCTGCAAAGAAGCAAGTTTGGAAATATGCAATGACAAAAGAGTACAACTCGATAATGAAGAATGATGTTTGGGAAGTTGTTCCCAAACCTGATGGGAAGTCCATTGTAACTTCCAAATGGTTTTACAAGATAAAGCATGTTGCAAATGGAAGCATTGATAAGTATAAATCCATATTCGTTGCCATAGGTTTCTCTCAGAAAGAAGGCATTGATTATGATGAGACATTTTCCCCTGTGTCAAGGTACAATAAAATCTGAGTAATGATTGCACTTGCATTTTTTCTAGGATGGAAACTTCACCAGATGGATTTGAAGACAACCTTCCTCAATGGTGAGGTTGAGGAAGAGGTTTATATTCAGCATCCTGGAGGATTTGTGGTGCATGGGAAGGATTCCCACGTTTTAAAGCTAAAGAAAGATCCATATTGGATTAAGCAAGCCCCCAGGGCTTGGTACTCCATAATTGATAGCTACCTTCAGAAACTGGGTGTTAGTAAGATTGAATTTGATCCAAATTTGTACTTAAAAGTAGTGAAGAAAAAATCATTGATATTGGTTATGTATGTTGATGATTTATTTTTCACTGGAGAGGAACATATGATTTCTTGGTGCAAGAGGGAGCTCACATCAGAGTTCGAGATGAAAGACTTAGGTCTAATGTGTTGATGTATATGTAACTTCGGAATGTATTTCATATATGTATATTGTACTCCTATAGAGATGGTATTATTCCTCTATACGGAAGTGTTTGCATTCCTATAGAGATGTTATTATTCCTCTATACGGAAGTGTCGTCATTTATATTGTAAGTGTCGTAACTTATACTTGATGGGTTATTAGACCACGTTGTTGGGGTCAGCCCTATATAAGTCATATGGGTCGAAGGGTTATTAGACCACCCTATTGGGGGTCAGCCATGTGGGTCAAAGGGTTATTAGACCACCCTATTTGGTGTCGGCCCATTCAGCATTATGTTATGTGGTTAAGTTAAGGTCGACCTAGTAAAGGTTATTAGGCAAGTCAATTCAAGTATAAATAGAGTGCGGGAGGCACTCTATTTGTTCATTCTATTCTCACACACACTCTTTGGAGAGTGGAGCACTTGTGGAGGAGGAGAAGTTGATGCTAGGAGATGTCTATCTCTTATGCTTGGGTTGTATCATTGCTCTATCTATCTCTGTGATGTACCTGCAATAATTAATTAATGCAAATACACGAGATATCAGAAATAATAGAACAGAATCGCTTTTATATTGATCATGGGCCACTTCGAGGGGGCAACCTCCTTTGAGCAAGCTCAATACAATTAACTTCACGGTGCATTCAATGACCTCAACACACACTTATATACTAAGTCTATGCCCAATACTATGAGTCAAAACCATGGGACATATAATACTACAGGATGACTTACAAAGCATATGCGTCCAATACTATGGGTCAATACTATGGGCTAATATAAACTACGGATCAACAAATACTACGGGATGACTTACAAAGCATATGCGTCCAACAACAATATACTAACATAGTAAAGAGAAGGGTTGACATAGGTTCCTAACATCCCCTCTCCCTTAGAAAAAGCTTTGTCCTCAAAGCTTTGGTTGGAGAAATTGCTGCAGAATCTGAAGGAGTGGTTCCCCGGTAGCATCCTCGGTTTGCATTTCAGGCCACTGACGCCTTTGGAGTATCAAGGAGGATTGCTTGGAAGGCTGTAGATGAAGAAGAACCCTGTCAGCTGCGTGGAAAATGCGCTCAGAACGGTGCTGATCGGCTTGTTGTTTTCGGCGAATTTTGGCCATGTGAAGATTGTCCTGCAGAATGAGAAGAATCTGATCGCGGTTTCGAAGAACCGAGTCAATTTCCTGAACTGGGGAGCTGCTAAGGGTGTATGGAAGAAGAACTGGCGGTGTTTGTCCATAGACTGCTTCATATGGTGTCCTTTGAGATGTGGTATTGTACCACCAGAGTGCTGCTAGGAAATCCATAGAAATAGTTGGCCAAAGCTGTGTAGGGATGGGTGTTGACACCAGGTCTGAGGAAACCTAAAATTTTTGCTAAAAGGTCCTAAGAGAAAAAATCATCACCAAAAGGGTTGAATTGAAGGTTTTTGTATAAAAGTATAGAAGAAAAACCCATATTTATAAAGTCCGCCAGCAAATATATGTAAGGGGTAAACCCTAGTCAAGTTCCGTCGGCGGAGATATTATAGATCAAGATCAACGGTCAATATCAACCCCGCATCGCCAATGTAATCGTCAACAAATGGTGGAGGGTGGTAGCGGACATAATACCACCAAGGCACGTGTCCGATATTCATTCATCCGCGCATGGATAAAGTGGTATCGGAAACCACTATAGCACCGCGCGGAACCACCCATTATGGAAATGTGGAAAAGATACCTTACGTGGCAAGATGGGACCCAACACGTGGCGAACAGGGAAAGCTTGGTAGGGCCATGGCACGTGGCGTTATACTTTGTAAGGATCGGAGGGCTGATACATACCTAAATAAAATCAACGGCCAGCGTTTCATCCGCGGCCAGGAACATGCATACGGGACATAAGGAAAAGCGGTCGCGGAGAATAAACCACCATAACAGGTGTCAACAGGTGGTGTATCCGCGCGGGGAGCCAGCCGGGAAAGGAAACAGCCTTTTCGATCGCGGATACCACCGGTGGAATAAAGGGAGACGAGATCTGACGGCCCAAAACAAAGCCTCGAAGATCAACGGTTGGATATGACCCGCGTTCATAAAGGTGCAAGGAGGTTAATTTAAAAAGGCTTATATAAAAAGAAAGGGCTCCACTTAACGGCATTTTGCATGTGTCGTTATCCTGGAGAGCTCTGAAGACTGGTGGAAGCTGGCGATTGCGACAGAAAGCGAAAGGCGAGCACTTACAGGTAGGGTCTGGTGACCTGTCGCACTTTTAAACGGAATTTTGTTTAAAAGAAACGTTTAAATGGAGACCGTGCAAGATATAGACGTTTTTAGGTCAAAAGATGCCCTAGAAGACAGAGATGAAGATGTTTACGATACCCTAATTAGGTTTCCTGTCTCCGATGTAAAAATTAAGTTGTCTGAATTATTAAAAGAGGGTATAGACCCCCATAGGGTTCACCAATCGTCTCTGATATCTTTTTGCCCAGACCAATTTCCTGTTTTCCCAGAATTCGTCTCCTGGTGCGCCGAAAATTATTCCCGGGAAGAAAGAGTCGTTTTGAACAGCCAGAAAACCAGAGCCATTTGCAAAATCAAGCCAGCCGAATTGATTAGAGCCCTGGAAGTAGATTTGCCCCAAACCCTAGACCCTGAGGTTTTTTCTGAGGTTTCAATTATTGAAAATTTTCATCATGCTTCTCAAAGTGATAGGGAAATGTTTTTGTCGACGTGTCTCAGACCAGAGACTAGTATTTCAGAACTTCCTTACCCTTTAGATATCAATCTTTTTAATGAAAATACTCAGTTGGTCTTGACACTGTTGGCCGTAGTTTTAGGGTTAGATACGGATTTGTATATAAATGAGTTTCAATTGAGTTTATTGTACAGAATAAGTATAGTCCAGTCGGGAATTGACGAAAGTCAAATTCCCCGACTAAATTTTGAAACATTCATAGCAGAAAGGATTCATGACCAGATGGTCAATTTTTCCACGCACAAACATTTCAGGTTTCAGGCCTTTTTAATGAGAATGATTATGGTATCCAGTCAGGAAGAATTACAGTTCCCAGAGATTTTTTTCACAACTCCACTGGAAAATAATATGTTCAACTTTATCAACTACATGCTCTCAGCGATTTTTAGGATGATTTTCGGGAAAAATCTGCCTAGAGTACTGCCGGAAATGCAGGTATCAATGCAATTGAATACAGAATATGCTACATGGGATTGGTTTTTATCAAAAGATAGTACTGTGGTCAGATTGTATGGATTCAAACATAAACCATATGTGTTACCAGCATTCCTCACTTTGAGGATTTTTTCCTTGGAATTCTTAAGACAGAAGTTAATTGTAGAAGATAACAATTTTTTAGTTCACAGACAAGCAACGGACATTAAATACCCTTTCACATTAGGTCCGTTCACAATAAAGAATAAGAACGCTGCTGTATATATAGAGAAGTTGTTAAAAGACATGAATTTTGAGACAGATGCAGCTATGGAATATGACCCATTAAATATCATATCCAAACGAAGAATTGAGCATCGTATCAAGGCTCTGAATCATCAAATTGTTGAAGGGATGGCAGACAAAGCCAACTGGCTCGAATACAAAGAAGAAATTACTCCGGACACGTCCGACAAAGAAATGTCATTGGTAGAAGCAACGGCAGAGCCAGAAAGCGAAATAAATACTGCACTAGTGGGGTCCAAAAGACCTATACAGGACATTATGATCATTGATGATGAAGAGACTGAAAAAGGAAAAAGATTGAAAACCGATGAGTCACAAGAATTGACAACAATTTCAGAAGAAGCAAAAGCGACAGAAGATGAAATACCAGAAGTTACAGTGAAGGAATACGACATTGAAGAAACCCCTGTAGGGGGTGATGTAAATAGGCCCAGGAATATCATGGACGTATTTGATGAGCATAGTAAAAATAAACAGGAATCTGCGAAACAAACAATTCAATTGTTTCCGAAGGTCAGGAATATATCTAATAATGAGGTGAGCTTATTTACCAGCAGAAACATCAAAGAAAATTCTTTGAAATTTTCAGTTGTGACAAAAAACAAGATCTCAGAGATGAAGGTAGACTTGTCAAAAGTAAATGCCCCTGATAAAATTTTGTTACATAGACAAACTGGAGAAGTCATATACTCAGACTATTTGGGGGCCATATTGAGAGCAGACAAACTGAAAAATTCAGTAGACAAATTAAATAATCAGTTGAGACAGGAAAAGGCGGAGAATAAGTCTCGACAACAGCAAATTAAGAAATTGCAAACAGATTTGACTAATAAAGATGGAGATGCAGCCACAAAACTGCTCAAGGAGAAGGAAGATGTGATTTTAACATTGAGACGAAAATTAAAAATCCCAGACACTGTACTTATTCAAGGGCGCAGAATTGACAGCATTAGAAAAAGAGAAAGAAGAACTATCTAACGAAGTCAAGGATGTCACTGCTAAAATGTTAAATCTTTCTGACGACAAGGATTATTGGGAAAAAGAGAGGTTCATTTTAGAAGAACAGTTGGCAACAGCAAGAAAACAATTAGCAAAGAATAGTCAGCAGCAAGTGCAGACAGGCTCAGAGGAGGATAAGACCGGTGTAGATGGAATTTTACAGGCAATGTCACAAATAAGTTTAAAAGATAATGAAATCAAATTGTTAAATACAGAAGTACAGAAATTGAAAGAAGAAAATGAAGTAAAAGAGAAAGAAATAAAAACTTTGCAGGCAAAAAATCAGGAATTGAGCAATAATAATAAAGGACTAGCAGCTCATGTAACAGGGCAAGCTGCTATGCAGGGGTGTAAACATATGGTGTGGGACCAGATCATTAAAGAGGTTGAAAAGCTTAGGCCATATCTGGATTATATAAGAGTTAAAGAAAAGGTAGCCAAAGATGCCCTCGAAAGTTGCCGGGAAGTCAGGGAGAGCCTAAATAGAAAGCCAAAAGAAATAGCCCAGAGAGCTATAACATTTTTAAACAGTTTATCTGAGGCAGACCTGACAGCCATGAGTATAACGAACAGAATTTATGTCATCACTTGGGCCAGAAGGATCTTGGGAAAATACTCACATGTCGAAAATGTCGAGGCCAAAGCAGGAGAAATAAGGAAAGAAATAATCCAGTTCAAAAAGCAATTTGAAAAGTTAGTGAGTAAGGGATTCCCAGCTTTCTGGAACGAAGAGAGTGAATTAATTCCTCCAAATGAATATAAAAGATTACTGTTTGATATCAGGATGGATCACCGAAATTTCCAGCAGCTAGATCACATGCTCACAGGAAAAATTTTAATGGAGAAAATGTCAGGGGAATTTGAGATTTTAAATATGCTAATTTCAACTTGTGCAAACCTTCTTCCTATTTCTTATGCAGGTCATATCGAGATGCGAGTCTTGGTGAAAGAAATGACCAGTTATGACTTACCCACGGTTGACCAGTGGAATTATGTGGAGAAGTACGGAAAGACCAAATATTCTGTTCATACCTAGATGCACTTGAAACTCTTGCCATGTGGCGAAAGGATGATATCCAAAAGGTTTTGCCAAGTGGCAAAAAGACATTTTTATTTTTAATTTGTAATATTATTTGAAAGACAGTGATGGGTTGCTCGAAGACAGTTATCTTTTAGTTAAACATTTTTAATGATTAATTAGAAGAAGCAGTTATGTGGAACTTCTTCTAAAAATTTTGTATAAAAACAATGGAGGTCATTGTTGAAAGAGTTGGAAAATTTTTGAGAAACAAGTATGTTTTGAAGTATCTTTTGAGAAATAAAAGCAGTACAGTGATGGTACCTATCTTTTGATATCAGAGATTCATGAGTTAATCAGTTTTGCAGTCTGTTATTCTCCTTATCTTTATATGTGCATGTTTACCTTCTTCGTTATATCTCCCATAGTGTTTTTCTTCCATATTTAAATGAGCACTTGAAATAACTTGAGATTCATGCTGGTTATGCCTCATTTTATTTGCATTTAAATATCCATTATATTCTCCAAAGTTGACAATAGATTCATCCTGGATAAATGCCTATTGTTGATGGAATGTCTTTATTTCTTTCTATGTCACCTGAAAAATCAAATTGACTGTAATATGATTACTATCTTGCCTCTGTGTAAATCTGTATGGTGAAAGTCCCTTACTGGTTTATTATACATTTGAAAGCTTCGACTCCATGCCCAATGTTTCTTGTTTACCTTTTCGACCAGAAAATATTTTTTGAGAAATTTCAAGAGAACCTTTGAATATTTTAGCCTTCACATATATATCAAGAGAGAGCCCTCTCTGGTAGAGAAAATGGCTAGTTCTTCTACCTAAAGCTTGGTTTGAAATAGGTTACCTTAGGTCTTATTTTCTTACAACCGGAATAAAATCTAAGTGCTAACATTTTGGCGCCGCTGCCGGGGAACGAAAGTGAAATTTTCCCTGGGAGAAACGACAAAGAAAGCTCAAATTTCTTGGGCAAGGAAGTTTGAAACAAGTTGGTTGTAGATATTGCCCTGGCGACTTCACTTGTGACAGTTTTCATAAGTTTTGAGAGTAATTTAAGAAAGACATTGTGGCTACAAGAAGAAATCCCGGTTCGCAGTTCTTTTCAGGCGTGGACAATCCAGAAAAGCTCCTCAAGACAAAGAAAGGCAAAGGCAAGACGAAAGAAGGTATTTCTCAGTTTTTGAATATATTTCCTTCTTTACAAGAACATCTGTTTGAGGAAGAAAATATTGGTTCAAGTGAAAATATTTTGCTTAGAACTAAGTCATATTCTGATTTGAAAGAAACAAAAGTTGATCCACAAAGTTTGTGGGACTATTCTTTAAAATCTGTTTGGGAAGATTTACAAAGATCTGGGAGGAAAGAACCTAAAATATCCAAAGCCCAAAGAATACCTGTACAGGGTAATAGACAACAGGCGACGGTTGTTGCACCTTATAATCCACCACCCATGGCTGCCATATTTGCTCCTTTGGTTTTGCCAGCAGTTTTACATGATTTGCCTCAAAATTATGCACAGAGAATCTTTACTTTTGATAATGAGGGAAATTATACAGCATAGCAACATGTTGATAATTTCAGTGATTTTATCGATTTAGAAGAAGTGGATTATGATGATGCTAAAATGAGGTTGTTTGCTCAAAGCTTAAGGGGCGAAGTAAAAAAATGGTTTAGAGCTTTAGCCGCTGGATCTATTGCAAATTATGAGGCCTTTACAACCCTTTTTATCGAAAGGTGGGAAGATCAGAAAAATCCTTCACAGGTATTGACCCAGTACAACAATCTGAAAAGGGGAGGTTTTGAGTCAGTTCAGGAGTTCTCTGCCAGATTTATGAAAGTCTACAATTCAATCCCTACAGATATAAAACCTCCAGTGGGAGCAGCCAAGTTACATTATGCAGATGCTTTTGAAGGTGATTTCTCATGCACATTAAGAGAAAGAAGATCTACTACTTTGGCAATAATGATGAAAGATGCAGTAGAAGTTGAGGCTAATATGATGGCTTCTGGAAAAATGAGGCATAGAGATATGGATAGAAAGAAAATTAGAGAAGATAATCAAAATGCAGCTTCTTCTTCTTCTTCCTCTACAGACGTAAAATTCGAAGCAATGATGAAGACTATGGAAAAGTTGTTAGAAAGATTAGTAGTGGATAACAAAGCTCCAAATAAAGAACAAGCAGAACCTCAAATTAGAAACCCGAATTTTAGAAGGCCTTTTGTTCCAGCTGCAAGGCCGAGAGAACAGCGAAATCCAAGAAATGAAGAAGAAGATCAAATCCGACCTCCTTTTCCTGAAAATTATATTGCTGGGGAAGCTGAAGCCGAGATACCTGAAGGAGATATCCACCACTGCGGCAGTTCTGATCCAGAAGTGTATTTGACTAAACAAGAGCATGATATGTTCATGGCAGAGGGAGAATGTTGTAGTTTGGAGATAGGAAGTGATCAATACCAGATTGGTTATCAAAATGCCATAAACGATCTTCAAAGAAAGATAAATCTGAGGAACCGAGATGTTGTAATTGACAAAGGGAAAGAACCAATGGGCAAGTCAAAAAGAAATGCTGATAAAACTTCTACTAGTCAGTCTGAACCACAAACTAAAAGAAAAGAAAATGAAGATGTGCCCAAGGTAATTCCAGATAGCAAGAAAGATTCGATGAAGGAAAGTGATAAAAATTTGGTTCCTTTCAACATACAGAATGAAATGTCAAAAGTCAAGATTTCAGTACCCTTTAATGAAATACTGAAGAACAAGGAATACAAGGAACAAATTTTCAAGATGATGCAGGTAGAAAATCGGGTGGAAATAGATACTGTGGAATTAGATGATGATAATCCTAATATCTGTTTAGGATCAAGAATGGAAGACAATAGTTTGGAAGAAGTTTCTCCCTTCTATGTGAATTTGGATATTCATGATAAAGTGGTACATAACTGTATGTTGGATTCTGGAGCTTCTCATAATTTGATGCCCAAACTTGTAGTAGAATCTTTGGGATTGGAAATTACAAGACCATATGATGACTTATTTTCTTTCGATTCAAGGAAAGTTAAATGTTTAGGGTTGATAAAAGATTTGACAGTCAATCTTAGTAAAATACCAGCCAAAGGTATTCTTATGGATGTGGTGGTTGCTGATATTCCTGCAAAGTTTGGTATGTTATTGTCCAGGTCATGGGCCTCAAAGTTAAAGGGAACTCTACAACTGGATATGTCTTTTGCTACTATTCCGGTGTTGGGAGTACACAGAAGATTGTAAACTGAAAAGAGAGCTGCTTATTTGGTAAGTGATCTAAAAGAGCCTGAGAAACATGCCGTATATGCATTAGACACCGATTTGGGTTCTTGCATTTTGTACAATGATGTTGAATCTAAAGAAAAGATTGATTTAATTGAACCTAAAGAAAATGAGAAGGAAAGATTGTTAAGAGAAAAGATCAGAAGAGAAGGTACTTGGACGATGCACTTTGATGGGGCTAGAAGCAGAGAAGGAGCTGGAGCAGGAGTATGGATAATTACACCTGACAGAGAATTTCTAATGTTTTCATACCAATTGAATTTTGAATGTACCAACAATGTTGCAGAATATGAGGCTTTAATTCTGGGATTGAATGTGTTAAAGGATTTGAAAGCAAAAAAGATTGAGATATTTGGAGATTCTGAATTGGTTATAAATCAGGTAAAAGCTATTTATCAGACCAAACACCCTAAAATGAGGTCCTATAGGAATGAAGTGTGGGATCTACTGGAAAAAAATTTCGATGAACATGATGTTATCTCAATTCCCCGAGTTAGCAACACTGTAGCAGATTCTTTAGCCACTGCAGGAGCTGCGTTTAAAACTCCCATCTTTTCTAAAAAGGAATATAATATCGAAGTCATACATAGACCATCTATTCCAGACAATGTCAAACATTGGTAGGTCTTTGAAGATGACCAACAGATCAAACGTTTTTTGGAAATGACAGATGAGTTCAATTACAGGTCTATTGATGCAGAAGGTGATGAGATGGGTCCAGATGAAGTGGATTCTCCGGAGGAAACAGAAAAATTCAAGCAAAGGATTGGAGGTAAGGATATTATTCAGCTGAAGAATAATGTTATCCCTAGAGGTTTAATTCCTTTAGAAAAATTATTTGATAAAAATGATGTGGTAAAAAATCCAAAGATTGAACCAAAACCTGAAGATGTAAAAGATTACAATTTAGGGTCTGAAAAGGATCCCAAATTGGTAAAACTTTCAAAGAAATTACCAAGAAAAGATGAAGACAAAAGTGTGGAAATAATGAAAAGGTTTTCAGATGTTTTTGCTTGGAGCTATGAGGATTTGAAAGAATATGATATTTTTGTTATACAGCACACAATTCCAATCAAACCAGATGAAAAGCCTTTTAAGCAGAAATTAAGAAGAATAAATCCCAAGCTACTGCCAGTCATAGAAAAAGAGGTGAGGAAGTTGTTTGACGCTAAGATAATTGTGTCTCTGAGGTTTTCCAAGTGGTTAGCCAATTTAGTACCCGTAAGAAAAAAGAATGGAGAAATAAGGCTGTGTGTGGATTTTAGAAACTTGAACAGAGCTTCTTTGAAAGATAATTATCCACTCCCTAAAATGGACCAGGTTTTACTGCAGGTTGTGGGAGCCGAAAGAATTTCCATGTTAGATGGTTTTTCGGGTTATAATCAAATCAAAGTTCATCCAGAAGATCAAGAAAAAACTGCTTTTACTACTCCTTGGGGAACGTTTATGTACGCCAAAATGCCATTTGGTCTAATGAATGCAGGCGCAACATTTCAGAGAGCTATGGATATTGCATTTGCAGATGAAAGGGAAAAAATTGTGGTGGTATACATGGATGATATCACTGTTTATTCAAAGAACGCTGCTGATCACTGGAAGCATCTGGAAAGAGTCTTCATAAAATGTAGAAGGTTTGGGATTTCATTAAATCCAAAGAAATCACATTTTTGCATGGAAGAGGGAAGGTTATTGGGACACATCATATCTAAAGAAGGAATTAAGATCGATCCGGAGAGAGTATCTACGATACAAAAGGTAGGAATCCCTAGGAGTAAGAAAGAGATTCAGTCATTCATAGGAAGGGTAAACTGGTTGAGGAGGTTCATTCCCAGTTTTGCTGAAATTTTGAGAAATATAACTGAAATGTTGAGAAAAGATAGAGAAATTAAATGGAATGAAGAAGCAAGAAAATCCTTTGACAACATTAAAAAATCATTGACTGAAGCACCGGTATTAATTAGTCCAGATTACACAAGGGATTTCATTATGTTTACTTATGCATCGGAACACACAGTGGCTGGGGTATTGTTGCAGAAGAATCAAGAAGGTATAGAACAGCCTATTGCATTTTTAAGTAAGATTTTGAGAGATGCAGAATTAAAATACAACATCATGGAAAAACAAGCTTATGCTTTGGTGAAAGCATTGAAAGATTTCAGGATATATATTTTGCATTCTCATACAATAGCACATGTTCCGTCAGCAGCAGTAAAAGACATTCTTACGTAACCAGATCCTGAAGGGAAAAGAGCAAAATGGATAGCAGTATTGCTGGAATATGACTTGGACATTAAACCCACCAAATTGATAAAAGGTCAAGGTTTAGCTAAAATGATGACAGAAACAAATTGGGATTCCCTCAGTATAAATTTTCTAGCTGAAACTTCAACCGAGAATGTTCCAAAGTCACCGATAATTGAAGATTTCTCTTTATCCCCCTGGTACTCAGATATCGTATATGTCTTACAGAATCTCCAAGCACCTGCAGACATGGAAAAAACTAGGGCAAGGTCAGTAAAACTGAAAGCAGCAAAGTTTTGCATATTGGATGGGAATTTGTTTTGGAAAGATCCAGGAGGAATATTGTTAAATTGTCTTTTAGAGAATGAGGCACAGCATATTATGGTGGAATTTCACAAGGGTATGTGTGGAGGACATCATTCATGGAAGGCTACAGTAAACAAAATTCTTAGAGCTGGTTTTTACTAGCCCAGCATGTACTCCGATGTGTATAAAGAAATAACAAAATGTCATGAATGTCAAATTTTCGATGGAAAAAGAGAATTATTGCCATTTCCATTGAAACCCATTTCAGTCGAAGCACCTTTTCAACAGTGGGGGTTAGATTTTATTGGTGAAATTAACCCGAATTCTTCAGGACAACACAAGTGGATTTTGACTGCTACTGACTACTCCACAAAATGGATAGAGGCCATCCCAACCAGAAATGCTACAGAGACGGTGATTATGAACTTTCTGGAAGAAAATATTTTGTCCAGGTTTGGTTGTCCTAAAAGGATAGTGACAGATAATGCTCCAGCGTTCAAGTCAAAAAAGATGATAAATTTCTGTCATAAATACCACATACATCTGAATCACTCAACAGCTTATTATCCACAAGGAAATGGATTAGCCGAATCTTCAAATAAAAGTTTAGTGAGAATCATAAAGAAGTTGCTAGAAGATAATAAGAGGGCTTGGCACACTAAACTGAAATATGCTCTATGGGCAGACAGAATCAGTACAAAAAGAGCAATTGGCACTTCCTCTTTTCAGTTGGTATATGGTACAGAAGTAGTTTTTCCTGTTTCTTTAGGATTGCCAGTCATGAAATTGTTACAAGAAGTTGATGAAGAACCAAATCATATGCAAAGAAGAATAAATCAAATGATAGAGTTGCATGAAGTCAGAGAAAAAGCATATAACAAGACTCAAATGCATCAAGAAAAAATGAAAAAAACTTTTGATAGGAAAGTTAAGGAAAGGGATTTTCAAATAAATGATTTGGTTTGAAGTGGGATTCCAGGAAAGAAGAGCACCATGGAAAATTTGAGCATTTATGGAAAGGTCCATATATCATTGCAGGATGCAAAGGAGAAAATGCATTTATCTTAAAAAATTGCAATGGAGAATTTTATCCTGGAGGGCCAGTAAATGGGAGACACCTCAAACATTATTTGTCCTAACAAATAGAAGTGAAAGAAAGTTCCTGTACAGTGTAAATGTTCAAAAAAAAAAAAAAAAAAAAGGGGTTCGAATGCGGCCCAATGGATCAGGCACTTGGTCTACGATGTTCTTTGCTACCTCGCAGGGAGGATAGCATCCCCAGTTGGAGCCAGTTGTTGACACCAGGTCTGAGGAAACCTAAAATTTTTGCTAAAAGGTCCTAAGAGAAAAAATCATCACCAAAAGGGTTGAATTGAAGGTTTTTGTATAAAAGTATAGAAGAAAAACCCATATTTATAAAGTCCGCCAGCAAATATATGTAAGGGGTAAACCCTAGTCAAGTTCCGTCGGCGGAGATATTATAGATCAAGATCAACGGTCAATATCAACCCCGCGTCGCCAATGTAATCGTCAACAAATGGTGGAGGGTGGTAGCGGACATAATACCACCAAGGCACGTGTCCGATATTCATTCATCCGCGCATGGATAAAGTGGTATCGGAAACCACTATAGCACCGCGCGGAACCACCCATTATGGAAATGTGGAAAGATACCTTACGTGGCAAGATGGGACCCAACACGTGGCGAACAGGGAAAGCTTGGTAGGGCCATGGCACGTGGCGTTATACTTTGTAAGGATCGGAGGGCTGATACATACCTAAATAAAATCAACGGCCAGCGTTTCATCCGCGGCCAGGAACATGCATACGGGACATAAGGAAAAGCGGTCGCAGAGAATAAACCACCATAACAGGTGTCAACAGGTGGTGTATCCGCGCGGGGAGCCAGCCGGGAAAGGAAACAGCCTTTTCGATCGCGGATACCACCGGTGGAATAAAGGGAGACGAGATCTGACGGCCCAAAACAAAGCCTCGAAGATCAACGGTTGGATATGACCCGCGTTCATAAAGGTGCAAGGAGGTTAATTTAAAAAGGCTTATATAAAAAGAAAGGGCTCCACTTAACGGCATTTTGCATGTGTCGTTATCCTGGAGAGCTCCGAAGACTGGTGGAAGCTGGCGATTGCGAAAGAAGGCGAAAGGCGAGCACTTACAGGTAGGGTCTGGTGACCTGTCGCACTTTTAAACGGAATTTTGTTTAAAAGAAACGTTTAAATGGAGACCGTGCAAGATATAGACGTTTTTAGGTCAAAAGATGCCCTAGAAGACAAAGATGAAGATGTTTACGATACCCTAATTAGGTTTCCTGTCTCCGATGTAAAAATTAAGTTGTCTGAATTATTAAAAGAGGGTATAGACCCCCATAGGGTTCACCAATCGTCTCTGATATCTTTTTTCCAAGACCAATTTCCTGTCTTCCCAGAATTCGTCTCCTGGTGCGCCGAAAATTATTCCCGGGAAGAAAGAGTCGTTTTGAACAGCCAGAAAACCAGAGCCATTTGCAAAATCAAGCCAGCCGAATTGATTAGAGCCCTGGAAGTAGATTTGCCCCAAACCCTAGACCCTGAGGTTTTTTCTGAGGTTTCAATTATTGAAATTTTCATCATGCTTCTCAGAGTGATAGGGAAATGTTTTTGTCGACGTGTCTCAGACCAGAGACTAGTATTTCGGAACTTCCTTACCCTTTAGATATCAATCTTTTTAATGAAAATACTCAGTTGGTCTTGACACTGTTGGCCGTAGTTTTAGGGTTAGATACGGATTTGTATATAAATGAGTTTCAATTGAGTTTATTGTACAGAATAAGTATAGTCCAGTCGGGAATTGACGAAAGTCAAATTGCCCGACTAAATTTTGAAACATTCATAGCAGAAAGGATTCATGACCAGATGGTCAATTTTTCCACGCACAGACATTTCAGGTTTCAGGCCTTTTTAATGAGAATGATTATGGTATCCAGTCAGGAAGAATTACAGTTCCCAGAGATTGTTTTCACAACTCCACTGGAAAATAATATGTTCAACTTTATCAACTACATGCTCTCAGCGATTTTTAGGATGATTTTCGGGAAAAATCTGCCTAGAGTACTACCGGAAATGCAGGTATCAATGCAATTGAATACAGAATATGCTACAGGGGATTGGTTTTTATCAAAAGATAGTACTGTGGTCAGATTGTATGGATTCAAACATAAACCATATGTGTTACCAGCATTCCTCACTTTGAGGATTTTTGCCTTGGAATTCTTAAGACAGAAGTTAATTGTAGAAGATAACAATTTTTTAGTTCACAGACAAGCAACGGACATTAAATACCCTTTCACATTAGGTCCGTTCACAATAAAGAATAAGAACGCTGCTGTATATATAGAGAAGTTGTTAAAAGACATGAATTTTGAGACAGATGCAGCTATGGAATATGACCCATTAAATATCATATCCAAACGAAGAATTGAGCATCGTATCAAGGCTCTGAATCATCAAATTGTTGAAGGGATGGCAGACAGAGCCAACTGGCTCGAATATAATGAAGAAATTACTCCGGACACGTCCGACAAATAAATGTCATTGGTAGAAGCAACGGCAGAGCCAGAAAGCGAAATAAATACTGCACTAGTGGGGTCCAAAAGACCTATACAGGACATTATGATCATTGATGATGAAGAGACTGAAAAAGGAAAAAGATTGAAAACCGATGAGTCACAAGAATTGACAACAATTTCAGAAGAAGCAAAAGTGACAGAAGATGAAATACCAGAAGTTACAGTGAAGGAATACGACATTGAAGAAACCCCTGTAGGGGGTGATGTAAATAGGCCCAGGAATATCATGGACGTATTTGATGAGCATAGTAAAAATAAACAGGAATCTGCGAAACAAGCAAGTCAATTGTTTCCGAAGGTCAGGAATATATCTAATAATGAGGTGAGCTTATTTACCAGCAGAAACATCAAAGAAAATTCTTTGAAATTTTCAGTTGTGACAAAAAACAAGATCTCAGAGATGAAGGTAGACTTGTCAAAAGTAAATGCCCCTGATAAAATTTTGTTACATAGACAAACTGGAGAAGTCATATACTCAGACTATTTGGGGGCCATATTGAGAGCAGACAAACTGAAAAATTCAGTAGACAAATTAAATAATCAGTTGAGACAGGAAAAGGCGGAGAATAAGTCTCGACAACAGCAAATTAAGAAATTGCAAACATATTTGACTAATAAAGATGGAGATGCAGCCACAAAACTGCTAAAGGAGAAGGAAGATGTGATTTTAACATTGAGACGAAAATTAAAAATCCCAGACACTGTACTTATTCAAGGCGCAGAATTGACAGCATTAGAAAAAGAGAAAGAAGAACTATCTAACGAAGTCAAGGATGTCACTGCTAAAATGTTAAAGCTTTTTGACAAAAAGGATTATTGGGAAAAAGAGAGGTTCATTTTAGAAGAACAATTGGCAACAGCAAGAAAACAATTAGCAGAGAATAGTCAGCAGCAAGTGCAGACAGGCTCAGAGGAGGATAAGACCGGTGTAGATGGAATTTTACAGGCAATGTCACAAATAAGTTTGAAAGATAATGAAATCAAATTGTTAAAGACAGAAGTACAGAAATTGAAAGAAGAAAATGAAGTAAAAGAGAAAGAAATAAAAACTTTGCAGGCAAAAAATCAGGAATTGAGCAATAATAATAAAGGACTAGCAGCTCATGTAACAGGGCAAGCTGCTATGCAGGGGTGTAAACATATGGTGTGGGACCAGATCATTAAAGAGGTTGAAAAGCTTAGGCCATATCTGGATTATATAAGAGTTAAAGAAAAGGTAGCCAAAGATGCCCTCGAAAGTTGCCGGGCAGTCAGGGAGAGCCTAAATAGAAAGCCAAAAGAAATAGCCCAGAGAGCTATAACATTTTTAAACAGTTTATCTGAGGCAGACCTGACAGCCATGAGTATAACGAACAGAATTTCTGTCATCACTTGGGCCAGAAGGATCTTGGGCAAATACTCACATGTCGAAAATGTCGAGGCCAAAGCAGGAGAAATAAGGAAAGAAATAATCCAGTTCAAAAAGAAATTTGAAAAGTTAGTGAGTAAGGGATTCCCAGCTTTCTGGAATGAAGAGAGTGAATTAATTCCTCCAAATGAATATAAAAGATTACTGTTTGATATCAGGATGGATCATCGAAATTTCCAGCAGCTAGATCACATGCTCACAGGAAAAAATTTAATGGAGAAAATGTCAGGGGAATTTGAAATTTTAAATATGCTAATTTCAACTTGTGCAAACCTTCTTCCTATTTCTTATGCAGGTCATATCGAGATGCGAGTCTTGGTGAAAGAAATGACCAGTTATGACTTACCCACGGTTGACCAGTGGAATTATGTGGAGAAGTACGGAAAGACCAAATATTCTGTTCATACCTAGATGCACTTGAAACTCTTGCCATGTGGCGAAAGGATGATATCCAAAAGTTTTTGCCAAGTGGCAAAAAGACATTTTTATTTTTAATTTGTAATATTATTTGAAAGACAGTTATGGGTTGCTCGAAGACAGTTATCTTTTAGTTAAACATTTTTAATGATTAATTAGAAGAAGCAGTTATGTGGAACTTCTTCTAAAAATTTTGTATAAAAACAATGGAGGTCATTGTTGAAAGAGTTGGAAAATTTTTGAGAAACAAGTATGTTTTGAAGTATCTTTTGAGAAATAAAAGCAGTACAGTGATGGTACCTATCTTTTGATATCAGAGATTCATGAGTTAATCAGTTTTGCAGTCTGTTATTCTCCTTATCTTTATATGTGCATGTTTACCTTCTTCGTTATATCTCCCATAGTGTTTTTCTTCCATATTTAAATGAGCACTTGAAATAACTTGAGATTCATGCTGGTTATGCCTCATTTTATTTGCATTTAAATATCCATTATATTCTCCAAAGTTGACAATAGATTCATCCTGGATAGATGCCTGTTGTTGATGGAATGTCTTTATTTCTTTCTATGTCACCTGAAAAATCAAATTGACTGTAATATGATTACTATCTTGCCTCTGTGTAAATCTGTATGGTGAAAGTCCCTTACTGGTTTATTATACATTTGAAAGCTTCGACTCCATGCCCAATGTTTCTTGTTTACCTTTTCGACCAGAAAAATATTTTTTGAGAAATTTCAAGAGAACCTTTGAATATTTTAGCCTTCACATATATATCAAGAGAGAGCCCTCTCTGGTAGAGAAAATGGCTAGTTCTTCTACCTAAAGCTTGGTTTGAAATAGGTTACCTTATGTCTTATTTTCTTACAACCGGAATAAAATCTAAGTGCTAACAATGGGCAAGGGTTTAATCAATCCCGAAAGGAGTGTCGGTTCCCCCTTGTTGACTTGGAAAGTATCATCGTTAGCCACCATCTGTTGAATTGTCATTTTTAGTCCCGGCCAAAAGAAGTTACATTGTTCCTAGTCATACATTTTGCAGAACCCAGAGTGCCCTGTTGATGAAGAAGCATGGAGTTCATAGAAGAGATAGCCCTGTTGAACATATTGCAACCAATTTGGAACAAGCAGAGAAAGAGCTGTAAGAGAAACTGGGTTATCAATTGTGCGAGAAGGAGCATCTTCCACCATATTGTCCTTACCCTTATTGTAAGTGATCACATAGGGATAACCCATTGCAGGTGTGTTGGGGAGGAGACCCATTGTTCCAGAAAATTTTTCAGACTAGGGAGATCAGTCTTGATGCGGAAATAATTTCCTAATAGGTATGGCTGCCACTTCTGTACTGCATGCAAAATAGCCATCATTTCCTGCTGAGAGGTAGATGTGGATACATTCTTACTGGAAAGGTCTCTTGAAGGCAGCAAGCTCATTGGTTCAACAAAGATACCTGCATATCTATCCAAGGGAGTAGTGGAGACTGTTGATGGGTGCATCTGAATGGAATTAAGCTGAGCGATGACACCATGTGAATTCTTCTTAAGGATTTTTTCTAGGCGATGTGAACTGATGATGCAGAGAGACCCTGGTTGTAAGCCCCTAAATTTTTGTTGTGCCCCATTGATTTTAAACTGCATCCAAAGTTCAGCAAAATCCCATAAGATGGGGCCAAGTGTGCGTAACCATTGAACGCCCAAAACCACATCACATCCGCCTAAGGGCAAGGCAAACATGTCAGAGCATAGGTTATAATCTTCCATAGAGATACGCACATTGTGACACTTCCCCTTGCAAGGTAAGGCGCCGACATTGGCAACCATGACTTCAAAGTTGGAGCAAGGATGGACAAAACAATCAGCCTGTTTGGCAATTCGAGGGTCAATGAAGTTATGAGTGCTACCAGAATCAATGAGTATGGTAAGAGGGAGCTTCTTGAAGTATCCCCTAACCCGCATTGTTTGTGGGGTGGTGACACCGGTTACAGCATGGAGAGAGATCTCGGGTGGGTCGTCCTGAGATGGGGTGTCAACAGGCGGGTGTTGCATGTCGACCGGATCATCTACTGTATCTGTAGCTTCTTCACCAAGTTCTAAGGCAGGCGGAGAATCCACATCCAAGAGATAGAGCTTTTGTTGAACACATCTATGTCTCCGAGTGAATTTCTCATCACAATTATAGCAAAGCCCTTTTTCTCGGCGTGCCTGCATTTCTATTTCAGACAAATGCTTGATAGGAGTTGGTTGAGGAGCAGGCGTGATGGGAAGTCGTTGGGAACCCATATTTCTTAAGGGAACAAAGGTGGGTTTGGAGCGTTTTTGAGCTGCGATATTGTCCTCGGCCAACTTAGCCAACCCTAGGACTTCCATCCTTGTGTTGGGACAAAACATTTTGACCTCTGAGCGGATTTCATCCTTGAGACCACTGATAAAACAACTCCTGTAGAATTCATCAGACAATCATTCTGTGTGATTGGCTAGTTTCTCAAATTCCATCTGATACTCTCTCACTGTGCCAGTTTGGTGAAGTTTAGTGAGTGCTCGTGTGAAGTCGTCAAAAGCACTAGGACCAAATCGTGGCAAAATGAGTTGGCAAAAATCTGTCCAGTTTGGCTCGGGATGAGCTTTGATGTACCAACGGTACCATTGAAGGGATTCCTGTTCCAAATGAAAGGATGCAAGTGGAACTTTATGAACATCAAAAGTATTATGCAGAATGAAATATTGTTCTGCTTGGTATATCCATCCAGTCGGACCAGTACCATTGAAGCGAGGAAAATCAAGCTTCAGCCCATGAAAATTGCTAGAAGCAGAGAACCCGGTGGCTGCAAAAGATTATGGTTGTCTGGTATTGTTCATGGCTGAATGCTGCAGATGGAGGCTGAGAAATTTTTCATCCAGATCTTGGAGTTTGGTTTGGATGGCTGCCAGTGCTTCCTCCATGGTGTGTGCTCCTGCACAGGTGACAACCATAACCAGGTTTTTTTTTTTTTTTTTTTTTGACTGGGTAGGAAAACAAAAAACAGGAACTACTTCAGTAAGGGAAAAGTTGGATTTGGGAAAAAATCAGAAGGATAATTGGGGTTTGACTAGGTTTTGGACACTGTTGGATAGACAGAGAAGCAAAAATGAGGATTTCAGAAGCGGGGTGTGTAAAATCTCAATCACAGCAGGACCTAGCTACTGTGGATTCCTCACTAGTGAAAGATTGCACAACATTTGCAAGAATAGCATAAAAATTGTAAATGAATGAAGAACAATACACATCAAATTGGTGAATAATGTCAATATTATTAACTGTCCAACCTTAACATAGGTTAAGAACACCCATATATACAAATCTGGAAGAATTCAAATCCATCTGGAGTGTTCACACTGATCTAGCTTAGAAATAGCTCAAACCCCCCTAGGTTGACCAAAATATCCCAAACCATCCCAAACTGGTTCGAATCAGCTGTGTGAATGCTAGGAATGACTGGACAGGCCCATGTGACCTCACACATGTGAAGAAACTGGTTGGTTAGAGGTTTGGTAGCTAAAATTGGCCAAAATTATGACAAAGTTGGAAAGATTGTCCACAAACTGAGCAAATGCGCCCTAGGTAGAAGAGAAGCATGCTGAATGCATTAAATGACCTGAGGAGGGCGCTCTAGGCATGCTGAATGCATTAATTTCCCTGGGGAGCGCTCCACATAGCTGGTTTGACTCAGCACTTTTTCACATTGCTAACTAGTTCAAGATAGTTTGACCATTTAGTAGCTAACCAACTTAGGGATGTAATAATTAATCACTTGGGCACTAATTAACCATCATTAATAAATGATTAATGTACATAGGTGTAAAAATGTTCTAACACCCCCCCTTAAGCTAGACTTAGTGAAATATCAAAAATTAAGGCCTTGGCAACTAGGCTCAAGTCACCTTTTACATCATGAAAATTTATTTGTCCATGTAACCAAGGTAAGGAGGAAAACCACATGGGAAATAAAACCTCCCCTCTAAAATGGACATGTGGCATATATCAAAATACACCAATCATCACCATGCATCACTCACCCCAAGCAAAGATCTAAGGTGAGTGAAGGTCTTCTCGGTAAAACACTTGGTGAAGATATCAGCAGTTTGCTCACTGGATGGGCAATACTGCAATGCTATGATCCGGTCATGCACCAAACCCCGAATGTAATGCATGTGTATCTCTATGTGCTTGGTCCTCTGTCTCTGTACTGGATCGGTAGAAATCTTGATTGTACTTTGATTATCACACCAAAGAATAGTGGGTGAATCAAAGACAATCCCGAACTCTGCAAGAATACCTTGCAGCCAAACACATTGTGTGGCTGCATTGACTGCTCCCCTGTACTCGGCCTCAGCTGAAGATAAGGAAATAGTGCTTTGTTTCTTGCTTGACCAGCATATAGGTCCATGTGCAAGCATAAAAACATAACCGGAAGTTGATTTCCGATCGATACAATCACCGGCCCAATCAGAATCTGTAAATCCTACTAGTTCAAGGGATGAACCAGCAGCATAATGGATACCAAAGGTCTTAGTACCCTGAACATAATGAAGGATCCTCTTGGCTGCCTTCCAATGGATCTCATGAGGCTCTTGCATGTGCCTTGCAACAGCCCCAACAGCATAAGACAAATCTGGTCGAGAGTGTGTAAGATACAACAAACTCCCAACTAGTTGTCTATACAGTGAACTGTCAACTAGTGGTGAAGAACCCCATTCTGTAAGCTTAACTCCTGAAAGAAATGGAAATTTTGCAGACTTACATTCAGCCATCTTAAATTTCTGCAGAAAATCTGAAGCATAGCTTGACTGACATACAGAAATTCCATTCACAGATTGATCAATCTCCAAACCCAGAAATTGTTTTAGCAATCCTAGATCGGTCATTGAGAATGCACTGTGCAATGCTCTCTTAACTGAGTCAAGTTCTTTGGTGCAGCTACCAGTGATCAAAAGATCATCAACATACAGTACAATAATCAATATCAGATCACTAACATGCTGCATATACACATTTGGATCAGACTTACACCTCTCAAACCCCAAAGATAGCAGAAAATTGTCCATTTTTGCATACCATGCTCTAGGAGCTTGCTTGAGCCCATAGAGTGACTTGTTCAACCTGCAAACAAGTGTATGATCAGAAATAAAACCTTCAGGCTGCTGCATATATATCTCCTCATTCAGATCCCCATGAAGAAAGGCACTTTTTACATCCATGTGATGAATCTACCATCGCTTGGAAGCCCCAATGGACAAAACTAGTCTTACGGAGTCCATCTTTGCCATCGGTGCAAATGTTTCTGTATAGTCCACTCCTTGGACCTGAGAGTAACCCTTAGCCACCAACCTGGCCTTATACTTCAGATCAGAGCAATCAGATCCAATTTTGGTTCTATAAATCCACTTGCATTGCACTAGTTTCCTCTTGGGAGGAAGAGGGACCAAATCCCAAGTTTTGTTCTCATGGAGTGAGTTCATCTCCTCTTGCATGGCTGATTTCCATCTTGGGTCTGTACATGCTTCTGAATATGACATTGGATCAGATCCAACCATCAAATAACATGCCTCACTCAGATCAGAATTATCACATGCAAAGGAATTGTGAAATTGAGATCTAGTTTTCCTAGCATCTTGGGGATCTCCCACAAGCTCTCCGGCACTTTGAATTGTTTTCTCTGCCCACTTGGGCCTTGAAGGGGGGATATGTTCAGAATCCATATCAACATCATCTTCAGCAATATCAGAATCAGAAATATCAGAGAAATAATCACTACTTACTTCATCATCAAGACGAGGAAATGAGCATTCCCCATCACCTTGTTCACTAGCTTGCAAGAATTCTTCCTCTTCGAATTTGACACTTCTTTCAATGAAGGTTTTGTGAGTGGATGGATCAAAGAGCTTGTAGCCCTTGGAATCCTCTGCATACCCAACCATGATTGACTCCTTGCTTTGGGGCTGCAATGCCTTTCTCTTCTCCGGTGGAATTCTGGCCCAAGCCCTTGAGCCAAAAATTCTGAAATGTGAGACATTGGGCTTGTGGCCCATCCATGCTTCAAATGGAGTGATTCCTTGCAAAGCTTTGTGTGGTGCTCTGTTCTGAACATATGCTGCACAATTCATAGCTTCAGCCCACAATTTGGGAGACAAATCCCTTGCTTGCAACATGCAAGTTGCCATCTCTTTCAGTGCTCTATTTTTGCGCTCTGCAACACCATTTTGCTGTGGTGTGTAGGGCATTGAGTGTTGCATCTGAATGCCATGCTCTTGACAGAGCTGCTGCAAATTGTTATTGACATACTCTATGCCATTATCAGTCCTCAAAACCTTCATGGCCTTCCCACTGAAGTTCTCAACCATGCTCTTAAAAATTTTGAAACATTCAAAGACTTCAGATTTTTGCTTAAGGAAAAATAACCAGCAGTACCTTGAGTAGTCATCGATGAAGGTGAGCACATATTTGCTGCAGCCATAGGAGGGTGTGGGGAGTGTCCCTATCAGATCAGAATGCACTATTCCAAGTGGTTGATCAGCCCTCCTTGCCTTCCCTTTGTCATACTTCTTTTCAGGATGCTTCCCAATCATGCAACCCTTGCATGTTCCACTTGAAAAACTGATTTGTAGCAGCCCTTCTACCATCTTTTCTTTGCTCAAAACTTGAAGATATCTGTAGTTTAGGTGCCCATACCTTTGATGCCATAGCTTGCTGGTCTCATTCCCATGTGACAGAAGCACACTTGATGAAGAGAATTCGAGGAAGTGGGAGAACTTGTACATCTTCATGTCATGGTCTGCAACACCCTTTGCAACAATTTTCCCGGTGGAAACTTCTGATATCTCCACATCATCCTGAGTGAAGACCACCTTCTTTGCTGCTCCAGTATGTGTCATTTGATATACAGAGAGCAAGTTTGCTGCAAGATTTGGCACATACAGCACATTGGAGAAGAAGCCATTCTCCATAGAGATTTTCCCAATGCCATGAGCAGGGATTTCTGAGTCATCTCCCATTCGAATGGAGAGGCCACTGTAGGGTGCAAGTTCAGAAAACGAGTCTCTTGAGGAAGCCATGTGCCTTGAGGCACCTGAATCAATGATGAACAAAGGGGAATGAGATGAACTAGCCACCAAAGCATGGCAACTCTCCTTGTCTTCATAAACGCACTCCTTCTTCTTGGAACTTTCAGGAAGAGGAATATTATTTTTCTGTAGGAGATGGGTCATGGTGTCTATGGTTTTCTTCATGCATGAGCTCTCTGGATGAAAACCTCTTTGACAGTAGCTACATTTTGTCTTCTCAGCCTTCTTTCCTTTGTTCTTGACAGGATTCGAAACCCCCTCAGAGGATTTGGGCCTCTCATCCTTCCTCTTCTTCTCTTGAGGTTTCGACCCCTTGGGTTTTTGCTTGCCTCTTCCACATTTCGAATCTCCAGCTGCAAGAACTTGATCTTTTTGCTTGATGGAGCCCATCAAGACCAGCTTGTCTTGCTCTTGAGTTAGCATCTCCATGAAGTCAGCCAAAGATGGCATCTTCCAACCTCCAACTGTGAGCCTTGTGGAGTTGAAGTAAGACACAAAAACTGAGTATTCAGAACCCAATTTGGAGAGAATGGACAACACCAACTGTTCTTCTTTCTTCTCTATGCCACATTGTCTGATCTGCAAGACCAAGTTCTTGAACTTGGTGAAGAAGTCCTGGATGGAATCGAAATTCCCTGGGCTCAGTGAGACAAGCTCATTTTCGAGCTGGTGGCCTCTCATCTCATCAGTCTTTCCAAACAGTGTCTCAAGCTTGAGCCACACTTCATTTGGAGTTGCTAGACTTTCTACATGAAACAGGAGGTCTCTCGAAATGCTGAGACAAAGGAGGCCAAATGCCTCATCCATTCTGTTAAAAAACTTGGATTTCTCCACAGCTGAGTTTGGCTCAACCTCAGTGCCCATCGTAATTCTGTAGAGACCCTTAGATCTCAGCAAAATCACCATTTCTGCCTTCCAATCGAAATAGTTGAAGGGAGTGAGCACGTTTGGGTGAGATGGCTCCATTCTCCTCTGCTGCAATTCGCACTTGCTGACAATGTTGGTCTTCAATACCTGCAAACAACTCTCAAATCACTCAGGAGGGATCTACACTAACAGATTCGAACCCTGTATGGATAGTGGGTGCATTCGGGAGAGCATCACACCTGAGAGGAGCCACTAGATTTCTCCAGTAAGCTCAAGGCAATGGCCTCAGGAATTATGTGGTTTCTCCACTGCTTCTGGCAATCCACTACAACAGTCTTGCTGGTTCGAATTCTAGCTCCAAGAGCTCTGATACCATGTAAAATCTCAATCACAGCAGGACCTAGCTACTGTGGATTCCTCACTAGTGAAATATTGCACAACATTTGCAAGAATAGCATAAAAATTGTAAATGAATGAAGAACAATACACATCAAATTGGTGAATAATGTCAATATTATTAACTGTCCAACCTTAACATAGGTTAAGAACACCCATATATACAAATCTGGAAGAATTCGAATCCATCTGGAGTGTTCACACTGATCTAGCTTAGAAATAGCTCAAACCCCCCTAGGTTGACCAAAATATCCCAAACCATCCCAAACTGGTTCGAATCAGTTGTGTGAATGCTAGGAATGACTGGACAGGCCCATGTGACCTCACAGATGTGAAGAAACTGGTTGGTTAGAGGTTTGGTAGCTAAAATTGGCCAAAATTATGACAAAGTTGGAAAGATTGTCCACAAACTGAGCAAATGCGCCCTAGGTAGAAGAGAAGCATGCTGAATGCATTAAATGACCTGAGGAGGGCGCTCTAGGCATGCTGAATGCATTAATTGCCCTGGGGAGCGCTCCACATAGCTGGTTTGACTCAGCACTTGTTCACATTGCTAACTAGTTCAAGATAGTTTGACCATTTAGTAGCTAACCAACTTAGGGATGTAATAATTAATCACTTGGGCACTAATTAACCATCATTAATAAATGATTAATGTACATAGGTGTAAAAATGTTCTAACAGGGTGAAAGAATGGGAAAATTGGCAGAGGGGAACAAAGAAGCAAAATTCAGAAAGGAACTCTGTGGTAAAATTTGAAGGTGATTGGGTGAAATCTGAGGAAGTTATGGCAAACCCTAAAAATAGGCAAATGTGAGATTTCGGGCTGTAGAAAGGGGAATTGAGGATAGGGTCCTCAGGAATGAAATATGCAAAATGGAATGACAGGGGTTCCCTGAAAATTTCAAGGGAAACAGAGGTAAAACAAGGGAGATATGGAGGAAAAACTGAAATTTTTTTTTTTTTTTTTTTTTTTTTTAGACTGGGGTGGCTACGGCTCGGATTTTTTTTTTTTTTACAGACTAGAGCGGCTACGGCTCAGAAGCAATCTGGAATAACGCCGAACGGTTGGATCTGGAACGGCTTGCAAAATGGATCTGAAACGGCGCAGCAGTGATCGACAATAGTTCAGCTGAAAGTAGATATGGACCCCAGGTATGTGCGGCTTCCTAACAGTTCAGGGTTTTCACTCGGCCACCAATGGTGTCTGACGGCTTGCGTATTGGGGCAGTACCCCTCACTCCACAGCTCAGGTAAAACTGATAACCACTTTGCCACAAACGACAGCTCTTGGTTTACCTCATGGGTGGGAACTAGTCAATCAAGTAGGGGTCGTTGCCCTTTTCGCTGGCAGGTCCTCTCAATGGGCCAGCTACTTTGGGGTTCCTGTGGTACTCCTCACAATGATTTTTAGGGCTTATGCCCAAGTACTTCCCACAGTTAAGCGGATAGGGATTATTCCCAAATCCGAACCTGCAACAGAAAAAATTTGGGCAGAAATTCCACCCAATGTTCAAAAACCGGATCTATATTGCTCAGAATCTCTATTATAGCATGTTTCCGGAACTGGAACAACCACTCTGCTTCTACTATTGAAAGCGGAATAGAAATCGGGGCACTCGGTCAAAAGATTTTCTCGCCGCAATTTCCGCGGCCGTCACCGAAATTCTAAAAAGTTGTTGATTTTAAATTCGCGATATCTCCACTTTTAGAACTCCAAATGAGATGATTTTTTTTTTGAAACTGCGTATTTTTGAAAGAAGAATTCAGATATGCAATCGGTTTCTTCTGATTTTGTGCAAAAAGTTTCAGAAATTGATCTGAAAGTCGTCGCCCAAAAAAAGAAAAAAAAATTCCCACTTGTGCCAAGGAAAGTGCTCTAATACCAGATGTGATGTACCTGCAATAATTAATTAATGCAAATACACAAGATATCAGAAATAATAGAACATAATCGCTTTTATATTGATCATGGGCCACTTCGAGGGGGCAACCTCCTTTGAGCAAGCTCAATACAATTAACTTCACGGTGCCTTCAATGACCTCAACACACACTTATATACTAAGTCTATGCCCAATACTATGAGTCAAAACCATGGGACATATAATACTACAGGATGACTTACAAAGCATATGCGTCCAATACTATGGGTCAATACTATGGGCTAATATAAACTACGGATCAACAAATACTACGGGACGACTTACAAAGCATATGCGTCCAACAACAATATACTAACATAGTAAAGAGAAGGGTTGACATAGGTTCCTAACAATCTCTAAGGAAGTTATTGGGGGTTTTCACCTTTATGGTTTTCCCCAAGTAAACTTTGTGTCTCTTGTGTGCTGGCATTATTGTGTCCATGATTGATATGCTGTAGATATGTTGTACATGTTGTTCTCTCAGTCAATATCCTAGATCAGATTGAATTAAATTCTGAAAAATTAACATGGTATCAGAGCTAGCTTGAAAGAAGGCATGGTATGGCATGTATGACACTTGTTGCACTTGCAATGCTAGAGCTTGATATAGCAAAAACCAGTCATCGTAGAACGTTTGCTATAAATCCATTTTGGAGACATTTTTGGATCTGAAACTTTTACAGGTCAAAGACCAGATCCCCATGTACCTTGTATCCAAAGGGAAACTTCTAATTCATTGTACTTTGTGTTTTATGATTTGTACAATATAGGGTTTCTGCCTCTTCCAGATCTTAGTCATAAACAGGTGACCTAGGAAAAAAGGTCATAACTTGGGCTAGGAAGCTCCAAATTAAATTTCATAAAACATGGCAGGTAGTGCACGGACTATACTATCTCTAATAACTTTTTTAGAGGCCGAAAATGAACCAGTGACATGTGGCACTCTGTACAAGTTTTCTCTCTTGTTTTATCCCATAAACAGTTCACGTTGCGACACTTGGTATAACTCTCTCTCAGAGAATCCAATTGAGTTCAGACCTATAAGGTTGGAAATATGACAGGTCATGCTACCACAGGTAGAAGTTTTAGACCCTATGGATTCGTAATTTCGGAGTTACACCAGAAACAATCAGGTGCATATTTCTGTCAAAACATAATTGGATTTTGAGCACCTTCCTTCATGGGTCCTGGTATTAGGGTTTCGGAGAAAGTTGGAATTTTTGTAATCGGAGACCACAGCAGAATGCTACTCATCAAAATCAAAATTTAGAGACCAAGATCAGATTTTTTGGTTGGGCAAAAGGTCGGGTTTGATCAGACCCTGGTTCAGGACTTTGATTGGAAAAGTGGAAAATTAGGGCTTCTGCAAAAATGGAAATTTTTGAAATCTGTGACCACGGTTGGAAGCTCCTCACAAAAATAGAAGCTTAGAGCTTTGGATCGAACCTGTTGATTGGGAAGAAGGGTGGGATTTATCAAACCCTAGTTCGGGGTCATGTCTAGTGAATCCGGAAGTTTCAAAGGCAATTTTGAGGGGTGAAACTTTGCAGTTTTCAAATTCTGAGTATACCGGCTTGATTAGCTCATCAAGGCGCATCTGTCTATCCTTTCAGAAGTTTAAAATTCAAAGTTTTAATTTTAGGGTTTCTTTAACAAACCCTTATCCAGCTCCAGATCCAGTTCCTGCAAATCAAGTGGATTGGGTTAATCCTAGAAGAGAATGGATTGGTCACCTGCATAAGTGAAGAAGTTCTTGTTTCAGAGGAAGATGAGGCTAAGGCCTTACATAAGAAGATTACAAGAAATCTCGACAGGTATGAATTACAGGTATGTTTCGAATTATGTTCATGGTTAAGTTTATGATATGTTTGTCTTCATATCATTACGGTTAGTACAATATTGATTAATTACTAGACTTGTCGTATCACCTTAATAAAATTATGAATACATTCATTGATTAAGGTTTTGACACTTATGATTGTACTAATGCATTGTGATGTTGTATGAGGTTTATGTTGTTCGCTAACATGAAAGGTACACCAAGAAAGACAAATCATGTTCTACTTCAAGAACATATGATCATAGTGACATGAAGACAAAGATTCATCCATTGTCATGGATCACATAGAATATCTACTTACGAGGTATGTATAACTTGGTTCTACAATGGTTAGCTTATGAGACATGCACGTTACTAGCACAAGTCATTGAAGAGAACCAGAAGACATCATACAGGTATGTTAGACATAACTAGCTAACATAGTAATCCAGGTATGTTTTTCCTATATCAAGTTAGAATCTTACCTTGTGTTAGGATCCCTTATATAAGTATACTTGGTATGATTGGTTATGTTTATTCATAAAGTTAGAAATGTAAGTAATCAAGGGTTTATGCATATTATGTCTCTTATCTTGATTGATGATTTGACTAACCAGAAGAGTCCTATGATCAAATAAGAATATGCATGAGTAAAAAGAAGTCTTCCCTGAAACCTTGAATACTAATGTCTATTATTTGTGTTTGAAATGATCATGACTATACATGTTTAACATTATTGTGTTTTGATAATATCAAGATTATACTAATGAATGTGTGATTATGTATGAGACCTCGAGGATAACACAATGATGATACTAATAAGCATGCATAGTGATTAAGGATGGATATAAGTTCAAGGACAGGTAATCCAGGAAGCAAAGATCAAGAGGGAGCACACTTCAGTAGTTTCTGCAATGATGCAAATATTCAGAGGGAGTTGACCACTTCTCACAATCCACATCAGAATGGAGTTATAGAAAGGAAGCAAAGACTGAGAGGGAGTCAACCCAACAAACAAACAAAGATAAGTATTTGAATTATCATTTCTTGCATATTTGATTGTTTAAATAATACTGTTCAATAATGTATATACTGATGTTCCTAGAATTAGGTTGTGCATAGTTGCATTGATGAACAGTATACTACTAATATACATGGGTAAGTGGCCTATGGCACTGTACAACATTCCATTACTGCTTATCTAAAATGAAACCTATTTGTTGAAATGTTGGGAGTTGTGCACACTCTTAACAATGTTCTGGTAGATATTGGAAGGCATCTAGAAAGTTACGGGATATGGATAAATGTTTTATTGAAGCATTGGCAAAGATAATTGCATGACTGTATGACATATTTATTTATGTGTAAGAATTTGTTCTGAAAACTATGATATGTTTTCTAATCATGCAATTTAACTTATTTTGTAGGAAAGATCGTATACCATCACCTACAAAAGAAGGACTACAACATTTGTTCAAAAACAAAGTTATCTATTGAAGATATTAAAAATATTGAAGTTCCCAGGATTCGGGAAGAATGCCATGATCGAGGAGTACCATTCGATCATGAAGAATGATGGTTGGGATGCAATCCCAAGACCTGAAGGGAAATATGATGTGACTTCCAAATGGATCTATAAGATCAAGCATGCTGCAAATGGTAGCATAGAGAAATACAAAGTGAGATGTGTAGCTCATGGCTTCTCCCAGAAAGAGGAATTGATTATGAAGAGACTTTTGTCCCTATAGCCAGATACACTTCCATTAGTACTTGCTCTGACTGCAGTGATAAAATGGAAGATAAACCAAATGGATTTCAAGACAACTTTATTGACTGGTGTAGTCGAAGAGGAAGTGTATGTGGAGCAGCCACTCGGGTTTGAGTCATATATGTGCAGAACTTGGTATGGTAGGATAGACAGCTTTTTATCCAGTTTGGACTTTACCAAGAGTAAAGCGGATTCCAACCTTTACTACAAGGTTGAGGAAGGCAATCCAGTGATACTACTTTTGTATGCGGATAACCTCTTTGTTACAGGTGAGGATAGATTGATTGCCGACACACAGCGGAAGCTTGCTACCGAGTTCGAGATGAAGGACTTGGGGATGATGCACTACTTTCTAGGTATTGTTGATGTATATGTAACTTCGGAATGTATTCCATCTATGTATTTCATATATATTTATTGTACCCTTATAAGAGATGTGTTATTCCTCTATAAGAAAGTGTTGTCATGTGGATTGACAAGTGTCGCAAGTGTGTGTACTTGCCGATGGGTTATTAGACCACCATGTGTGGGGTCGGCCCTAAAATATATCTTATATTGTGGATGTATCTAGATAGACAAGTCGGGCCCATAAGGTCACTAGGAAAACAGGTTAAGTATAAATAGAGATCGAGAGATCTCTATTTGGATCATTCGGAAAGGCACACTTCTCTCACTCAGAAAGTGGCACACTAGTGAGGAGGAGGATCATCTTCTCTAGGAGACTATCTCAAGTGTATTTTGGTTGTATTTTGGTTTAGCCATTGCTCTCTCTATCTCTGAGGAAGTTGTGGGGTTTTTCACCTTAGGGTTTTTCCCACGGAAACTCTATGTCTCTTGTCTCTCATGCTTTTGATTCTTGTGATGCTTATCATGCTTATTTTGATTGTTATGCATTGATATACTGTATATGTTATTCTCTCAGTAAAGATCCAAGATTATTGTGAATTAATGCTCAAATTTTAACAGGTATGGAGGTGTGGCAGAGTGCAGATGGAATCTTCCTTGGACAAAGGAAGTATGCAGTAGAGATCCTGAAGAGGTTCAGGATGATGGACGGCAAGGCCATGGCCACACCTATGGCATTGAACCTAAAGCTTCTGTGTAATGCTTCATCTGATCCGGTTGATGTCACTTTGTATCATCGGATGATTGGGTCCTTGATGTACCTGACGAACATGAGAATAGATATTTTCTTTGCGGTGAACACATTGAGCTAGTTCCTGACGGATCCCAGAGGTGTTCACCTGTTGTTGTAAAGCATATTCTGAGGTACCTGGAGGGTACAGTTGATTATGGGCTCAAGTATGATGCGAATCAAAAGTTTAACCTACAAGGTTATGTTGATTCAGATTGGCCAGGCAGTGCTGCAAATAGGAAGAGCACTTTTGGGTGCTACTTCAGTATGGGATCAGGTGTGATCTCTTGGTTTAGCTGGAAGCAGTCCTACATAGCACTGAGTGTAGCCGAAGCAGAGTATGTTGCAACTTGTTCGGCTAGTTGTGTGGAGATATGGCTTAGGAAGCTATTGTCTGAGTTATTTGATCTCTCGCTGGAGGCTACTGGTATCTTTTGTGACAACCAGAGTTGTGTGAAGATGTCTGAGAACCCGGTGTTCCACAACAGGTCGAAACACATAGAGATCAAATATCACTATATTAGGGATGTGGTACAGAGAGGAGCAATGAAGCTTCTGTATGTTGCGACGGATGAGCAAATTGCAGATGTGCTGACGAAGCCACTAGCCAGAGTGAAGTTCGAGTACTTTAGAGAGAGGCTTGGTGTTCTTCAAATTGATGACACTTCGAGGAAGAAGTGATGGAGACATTTTCTGAAGCAATTCCAAGCATGTTGGAAGGAGTATCCTTCACATGGTTGTGGATGTAAGCGTTGGATGATGAGCATCAGGATGATGCTCCAGTTACTGCTCTGTATATGTATATGCATCATGTTGGATGCTTGATATGATCAGTTGGATCATTTATGTATGTATGGATCATGTTGGATGTTGGATATGATCAGTTGGATCATTTATGTATGTATGCATCATGTTGGATGCTAGATATGATCAGTTGGATCATGTGTATGTATTTGTATATGTATTGGTGGATACATTGTATGATCAGGTAGATCATGTATGTTGTTATGTATCAGGTATGATCAGGTGGATCATGTATTTGTATATGTATCAGGTGGATACATTGTATGATCAGGTAGATCATGTATGATGATATGTATCAGGAAGATACTGTGTATGCATCAGGTGGATGCATTGTATGATCAGGATGATCATGGGTACATTAAGATGATGTATGGTGAGTATCAGGTTGATACTCTATGGTTGTGGATAGGTTGTGCATATAAGCATATAATAGTGCCCTGGGAGGTTTGCAGATTCTCTTGCTAAGTTTTTTCCCTGGCATATAATAGCTCCTTGGGAGATCTGGAAAATGCTCTTTCGAGGTTTTTCTTTGGGAGGACATATAATAGCACCCTGGGAGGTTTGCAGATTCTCTTGCTAGGTTTTGTCACTAGCATATAATACCTCCCTAGGAGATCTGGAAAACGCTCTTTCGAGGTTTTGTCCTATGGCATGTAAGTAGACCTGGGAGATCTGGACAGGATGAAAAAGGCCTCAGATGCTCTTTCGAGGCATTTCCATGACCACATGTAATAATTTCTAGAGATCTGGACAGGATGAAAAAGGCCTCAAATGCTCTTTAGGGTTCTTGCTTGAAAAGACACTCTTTTAAGGTTTTGTGGTGGGAATCACATGTAATAAGTCCTGGAGATCTGGATAGGATGAAAAAGGCCTCAGATGCTCTTTAGGGTTCTTGCTAGTCAAGAGACTCTTTTAATGTTTTATGATAGTCACATGTAATAGCTCCTTGGGAGATCCGATAGGTTGGCCTGTGTGCCCGTAATCAGTCCTGGGATGCTCTTGCGAGGTTTTGTGACGCATGTAATAAGTCCTAAGGATTCCACAGTATGGCCAGTGATGATGAAGACCTGCAGATGGTGGGCCTACATCCAGTATAAAAAAGGACTGGCTCTATAGAACTTCCTATGATGAGTAGATTCAGATATTGATTGAGATAGCAGCAGCAGGGACGATGACGATGACTCGATGACGATTATCCAGTGACGATGAGCCAGAGAAGAAGATTGTGCTAGAAGATCTGTGTCGAGAAATACCTTCCTAGTTAAGAGGGAGTGTTGATGTATATGTAACTTCGGAATGTATTTCGTATATGTATATTGTACTCCTATAGAGATGGTATTATTCCTCTATACAGAAGTGTTTGTATTCCTATAGACATGTTATTATTCCTCTATATGGAAGTGTCGTCATTTATATTGTAAGTGTCGTAACTTATACTTGATGGGTTATTAGACCACGTTGTTGGGGTCGGCCCTATATAATTCATGTGGGTCGAAGGATTATTAGACTACCCTATTGGGGGTCGGCCATGTGGGTCAAAGGGTTATTAGACGACCCTATTGGGTGTCGGCCCAGTCAGCATTATGTTATGTGGTTAAGTTAAGGCCGACCTAGTAAAGGTTATTAGGCAAGTCAATTCAAGTATAAATAGAGTGCGGGAGGCACTCTATTTGATCATTCTATTCTCACACACACTCTTTGGAGAGTGGTGCACTTGTGGAGGAGGAGAAGCTGCTGCTAGGAGATGTCTATCTCTTATGCTTGGGTTGTATCATTTCTCTATCTATCTCTGAGGAAGTTATTGGGGTTTTTAACCTTTATGGTTTTCCCCAAGTGAACTATGTGTCTCTTGTGTGCTTGCATTATTGTTTCCATGATTGATATGCTGTAGATATGTTGTACATGTTGTTCTCTCAGTCAAGATCCTAGATCAGATTGAAGTAAATTCTGAAAAATTAACATAATGCACTACTTTCTTGGCCTTGAGATCTGGAAAAGAAAAGATGAAATTTTTCTATATCAAGGGAGTACATTGTGGATATATTGCACAGGTTGGGCATGATAGATTGCAAATCTTTGACTACACCGATGGTTTCCAATTAGAGGAAACTTCATGAGTTCTCTAGATCAAATCCATTAGATCCCACTTTGTATAGATATCTTATGGGCTCGTTAATGTACTTGATACATTGGAGGCATGATATATGTTATGCCGTGAGCATTCTGAGCCAATTTATGTCTAATCTGAGACACAGACACTAGACATCTATTAAGCATGTGCTTAGGTACCTTCGCAGTAAAATTTCATATGGAATCAGATATGCATCCAGTGGAGGAGTCATGTTACTTGGTTATATAGACTGATATTGGGGAGGAAGCATTATGGACTGTAAGAGTACATATGTCTACTATTATACCCTAATATCAGCTATGATATCTAAATCCAGCAAGAATCAGGGCTCTGTATCCCATAGCACTATAGAAGTAGAATACATAGTTTCTATTGTTGCCTACCGAGAAGGAGTGTGGCTCAAAAACCTACTTGCAGGGTTGTTCAGTGAAAAGATTTAGCCTACAGTTATTAGGTGTGACAATCAGAGTTGCATCAAGATTTCTAAAAACCTAATGTTTCATGACAAGTCAAAGCACATTGAAATGAAGTATCATTTAATCTGAGACATGGTCCAAAAAGGTACAATCAAACTTCAGTACATTGCTACTGATGCTTAGATTGTAGATGTGTTAAAAAATCATCTACCTCTGACAAAGTTCAGGTACTTCCGAGACAAGCTTGGTATGGAAGATAATGCCTCCCTTGCTGACTAAATATATAGCATCACGATAAATTCTCCAAACCAATATTTTGTAGCCAAGATTGATCCTCCCGTATAGAGGTGATCACTTTGATTGCCTTCCATGTAAAGGTTATTCCTCCCGTATAGAGGTAAGTGATCAAAGTAATTATGTTGTAAAGTCTCATTCGGAAAGGCTCCATACTTGTGTGTGTCAAGTCATGATTCTCATGTGAACCTTCTGTATAAAGGTATCCATGGGATGGACCTCCGTATAGAGGTGGACCTTCCATATAGAGGTCATGCTTTACTTTTTAAAAGCATTTAATGTTGTGTGATGTATTATTAAATATGATCACTAGTTGCTATTAAGTCTCCTTTAGAGATTGATCATCTCTACAGTGAATTACTTTAGCATATGGGCATTTGGTCCGAAATAATATAATATGATCACAACATCCGAGAATTCTTCTTAGTATAATCTAATGTGATGGACAATTAAATTTACCACATATTGACCATGCAGTAAGAGATAAAGAAATAAAAAATAAATCATAGAGATCAAGAGAATTCGAAATTTTCCATGCAAACACTTCAACTAATTAAAGAGAAATCGTATTGTTAAAGCTTTAGTGAAGTATCAATGTAAGCCCCAAACAATGCTTCAGTTAAAGATATGCCTCATTTAACTAAAGAACTCATAGTGGTCACTTCAAATAAATCAATCAACATGATTTCAGTTAACTAAGTGTTAAATAAGAAGGACTAGTTAACTAAATTTTTTTCACTTTAGTTAAACTAAAAGGAGACACTTTAGTAAATCAAGGAGAACTCGAATTGATGACTACAGTGATGTTATCAAGAATCAGTTAAAGAGATTTAACTAAGTGACAACAAAGAATATCTAGTTAACTAAGTGACAACACGTAAGTTAGCCACCTAACTAAGTAGGAAATATTTCAATTAAGAGGTGAGTTCATCCTAAGTGATAACTCAGTTAGATAAAGCACCGCATGAGAAGTGGGGCGCACTTCTGCACACAAGATTGATACATCTAGTTTGAGGGCGAATTCATCTTGAAGTTAGAAGATAAAAATAGAAGAGAAGAATGTATAAATATGTTATGCGGGATTGATGAATCCAATGTGAAGAGAATTCTCTTATCCTTTGAAGGCAAGGCACTTCTCTTTGTGTTCAAGATATTATTATTGAAGGCAATGAACTTATCTAATTTATTTCTCTTCTCTATTGCTTATGTATATTCACCAAGATTTTTTGGTGATCTCTTATCTTCCGAAAGCAATCTACTATGTTGTAAAAGAAATCATTATCTGCTATCCATTATATTATACTGAGAAGAATTGTTGGGGGTTTTTCTCTCATAGTTTTGAGGATTTTCCCCAGGGTATATCTTGTGTTATGGATGTACGAATTTCATGTGATTTGTGGCGTCCCCTCCCATCATGCCAGCATGGGAGAGAACATCACTCAACTTTCAAACATCTAGCCCCATATCCCATAAATAAAAATTCATTCATTCACAGCAAAGGACATGTACATATGCATATTGTAATTGAACACAGTGGAATTGAAATCATGTTTAATATCTAACATACATTCAACATTTTCATGATATCCATTGAATAAATACATTGCATAATTTAAACACATGAGGGTACTTATCTTCAACAAAGTAGTCCCGAGCAACCAGCTATGCAACTGTAACGTTCCACCCAACCATCGGCCAATTGTGCTTATCAATCTCTTGATACAACTGCCACCCCCAACCTGGTCATGATTTCTACAAGGAACAAGGGAACAACAGACTCACACATAGCCAAGCATGCACCAAAATGAGCCAATCCAATCTACAATTGGGTTTATCAGGCTACTAGGAGATGGAAAAGGAAGAATTGTTAAGCTAGTGAGCTCAAGCACAGAACCATGGATACCTCTACAATATCTATCTAACTTGGCACCCACAATACCTACACACCCAACACAAGGAAGTATTCTCTTCACTGCTACACAATCCCTCAAGCAATACCTTCCTTTCTAGTGCTCTCAGGATGTGCATAGAAAAGTAGCGAAAGCCCTCTTGATATTTCTGAGAGGTTACTCCCTTCACTAGGTTTATCAAGCCAATTCTGTCCACTACCACTCCAAATCTCTTTCTCACAAGTTCAAACCAAAATAGGGATGCACATCACAAAAAAAGTATAAGTGTTGGGAATGAAGAAACGTTTTTACAGTGAGATGCCCAAAGATGCGGTTTCTACCAGTTTCAGAAATTATGGGCAGCCAAAAACGAAAATGGATGATGAGGAACAACCCTGGGAATCCAAATCCATTTTCAGAAAAACGTCCATGGACATTCTGGGGCAAAAACGACCTCCATAACAGCCCCAAATTGTGTTCCTCCTCTCCCGGCCACTGTGCAAAACAGAAACGACTTCCTATGCATGGAAAATGCAGGAAAAATGGTGAAAAACGTGATGGGAAAAGCCCAGCTAGCTCAGACTGCGTGAGAGGGAAAAGGCCATGGGTGAAAGATGGTTTTGGGCACCATTTCATGGGTGTTTTCTTGCCCAAGAAGCAAAAATATGAAATTCCCAGCTTGATGGCTTGCCCATGCACAAAATTGGCTGCCATACCTCTTCATTCCCAAGGCATTAACTGCCTCAACCAACTCTTGGAAGACTTTAATGATTGGGTGCATAAGCCAAAATGGGTAGTTGGTGGTTTATGGGTTTTCTCATTGACACATGGGTTAGCACCATTGGCTCAAGTGTTTGAATAATTTCCCTCCCTATTCCTTATAAAAATCATGCCCCCATCTCTTTGTTGCATTGCATAGCTAGTTGTGGGTATTTCATTAAAATTCGTATTTGCATGATGTATTAATTTACATTGTGCATGCCCAGCACAAGAACCATATGCACCCATTTTAATTGTTGATACATAAAACGATAAATCAATGGCGGGGCCTTGGCCTTGAGCTCTTGACCATGATTAAATAACGATATTTACATCATTTACAATTTTAATGCAATAGGGTCAAAATCGGGATATTACATTCCCCTCCCCCTTACATTAGCACTGTCCTCAGTGCTCATCAAAATTGAACAAAAATGGATATGCCACTCTCATGGCATCCTCCAGCTCCCATGTAGCCTCATCGGGACTGTAGTGCCTCCATTGCACCTTTACCTGGCCGATGGCTCGGTTCCAGAGCAATGTTACCCTCTTGTCTAGGATGCGCAATGGATCGGTTTGGAACTCTCCCTCGGGTTCCACTTGGATCACGTCCCAATTAATCACATGGTTAGGATCATGTACATATTTCTTAAGCAAAGAGACATGAAAAACATTATGATCTCTAGTGCTAGCAGGCAATGCAAGTCTATATGCTACTGGCCCTATTCTCTCAAGCACTTCAAATGGCCCACAATATCTAGGTGATAGCTTGGCACAACCCCCAAGCTTCAGGGAACTCTTCCTTGGATTCACTCTAAGATACACATGATCCCCAACACTAAATTCCCTATGCACTCTAAGCTTATCTACATAGCTTTTTCGTCTATTATGGACTGCTTTTAAATTCTGTCTGATCTTTGAAATCTCTTGTTCCATTTCCTCAAGCAATTCCGACCCAAGTACAATTCTGTTCACTGGATTATCCCAAGCCACTGGTGTCCTACACCTTCTTCCGTACAAAGCCTCATATGGACTTATTCCCAATGATGCTTGTTTCCCATTATTATATGCAAACACTACCAAGTGTAGATAATCCTCCCACTTGGATGGTTTGTCCATAACATACATGCAAATCATGTCTTCAAGCACCTAATTTACTCTTTTTATTTTCCCATCTGTTTGACGATGGTATGCAGTACTAAAGTTCAACTGTGTACCCAAATCTGCAAAGAGACCTTTCCAAAAATTGGAAGTGAACTTGGTATCCCTATCAGAAATTATTGCCTTAGCCAATCCATGTAATCTGAAAATTTCCTTCATGAAAATATTTGCAATGGCATTGGCTTTATGTGTGGACTTAACCGGTATAAAATGTGTTGCCTTTGTTAACTTGTCCACCACCACCATGATGGAATCATGTTGTCTCACCGTCATTGGCAAACCTGTAATAAAATCCATGGAAATTACTTCTCATTTCCATTATGGAATTGAAAATGGATGCAATAAACCTGCTGGGTGTTGGTGTTCAACCTTCACCTGCTGACATTTCATGCACCTAGCAATGTATTCAGCGATGTCCTTCTTCATCCCTGGCCAGAAATAATATTTTCTTGCTGTAGCAATTGTTTTCTGATATCCTGGGTGACTAGAGTATGGAGCTCTATTGATTTCATCCATAACAATCATCCTCAAATCTGCCACATTTGGAATATAGGCTCTATTCTTATAAGTAAGAAGTCCATCTTCCTCCAAATGATAGCCTTCATACTTCTTTTCAAAGTCTTGTTGCTGCAACTTGCCCTTTATCTGCACATACACTTCATCTTCAACCATGTGGTTAACAATCTACTGCCTCAAATCTGGTTGGCAAGTGCTAAGGGCTGCCACATGCATTTCCTGTACTTTCGTGTTGAGTGCTTCAGCTACCTTATTTTCTTTCCCTTTTATGTGTTTGATCTCAAAATCAAATTCACACAAAAATTCCAACCATCTAGCTTGCCTAGCATTTAAAGTTGGCTGATCAAACAAGTATTTCAGACCACAATGGTCTGTCCTTAACTCAAATTTCCTTCCCATTAAGTAATGCCTCCACATCTTTACAGCATGTACTATGGCTGCAAGTTCTAAATCATGCGTAGCATAGTTTTTCTCGTGCTCCTTCAGCTTCCTTGACTCATAGCATACCACGTGGTTTTCTTGCATAAGAACTCCTCCAAGTCCTTGGTTGCATGCATCGGTACACACCACAAGGTCTTTTTCTGGGTCTACAATTTTCAAAATTGGTGCACTCGTAAGAAGATTCTTCAACCGTTGGAAACTTTCCTCACATCTTGGTGACCATTCAAACTTTATTCCCTTCTTTTGCAAAGAAGTGATCGGGTTTGTGACCTTGGAGAATCCTTCAATAAACCTCTTGTAGTAACTAGCAAGGCCCATAAAAGATCTCACATCTATCACATTCCTTGGGGTTGGCCAATTCATAATGGCTTCAATCTTCTCAGGGTCCACCAATATTCCTTTGTCTGAGATAATATGACCCAAATAATGAATTTTATCTTTATAAAAGTCACATTTGCTTAACTTTCCATACAGCTTATGCTCCCTTAGCAATTGCAATTTCATTCTCAAATTTTCTTCATGCTCTTCTTCATTCTTAGAATACATGAAAATGTTGTCTAGAAATACAAGAACGAACTTGTCCAAATACTTGCTAAAAACACTATTCATGAGACACATGAATGTAGCTGGTGCATTGGTGATACCAAATGGTACCACTACAAAATCATAGTGTCCATACCTTGTTCTAAAGGATGTCTTATGAATATCTTCCTCTTTGATTCTTACCTGATGATAACCTGACCTTAAGTCGATCTTTGAAAATACCTTTGCTCCTCTCATTTGATCAAAAAGGTCATCAATTCGGGGCAATGGGTATTTGTTCTTCACAGTGACCTTGTTCAACTACTTGTAGTCAATACATAACCTGAGTGTTCTATCTTTCTTTTTCACAAATAGAACAGGTGCTCCCCACGGGGACACACTTGGCCTGATATATTTATTTTCCAACAACTCTTGTAATTGCATTTTCAATTCTAGCAATTCCGGTGTACTCATCCTGTAGGGTGTCTTGGACACTGGTGCTGCTCCTGGCACAAGTTCAATTGTAAAATCAATGTCTCTCTTTGGAGAAAGTCTAGGAATCTCATCAAGAAAGACATCCCTGAATTCCTGCAATACGTGATAGTCCTCCAACTTAAGAGTTTCATTCTCTGTTGCCTCCAAAACATGGGCTGCATACAATTGACAACCTTTCCTACAGAACTTCTTCAACTGCATGGCTGAAACCTGCCTAACAGAAATCACCTTTGGAATTCCTTTTACAACCCTTGAGTTTCCTTCTTCGTCCATGCATTCAAAAGTTTTATTGTAGCAATCAAGTTTAACCCTGTGTGCTTCTAACCAATCCATTCCAATGAGGATATCATAGGAACCAAGTGGCAAAATATTCAGATTTGCATAAGTGAATAGCCTGTCCATCTCTAAGGGACACTTCTCTACAATTTCATTGACTTTTCTCTTGGTTCCAGTAGCGAGTTGAACTAACCATGATTTACTATGCTTTGACTTCTTAAAAGCACAAATCTCAACAATTTTAGGGGTGATATAACTGTGAGTAGATCCAAGATCAATCAAAATAGAAACATATTGCTTAGCAATCTTACCATCAACTTCAACAATAGTTGATTGATGATCTACCTGGCGGTCATCTAGTGCTGCATAGATTCTAGGAATTGTCCTCGCCACTTGACCCACAGTTTCAGCTCCTTGGATGTTGTGAACTTGATTTGCATTCCCATTCCGATGTGGGTAGTTCCTAAGCATGTGGTCTCCTCGACAACCCCAACATTCAAGTGGTTCTCTTGGCTCCTGTGGGTCTCTTGACTTGTCTCCCATCATCCTAGTTGTCTTAGTCACAACCTGTGATGGCTGCCTTTGCTGATTTCTGATATGAGGAGGTTTGAAACCTTTCTTCCTTTGGTCAAACTTCTCATTTTTCTTGTCCTTCCATGCCTTATGGAAATCAGGTTTGCTTTTTTTTTATCATAGAAATACTTGGCCTTCCTTATTGCCTCCTCTAGAGTTTGAGGCTCATCAAATTCAATTCTATCTTTATATGACTAAGGTAGCCCACTTAGAAAACGTTGAATTTTCACCTTATCATCTCGAATATACCTGACATACCTCAGCAGCTCCAAGATCTTGTTTGCATATTCATCCATGGTCAATTGTCCCAATATCAGCTCATGGAACTCTTTGATCTTGTCATCATAGTATCTGTCAGAGAGGTACTTCTGCTTGAAGTATTTCTTGAACTGCTTCCACACAATCTTTCTTTCATTGATCTTCTTCACTTGCCCGATATGTTCCCAGCATATAGATGCTCATCCATTCAAGTTGAAGATGGAGACCCTTGCCTTCATATTTCTAGAGTAGTCTTGGACTTGGAAATACTTTCTCATCCCAAGAATCCAAGCTTCAGCTTCTTGACCAGACTTTCCCTCTCCATCGAATGTAGGAGGTTTTTCCTTCTTAAATTCCCCATGTGAATTGTTCTTGTAATGCCTCTTCCTCTTATTCTTGCGAGATGAAGAGCTTGAACCTTCAATGGATCCTTCAGATTTAGATGATCTACTAGAAGGGATTTCTGGAGTATATGTTCTGTCTCTAGAAACTCTTCTTGAGCTATTAGTCCTCTTGCGGGAATTCCTCTTTGAACTACTGCCACTCCTTTCTGGATTTGATGTCTGATGCTCAAAGTTTATTTTCCTTTTCATATCTGTCAAACTCTGCAACATGGCTACATTTAACTGATTTTTTTCTTCCTGAGCTTTAATCATCCTTTCATTATATTCTCTACAGCTTTGCAATTCCACCCATAGGCTCCTCACGGTGGCTGCAATATCTGGGGGAGTCTCTCGATTTCTTCTCCCATTGGATTCTGTTTCAGCATTCTCAACATGTATATTTTCCCCCATGGCATCTGTCTCAAGCTCATAGGGATCCTGTGCATCATCCATGATGTTGATATTCTTGGCCCAACCAAGACTAGAACTTTCCAACTGCACTTATTTGGAATGTTGCTTTGATGTGACTATAATTCTGCAAAATGTGTTTATAAACACAACTATTAGCTGCATTATAATGCTATAAATTATTTGCATGTATGTGGAAAATCCCATATTGACAAATTTTTCCAATCATAGACTTTCCCTGTTGGCGCAAATGTTAAGGCTAAAATGGTCGCCATGTCGCGGAAAATTAGCTTAAAAAGTGTCGCCCGTGTCGGGAAATTTTTAAGCTAAAATCTGTCGCCGCGCATGGAACAGGTTTTATCCTTAAAATTGCCGTGGATGTTAAGGTTATTTTTTCCATCATTGGCGCGGATGTCGAGGTTAAAATTGTCGTGGGTGGCGCGGCTCTTATCGCAATTTTTGTCACTGCATGCATCGCAGTTATTAACGCTAATTCTGCCACCGCGCACGCAGAAATTAACGTTAATTTTGTCGCTGCACACATAGAAGTTAACGTTAATTATGCCGCTGTGCACGCAAAAGTTAACATTAATTCTGCCACCGCATGCGGAAAACTTAACCTTAACTTTGCCGACACAGCTTTCAGCAAAAATTTCAAAACACTTGGAAAAATTTGGAATTTTCTCTTCCTTCCGTCGCAGAATTAGCAACATCCCACCGATCGTGCTGCAAAAGATAAAGGTAAAATCTCAGACCGCCAACCCTGCAACCGCCGACCACTTCCCTTCGGCGTAGAGTCAACAGTTATTTCGCCGACCGTTGCGGTGCTTTTGGGCTTATTTCTGCCGCCAGAGTCGCAAGAGCTAGCCCAATTTTTTTGTCACCGCGCGCACACAAAATTAGCCTAGTTTTTGCCACCACGCACTGCAAAAATTAGTGTAACTTTACCGCCGCATCGCAAAATTTAACGTTAATTCCACTGCCGCGTGTCGCAAAACTTATCCTTAATTTCGCCGCCGCGCGTCGCAAAAATTGACGCTAAATTTGCCGCCAGAGTCGCAAAAGTTAGCGCTAAACCTACCAACTACGTCGTAGAAATTTAGCCCAATTTTTGCCGCCACGCGCAGAAAATTAGTCTAACTTTCACCGTCACGTGCGCAGAAAGTTAGCCTAACTTTTGTCGCCGCGTGCGCAGAAAGTTAGCTTAACTTTTGCTGCCGCAGCCTTAGCAGAAAACTCAGAAAAACAGTTAGAAAAATTCAGAATTTTTCCCTTCTTTCTATGATGATTATTGCTCAACAGGAGGTGACTTTTTCCTCTGCAAACTCTGCAACTGTTCAACCTTAGCCTGTTGAGGCCCAATGTGGTAATCTGTGGTGTTTAGAAAGGGACCTTCCCTTGTACTGTGATCATGCTTGGCCCATAGAGGCCCAATGTTGCAGCCTATGGCTCTGATACCACACTGTGGCATCCCCTCCCATCATGCCAGCATGGGAGAGAATATCACTCAACTTTCAGACATCTAGCCCCATATCCCATAAGTAAAAATTCATTCATTCGTAGCAAAGGACATGTACATATGCATATTGTAACTGAACATAGCGGAATTAAAATCATGTTTAATATCTAACATACATTCAACATTTTCATGACAGCCATTGAATAAATACATTGCAGAATTTAAACACATGGGGTACTTATCATCAACCAAGTAGTCTCGAGCAACCAGCTATGCAACTGCAATGTTCCACCCAACCATAGGCCAACTGTGCTTATCAATCTCTTGATACAACTGCCACCCCCCGAGCTAGGCATGATTTCTACAAGGAACAAGGGAATAGCAGACTCACACATAGCCAAGCATGCACCAAAATGAGCCAATCCAATCTACGATTGGGTTTATCAGGCTGCTAGGAGATGGAAAAGGAAGAATTGCTAAGCCAGTGAGCTCAAGCATAGAGCCATGGATACCTCTACAAGATCTATCTAACTTGGAACCCACAATACCTACACACCCAACACAAGGACGTATTCACTTCACTGCTACACAGTCCCTCAATCCATACCTTCCTTTCTAGTGCTCTCAGGGTGTGCATAGAAAAGTAGCCAAATCCCTCTTGATCTTTCTGAGAGGTTACTCCCTTCACTAGGTTTATCAAGCCAATTCTGTCCACAACCACTCAAAATCTCTTTCTCACAGGTTCAAACCAAAATAGGGATGCACATCACAACAAAAGTATAAGTGTTGGGCATGAAGAAATGTTTTCATAGTGAGATGCCCAAAGATGGGGTTTCTACCAATTTCAGAAATCGTGGGCAGCCAAAAACGAAAATGGAAGATGGGGAACCCTGGGAAGCCAAATCCGTTTTCAGAAAAATGTCCATGGACATTCTGGGGAAAAAACGACCTCCATAAAAGCCCCAAATCGTGGTCCTCCTCTCCCAGCCATTGTGCAAAACAGAAATGAGTTCCCAAGCATGGAAAATGCAGAACAAATGGTGAAAAACATGATGGGGAAAGCCCAGCTAGATCAAACTGCATGAGAGGGCAAAGGCTATGGGTGAAAGATGGCTTTGGGCACCATTTCGTGGGTGTTTTCTTGCCCAAGAATCAAAAATACGAAATTCCCAGGTTGATGGCTTTCCCATGCACGAAATTGGCTGCCATACCTCTTCATTCCCAAGGCATTAACTGCCTCAACCAACTCTTGGAAAAATTTAATGATTGGGTGCATAATCCAAAATGGGTAGTTGGTGGTTTATGGGTTTTCTCATTAACACATGGGTTAGCGCCATTGGCTCAAGGGTTTGAATAATTTCCCTCCCTATTCCTTATAAATATCATGCCCCCATCTCTTTGTTGCATTGCATAGCTAGTTGTGGGTATTTCACTAAAATTTGTATTTACATGATGTGTTAATTTACATTGTGCATGCCCAACACAAGAACCATATGCACTGATTTTAATTGTTCATACATAAAACGATAAATCAATGGCAGGGCCTTGGCCTTGAGCTCCTCACCATGATTAAATAACGATATTTTCATCATTTACAATTTTAATGCAATAGGATCAAAATCGGGATATTACATGATTGAATTGTCTCATTGTTTCAAGTTTCGGCATCTAAAAGAATTAAAGATCAAAGCTCAACTAGATATTAACAATAAGACCCATTAGATAGTTAGTGGGTAGTGACTTAATGTAAATGGGACCTCTTTATTGAATAGAGGACCCTAGTTGGTTGACCCCCATTGATAACGAGACCAAACATGGTTAGATTTTTGTGCTATTGAAGCACTATATATAGAGTAGTAAGATATGTAATGTTTTGCCAAAAAAAATTATTGTATTTGAATATTTTCTCTTGGAGGTTTTCCCCTTAAAGAGGAAAGTGTGACATAGCTCTCTATTTTGAATATCATTAATATAAGAGATATTTTTTAAGTCTTGTGTTTTTCTAGATTTTGCTATGTAGTTATGGGGTTAAGTACATTACAAGTGGTATCGGATCTCTTTCTTGGACTAAGAAAGGATAAGAGTTTTATACCAATTGTTGGAATCGATTTAATATTGAGAGGGGGGTGAATCAATATTAGAGCAATTATCAGCAATTTTTACCTTCTTTAATAGATTAGTCTTAATCTTAATATTGATTATTAGTTATGCATCCACTATAAACAAAATCATTCATCCATATATGCACCAAGACAAAGAACACAGAACACAGGAATTTTGGCGTGGAAACCCAATTGGGAGAAAACCACAGATTTTTATTTTGTAATGAAAAAAATACATTCAATGAAGCACCAACTTCTTGTATTTACTAGCACCAACTAGAAGGAGGCACCAACCCCCTAGTTTTATAGGCACCAACCTGAAGGAAAATCCAACTCCCTTTGTTTCTCCAGCACCAACTGGAAGGAGGCTACAGTCCCCTACTCCTTTCCCCCTCCTATCGCCCAAATATCCAATATGTGATTTTGACTTACTAACCTTCTAACTCACGCACACTTATGATGTTATGATATTAGTTATGTTGTGCGTTGTCCTTGTATGCAGACGATTCACTGGCATTGTGCTACATACATCACTTGACTTCTCATTCCTCTCAAATCTACCCTTATATTGATGTCTTACTTCATGTATTGTGTGCTTGTTGATTCTATAGTCTACACCAACGTATGCTCTTTCGGTTTGCTACTGCACAACTACAGCCACCAACTGATACTATGATTTCAATTGATAGTTTGCTTCCTGAGATAAAGTATCAGTAACATATGGAACTGCGAACTTACTAATGTATCCATTATGTTTAAGTTCCATAGTCTTTTAGACAATCTACGACATACCACGCATCAGTTAATTCATCCTTTCAGTTTAACACACTTGTCGCGGAGCATCCTCATCATTACACGCTTACTATATCCTATTGATGCTCTGTCATTGTGCATCAGATGGACTTCTCAACGTCAACCACTTCACTTCAGTCTTCATGCATCATCTAAACATTTGCGCATTTTCTGATATACTTAGGCTATGTTTCTGCACTTCTTCTTTACTTGCAACATCTGTGACTGTCTACGTGATGTCTGCAATCCTGTCATTCAATATTCATGCAGTTGGGTATACTCCTGTGTTTATGCCTTTCAGTATTTGTGAATACGTCACAAATCTACAGCATCATTGTGTGCACCATCAACTATATCATTGCTTTGTATGTGCGCACTCAACTCCTCTCTAGATCATGTTGTTTTTTCCTTGATCCCTTGATGCCATGAATATAAAATGTATTTTATGACTGAATATCTACAATCTTGTCATTGATATTACTTCAAATCTCCAACTTGCACCTCTATTTATACATGTCCTGGAAGGATTGTATGTCCACAAGTTGGGTGTTGCATCCCTTCTTCCATACTTCACGGATTGTGCTTTTTCCACATGTCATCTTTTGTGTTGCTGATGTGTCATCCTCTATGGGTCTTGCACATCCATGGTCCATGACTTGATGGGACTTACAGCTTAGTGGTGTACTATTGGGCTCTTGATGTACCATTTATTTAAGGTATGTGCGCATCCTTGCTTTTCAACTTGATGAGTCTTTGACCCTTGTTGTACCATCCCTTGTGGGTGTTGCACACCTAATGTATCAATGCTTTGAGGAATCTGCACATAAATTGACTTCAACTTGGTGGTACTTTGACCCTTGCAGTACCATTATGTTTGGGACTTGCGCTCTTTCAAGACTATTTAGTTTCTTGTTGTTTTCACACTCCTGATTTTTGACCAAGCTATGCTTGCGCATTCCAGAGTCTTCTTTCATGAACATGCTTTCACACTTGTATCTTTGCTTAACCAACTCCTTGGTTGCTTGTGCACATGTACCTTTATCCTACCAGTTCTTTGACTTCTTCCTAGAGAGATTATAACTGGGCGGACTTGATATCTACACCGATACCACATGTAGTAGGATACATTGCTTATGTATCCTAGACTCTGACATTTAGTTCTTTCCAGATTCCTTTCGAGAGTCCTTCTAGATTCCTTTCCAGATTCCTTCTGACGGTGAGTTGAAATACACTTTGATTGAAAAGCATGCTTATTGTTGTGTGAAAACTATCGAAATATTTTGGCATTTTAACCTCAAAAAGAATATTGATGTCAAATTCCCCCTACCTGTTGTTAAATTCCTCTCACATCAAAATTTTCTCTCAATAAAACTCACACATTAGCTTATCAAGATGCAAGACATGAATTTACTATTGCTACTTATCATATTATCAAAGGTAGGCATTTGGCCCTCCATTTTAGCTCAACATCCTAAACTAAGTTCAAAGACAGATCTCAAAGATGATTTTCTATCGGCCTTGTTTTTCATTGAATGTGAGGGTGTAGACTTAGTAAGTTATCCTTGGTACCGAGACATGGTTTAATACTTACAAAATGAACATTGTCATCCTCACCTTGAAATTCATGAATGAAGAAGACTAAGATTAGAAGCTTCAAAGTATCTCATCTTGGTTACATTATTGTTTTGCAGATCCCTTGATGGTATGCTCTTATATTGTGTTGACAAGGATATAGAGAAGAGAATGCTAAAAGTTTGGCATGGAATGGCTCCTAAAACCATCCACATTGGTGGACATTTTGTGACAAAGGCTATTGCTTAAGAAATTATGTGCATTGGTTATTATTGGACATTAACTTTTTAGTATTCATTTAATTTTTTTCTCTTTTGTGACACATGTCAACAATAAGTGGGAAGAGAAAAGTTGTCTACAATGCCTTTGTGACTAGTTACACCTAATTTTCCATTCGCCAAGTGGAGTTTAGACTTTGTTGGTCCCATTTAATTGTCCCTCCCTTTCTAGCCATATATTTGTCCTCATTTCTACTGACTATTTTACCAAGTGGTCATAAATTGCTCCCTTGAAAAATGTTAAAGATGGTCAAGTGATCAACTTCCTCAAAGTTAATATTTTTACTAAGTCCATCCCTCCTTTGGAAATAGTTTCAAACAATTATCCTACCTTCATCTCTAAGAATTTGACCCAATTTTGTAACAAGTTTGGAGTAATACATTACACTTTTCTAGTTACTACCCTCAACGAAATGACCAAGATGAGTCCAAAACATGAATTTGGTTATAATCCTAAAGGGGTCCTAAAGAAAATATATAAGAGAAAATCCTCATCAATGGCATATCCCATTACCTTATACTCTATGCGTATACCATACTATGACCAATATTAATATTGGAGAGACTCCCTTCCAACCACTGTATGGCCAATATACAATTATGCTTTGGTTCTCTTTGTATAGTCTCATAAGTTTTATGATAAGCTCTAAAATATTCTTGGTCCTAACCTTCACAGGGGCTAGAAAGAGGTTATTATGCTAACAATGAATTTGTATGTGAACATATTTATGAATATCAATTCATTGGTCTTATAGTCATTTACAATATTCCATGGCTTACTAGCACATGGATTATCCGAATATCCAATACATGCCTATGCAAATAAACCTAAGCCTACACTAGTGGTGCCTTGGCCTTGAAGTCCACACTAAGGAAAACACACACATTGCATTTTATGCAATATTTACATTACAACCAAAATAGCCTAAGGGTCAAAATGATGGATATTACAGCATCAACTTCAAGAATAATCAAGATAAGGCTAAACAAATCATTATGATTCGGTAAAAGATAGCTTGATGCCTGTGATCTCACCGTTGAAGACAGCGAAAGAATGCTATGATACAACCACTGTATTGGAGAGACTCCCTTCCAACCACTGTATGGCCAAGATACAATTATGCTTTTGTTCTCTTTGTATAGTCTCATAAGTTTTATGATAAGCTCTAAAATATTCTTGGTCCTAACCTTCACAGGGGCTAGAAAGAGGTTATTATGCTAACAATGATTTTGTATGTGAACATATTTATGAATATCAATTCATTGGTCTTATAGTCATTTACAATATTCCATGGCTTACTAGCACATGGATTATCCGAATATCCAATACATGCCTATGCAAATAAACCTAAGCCTACACTAGTGGTGCCTTGGCCTTGAAGTCCACACTAAGGAAAACACACACATTGCATTTTATGCAATATTTACATTACAACCAAAATAGCCTAAGGGTCAAAATGATGGATATTACAGCATCAACTTCAAGAAGAATCAAGCTAAGTCTAAACAAATCATTATGATTCGGTAAAAGATAGCTTGATGCCTGTGATCTCACCGTTCAAGACAGCGAAAGAATGCTATGATACATTGACTAATCTATATGAGAAGAAGGACCCGATTCAAAAGAGGGAATTGAAGAATAAGCTTTGAAACTTAAATATTGATACGGATGAGACAGTGTCCTCCTTCATCAACAAGATCTCTCAGGTAAGAGATCAACTTGCTAGTATTGGAGTAGTGGTGGATGAATATGATCTTCTCCAAACCTCTATTGATGGTCTCCCATCCTCATGGGAGACATTCTTGGATGCGGTAAATGGACGATAGGTACAACCTAACTTGAAAAGGTTGTGGCATGACTACCTCCAAGAGGAGGGGCGAATCTAGAGCAAGCCAGTGTGCATCAAAGAAGAAAGCCTTTCCCTCACGGCAAGAATGAAGAAAGGAAAGAAACACTTCTTCCAAAATAAGTTCTCTCATCCAAAAAAGAAGTTCAACAAATTCTTTGACAAGTCAAAATATAGATGTTTCAATTGCAACAAGAAAGGCCAGTTCTCAAGAGAGTGCAAAGCAAAGAGAAAAGGAAAGTTTCGTGCTTCTACCACCATAGAAGATGAAATCACTCAAAAGAATGCATCCGAAGAAAAGGAGACAAGAAGGGAGTATTACCTTTTCTCATCCCTTTCGAGATCTATCATCACAAGTGAAGACACATGGTTGATTGACAATGGCACATCCAAACATATGACTAGTTACAAGAGTGCCATCACTGACCTAAAGAGTAAAAATATCGCATGCATGGTAGAGTTGGGGGACAACTCAACATATTCGATCCAAGGAATTGGATCCACCTCATTCCAGCTGAGCACCATTCATATTCTACATGTGGAGGACATTCTATATGTTCCAAGCTTGAAGAAGAACCTCCGTTCAGTTTCGGTTCTTGACGAAAAAGGCTTATGAGTTATCTTCATGGATAACAAATCACTTTTATGGCCAAAGAAAAAATCCTATAATCTACTGTTGTGATTGGAGTTCGAAAGGGAGGACTCTACAAGGTACCCGGGAAGTAGATTCAAGCTATGATTCACCACACTATCAGTCCATGCAATCTATGGAACCAAAGTCTTTGACACCTACACTACAAAGCGCTACCAGGACTTCAAAATATGGTAAAAGGTATGCTCGTGTTTGATTTTGAGCATGATAGTGTATGTCAAGGTTGTGCACTTGGGAAGAATGTTAGGAAAAAAAATTCCAACAGTACTACTAGATCTAAAGGGATTTTAGATATGATACATTCTAATGTATGTGGTCCCATGTTACCCCCCTCCCTGAGTGGATTCTTATATTATGTATTGTTCATAGATGATTTTTCTAGGAAGTCATGGATTTATTTCATGAAGGCTAAAATTTAAACTCGTAGAAAATTTAAAGAGTTTACAGCACTAGTTGAAAATCAAAAATAAAAAGCACATCCGTGCATTAAGGTATGATAATGGAGGTGAATTTGATTCACATGCATTTAATGAGATATGTAGTGATGCAGGAATATATAGACAGTTAACAGTACCTACAACCCTCAGCAAAATGGGGTTTCCAAACTGAATAATAGAACCATATGTGAGGCTGCAAAAGCCATGATGCATGATCAAGATATGTCTACCTCATTATGGGTAGAAGCCACCCGTATAGTTGTGTACATATAGAATAGAATCCCCCATGCCATTATAGATGAGAAGACACCAAAATAAGTGTTTACCGGTGAGAAGTGCGAAATATCACACTTGAGGATCTTCGTGAGCCTAGTATACATTCATGTACTGAAATAGGTGAGAACAAAGATGGGGCCTTCTGGAAAGAAATTCGCCTTTGTGGGTTATAGCGAATCATCCAAAGCATACCAAATATATGTACTTGGTGAGAGACACATTGAAGTCAGCCAAGATGTTACCTTCCATGAAAAAAACTACTTTCAAAAGATTGAAAGAGATTCAATGTGATTCAGAGATGGAGGATCCTGAGTCCAATTATCCCCCTTTATATTTAGAAAGGGAGAAACCATAAGATGCCTCAAAATATATAGCTCCTAAAGAACCAATAGAATTGGTTGAGATGTCACCTGATGAACCTCCCACTAAAAGAAGATCTTCTTGGTGCTGAGACATATTACAAAATGAAGAAAAAACATGGAGCACCAGTAGGCTCAATTAGAGAGCACAAGCAACCTGACAGATATTCAAGGTATGTTGCACTGATGAGTCACATCAGTGATTCAAAACCATCCTCATATGAAGAAGCTGCAAAGAAGCACGTTTGGAAAGATGCAATGACAAAAGAGTACAACTCAATAATGAAGAATGATGTTTGGGAGGTTGTTCCCAAACCTGATGGGAAGTCCATTGTAACTTCCAGACAACTTTACAAGATAAAGCATGTTGCAAATGGAAGCATTGAGAAGTATAAATCCAGATTCGTTGCCATAGGTTTCTCTTAGAAAGAAGGCATCGATTATGATGAGACATTTTCCCCTGTTTCAAGGTACAATAAAATTTGAGCAATGATTGCACTTGCATTTTTCCTAGGATGGAAACTTCACCAGATGGATTTGAAGACAGCCTTCCTCAATGGTGAGGTTGAGGAAGAGTTTTATATTCAGCATCCTGGAGAATTTGTGGTGCATGGGAAGGAGTCACACATTTGAAAGCTAAAGAAAGATCTATATTGGATTAAGCAAGCTCCCAGGGCTTGGTAATCCAAAATTGATAGCTACCTTTATAAACTGGGTGTCAGTAAGAGTGAATTTGATCCAAATTTGTACTTAAAAGTAGTGAAGAACAAACCGTTGATATTGGTTATGTATGTTTATGATTTATTTCTCACTGGAGAGGAACATATGATTTCTTGGTGCAAGAGGGAGCTCACATCAGAGTTCGAGATGAAATACTTAGGTCTAATACACTACTTTCTTGGCCTTGAGATATGGAAAAGAAAATATGAAATTTTTCTATATCAAGGGAGTACGTTGTGTATATATTGTGCAGGTTGGGCATGATAGATTGCAAATCTATGACTACACCGATGGTTTCCAATTTGAGGAAACTTCATGAGTTCTCTAGATCAGATCCAGTAGATCCCACTTTGTATAGATATATTATAGGCTCGCTAATGTACTTGATACATTGGAGGCATGATATATGTTATGTCATGAGCATTCTGAGTCAATTTATGTCTAATCCGAGACACAAACACTAGACATTTGTTCAGCATGTGCTTAGGTACCTTCGAGGTACAATTTCATATGGAATCAGAAATGCATCCAGTGGAGGAGTCATCTTACTTGGTTATATAGACTCATACTAGGGAGGAAGCATTGTGGACTGTAAGAGTACATATGTTTACTATTATAGCCTAATATCAGCTATGATATCTTGGTACAGCAGGAAGCAGGGCTCTGTATTCCATAGCACTATATAAGTAGAATACATAGTTTCTATTGTTTCCTACTGAGAAGCAATGTGGCTCAAAAACCTACTTACAGGGTTGTTCAGTGAAAATCTTTAGCCTACAATTATTAGGTGTGAGAACCAAAGTTGCATCAAGATTTCTAAAAACCTAATGTTTCATGACAATTCAAAGCACATTAAAATGAAGTATCACTTCATTTGATACATTGTCCAAAAAGGTATAATCAAACTTCAGTACATTGCTACTGATGAGTAGATTGCAGATGTGTTAAAAAATCATCTGTCTATGACAAAGTTTAGGTAATTCTGAGACAAGCTTGGTATGGAAGATAATGCCTCCCTTGCTGACTAAATATACAGCATCACGATAAATTCTCCAAACCAATCTTTTGTAGCCAAGATTGATCCTCTCGTATAGAGGTGAGCACTTTGATTGCCTTCCATGTAAAGGTTATTCCTCCCATATAGAGGTAAGTGATCAAAGTAATGATGTTGTAAAGTCTCATTGGGAAAGGCTCCGTACTTGTGTGTGTCAAGTCATGATTCTCATGTGAACCTTCTATATAAAGGTATCCATGGGATGGACCTCCCGTATAGAGGTGGACGTTCCATATAGAGGTCATGCTTTACTTGTTAAAAGCACTTAATGTTGTGTGATGTATTATTAACCATGATCGCCAGTTTCTATTAAGTCTCCTTTAGAGATTGATCATCTCTACAGTGAATTACTTTAGCATATGGTCATTTGGTCCGAAATAATATAATATGATCACAACATCCGATAATTCTTCTTAGTATAATATAATGTGTTGGACAATTAAATTTAGCACATATTGACCATGGAGTAAGAGATAAAGAAATAAAGAAATAAATCATAGAGATCAAGAGAATTTGAAATTTCCCATGTAGACACTTCAGCTAATTAAAGAGAAATCGAATTGTTAAAGCTTTAGTTAAGTATCAATGTATGCCCCGATCAATGCTTCAATTAAAGATATGCCTCATTTAACTAAAGAACTCATAGTGGTAACTTCAAATAAACTAATCAACATGATTTCAGTTAACTAAGTGTTAAATAAGAAGGACTAGTTAACTAAAGTTTTTTCACTTTAGTTAAACTAAAAGGAGACACTTCAGTAAATCAAGGAGAACTTGAATTGATCACTACAGTGATGTTATCAAGAATCAGTTAAAGAGAGTTAACTAAGTGACAACAAAGAATGTCTAGTTAACTAAGTGACGACACATAAGTTATCCACCTAACTAAGTGGGAAATATTTTAGTTACGAGGTGAGTTCATCCTAAGTGATAACTCAGTTAGATAAAGCACCGCATGAGAAGTGGGGTGCACTTCTGCACACAAGATTGATACATCTAGTTTGAGGGCGAATTCATCTTGAAGTTAGAATATAAAAATAGAAGAGAAGAATGTATAAATATGTTATGCGGGATTGATGAATCCAATGTGAAGAGAATTCTCTTATCCTTTGAAGGCAAGGTGCTTCTCTTTGTGTGCAAGATATTATTATTGAAGGCAGGGAACTTCTCTAATTTATTTCTCTTCTCTATTGCTTATGTATATTCACCAAGCGTTTTTGGTGATCTCTTATCTTTCGAAAGCAATCTACTATGTTGTAAAAGAAATCATTATATGCTATCCATTATATTATACTGAGAAGAATTGTTGGGGTTTTTTTTCTCATAGTTTTGAGGATTTTCCCCATGGTATATCTTGTGTTATGGATGTATGAATTTCATGTGATTGAATTGTCTCATTGTTTCAAGTTTCGGCATCTAAAAGAATTAAAGATCAAAGCTCAACCAGATATTAACAATAAGGCCCATTAGATAGTTAGTGGGTAGTGACTTAATGTAAATGGGACCTATTTATTGAAGAGAGGACCCTAGGTAGTTGACCCCCATTGATAACGAGACCAAACATGGCTAGGGTTTTGTGCTATTGAAGCACTATATATACAGTAGTATGATATGTAATGTTTTGCCAAGAATTTTTATTGTATTTGAATCTTTTCTCTTGGAGGTTTTCCCCTTAAAGAGGAAAGTGTGACATAGCTCTCTATTTTGAATATCATTAATATAAGAGATATTTTTTAAGTCTTATATATTTTCACTTGTGTTTTTCTACATTTTGCTATGTAGTTATGGGGTTAAGTACATTACAAGTGGTATCAGATCTCTTTCTTGGACTAAGAAAGGATAAGAGTTTTATACCAATTATTGGAATCGATTTAATACTGAGAGGGGGGTGAATCGGTATTAGCACAATTATCAACAATTTTAACCTTCTTTAATAGATTAGTCTTAATCTTAATATTGATTATTAGTTATGAATCCACTATAAACAAAATCATTCATCCATATATGCACCAAGACAAAGAACACAGAACACGGGAATTTTGACGTGAAAACCCAATTGGGAGAAAAGCACAGAATGTTATTTCGTAATGAAAAGAATGCATTCAATGAAGCACCAACTTATTGTATTTACTAGCACCAACTGGAAGGAGGCACCGACCCCCTGGTTTTATAGGCACCAACCTGAAGGAAAATCCAACTCCCTTTGTTTCTCCAGCACCAACTGGAAGGAGGCTACAGCCCCCTGCTCCTTTCCCCCTCCTATCACCCAAATATCCAATATGTGATTTTGACTTACTAACCTTCTAACTCACACACACTTCTGATGTTATGATATTAGTTATGTTGTGCACTATCCTTGTATGCAGACGATTCACTGTCATTGTGTTGCATACATCACTTGAATTCTCATTCCTCTCAAATCTACACTTATACTGATGTCTTACTTCATGTATTTTGTGCTTGTTGATTCTATAGTCTGCACCAAGGTATGCTCTGGCGGTCTACTACTGCGCAACTACACTCACCAACTGATACTATGATTTCAATTGATAGTTTGTTTCCTGAGATAAAGCATTAGTAACATATGGAACTGCGAACTTACTGATGTATCCATTCTATTTAAGTTCCATAGTATTTTAGACAATCTAAGACATATCGTGCATCAATTAATTCATCCTTTCAGTTTAATGTACTTGTCGCGGAGCATCCTCATCATTACACAGTTACTATATCGTGTTGGTGCTCTGTCATCATGCATCAGATGGACTTCTCAACTTCACACACTTCACTTCAGTCTTCATGCATCAACTAAACATCTGCGCATTTTCTGATATACTTAGGCTATGTTTCTACACTACTTCTTTACTTGCAACATCTGTGACTGTCTACGTGATGTCTGAAATCCTGTCATTCAATCTTCATGCAGTTGGGTATACTCCTGTGTTTATGCATTTCCGTATTTGTTCATACGTCACAAATCTACAACATCATTGTGTGCACCATCAGCTATATCATTCCTTTTTATGTGTGCACTCGACTCCTCTCTAGATCATGTTGTTTTGTCCTTGAGCCCTTGATGCCATGAATATAAAATGTATTTTCTGACTGAATCTCTACAATATTGTCATTGAGCTTATTTCAAATCTCCAACTTGCATCTCTATTTATACATGTCCTGCAAGAATTATATTTCCACAAGTTGGGTGTGGCATCCCTTCTTCCATACTTCACGGATTGTGCTTTTTCCACATGTCATCTTCTGTGTCGCTGATGTGTCATCCTCTATGGGTCTTGCACATCCATGGTCCATGACTTGATGGGACTTACACCTTAGTGGTGTACTATTGGGCTCTTGATGTACCATTTATTTGAGGTATGTGCGCATCCTTGCTTTTCAACTTGATGAGTCTTTGACCCTTGTTGTACCATCCCTTGTGGGTGTTGCACACCTGATGTATCAATGCTTTGGGGAATCTGCACATAAATTGAATTCAACTTGGTGGTACTTTGAACCTTGCAGTACCATTATATTTAGGACTTGCACACTTTTAGGACTATTTAGTTTCTTGTTGTTTACACACTCCTGATCTTTGACCAAGATATGCTTGCGCATTCCATAGTCTTCTTTCATGAACATGCTTTAACACTTGTATCTTTGCTTAACCAACTCCTTGGTTGCTTGTGCACATGTACCTTTCTCCTACCAGTTCTTTGACTGCTTCCTGGAGAGATTATAACTGGGTGGACTTGATATCTACACCGGTACCGCATGTAGTAGGATACATTGCTTATGCATCCTACAATCCTACACTCTGACATTGAGTCCTTTCCATATTCCTTTCGAGAGTCCTTCTAGATTCCTTTCCAGATTCCTTTCGAGAGTCCTTCTAGATTCCTTCTGACAGTGAGTTGAAATACACTCTGATTGAAAAGCATGCTTATTGTTGTGTGAAAACTATCAAAATATTTTGACATTTTAACCTCAAAAAGAATATTGATGTCAAATTCCCCCTACCTGTTGTTAAATTCCTCTCACATCAAAATTTTCTCTCAAGCAAACTCACACTTTAGCTTATCAAGATGCAAGGCATAAATTTACTATTGCTACTTATCATATTATCAAAGGTAGGGATTTGGCCCTCCATTTTAGCTCAACATCTTAAACTAAGTTCAAAGACAGATCTCAAAGATGATTTTCTATCGGCCTTGTTTTTCATTGAATGTGAGGGTGTAGACGTACCAAGTTATCCTTGGTACCGAGACATGGTTTAATACTTACAAAATGAACATTGTCATCCTCACCTTGAAATTCATGAATGAAGAAGACTGAGATTAGAAGCTTCAAAGTATCTCATCTTGGATACATTATTGTTTTGCAGATCCCTTGATGGTATTATCCTATATTGTGTTGACAAGGATATAGAGAAAAGAATGCTAAAAGTTTGGCATGGAATGGCTACTAAAACCATCCACATTGGTGGACATTTTGTGACAAAGGCTATTGCTTAAGAAATTATGTGCATTCGTTATTATTGGACATTAAATTTTCAGGATTCATTTAATTTTTTTCTCTTTTATGACACATGTCAACAATAAGTGGGAAGCGAAAAGTTGTCTACAATGCCTTTGTGACTAGTTACACCTAATTTTCCATTCACCAAGTGGAGTTTAGACTTCGTTGGTCCCATTTAATTGTCCCTCCATTTATAGCCATATATTTGTCCTCATGGCTACTGACTATTTTACTAAGTAGTCATAAATTTCTCCTTTGAAAAATGTTAAAGATGATCAAGTGATCAACTTCCTCAAAGTTAATATTTTTACTAAGTCGATCCCTCCTTTGGAAATAGTTTCAAACAATTATCCTACCTTCATCTCTAAGAATTTGACCCAATTTTGTAACAAGTTTGGAGTAATACATTACACTTTTCTAGTTACTACCCTCAAGGAAATGACCAAGATGAGTCCACAAACATGAACTTGGTTATAATCCTAAAGGGATCCTAAAGAAAATATATAAGAGAAAATCATCATCAATGGCATATCCCATTACCTTATACTCTATGCGTATACCATACTACAACCAAGATTAGTATTGGAGAGACTCCCTTCCAACTACTATATGGCCAAGATACAATTATGCTTTGGTTGTCTTTGTATAGTCTCATAAGTTTTATGATAAGCTCTAAAATATTCTTCGTCCTTCGTGGACTATAAGACCAATGAATTGATATTCTTGCTCATTTTCAATATATTATAAAAGATATTTAAAAAAAAACATATTTTCTGAAAATGAGCAAGAATCCTCCGCATCATTGTCATTCCTTTAATTTGTTTTCATTAGTTATGCATTTTGATTCCATCTATTTATTTTCTTTATTTATGTTATCAGGTTAGAACTTTAACACGATTTCCTAGTTTTCTAAATAGTTAATCACATTTTCCTACTTTGCATAGTTTATCACTAAAACACATAAATATAACCTTCAAAATATTTTAAAAAAAAACTGATATAAAAAAGGTAAAAATATACAAGGAGGATTGGTCCATTCTATCTTGCACTTCTCCCATATAAATTCACTGGATTTTCCTTGAAAGAAAGTATTCATTGAGATTTAACTAATACTAGATTTTTTATCACCTAGGTACCAATTTTCTTCATTAACATGATACCTCACATTTATAAGTGAAGTCCAATTCCTAATTAGTTTGGTTCTCTTGTTCTTGAATCCAACTCATCTGTTCACATTAGGAAGGAATGTACTAATATATTGGTAACCAGCTTCATCGATGGTTTGATACTTCACATATGTAACCTTATTGATTCCAATTGATTCACTGTGATAGAGGAGAATCATACTTGGTGGTAATGTCAAAGAATTTATATTGAAGACCTTCAAATATCATGGATCCCCTTTGTTGGTAATTTAAACTCACTTTACGCTATCAACACTTCAACCTCCCATGAGGTTAAGTATGGAGGAGGAAGGAATGGTCAATAGAACCAGGGGCTAGTGCAAGGTAACGATACACACTTATGACACGTTAGTTGCAATGGGCATCCTGAAAAAAAATAGAAATCTAACCATTAAAATAATTTTTTAGAGGTTCCTACACAAATTTTTAGAACATGGTGTAAAAAGATGAAACGTAGACAATCAGATCATCTTCCGGAATATATAACTTTAATTTATGGAAAATTTGTATAACTCCAAAAAATGGCATTCTTCTAAGATTGGTACGTTATTTTTTTCTAAAACATAATGCATATGTTCAAGTTAGGCCCCGGGTTTGGTATGTAAACTTCCCAAATTTGTAAAAAAAATTATGTATACTTGTAGATAACAGGTGGTTCTAGTGCAAATCTATTTTTCCAAAATTTTCCAAGCTAATTTTATATTTTTTTTAATTAAGGAATCTAATGAAGCCCTAAAATGACAAGGGCGGGCGTTAGGCCCCGCTATGAGGATCTTAACCTAATAAATCAACTATATTTTTTTTGGTGCGTAGGTTTTTGTCTCTTCTTGTGTGGGTTCTTTCCTATTTTCAAAATAGTTGAGCCAATCAAAATTTATAGCGAAAATAAAAGACTTATGTATTTTAAAAATTTGACATATGTGCAAATAAAAATAAATAAAAAATAGAAAAAAATGTTTTATTTATCAAACAAATATGTATTTAGAATCTACACATAGAAATCTATAAGTTTGTCCAGTTCCATTCAAAATGAACACCTAGAGCATATGTAGAATCGTTGTTGAAAAACAAGGAGCTGAAGAAATGAATTTGTTTTGGTTTATGCAGTATGAACCAAGAGGTTTGTCAATCCAAACCTAAAACCAAAGCAGCCAACTCATCCACCACGTACATGAAGAGAGGTTGTCCCACCTTTTTTTTGAATTTCTAGGAACATGCACGTGTTAATAGTGTGCATGCGCACACATTAATAACATGCGCGTGCTATCGAAACACACAAGCATTAATAATGCGCATGCGTTAATAACGTGCATGCTTTTATTACATGCAAATATTCCTTTACTACTTTTACCATACGTTTTGATCCATAAATCATATTTTGATGCTCCTTATATCGTTGGAAAGGTATTTCTAAGAACTATAACTTTTATGCTTTAGGTTTTCTATGATACATCACCATTTTTCTGTTATTTTAAAAATAATATTAAGAATCTTTTGACCAATAGAATAAAATGAGTCCACGTTTTTTCTACATAAGAACATGCCTTCATTGTTTTTGCCATAAAATTTTATTGGGAACTCATATTTTGATTCTCCTTATACAGGTGGAAAGGTCTCTCTCTCTCTCTCTCCCATATATTTCCGTGTCTCTCTCTCTCTCACCCTCCCCCATCTCTTTCCCTGCATTAATATATATCTTTCCCTACCTCAGTCCTTCCCTTCATTCATCCCTTTATATTTACCTCTATATATCCCTCCTTCCCTCCCTCTCTTTCTCTCTCCATAATTTTCTCTCTATCCCTCCCTCACTCTCTCTGTCTCTCTCTCTCGCTCCCTCACTCTCCCACCATTCCTTCATCTCCCTCTCCCTCCCTCCCTCTCTCTCTCTCTCTCCCCCACCCTCTCACTCTCTCCCTCCCTTTCCATCCCTCTCTCGATATTTTTCCCACCTTCTCTCACACCCTCTCTCTTCCTCCCTCCTCTTCTCTAAAACTCACCCACCTTTCATCCACCCCCTCTCTGTCTCTCTCTCTCTCTCTCAACCCCTAACTACCAATATCTCTCTCTCTCTAAACCCCTAACCACCAATCTCTCTCTCTCTATCACCATCTCTCTATAAACCCATAACCCCCGATATCTCTCTCTCTCTCTCTCTCTCTCTCTCCTCTCTCTCTCTCTCTCCCTACACAATCTCTCTCTCCCTCCCTCCCTCCATAATCTCTCTCTATATCTCGCACTCTCTCTCTAAAACCCTAACCACCAATCTCTTTATTTCTATCTCCCTCTCTCTTTAAACCCCTAACCCCCAACCTCTCTCTCTGTAAACCCCTGACATCTAATCTCTCTCTCTAAACCCCTAACCCTCTCTCTCTCTAAACTCCTAACCCCCAATCTCTCTCTCCCTAAACCCCTTACCTCCAATCTCTCTCTCTCTTAACCCCTAAACTCTTCCTCTATACCCTAACCACCAATCTCTCTCTCTCTCTAAACCCTTAACCCCCAATCTCTCTCTATAATCCCCTAATATCCAATTTCTCTCTCTCTCTCTCTAAACCCCTAACCCCCAATCTCTATCTATCTAAATCCCTAACCTCTAATCTCTCTCTCTCTCTCTCTCTCTCTCTCTAAACCCCTAACCACTATCCACAATCTCTCTCTCTATCTATCTAAACACATAACCCCTAACCTCCAACCCCCAATTTCTCTCTCTCTCTCTCTCTCTCTCTATATATATATATATATATATATATATATAAACCCCAAACCTCTCTCTCTCTATATATATATATATATATATATCTATCTAACCATAACCTCCAATCTCTCTCTCTCTCTCTCTAAACCACTAACCCCCAATCTCTCTCTATTTCTCTCTCTAAATCCCTAACCCCCCCCCTCTCTCTCTATTTATATATATATAAACCCCTCACCCCTAATCTCTCTCTCTAAACCCATAACCCCCAATCTCTCCCTCTCTTTCTAAACCCTTAACCCCCACTCTCTCTCTCTCTCTAAACCCCTAACCCACTCTCTCTCTCTCTCTCTCTCTCTCTCTCTCTTTATATATATATATATATATATAAACCCCTAACCCCCAATCTCTCTCTCTCTCTCTAAGCCCCTAACCCCCAATCGCTCTCTCTCTCTCTCTCTCTCACACACACACACACACACACACACAAACTCCCTCTCTCTTCCTCCCTCACTTTCTCTCGAACTCACCCACCTCTCTCTCTCTCTCTCTCTCTCACACACACACACCCCCTTCCTCCTCCTACTCCCTTTTCCTCTCTCTCTCTCTCTCTCTCTCTCTCTCTCTCTCACACACACACACACACACACATTCTCACGCTCCTTCCCTCCCTCCCTCACTCTATCCCCCCATCCATTTATCCCTCCCCCCTCTCTCCATCCCTCCCTCTCACTCTCACTCTCTCACTCCCACCTCTCGACTCTCTCCCTCCCTCGTTTTTTCCCCTTGCCTCCCTCTAATCCCCTATATCTCTATTTAAATCCTTCCACATCCCTCTAACTCCCTCCATACCTCAATATCTATTCCACCCTCTCATCCCCCTTCCCTCTCTCTCTCATTACATTGATATCCCTCTTAACCCAACCTTATTCCCCTACGCCCACCCTCTCTCTCTCTCTCTCTCTCTCTCTCTCCAACTCCCTCCCTACCTCACTATGTCTACTACGCTCCCTTCCTCCTTCCCTCCCTCACTCTTCTCCCCCCCCCTCTCTCTTGCTTGATCTATCCCTCATCCTCCATTTCTCCATGCCTCTCTCCTTGCATCAAACGCTTCCTAACCCCCACCTTGGTCCTTATTTACCTCTCTCTCTCTCTCTCTCTCTCTCTCTCTCTCACACACACACACATTTTCTCTCTCTCACTTCCTAACTTCCCCCATCTCTCTTTCCCCTCACCCTCTCTCTCTATTTCTCTCTCTCTCTCTCTCTCTCTCTCTCTCCAAGCCTCAATCCCTCCCTCTGTTTGTCACCTTCCCTTCTTTGCTACCTCACTCCTCCCCTCCCTCTCTATATGTTTCTCTCTCTGTCTCACTATATTCCACCCTCCTCCACTCTCTCTCAGCATCCCTCCCTTCACCTCTCTCTCTATCCATTTATACCCCACTCTCTATCCATCTCTATTTCCCTCTTCCTCTCCAGACCTCCCTCTCCCTCCTACCATCCACCACGCTCTCTCTCTCTCTCTCTCTCTCTCTCTCAGTATCCCTCCCTCCCTTGACTATGCCTAAGAGAGGAAAATGAAAAACGATTCATAGATTTAGTCTTTTGAAAATAATAAACAAACAATCTTGAATCATGAAAAACATATAACCACAAAATTGTAGGCCTCGAAAATACATTTCCAACTATATAAGGAGCATCAAAATCTGAGTTCATGATCAAAAGTTATGTCCAAAATACGGATTTTGTTTATTTATGTAATAAAAGCGCGCGCACGTTTTTTAAAGTGCGCGCGCGTTATTAGAAGCACTCTTAGAAGTGTGCATGTGTTTTTAATGCGTGCACATTTTTAATAATGCATGTGCATTAATAACACATACACGTTATTAGCGCGTGTGTGCTTTTGTGCCAATATGAATGCGTTAGTGGAGATTCGATAATTGATGGACCAAAAGCGCGTGCACGCTTTTGATTTTTACTGTTCACCGCGCTCCCATTGCAATGCTTTTGAGTATCATCTTCGTGTGAACGCCCATAAACCAAATTCCCTAACAAATACATATCATAGTCAATAGGGGATGGCATGCCAAAATAAGGGAAATGATGAAATCCCTTTAACTTACATGATCACGGAGGAGTACCAATGAAGGACTAAGACTTAGACTTGTCTCAAGGAAAACTCGCATGAGGGAATGACACAAGAATTCACTTGATGCGAAGCAAAGAAAAAAAAGGCAACTTAGACAACAACCTCAACAAAAAAAACAATGGAAGAGAAAGTAACTTGAGACTAATTGTAACATTTTCTCCCTAGGACTTTTCATTTCTAACATCTACTCCATTCATGTCTTACTTTTCCCTTAAACTTCTCATTTCTAACATCTATTTCCATTTATTCTCTTACTTTTGTCATCTTCCATATGATTGTCCCTATCACTCATTAAAACATTATAGATAAAAAAAAAAACCTTTTTTAAATTTAAATTCTTCCTTAAGAAAAATAAGCTTCTCAAAGATCAATGTCCTTGGAATACAAATCCTCAAACACTTACATTTAAATGATCATATTTTCTCAAATCCCCTTTGATTCCTATATCTTCATCCCATTGAACTTTTTTATACCAGCATAGATCCATTTTAAACCCGTATCTATCAAGCATCGAGAGGGATCCAATTTCTTAAGGTGTATTTCTTTTTTAAAATTTAAACTCAAGAAATTTGATCTCTCTTGATTGATAGATCCAGGTTTAAGTTTTAAATTTTTATTTTATAAACGAACATCAATTTTTTAATTACTTTTCATAATATTTTTTTTATGAGCCAACATGGATTTTTTTTAAATACTTTCCATAATTTTTTATTTTTATGAGCCGACATGAAATTTTTTAATTATTTTATTAGGAACAAAAGGTTACAACATCTTCCCCATATTGGGCTCCCCCATACTGGGCTGTAGAACACCCAAACTAGGTACAATAAAAGATCATGGTTAATACCCTGCTTCCTTATAAAAACAACCCGAAAAAAGAACAATTTGATTAGTGACATGTGACTTATACAAGTACGATTCTTCATCCTGGTCTCATTTCTAGATCTCATATATTAGTGAAGTCTACATTAGTTTTTCGTGTCAAATTCATCGACCAATTTATTCAAATTTGTTTCATATACTCACCTGAAAAGTTAATTTGTACATTCGTGCTCTGTTGCAGAGTGTTTATTGAGAACCATTGAGTTTATCCTATTCACAATACTTAAAAATTAATACACTGCAGCAATACACTCCACAAATAATTTTTTGAAAAAAATACTCTGAAGCAATGCACTCCAACAATCATTTTCTATTTGGCCTGTTAAAATACATTTTTTGAAAATTGTGATGTACAAACATATTTTTGCATCAGTTTGTTTGACATTCAATCCATGTTTAGCTAACTTCGCAGTAAACCAGATAAAGAAAGCAGGTAGCTATAATTTTGCTCAGTACATTTAGATATTCAAACATCCGTAATTGAAGTGATCTACAATTGTAACAGCCAAGAATTTGGGATTTCAATCCAAGTTTCAGAAATCTCTTGTAACCATACATCATATGTTAAAAACCTGCTTCTTTGAGATTGATGAAGATATTTCAATCAATAAAACCTGTAATCGTCCAGACCGCATCTCTTCCTTTTAGGGTCCTCCCAAAGCCTTCATTTACAGAGAATGGAGTTATTTCGGTCAGGGCAAGCTGCCTGGCAATGAATTCATGAGGTGGGATCCTCTCACAATCCCCTCCATCATCATCGCTGCTATCATCGTCAACTAACCCATGACTTCTACTCCAATAATTCTCATTCTTCTTCTCCTCCCATGACATCTGAGACCATTCTGGGATATTCACAGGTGCAGAAGACTGGTACCTCATTCTCCTCTTATCATTCTCTTTATGATATGATTCCTTCCTATGAATCTTTACTGATCTGCTGCTATTGCTGTTATTCCCCTCCTTTCCCATAGATCTGCACACTGTGACACCATTACAACCATTTTCCTTAAAACCAACCTGCTGGGAGGTCTCTGCATCAATACAACCCCATATATCCTCCTCATTAAACTCTTCCATTCTCTCAGAATTATCAATGCTTCCGGATTGCTGAAACCCAAAGAGCTTGTAAATATGATGATTTTCCTGAGGTTCAGGCCTCGCCAGCATTGATTTTCTCCCCTCTACGACCACCCAAGAGCTTTCTGTAATGTTTTTCTTCAAAATCCCAATGATCCCACTCCTAAAATTTCATATGAGGCTGCTCAGATTGAGCCAATTCTTTTTTTTGGGCTCCACACAGAGCTTCTTCACATAATTTTCCCAAGATTGCACTGACCCAAGTCCTGATCACTGCATATGAGCACACCCAACTCCTCAGAATGATATAATTTCAACACCAACAGCCCCTCCCTTCTTCTTATAGGTCGGAGAGTTCATACTCATAATTGTTTACTAAAAAAATGAAAGTCTTCAAAAACTTAAGATTGCTATGTGTCGATATTTGGTTTTTTTGGAAGGTTTTAACCAAAAGCCTAAAACCATTTCATCCATAGAAATTAGAAATTCGAGTCCAGGGAAGTTGTCAAAACCAAATATTTGCTGTTCCTCGTGGAAAATGCCACACCGAGGCATTGACAAATCTTCACTTTTGATGCCATGATGATTCCATTGTATTGTATGTAAGATTCTTTTTGTATATGTCACGTTAATTATTGGTATTTTCTTTTGGGGATTTTGATGATCTGGATAAAGCCACTCAAATTGCTTGCTTGTATTATTGGTAAGTTTTAAATTTAAATTCAATAGAAAAATAGACAAATCCAAAAATGATTTGAATTTTAATTTTATTTTAAATCTTGTTATAATTTTTTATCAAATTATATTTTTTTATTATTACAATTAATTTTTTAATACATAAATGAATTCAATATCTTTAAATATCTCTAATTCATTCAGATTATTAATATCAATAATTGATATCTATATTTTTAATAACCTTTCTAAATTATAGGTGAGAGGAAATCTGTAGTGAGAATTTTTCAATTCGACAAGTTTTGGAACTCTTAAGTAGGTTCATCCTCACGACAAATTTCCTCTCACCTGTAATTATTGAAAGGTTCATCCTCACAGCAGATTTCCTCTGACCTGTAATTATTGAACTGTGCATTAAAATAAACAACTTTTCTAAATGTTTAACCATATTTTGACAAAAAAATATCAAAATAAAACAACCAACAAATATCCAAATTCTCCAATGTCAATTTTAAACTGATCCAAACACATAAAAATATCAAAATTCAGATATAATAAAAACTCTAATTTCTTACATCCAGATATTAAAAAAGTATAAGAGTTCTGAACTATTGAAACTCTAATTTCTAAAATTTATGAAGAAAAACAATTAGTACATATTAATTCAACTGCTTTCATTGATATTGATGAGTAAAATAAACGTTTCGATCGATATTTCGCGATTCGCTGGACCAATAAACATGACCGAACAAATTCCAAAATTTGGGACTTAGTTTATGAAGAGAACGCATATCTTGGACTCTGAGCTGTGTGAATAGAAAGAAATTTCCAGACGTGCATGTATTTCTTTATTGTAAAGTTGGGCATCGAAGAAAATGAAGCCACTGATAGAGAAAGATTTGTACGCCAACTTTAATGGCATGTAATAAATAGTTGGTGAGACGATTCAAATACCTTCTTGATGTTGAGATCTCTGTAATAAAAAAGCAACCCTGTTTAACATATAAAAATAAAAATTGAGGCCTTTAAGAATATGCTTGTAGAAATAGAGAATTATAAAAATTGAGGCCTTTAAGAATATGCTTGTAGAAATAGAGAATTCCAGTGTGAACACCTGGTCTCATTGCGTATAAAATATTACATGCTCTATATTCAAGATTAATTATACACAAATAGAATATTGAGTGAGATTTATGAAACACGTAGAGATTACAGAATGTGAGATTCCTCTGGTTAATATAGGTTTGACTCAAGTTCATGATTACAAACGTTAGTCTCATATAATCAATTACTGACATCAGCAATACCATCAGTGCATTTAAGGATGAGTTACAGGTGCCCCAAGGCAATGAATCTCCTACAGTGGTGGAGAAATTGGATTCTAATCATCTTTGGGAAACACATTATTTAGGTTTCAATGATGCAACTAAAAATGATCATATGTTAAGATTTTGGACCTTTTCTAATTATATTTTTCTAATCACTTGTACTGTTTTAGAGAACTTCAATCACATTATTTAGGTTTCAATTTAGGTTTCAATGATGTAATTAAAAATAAGTCAAATGTGTTAAAATTTGGACCATTTCTCATCATTTTTGTATACTTGTTTAGAATACTTCAAACAGATTATTTAAGTTTCAACGATACAACTAAAAATAAGCCAAATGTATTAAGATTTGGACCTTTTCAAATATTTTTTGAACCATTTATACTTGTTTACCGCACTTCAACCATACTCAACCTGTGAAGAATTTGGATTCCAATCATTCTTGAGAAACACACCACTTGGGCTTCAGTGACGTAACTAAATATACTCAAGCTGCTTTATATGAATATGCAAGTGTCTAATCAATTGCTGACATCAACAATACCAAATAATCAAATATGTTAAGATTTTGGACCTTTTCTAATCATATTTTTTTAACCATGTATACTGTTTTAGAGAACTTCAGTTAGGTTTCAATTATGTAATTAAAAATAAACCAGATGTGTTAAAATTTGGACCATTTCTAATCATATTTTTATACTTATTTAAATTACTTCAATCACATTATTGAAAGTACTTCAATCACATTATTTAGGTTTCAATGATATAAGTAAAAATAAGCCAAATGTGTTAAGATTTGGGCCTTTTCTAATATATTTTGAACCATTTGTACTTGTTTACAGTACTTCAACCATACTCAACCTGTGAAGAATTTGGATTCCAATCATTATTGAGAAACACACCACTTGGGCTTCAGTGACGTAACTAAATATACTCAACCTGCTGTATATGAATATACAAGTGTCTGATGAACCACAAGTGTATGATGAGTAGTGGTGTGGTGCTAAATCGGGGAAGTTTTATATTAACAATAATCAGATAGTTTACTCTTCTCAATGCCCCTCGATGGAATTCAAGAGCATAATATGAACGCTATAAAGTCATAATACAAAATAGATTTAAAAAAAATTAGATGGTTTACTCTTCTCAATGAGCCTTGAGGAAATTAAAGGAATATAATATTGTAAAAGCTGCAAAATCAGGATACAATATATGGATAAATTTAGCTGTGGCATAATTGTGAAAGGAGATCATTTGACTTCAATTTTGATGTATCCAAAACCTTTTTTTTTTTATAAAAGGCCGTTCAAGATAGCTTTGTTGAGGAGTATGTGACAAGGGAGTGCAGTATAGATGATGTATGATAAAGGTATATGCAATCAATGGATGAATGTTATGAGCCTTGAGGAAATTAAAGGAGTATAATATAAAAGCTGCAAAATCAGAATACAAAATATGGATAAATTTAGCTGTGGCATAATTGTAAAAGGAGATCATTAGACTTCAATTTTGATGTATCCAAAGAGCTTTTTTATAAAAGGCCGTTCAAGATAGCTTTGTTGAGGAGTATGTGACAAGGGAGCGCAGTATAGATGATGTATGATAAAGGTACATGCAATCAATGGATGAATGTTAGGTGATGTGTAAATGAAATAGAATGGTGAAAGACAAAGTTTAGATGTGGAGGTGAAAAGTGTGCAATATTGAGAAGAGAAACATATGAAGTATTTTGATATCAAAAACAATATAATAAATGGAGAGTATAACTATGTATATATGAAGTAGCATGAGGGACACATATGACATGAGATAAATATGATAAAGGTAAAGCAATGATGCATTAAAGGTAGTTAAAAGGTTAAAATTAGAAAAATGAGCAATCATAAGTAATATTAGAAGAGGAAGAGATCGAACAAAGATAGAACTAAACAACTCAATTCAAAATCAATTATCCAGGTTATAAAATCTCTAACCATTACCTCAAGAAAGAGACATGGTTGATACAACTTCTTGCTAGTATCAAGGGGGGCCTTTAACTTCCTTGACCCTCATAACTCTCTATAAAACCAACCCCTAAATCTTGCTTTTGCACATATGCCAGGTAAGGAATGCTAGAATCTTTGTAAATAAAATTTCCAATCTATATAAAATATGGAATAGAACCAAGTCATCTATTAGAGTAGTAAAATCAATCAATGTAAGAAGATTACAAAAATATCATTACTAACAAGTTTCAAATGTTAAAATCTTGGAACTTGAATCTTATGAATCCTCGTGTTGAAGGGAACCATTAGGAAGTGGAGATCCCCAAAGAATAACCAAGGTCTATCTAATACCAATGCCAATTTCAATGGAGGAGAAAAAGGTAACCCTAAGAAAGCAAGAATAGGAGAGTCTTAGCATTACAACATTTTAGACAAATTGGGACCAAAAAAAAGGTCCAAATAATGTTAGGGCCCTATCCTAGCCCGCTTACTTTAGGAGTTAGTCAAGTAATGTATGTGGCCATCTCCTTTGAAAAATGTCGAGTAGTTAGTAGTGGACAATTAATTAATGTAAAAGGGTATCTCTATTAATTACTTGGCCCACTAGGTAGTTGGTACTCATTAATTATGGGGCCAAGTCAAGTAGTTAGGGTTTTGGGGTATTAAAAACCTATTTAAAAAGCTAGGAGGCTATGGATTGTTTTGTTAAGAATTGTTGTACTTGGAGATATGTTCAAGTGAAAGGTTTTCCAACATTAAGAGACCAGTGAACATTGCTTCCTAAATTGATTACCATAATATAAGGGTTACTTCTACACCATCTCTCTTCTCTATTGTCTTGTGTTCGGTTATTCTACATTATAATTTATGGTTTATTTCATCATAAATCTATGTATATCCTATTTTGTTCTAATTTTTAGGGTTAAGGAAACCACAAGTGGTATAGAGCACTTTTTTGAGCCATCATGCCTCCAAAAATTTTGTAGAATTTCTTTTATGCTAGAGATGTATTCCAATGTCCTTAAATAACGCAAAAATTTGGCATTCAGGGGGTAAACCTACGGTTATGGAAACATACACGTAGAAAATACAAGTGGAACTAAGTCACAATGGTGGACACCTGTGTAACCTCTTGATGTTGTAGTGTCCCTTTTTAATAAATTTGGTAAAATTGGAAAAATTGCAATTTTTGTCCAATTCGACCCTTAGACTAGTATTGACCCAAATGCTTCCAAATTGGTTATGAATGTGTTTGGAAGGTATTAAGACATAAAATTGTGACTTATTTATGCTTGGACACTCTCAAAAGACTTCTTCAACATTCAATTATAATCACGGAAAGATAGGGCAATTTACTAGTCAAATCGAGGTTCAAATCCCCCAAGGGTAGTGTCGGAGGGGCCTAGGTCGGCCTTTCGACTAGGCCCTCCACCCAAACATTTGAAGTATATGTCGACAAGTCGCATCGAATAGCATAGGTCCAGTCGGTCGGTTAGACCGACAGACAGTTATGTAACTGTATTGAAAGACACACACACACACACACACACACACATATATATATATATATATATATATATATATATATATATATATATATATATATCTTGTTGAGCCGATGTACTAGTTAGATTGGTTCTATGTTGTATTCTACTCTTGCTGGTTAATACAAAGGCTTGTGCTTCTCTCTAATTGTCTCGTCTCTTGTATATGTATCATTGTGCATGCATGCTTATAAATTATAATTTATCTCTAGTAACCACATGACCCTTGGGACTACAACATCTGGCTCCGTTGCCGGTTGATGTATTAAGAAATAGCAGCATGACATATGATTTCAAAGTAGGATATTAAGAATTGGTGGGAGAAGAAAATCGCGAATTATCTGCAGAATTATGCACGACGAAACAAGCTGACAATTATCCAAGCAAGGGAACGATTCTTCTCCGAGACCCATGAGAAATTCATAGAATCCGTGCCGACCGCCTTGAAGAAGCTTCTGGATGAAAAGACCAGTTGATGAAGCAGAGAGGAAGCTGTTGTCGAAGTTGATCAACGGAGGATGCACGAATCTATCAGAGTGGTGAGAAAAGATTGCGGACAACTTCTGTGAAGCGCAAGCGATTGAAGACCGCGTCTCTGTAAACAAAGTTAGAAGAAAGTTCTCCACCGAACTAGTTGATCAATTTATGTGTTCTCTGCCAACCTTATTGTTCAATTTTTTGATCGAAAAAGGCGTTGCGCATATTTTCGAGACACGACCGTTGTTGCTCCCGCCCCTTCCAAACTCTAATTGGTAGGAGAAAGAACGACAGTGGGAAAGATTTGTAAAAGAGTGCAAATGGGAATTCTTGTCACATACCCACCCTTCTATCCAATGCAAGGAAGGGAACATGCTACCAATCTATGGGGATTTTTCATAAAACTCATACCATTCATTAGATGCATTCAGTTAAAAACATTTATGTGCAGATGTAAATCAAACGAATATGCACAGCGGAAATAAACTCATCCACACACATGTTTTCATATGCACTCAATATATCAATAATAGTCATTAATTTAAGCACTACAGAGGTAAAACACATGATAGAAAACAATTATCTTTGTTGTGCAATTGTCCCAAATAACTAGCTATGTCGCTGCAACATTCCTCCCAGCCATAGGTCTCTGCCCAGCCTGTATTCTTTCAGCACTCAGAGACCACCCCCGAGCTGGGCATGATATCTACAAGGAAATTGGGTCTCTCAAGCTTAGCTCAGCCCAAAGCAATGGATACCCAACTCAAACCCACCATTATCTTGCACACCAAGCTCAGATATGGGCTCTGGAACACACTTTCAGTAGTGGGACTTAGGAACTAGATGGACAAGGGTTTTCCCAAAAACGTAGGTACACCAAAAACGGATTTGTGAGAGGGAAAATCGTCCATAGGGAAGAAAACAATTTCTCCCACAGATATACAAGCAATATGTGAGCCAAAACAACCTCTATGGTCCCCCAAATCGATTTCCCTTTCTTCCCCACTGTTATACAACACAAAAACGCCCTTCCCAACTAGGATAATGAAGGAAAACACAACAAACCCTGGAGAAAAATGCCCAGGTAGCTCTAAACTCCTGAGGGAGCAAGACTGATGGTTGAATAATGGCTTGGGGAGCAATTTCATGGCCCTTTAATTTCCCAAGAAGCCAAACACGAATCTCTAGGAAGGGTGGCTTGCCCATACTCGAATTTGGATAGCCATACCTCTCCATTCCCCAAGGCATTAACTACCTCAACCAATTCTTGGGAGAAATGAATGATTGGGTACAAAATTCAACATGGGTAGTTGAGGGTTCATGGGTTCTCTCATTGACACTTGGCTTGAATTGATTGGATCAAGGGTTTGACTATTTCCCTTCCAATTTCCTTGTAACATCATGCCCCCATCTCTTGTTGCATTGCATAGCTAGTTGTGGGCTTTTATATTAAAATGCATATTTACAATTCCCATGGTTCACTAGCACATGGGTAGAATAAGATCAAATACTTGCCTCTTCTAGATCGAGCGTTCACTAGTGGGGCCTTGGCCTTGAGCTCCACGCTAGGAATCATACATAATATGCATACATTATTTACATTATAGCCCAAAATATTATAAGGGTCAAAATGGGGGACGTGACATTCCCCTTCTCTTGGAATAACACCTTCCTCGGTGTTCCAATACCTAGGAATACATACACGCTTTATACATGTTCAAAATTCAAAAAATGTGGCAGGTCTATCCTGCATTTCACCCTTTACTTGGGTTTTCAGCACCAAGTCCTTTGTCTTCACAAACTGCTCCTGCTGGCTGGGACCTTCTAGCTCTGGATGAGGGCATTGTTCCAAAATAATACCTTCCCTTTCTTTACCTTCCCGTTGATCTACAAGTCTGGAAAATTTATGGCGGCTACCCTCTTGACGCTCTATTATTGGGCAGTCATGGAGGCAATGATTTCCTCCACATCCCCAACATTTCATTGGTGGCTTTACATTTTCCTGTTCAGTTTCTTTTGAGTCTTCCCACCTTGAACGTTTCTTAATCAACCGATTGGATGAATGCTTCTTCATGGATCCACTTTCCTTTCCCTTACTAATTGTTCCCGGAATGCTTTTTACCTCTTTTTGTAGACAAATAGAGTCCTGCAAATCCGTATGGTTCATCTCATTTTGTTGCCTCTGTAGCTTGAGCATCTCTCCAAGATTTTCTTGGGTCCTGGCAATTGTTTGAAGAAGACTTTCAGCCAACTCTAATAGCCCTTGGTCTGCTTCCATGGTTAATGGGCACAAGTGACCACACTTTGCTTACTAGCAACACTTTCTTGTGCCGGCTACAACCAATTGTTTCACTTTCTTACCTGTGAAATTCATCATGGAAATTCTTTGTTAGGACAAGCATAACATAAACATTAAGATTAGTCAATTATTTTCCCAATTGACATGGAATGTCCATGCTTTATTCATGGAACTTTCACACTTTTCATGCTTTCCCAACATACACATGAACTCATTCATGTTCATCCTTTCACACGAATTTTACTATTTCAGCATTCACAATTCATTTCAAGCAATTAAACACAATCTATTTTCAACCATGACATGCACTCAACAATCTTTTGTTTTATAAATGCATCAATCGAAAGGAAAGAGAAGAGTAGGAGTTTTCTCCCTCTTAGTCTTGTTATATTATGGATCTACACTGTCACTGTGGTTTCATGCCCCTTAGTCTCTTTCACTTCAATGTGAATGCTTTGACTTTCCTTTCTTGGCTATGACACTTAGTGTCTAAGGTTTGTCTAAGGATTTTCAACTAGGAACCCTTCTCCATAGTTGCCTACAGAACCTTTGGCTACTATGACCCACTCATGTCCACTAGCACCATCTTTCATTACTGCTCATAGTGAGCTCTTTAGGATGGTCACATGTCCATCTGCATCCCTATGATTCCTTCCTGGTCCTTGCTTCCAACAATACCTACACTCAATCATTGAATCAATTCACATGTTTAGTTTATTTTCATAGGGTTTATCTCTAAACAAGAGTTTAGGAAATCATAACCAAATCATATACACAGGTATATTTATAAGCAAGAAGCTGCAAGGTATTCAAATACTTATCTGTATTGGATGTTTTCATTTTATTCCACGGGATCCTTCTTTGCTTTACGAGCCTTGGATTTCCCGTGAACACAATTATGAATGTTGGGCCAGCACATAGGCTACTCCACAATCATTCGAATAGGCAATGCCAAGCCAATACGTCGACTAGGTTTTATCAATAATTTCCTTTAGCAATATGCTAGGCCAGTGCTCCAACTGGTTTTATTAATTAATTAAGGAATGTTGGGCCAGCAAACACGTTGCTTTACAATATCAAGTAGTTGATGCCCAACTAGTCACTCTCTAGACTTATCAAGAACTTTATAGTGTTCAACCAGTTACTCCCTGGATTTCTCCCTAATTTATATTGCCCACTCATTTACTCTCTGGATTTTACCAGTAATTTATATCACCCACTCATTTACTCTCTGGATTGTAATTTATATCACCCACTCATTTACTCTCTGGATTTACCAGTAACTTATAATTCTTTCAGGGTCTTGCTTTCCTGCAATGAGCAAGGTTTCCAACAAAGAAACAATAGTGTATCAGCTTAGCTGTTAGAAGACTTATACCTGAAATATTCATTATTCCAAACAAGACATAAATGAAAACGAATACTTATATGTATTGTGTGTTTCCCCTCTGGTCCACAGGGTCCTGCTTCGCTTTGCGAGCCTTGGAATCGCCTATGGACTTTGATGTAGTTAATGCTTAATCAGTACACCTTCACGCCAACTGGAATTACCAAGCATTTGGTGGTGCCCAACCAGTCCCATACCTGGTTGGCCCTCTCCAGAGCCGAGCCAGCAGATTCGTCTGGGTCATCGACCAATGGAAGGAAACTGTACCACCGACCAATAAAGGTCAAGGCTCTACTATGGAGCCATAAGCATCTCAGGTTTTTCAGTCAGTCTTAGTGCCCCCTCCTACTGCTAACCCAATAGAGATTTTATGCCTTCACTAATGTCACCACACCTTCTTGCACCACAACCCTTCACACACACATCAACTCTTCATTTATACAAGGACGCCACTCCTTCTATTGTGCAAATCGACGGTTCCTTTTAGGAACTTTACAGGTGACTTTATTGACTGTAAGTTAGAATGGCCCCACTCACATAAGGATGACACCCCTTTTCACTACACAACTCCTTGGGTTTGTCCATCCCTTCCAGTATTGTTTAGTGTGAGCATAGAAAGGTTACCAATTCCTATATAGTCCTTCTGCGTACCCTTCTTCACTTTTCCTCTTAATGTGCAGTACCAATTGGCATCTGTGTAGGCTGAAAACACAAGAAGGATAAGCATGCTTATCAGTATTGCTTCTCAAAATTGTATCCGCATTCCATAACATTCACTATCAAGTATTGAAACAACAGGAATGCGTCCATTCCCTTAGGGTGTAGTCAATATTGACAACCCTATCATGACTCGGCACCAGAAAGGTGTGCACCCCCTTTCTGATGTGATCCATGTAGGCCCTAATCATGCTCAAGCTGTTTGAAATGATATAAATAAAATAGAGCATTCTCTGCATATTAACCCTAATAATTTAGACATGCATGTTCTTATCTAGGGTCACAGAATACTCATTCATTTTGCAGATGCATCTTTTCTTCATTTGCGAAGAATGGGGGCTCCCTTCTCTGAGTCAACAGTTCTTCGGTTTTCCACCCCAATCTTTCCACGTTCCATAATCCATACATGCCTTCTTAGCATATTTTTACCATCTCATTCTCATGTTTTCCAACATACAGCTCAGCTGAGATGTCATTCTTAAAATAAGAAATGGTGTTTCACCCGAAACCCATTTCCAAAGTATGGGATCCTTCCCATGGATTTTGGCTTCTGTACGTCATCACACATGGTCTTCCTGCAATGTGTCTTCCTGGGACATTTATCAAATAGCCAAATAGTTAGCAGCATTCAATAAAATTCAAATCTGATTTTCCTTAATCATTCGATGACATTAATAATTAAATTCAAGTATGAATTTGCAATTCTGTCTTTTGCAAAATCAATTTGCTTAGCCATGAGTCTGTTCTCATATCATTTGTCCTTTGCTCATGGTAGATTCTAATCTTCATCATGGACTTACCCACATTTTCCATGCCCAAAACAATCTACCTGAAATATGAAACTTCAATCATCCAAACATGTTATGAGTATCTATGAATATAATCCTTTCATTTCTACAACAGTCACTGAAGTGATCTCAGAATTATAACACTCCATAATTCAAACACGTTTAGCTATTAGCATTTGAAATGTAATGAAATATATATTTATACAAATATATTTGCATGCATTCTTATCATAATAAAATTGCAAGACACAATCACGTCATTTATGAAATTTAAACGAAGCTTTAGATACTCATTACTTCGTATCCATACAAATCTGTCATTTCCACAGGGCACTCTTGGTAGCCCATCAACATGTCTACCTTCTTCATGCAATCATTCTCCTGCATTCACAGCAGCTCATGAAATGGTCTTAGGATTTAACAATAGTCCACCATTTCATCTATTATCTAACTGCATTGAAACATATATATGCCATACCCATGCATTCACACAATGGATCTCAACATGTGCACCCACACATGTGCATGCACATTCACAACATTTTCATAATATTTTAATGTGCATTCACTCAATGCATAATCCCTCAATACAACTTTGCATCAATCCACGGATACTATGCATTCCAGCATCTTATGGCCTAACCATTCATATGGCATGTACTTCCACAACATGACTATAGGTCTTTACTTTCTTTGGTTATTTAAACTTATAATCCAACATACACAATGGCATGTTATAATTTCATATGAATGCATTGAGGTTTCTAAGCAATTATAGGGTGTAAGGATCCTTTCCCTCACTTACCCACACCTCATCATACTCAGTATATTAACATTCACATTCAGGCACTCAATACCATATGCAAACCAAATCAACATAGTTGAACATAGTTGAAGGGATCTTACCAAATCCTCTTTCAGCATTCATTCAATTAAGCACAGATAACCATTACCTGCATGGTTGTCATTAACATCGTTTGATGTTACCTGATCAGTTGGCCTCTTACCAAGGATTCACAGTTCTTTTTCCAACCTCATGCTCGTAGATTTGTTGCACCATCTTTTCCTCATAAGGTTGTTGGTCATATGCAACAATCATCATCCATACCCTTAGTCATGCTTTGGTTGTCTTTGGTCCTATAACCAACGCGAACACAACTAATTATTAGCAACCACCATAATCATCTTTAAGTGGCTCATTGCATATGAAAAACCTCACTATTCTACCAATATGCAATATCATATATATACACAAGTATTTTTACATGTACTGTGCAATGTTTATCAATATTCCATCTAGTGCATATTCATTTCAGCTATCTAATCTCTTACATTTTCAATCATGCTTCTATGGTCTGATTCATACAACGATTATCAACAACATTATTGGTGATCAACCATAAGCAATACCATTAATGGGATATTGCATGTGTAACTTTCACTACCTCTACCCATATGCAACATCATGCTCTATGCATAAGCATTTCACATGCACTATGCAATGACTCCTTAATCATGCCCATTAATTCATGTGCATTACTCTCTTGCATTTCCAACATCCCTATGCCATAATTTTCAACTTATGAAACTTAGGAAATATAAATACAATAGCAAGAGGGGAGTTAAGGAATTCCCCCTTTCCAACTCCTCATAGTAGCATGGAATTTCCTCTTCCGCATCATAGCTGATCCAGTTTCATGGGCTCTCTACCATGCACACAAGGTATCATTAGCTGTCATTTCTCACCAAGTAGCAATTTAATACAAATGTAAAACATTCTTAGTTGTTACTTTGCAAGCATGTAATTCCTATGCTATAACAGAAATAGTTAAGGTGAGAAACTTCCCTCTTTATCAACATTGTCTTACTTAGCTCCCATAGAATCTTTCTCACCATTGACGATGTCTCAAGGGAACAACGGGGGTCAAGGGGGCTTTCCCCCTTGTGGCCACTGCAGGGTGGGTCGAGGGCAGCCCCCTCGTATTTTTTTATTTTTTGGGGGTAAATCCTTCGATTTCGCGCAATCTGGCGCATAATTTCCACGACATTTTTCAACTTTTGGCACCTGAAAAATCTCCCTGGAAAAGAGTTGAAATTCTCTGTTTCGGAAGACTTGGAAATTCTCTTCTGACCTGTTGCGAACAGACTTGCTGAGTTCTTCAGGTCGAAAACTCAGCTTTTCCTTCCGTCACTACAGCGGAACTCGCCAATTCCTTCTGACACTGCGGCGGAAACTCGCCAATTCCTTCTGACACTGTGGTGGAAACTCGCCAATTCCTTTCGACACTGCGGTGGAAACTCGCCAATTCCTTCCGACACTACGGAGGAAACTCACCAATTCCTTCTGATGCTGCAGCGGAAACTCGACAATTCCTTCCGACGCTGCGGTGGAAAATCACCAACTTTTTCCGCTATTGTGAACGAACTTGTTGAGTTTCGCCGCCGTTGCGGACGAACTCACCGAGTTCTTCCGATTTGGCGAACTTAAAAATTTTCGGTCGACCATTTCGAAAAAGCTCGTCAATTCCTTCCGCCATTGCGGATGAACTTGCTGAGTTTCGCCGCCGTTGCGGACGAACTCGCCGAGTTCTTCTGGTTTGGAGAACTTGAAAATTTTCAGTCGACCATTTCGACAAAAACTCGTCAGTTCATTCCGATACAGACTTAGAAAATTTTTTGAAAATTTGAAAGTTTGAAAATTTTCTTAATGCTCTATAATGAGTAGGAAGCATACTTACCCTTGCAAGCTGTGATAGGTATCCCAGAAGGCCCAAATGTTGCAACCTCCGCTCTGATACCATCTGTCACATACCCACCCTTCTATCCAATGCAAGGAAGGGAACATGCTACCAATCTATGGGGATTTTTCATAAAACTCATCCCATTCATTAGATGCATTCAGTTAAAAACATTTATGTGTAGATGTAAATCAAACGAATATGCACAACGAAAATAAACTCATCCACACACATGTTTTCATATGCACTCAATATATCAATAACAGTCATTAATTTAAGCACTACAGAGGTAAAACACATAGATAGAAAACACTTATTTTTGTTGTGCAATTGTCCCAAACAACTAGCTATGTCGCTGCAACCTTCCTCCCATCCATAGCTCTCTGCCCAGCTTGTATTCTTTCGGCACTCAAAGACCACCCCCGAGCCGGGCATGATATCTACAAGGAAATTGGGTCTCTCAAGCTCAGCTCAGCTCAAAGCAATGGATACCCAACTCAACCCCACCATTCTCTTGCACACCAAACTCAAATATGGACTCTAGAACACACTTTTAGTAGTGGGACTTAGGAACTAGATGGACAAGGGTTTTCCCAAAAACGTAGGCACACCAAAAACGGATTTGTGAGAGGGAAAATCGTCCATAGGGAAGAAAACAGTTTCTCTCACATATATACAAGCAATCCGTGAGCCAAAACAACCTCTATGGTCCCCCAAATTTATTTCCCTTTCTTCCCCACTGTTATACAACACAAAAATGCCCTTCCCAGCTAGGATAATGAAGGAAAACACAACAAACCCTGGAGAAAAACGCCCAGGTAGCTCTAAACTCCTGAGAGAGCAAGACTGATGATTGAATAATGGCTTGGGGAGCAATTTCGTGTCCCTTTACTTGCCCAAGAATCCAAACACGAATCTCTAGGAAGGGTGGCTTACCCATACTTGAATTTGGATAGCCATACCTCTCCATTCCCCAAGGCATTAACTACCTCAACCAATTCTTGGGAGAAATGAATGATTGGGTACAAAAGTCAACATGGGTAGTTGAGGGTTCATGGGTTCTCTCATTAACACTTGGCTTGACTTGATTGGCTCAAGGGTTTGAATATTTCCCTCCCAATTTTCTTGTAACATCATGCCCCCATCTCTTGTTGCATTGCATAGCTAGTTGTGGGCTTTTATATTAAAATGCATATTTACAATTCCCATGGTTCACTAGCACATGGGTAGCATAATATCTTATACTTGCCTCTTCTAGATTGAGCGTTCACTAGTGGGGCCTTGGCCTTGAGATCCACACTAGGAATCATACATAATATGCATATATTATTTACATTATAGTCCAAAATATTATAAGGGTCAAAATGGGGGACATGACAATTCTTTTTGAACAAATGATGGTCTGTACTTCCCTAGTGATCTAGAAAATTTTGGGTCAACATTGGGGGGGTGGAGAAGCATGTTCTGATGTATTGATTTTGATGAAAAATGACATATGACAAGGTGACATGACCAACAGTGGACGTAAATATGACAAAGAAAGATTAATGAGTCATAAAAGCACTCCGGATATCTAGAAAATTGAAAGAGAAAAACGGAGACAACGGCGTGAAGAGATGAGGGAGCAGGAAATTACGCTCCGTAGGACGCAAGGATCAAGTGTTCGATAGATGCAGAAGAAAATATGTTAGAATCAAGTCAAGCCCGCGATGGTCGGGGCATCAAAGAAGACATGTCGCCGATGGATGAATGCTTTTGGTTAGAGCGTGGTAGAGCTCTCCAACTTTAGATACCTGAGACGGTAACACCTCCTTCTCCATTTCATTTAACACAAAGTGTCCAGGTGCAATAAATTGTCGAGAAAAACCTTGGTCTCCATGTTAGTCAGTCGGAAATCCGAAGTCGTCAAAGTGAAGAAGGAGATGATATCAATAGATTATTGATTCATCAGCAGGAGGAAGGAAATTGGGTGTCCTTTCAACCCGAATTTTCAAATAGAATCTTTCATCTAGTGTACTGAGAACATGAAGAAGCACCCCCGCTGCCAATACCAAATTTGAGTGACTCATCGAGTATGTCGTAGAATCTGAGGTTTAGTGAAATCTCGTTCGAATAGAACTTTAATTGGATTTCGATAGAAGTAGTAGAAGAAGACAGACCCAACGAAACAGAAGAATTTCTAGATATTGGTTCTGAAGACATAGAACCCAATCCTGATAGACAGCTAGTTCAAGCTAAAGAAGCATCAAGTTCTGGTTGCGAAAATAATCCACCTACACGACCATCTATTTCTCAAAACAATACACCAGCAGACATGTCACATTCAACAGCACACCTTCCATTCTATGAAGGCAATGAAGATCCGTTATGACATTGGTTTGTGTGTGAATCAATATGGACGGCGAACCAAATCACCAATGAAGAATGGTAGATGGCTCAGTTTGCTGGTTCGCTCAGAAAACGTGCACTGACATGGTACATGGGATATATTGAAAATACACCGAATGTAACCAAAGCACAAATTAAACAAAGTTTTCTGGCCTTTTTCATAATAGAAGATGCAACATATCTAGCAGTCGAACGACTGAAGACAACAATCCAGAAGCCGACAAAAATTGTCAAGGAGTATGATAAGAGGTTCAAAGACCTCCTGAGCAAACTGGACTATGAGATCGAATAAAAGTTATTAATTAAATGGTTTATTTCCGGTCTCATAAGTAAAATCAAAATACATGTACATCTACAAAGTGTCAATACTTATGCATAAGCATTAAAGGTAGCACTGGAGATTGAAATGGAGGATGAATACCCTCTAGTCTCCATGGACAGACATGCTGATGAACGCCTTGAGAGTATGGAGAAAGCTATCCAAAGTATGACTTGAAAGGGCCAGAATTATGGTGTACTACATGTCGAACTGTAGGACATACTAAAGACTCTTGTCGAATTAAGGATTGGCGACAAGAAGTTAAACGTATTCAAACCAGATGCTTTTGTGATATGTGCAAAGAATATGACTCACATACCACAAATGATTGTCCATACAATCTGAAAAATCAGAAAGCAAAATGGTGTCAAATATGCGAATTCAGTACCCATTCGATTGAAGAATGTCATCTGAATTTGAAAAATCGACAAAACTACCATGCAGTATATCAGACAAACTCTGTCGAGCAGCATCATGATAGAAACACAGAAAACGAAAGGTTTTAAATAAATGATGGAAGAAATAACCGGTACAATCAGAATAAGAATGATGGATACCCTAGGTATAACGACCATAGATATGATTGACGGTACAATGGCTACAACAGGCGCGGAGGATACCAGAGTCATGGTCAGTGGTGGTCGCGGTGTTCGACCTAATTGACTTGGTTTATGTTTCACATGTCTTAGCGAGGATCATCGACATGCAGAATTCCCTTATAAGGAAAGAACTGATCTTAAATTTTGTACAAAGTGTGAGGTAGGCGATCACTTTTTAGAGGATTTCCCTACCATGATTGAGAAAATAAATAATAATAAAATGTTCATGTCTTATCTTGTGTATCCAAAAATTATGTGCTTTGTACTAAAAACTTGCAAATTGTAACTAGGCAAGGTACCCACATTGGTCAAGATAAGCCACAGATAAGTAAAATTGTAAACAAAGAGGATTATCCAAATCCTATGAAACAAAAATTTGTGTACAAAAATGCATTTGACATATTTTGTGAATTGGCAACCCATGAAGATATTGAAGAAAACCGACAAGAAGTTCTCAATGAATTGTTTAGATTAATTTCAAATGATGAAGCTGTATTAAAATTGATTGACCTATTGCATAAATTGAAGTATAAACATGTCGAGCAAAGACAAACCAAAAACATTTGTCGACTAAATCAAAAAGAGAAAAATGATGCTGACCCATTGGTTGACCTTGACATAAATGAATATCATGTAGGACAAGTCGTACTAGACTTTGGTTCCCAAGTGAATATCATGACTTGTGATACATGGGACCAACTCGGTCGACCACAATTGCAGGAATCAGGCATTTATCTGAAGCTTGCAGATCAAGGATTAATTGAGATGATTGGAGTATGGAAAGGAGTCGAAACTTCCATCAAGGGAATCTCAACAAAAGTCAATTTTGAAATCATTAACCCAAAAGATGATGCAAGTTGTTTCACAGCCTTGGTCAGTCGACCTTGGGGGCGAAAGATGAAGGCTTCAATTTCCTTAGATAAAAGTCGCATCAAGTTGAAAGGCAATGGGCAAAAGGTTATTGTACCAATCTTCCCATCTCAGTAACCATGGTCAGAACCTACATAAGTAGACACTGATATTTGACATCTTTATCGAATAGACAATAATGAAGATTGTATTGAACCGAATTCCTAAGGAGAACTTCACCTTGGAGATCCTGTTTCACTCGGATATAACTTCGATGCAGAACTCTACAACTGGCAGATAGAGAACTATGATTTGCATGCAAAAGAATGTTGGACGGTGGAAGCCATCTCAAAGAAAAAAATGAAGAAGTGTCTCTCAATATCATATACACCAAATATATTTGAGCGGAAAATGCGAGCATATTCGACGCTTGTTTCAAACAGAAATTCACAGACATGTAACCCGACATTGAGGTACAAGGAATGTGATTCCCCGGTTGTACATGTCAAACAAGTATCCAAACATGTCGGAGAGAAAGGCTATCTACAAAGTCTGGTTGAGACATTTACTGGTCAAGCCACGAGATGGTGGGACACCCATCAGTCGAAACTTCAAACCTGGAATACCGCATCAACATTTTTTGTAGAAAGGTTTGGAGGAAAGAAGTTGATGACTCAGGCGACATCCCTATGTTTACACAAGGACAAAATCCTGAAGTCCACATCGACTGTTGCGAAAGAGAATGGAAAAAATTGGGCTATAAAGATGAAAGGACATGGCCTCATCTCTTCCGCAAAACACTTTATGATTTACCTAATAAATGGTATAAAATGGAAGACGCGAGAGGGGAAAATTTCACTTGGAAAGACTTGAAAGAAAATTTCATCAAGGATTTCCATTTTTCTCCAAAGGAGGAGAAGTTGGTCGAAGCAAGTAAAACTATCAAAGAATTTCTGCAGCCGACAGACATTTCAGTACTTGCAGAAAAGCAATAGATTACTTGCCGACCTACTACCTGCTATAGCATAACGTCGACAGAAAGCCAGCATTCGACAAGATTAATCCTAGAAATGAATAAATCAGTCAGGAAGAGTTTCCAATGGAGACAGGATCACCCCAACATGTCGAAGCATGTAAAAACAATCTTTAGCACAAAGATTGTCGAGAAGGACGAACCCGAAAGGTTTTCAGAAAATGACTTCCCACCACCATTCATGCAAATTAAAGAAGGTGAAAGACCGATAAGTGAAAGTCGTGCGCCAGAATGGATGGACGCGAAGATTAAAACAAAAGAAGTAGATATTTCAAACGAAAACCGACCGAAAATGGCAAAAAATGGCGATTACTGGTGTTAACACTAAAATTATCCTTAGTTTTTGTGTGTTTTTCTCAAATGTTTATTCCTCTTTTTCATTTTCATTTTATTTTTATTTCAAATTTTAAATGATTTTGATTTTCTCTTTAGTTTCATCTTATAGTTTTCTTTTGTTTTAATTAATTTCACCCTTAATGGATTATCAAATATTATATTTCTATTCAAGGTTTTCAAAGCTTACTTAACTATATGCTTATGTTAAATCCAAAGTTTAACCTTTGTTCTTGAGTTTATATGCCAAAATTGCATGTTGAGGTATTCCCATAGCGCAAGGTCTAGATCATCTACTCTAGCGCGTTGCAAGAATCCAAGATCATGAGGGTTCATGGTTCTTTGATAGCAGGACGTGGCCGTTGTGTTTGATGATGAGAGGGGAGCTTTCAAACACCTATTTACTCCATTATGACACATGTATGAACCACTTATTGATTATCATCGACGGATTTGGGGATTGTTAGTGTCACGATTTCATATTTGGGGATTTCGGATCCCAGTGTTGGAGAACACATGTTCTAGAATTTTTCATCCCTAAATGAGTTGCAAAGGAGGAAAATTCATGGGTTTATACTGAAAACATGAGCAGGAGTGGCAAGTTGAGTCGGTTTGAACCGACAGATACCACCTGGGCAGTGGAATTCCCTGACTATGTGGCGTTCTTCAAAACGGAAGGATTGTTCGAGTTTTTTTAAAAGAATAACAGGGTTTAATTTCAAGAAGCTCTAATTTCTGAAGCTATTGGTGTGCCATTAGAGGGAGAACAGTGGTTTAAAAAGGCTTCTTTTGACTTCGATCCTAGCATGTTTTTTATGCCAGAAGCTAGATCCCTTGACTAGAGTAAGGGCGTGCATCTTAAGAATTTCAAGCCAGAGTGGAGAGAATTGATAGGGATCATACAGAGCTACATTACCTAAAGAAAGGTGAAAATGGGATCAGTTCTTATTCTGGTCAGGTTTTGTAATCAAACAGGATGAGCAAGGAAAAAGGCATACTCCTAGCAAACAATCTAGATTTATAAAGAAATTTAAAAGAGATGTAAATGAAGATAAGCTATAATATGATTTGCATGATTTTGATGTACATGAGTTTGAAAATCCTGGGAATGCAGAGCAAAGAGAAGGTCACTGTCATTGAAGATTCTTCAAGTTTTGAGGATTGGAGCCCTGTTTTTCCCTGTTTTGGTCATTACAATTGAGTGCAGATTTCTAGGTGATGGAAACAAGTTTGAGAAAACCAAGAGAGATTTTTTTCCAAGACAGACTCATTTAAAAAAACCTCTCTTAGTTTTTCAACATCTATCATGGTTTGGAAGATTCGAATTCATCTTTCTGGCCTATTTGTCAGGGTTTAAAATATTTAATAGTTTCCTGTTTTAGTCACGAATGTTTGGCACGTCTTCCAATTAATTCGAGAGGAATTTTTAAAAACCAAGAAAGGTTTTTGTTCATCATGGACTCATTTAAAAAACACACCCTCATTTTTCATACAGGTGTCACGGATCGAGAGATATGGAGGCGTTTGTGAGACCCATTTTTAAAAAAATTCACCAAATTTCTCAAAATCCGATTTGTTATTTTTAGTTAGTTTGTCTTTAAAGATTTGAAGTTAGTTTATAACTACTTAATGTAACTGCTTCAAAGCTTGACCTAGAAGGTGGTTATGAGACTGCCCTACTTTGGAATGATAAAAGGAGGAAAAAAGACAGTAAAAGGGTTCGATTTTTGTTTCAAGAAGCAATATAGAAGCTTGGAGCATTAGCTTGGAGTATTTGGACACATTTTCAGACTATGCATATGGCTCTGTTGTAAGTTTTGAAGACTAAGATTGATCTATATATGAATATAAGCCACTATTTTTGTCTATTGATTTTGTTTATGGTCATTTTGACCACTCAACCTATGAATTCATTCCCTGTTTAAAGTTTTTACTCATGTGAATGCTCATGTGTTGTGGACTGAACCAATATTGAGCAAATGAATGTTTAGGGTTTATATTTATTATCTTACATTGTTATATATCAATTCTTGAATTTGCATGATTTAGTTTTTGCTTTGGTTGAATGATTGATTATCTTCTTGAATATGAAACCCTCAATCCAAAAAAATCACAAAAACAAACCCTATTTTTTGTTTATTACTTTGAGATTGTACTAGCTTGTTCCCTTTATAGTCTAGGGACAATTTCTCGTAAAAAAATATTTGGTGCCGTTGCTGAGGAAAAAGTTGAAAATTTTCCCCATAAATTATATCTTTTCTCTTAATTTTGACAGTGAACAAAGTTGGGAAACCTTTGTAGACAACAATCATTCACTGAATTCCAGAAAAAGCAGTGGTGACTCCACTGAAAGAAAGATCCATTTGCGACTCCATTCAAGTTCTAATAAAGTTAAAAGACTCCACTGGAGGATGAATCTTATTGACAGAGACATCAAAGGATACTGTGAAAAAAACAACTATTCAGTCTTAGGTTTTTTCCCGGATGTAATTATATTTTTTGTCAATTTCTTTTATTTCTTACTGTATTCAAAAGACGACCCAAAATATGCATTTGAAGATCCTTCCGTGAAAGCTGTAAATATACCTTATCTTTCTATACCTGATCTTGACCCAAACCTTCATCTGAGTCATGTAATGTATATGATCAATCCTGTGAGCCTCAAGAGACCAAGGATGATATCATACCTCCTACGTTTAATCCTATATCTTCCAAAATACAAGAAAAAATATAGGCCTCTTTATTTGCCTTCTATTCTTCATGATTTTCCTCCAAAGCATTACAAGCATCTCCCTATGTTCGATGGAAAAAACCTTACAACTGAAAAACACATCCATGTCTTTGAACATTTCACGGACCTGTTTGAAATTGAGCACTATGATGTTTATATGAGAACTTTTTCTCGGTCATTGCAAGGGGATGCTAAGGAATGGTGTAATGCCTCAAAATTTCAAGGGGAAATTTTGAGGCACTACACCATTCCTTAGCATTACACCATTACAACATTGAAGTCACACAGTCAGTTAGGAGAGAAGATCTCTCATACAGTGAAATTCTAGCTAGTTTTGGTGAAGCTTCTCTAGTAGAAGATGAATACTCCAGTGAATGCACCCAAGGATTGATGGAGGGTTGGTACAGCCATATGTTCAGTCAATAGAAATTTCCAGTATCAGAAAGAAGCCTCAGAACTGATCCAACTTCTTCTTCTTACTCTTTCTCACAACCACAGCTAGATTTGGAGGTATTTTCCCTACAAGGAAGAGAAGAACTGTGGATAGCGCCCCATACTTTCTCAGAATATCAATGTGCAGCCCATACACTGTTTCATACCTCTAGAAGATCATATCACACTTTCAGAAAATAGATTTATCCATTACATCCCTTCTTACAGTTCTTCCATGGCCCTATGAGGGGGTTTTCTAATCTACAAGACATTGTACTGATGAGGAGCTAATTAAAGAGCACAAACTTGGTTCAGTGAGTAATAATTAAACTTTATGTTGTTAATTACATTATATCAGAGCATATTAATATTTCAGAATAGATCATTTAACTAAATCAAGTCATTCATTAACTCAGATTGGGAGACTAGCTCATTGAGCATTGTTTATTGACTAGTTTTTCAAGAATGACTGCCAAATTTGATCTAAATGTCAGATTTACTTTCTGTAAGTTGTAGGAGGTCAATAAAAAATCATATTATCTATATCAGTTCCTAATTAAATAATTTGGGAGGATTTAACCCCTGTTTGTAAAGATTGCAATTTGATTAGCTTTGTCATCCTGATAGGGCCTAAAACTTCCAAACCACTCCCACTCTTTCCAAATCCTTTTGAATGCTGATAATTGTGTCCATTGAACCTATTTTATTGTCATAACTCATTTTTGTACCCACCCAGTCTAGTAAGCATATGCTGGTGCACCCAGGAAGCTTTGCGATAGGCTTCAGCGGTAGCTGATGTCCGAAACATAAATGGCCCCAGTGATTTGTGCTTAGGAATCTCCTCTGATGTTATTATTTTCTGATACACATTTCCTCATACAAATTACAGAACTAAAAGTTCATCCCACCATACTCATATTTAGTCTCCATCCCCATCACTGACCTCCTGCTCAGTTTAAAAGAATTATTAAGAAATTTATCCAGTGAATTTTTTTTTTTAAATTTAAGTGGAGTTAATATCTTGGTTGAAATATTCCCAAGGATATTACAGTGGTATCAGAGCACTTTCCATGGCTCATCCTGTGGAAAGTAACTCTCAGTGGAAAGGTAGCTCAACACTATCGTCAAGTTGTAGTTGTGGAATTAGTTCCATTCATGGAAGATTTAGAGTTTGAGTTGCATGAAGAAGAAGATTATTTTTATGAAGAGTATGATGATTATGATGAGCAATATGAACAATATTGCAGACAATATGAGGAAGATAATTTCCAAGAAATACCTTCCACAAGCATATCCCATGAGATCATGATTAGAAGAAGAGACTATGGTTATTCTGATAGCCATATTTAGGAAAAAGTTGCATGTTCCACAGTCAAAGGTCAACCTTCTATCGAAGAGATAATAAAATATATGAAATCTTTATTCGATGCATGTGACTTCACAAGAATTTTTGGATCCTCTTCAAGAAGAGCCTCCAAGAATCTTCATCCTAAGACAACCAGGGAGAAGCAAGACCCAAAAACCAATCATGAGATTGTTGACAGAATGGAAGAAGAATCTACTGCAAGATTCTATGCTGGGGATCTCAAAATCACCTCAGAAGAGATTGGTAAGCTTAATGATGGTGAGACATATTTTGGATCGGATCCAAAAGAAGAACCTAAATCAAATTCAAAGTCACCACTTGAGCTTCATAGTGAGGCAGAAGTTGACCACACATCAGTTAGATGTGAACTAGTAGAATTGTTGGTAGAACAAGGCACCATAACCCCACCCATTGAAGAGATAAGTATGATACCAAGGTATGGACCACATTCAGATTTTTGAACTAGTTTGTATAATGATGATGTTGCAGCCACATCAGAGGATGATTATTGCATAAGGGATTCCCTGGATGGTGAGTCTCACATCCTTAGTGATAAGGGTGAATGTAGTGACAGGACTGAATCACTAGAAAGGTGTTTACAGGATGCCCACATGGTTGGAAGAGAACCTATTGAGGAATGTTTTAAGTGTGAGGAAGCATCTAATGATGTGTATTCTCATATATATGTGGGATACATGGAAGTACCCATTGGTGATGGTGTTGTGGATGCAAGATCCATGGAGAAAGAAGAAGGTCTTGCAACAACAGAAATTGAAAATGAGATATTGGTGGAAGGCCAAACCACCAACACACCATCACAAGGAGGAGAAAAGATAACACATGGGAATTGTTTCAATTCTGATTTTTACATGCCTATGTGTCGGCATGATGTGGCAGCCACTTCAGAGGATAATATGAGTTTGGTTGAACCCCCAGGGGTTGATACTCCTGAATTGGGGAGGGTTGAAAATTGGAGAGAAAGACTTACTGGTGCACTAGAGATGAATGAGCACCCCATTTGCAGCCAAAGATCTGATATTCATGATCTGAAATATGAATATCTTGCAGCCCCAAAATATGGATCATCTTTCATAACTTCAACAAAATCAGCTGAAGTTGATCCTAGGAAACTAGAAAAGAGAAGGTTCATCTGCCAAAACCTCATTTCCTTGAAGGGACACTAAAGATGAATGAATGCAAAATTCAAGAAGCCCTTCAAACCCTCAATGACACCCATGCCTTAATGAATAACCTCTCTTGGAATTTGGGGGAGCAGTCTTCCATGAGAGACATGGAAGAGTTTCAGAAATCCATGGAAAGCATAAAAGGTAAATTCTTGAACCTGCTTTCTGATAGAGATAGTTTGTTGGAGCTTGTAGAATTGTTTCATGGTACATCCTTGAGGGATGATGAAGAGATCAGCAAGCTCAATGATGAATTAATGGCCACCCGAGATTCTTTTAGAAGCACTCAAAGTGCCCTCCAAGAATCCAAGAAAGAAATATTCCAGCTTCATGAAAAGTTGCAAAGATCCCCCCTACCCTGCTACTCACCATTCAGTCAACTTCATTTGGATGAAAGCATTCTTGATCATAGGGAGGAACCTCATGAGATGGTGGATCATGAGGATCATTCATTTTTATATGTCCTTGAAGATGTGCAGAACAGTTTGATGAGAACCAAGCACTTGACTTTTTTCCAAGGGAACTTGAGTTGTTCCTTGAATACAGACACTCTCCCATGGAAGAGTGGGATGAGAGCACCCAGTTTAGGCCATCCAATAATGGAGAAGTTGCAGCCAAAATTCTAATCACTGAAGGTTGTAGACATGAAAATAAGGTTCGCAGTTCTTTACCACATGTCCTAGATTCAGCAACACCAATGGGGAATGAACAGTGGGTGAAGAAATTCTTCTGGTTTGTGTCACATGTACAACAAGAGGATCATGATCTGTCCCCATGGGAGATGGATCCTATTGCAGAAGAGATGGCTGATTATAGCTCATATAAATCAGCAAGCAGGATCCCTGATTCACCCACCAGATGGATGGATAGAGGCCTCACTAGAAAAGAAAATATGGAAGGTAAAAAGTTCACTTATTTCTGCAATAAATTTCTTATTATAATTGACATTGTCTTGAATTGTGAGCAGCAGAAAAAGTATATTTTGCAGCCATTTGATGTCACTCATCCACATATGGATTGGGTGAAAGATTACCTAACAAGCATGAAACTTCCTGGCAAAATTTGTTATGCTTATGGTCAAGGGAAGGCAGCTAAGCAGTTGATACTTTGGGATCCAAGCATTCATTCATTGGAGTGACAGATTGCCAAAGGTGACAAAAAAAATTTGGTCCTTGCAGGAGAAAAAATGGGATCCAGGAATTCTACTCAAGTTATCCTAACTGGGTTGAAAATTTTGTTCAATGCTGGTTCATTTGCAGACATAAATTATAGTGCATTTTTTCTTCATTTTTTTGAAGGCCCAAGTTTAATTTACAGACTGTATAGTGGATGGGGAAAATTAAAATCAAAGTGGTGCAGCAGAATCCTGGTGGAATCCTTACATTTCTTGAGGACAAGCAATCCTAGGAAGGGAGGATTGTCATGTCCCCATACTTTTCCATGGTCCATGGGGTAATTTTGGCCTAAGTCACCTAGGCAATAATTATTTAATTAATGAGCAAGTATGGAAACTACCTTATGGAAGATTCCTAAGGTTGTATTTGGGAATTAAATGGACAAGGAGGGCCCCCCATGCAGTTATTAACCCCATGACAGTCCAAGTGATTGACTAATTGAGAAATTAATTAATTGGGGAAATTATAACAATTAATTAATTGCTAAGTTAAATTATTTTTGAGTTGTATTATTTTCATTTAAATGTTTATTGCTAATAAATATGCCAAGTGGTTGATGACTTGGCTAGGAAATTCGAATTGGTAAGTGAGCCAAACCTGCCTAAGTGGTAAATTCTTAGAAAAGCTAAGGAATCTAGTGGAGACAAGTTGGCAAGATGAACCCAGAAAGGAAACTGACAAAAGCTAGCAAAATCAGACAAAAGTAGGAAAGAGGAAAGTAAAGAAAGTGGAAAGATTCAGAAAAGCTTTCTAAAATAAAATAGCAACAACCAAAAAAGCTACCTAAAGCGCACTTGCCCAAATTCAGTGAAGGAGGTGAAGGAAAGAAAGTTTTGAAAGCTCAGAAGTTGCTATTCTCCTCAAGAAAGGCGCCCTCATGGCTTTGGAGTAGAATGGGAAAGTGGGTAACCTACTCTCACAGGTCACCAAGCCAATAAATTGCTCAGCAGATCATCATGGAGTTTATAAAAGAATCCAACCAACTCCATTTGACAACTTTTGATCATTTGAGCAATTTGCTTGAGAGCTCTGAGCTTCTCTAGTGTTGAGTGATGTGCCTCAACAAAGTTTGCTTGGGAAATGTGCCCCAAGGACCCATGATTTTCCAGTGAGTGTTATGCAGTTCCAGAACATGATGCTACAGCAAATCACATTCATATCAGTTCAGCATTGAAGTCACACAGTGAGTTAGGAGAGAAGATCTCTCATATAGTGAAATTCTAGCTAGTTTTGGTGAAGCTTCTCTAGTAGAAGATGAATGCTCCAGTGAATGCGCCCAAGGATTGATGGAGGGTTGGTACAGCCATATGTTCAGTCAAAAGAAATGTCCAATATCAGAAAGCAGCCTCAGAACTGATCCATATTCTTCTTCTTACTCTTTCTCACAACCACGGCTAGATTTGGAGGTGTTTTCCGTACAAGGAAAAGAAGAACTGTGGATAGCGCCCCATACTTTCTCATAATCTCAGTGTGCAGCCCATACTCTGTTTCATACCTGTTGAAGATCATATCACAGTTTCATAACAGATATTTAGCCATTACATCTCTTCTTACAGTTCTTCCATGGCCCTATGAGGGGGTTTTCTATTCTACAAGACATTGTACTGATGAGGAGCTAATTAAAGAGCACAAACTTGGTTCAGTGAGTAATAATTCAAATTGATACTGTTAATTACATTATATCATAGCATATTAATATTTCAGAACAGATCATTTAAATAAATCAAGTCATTTATTAACTCAGATTGGGAGACTAGCTCATTGAGCATTGTTTATTGACTAGTTTTGCAAGAATGACTGCCAAATTTGTTCTAAATGTAAGATTTACTTTCTGTAAGTTGTAGGAGTTCAATAACACATCATATTAGCTATATCAGTCCTTACTTAAATAATTTGGGAGGATTTAACCCCATGTTTGTAAAGATTGCAATTTGACTAGCTCTGTCATCCCGATAGGGCCTAAAACTTCCAAACCACTCCCACTCTTTCCAAATCCTTTTAAATGATGATGTCTGAAACATAAATGGCCCAGTGATTTGTGCTTAGTACTCTCCTCCGATATTATTATTTGTTGCTGCACATTTCCCCATAAAAATTTCAAAACTGAAAGTTCATCCCACCATACTCAGATTCAGCCTCCATCCCCATCACTGACCTCCTGCTCGGTTTAAAAGAATTATTAAGAAATTTATCTAGTGAATTTTATTAAAATTTTTGAAGTGGATTTAATATCTTGGTTGAAATATTCCCAAGGATATTACAAAAGTGTTATGAAGAACCCCTTATTTCTGATCCGATTTTTATTACAAATCCTCGTGAAGATTAGCTTTTTATTAAAGAAACTTTTGTCGAAGACCATACTGCTGATATACATAAATATTCATCATTATCATTAGAATTACCTCAAATTTCTCCTGTGTATGATGATGATATTGAAGTGTTTTATTTAGAAGTTCATGATGGGGAAAGTTTTAGTGATGAAGATGTGTCTCAAGAGAACATTGTTCAAGAGGATTTCCAGCATATTTCTAATTATGAAACTGGGGATATTTTTCAAATCAACTCTGTCGAATATCATCTGGACAATTATGTAAGTCAACCCATTTATGATATGTATCCAGATGATTTAAAGTATCAGTTTTTTGAATTAGCACCTGTGGGAGTTGCCAACAACAAACCAATGTATGATGAATATTAACGGGATTCTTGGGAAGTCAATGAAGGAGATGGAAAGGAGTTAGAAGAGCAGCTTACACATTATTATTCTCTACAAGTTGTTGAACAAGAGTCTCCAGAAATCAGTAAAATTGTATCTATTGAAGGATGTACTCAACAAAATCAAGTTATTACAGCTGAAGATAAGGGCAGAAATGTTTTGTTTTATGCTTCTTCATTTGCAACATTTCAAGAAAAGAAGTCTGATATCCTCCATGGAGCATAAAATATATGGAGGCATCCTTCTCTTTCACATCAACCGCACAATTGGCGGGACCTAGTGGCCATTTACATGGACTCACGGTTTTCAAAAAGTTTCAACCTTCTAGAATTTGGGATCAAAGTAGAATACACTTTGCAAATTAAATTTATGTTGCAGATAATAAATTCTTCTTTGATTTCTATCTACCTGCAAGAAGCTGGTACAATCGGTTGGATGCTATCATGGCTTCATTGGAAGTATGATTACACTTGATTGGGTTGTTTCTTCCGATTAGAAGTAGGAGTAAACAACAAAATAAGCTCGACATACAAGCATGTAGATTCTTTTCAGTATGTTGGCTTGTAGCAGTATTTTGTCATTTCAGAGTTATGTGTTCAGAGTTTGAGAAAGTTGCAGAGATTTGGTAAATGAATCCATCACCCAATGAATAAGGAACAAGGTCTACAGGTTCTTGAAACCTCACAAGGAGGATTTCATTCCTCAGCATGAGCCATATGTTAACACTGAAATTGTCCTTAATTTTTGTGTGTTTTTCTCAAATATTTATTCCTCTTTTTCATTTTCATTTTATTTTTATTTCAGATTTTAAATGTTTTTGATAAAGGATTTTGATTTTCTCTTTAGTTTCATGTTATAGTTTTCTTTTGTTTTAATTAATTTCACCCTTAGTGGCTTATCAAATATTATATTTCTATTCAAGGTTTTCAAAGCTTACTTAACTATATGCTTATGCTAAATCCAAAGTTTAACCTTTTTTTTTTAGTTTAGTTGCCAAAATTGCATGTTCAAGTATTCCTGCAGTGCAGTGCAAGGTCCAAATCATCTATTCTAGCGCGTTGCAGGAATCCAAGATCATGAGGGTTCATGGTTCTTTGATAGCAGGACGTGGCTGTTGTGTTTGATGATGAGAGGAGAGCTTCCAGACACCTATTTACTCCATTATGACAAATGTATGAACCACTTATTGATTATCATCGACGGATTTGGCGATTGTTAGTGCCACAATTTCATATTTGGGGATTTCGGATCCCAGTGTTGGAGAACACATGTTCTATAATTTTGTATCCCTAAATCAGTTGCAAAGGAGGAAAATTCGTGGGTTTAAACTGAAAACATGAGCAGGAGTGGAAAAGTGAGTCGGTTTGAACCAACAGATACCACCTAGGTAGTAGAATTCCCTGAATGTGCGGCCTTCTTCAAAACAGCGGGATGGTTCGAGTTTTTTTTTAAAGAATAACAGGGTTTAATGTCAAGAATCCCTAATTTCTGAAGTTATTGGTGTGCCATTAGAAGACGAACAGTGGTTTAAAAAGGCTTCTTTTGACTTCGATCCTAGCATGTTTTGATGCCAGAAGCTAGATCCCTTGACTGGAGTAAGGGCGTGCATCTTAAGAAGTTCAAGCCAAAGTGGAGAGAAGTGATAGGGATCATATAGAGCTACATTACCTAAAGAAAGGTGAAAATGGGATCAGTTCTTATTCTAGTCAGGTTTTGTAATCAAACAAGATGAGCAAGGAAAAAAGCATACTCCTAGCAAACAATCTAGCTTTATAAAGAAATTTAAAAGAGATGTAAATGAAGAGATACAAGATTATTTTCATGATGTTGATGTACAGGAGTTTGAAAATCTTGGGAATGCATAGCAAAGAGAAGGTCACTGTCATTGAAGATTCTCCAAGTTTTGAGGATGGGAGCCCTGTTTTTCCCTATTTTGGTCATTACAATTGAGCACAGATTACGAGGTGATGGAAATGATTTTGAGAAAAAAAAAGAGAGTTTTTTGTCCAAGACAGACTCATTTAAAAAAACCTCTCTCAGTTTTGCAACAACTGTCATGGTTTGGAAGATTCGAAATCATCTTTGTGGCCTATTTTTCAGGGTTTAAAATATTTAATAGTTTCCTGTTTTAGTCACTAATTTTTGGCATGTCTCCCAATTAACTAGACAGGAATTTTTAAAAACCAAGAGAGGTTTTTGTTCATCATGGACTCATTTAAAAAAAACTCTCTCATTTGTTCGTACAGGTGTCACGGATCGAGAGATATGGAGGCGTTTGTGAGACCCATTTTTTCAGAAAATTCGCCAAATTTCTCATAATCCGATTTGCTATTTTTAGTTAGTTTGTCTTTAAAGATTTGAAGTTAGTTTATAACTACTTGATGTAAATACTTCAAAGCTCAACCTAGAAGGTGTTTATGAGACTTCCCTACTTTGGAATGATAAAAGGAGGAAAAAAGAGAGTAAAAGGGTTCGATTTTTGTTACAAGAAGTAATATAGAAGCTTGGAGTATTTGGACACATTTGTAGACTATGCATATGGCTCTGTTGTAAGTTTTGAAGACTGAGACTGATCTCTATATGAATATAAGCCACTATTTTTGTCTATTGATTTTTTTATGGTCATTTTGACCACTCAACCTATGAATTCATTCCTTGTTTAAAGTTTTTACTCATGCGAATGCTCATGTGTTGTGGACTGAACCAGTATTGTGCAAATGAATGTTTAGGGTTTATATTTATTATCTTACATTGTTATATCTCAGTTCTTGAATTTGCATGATTTATTTTTTGCTTTGGTTGAATGATTGATTATCTTCTTGAATATGAAACCCTCAATCCAAAAAAAACACAAAAACAAACCCTATTTTTTGTTTATTACTTTGAGATTGTACTAGCTTGTTCCCTTTGTAGTCTAGGGACAATTTCTAGCACAAACAACTGGAATGAAGAACAAATGGCCAAAATCATCATTCTCCTCAAGGAATTTCAAGATGTATTTTCTCGGGATTAAAAAGACTTGAAAGGATTGTTAGAAAAACAGGATCGCAGAGCAATAACAATAAACAGAAATGCAAATATAATCACACATACACATTACAAGACACAGATATATCGTGGTTCACCCAACTTGGGCTACATCCACACTAACGTTTCCAGTCCTTATATTATACCATCCAACAAGGTGAAGGGATACAACCTACAGCACAGCCACTACACTTCCTCTTCAGTCTCTCACAGTCTCTCTTTAGGATCTCAAAGATATTTACAATGCATAAAACCTAATACATCAACCCTAGCTGTGTTACAATGTATTTCTTTTATAAGGGAAATACAATGGGAAAATACCACAGGTTACCCAAAACCATGGGCCCGAAAACTGTTGGCGAAAACAGCCCCAAAAAAATTTCTCGGGGGCTCCGCCCCCGCACCCCCGTAACTTGAGGGCATTGCCCCCAAACCCCAAGGTGGGGGAATGAGTGTACAGTCCTATGGTTGCACGGCTAATACAATATCATTTATGAGACTAGAAGATATGGCTCCACAACCAACAATCTCCCACTTGGAGAGTGATCACAACAACTCCGCCGATGTTGCACTTGATGGACCTTGGACTTGGCAACTTTTCTCATCTTCACCTTCATGCTAGAAGGCCAACTGAAACCGAGAAAGAACTTAGTTTCTCTCTGGTCACTACCTGTGTGAACATGTTTGCAAGATTCTAGCTAGTATGTATCTTTTCCAGCTTCAACAGTTCATCTTCCAGAACAAAGCGTATCAAATGGTACTTGAGCTGTATATGTTTAGTCCTGGAATGGAATGTTGAGTTCTTTGCAAGATGAATGGCACTCTGGATGTCACTATACAACCTGCTATCCTTCTGCTTCTTACCCACTTCCTCCATAAACCTCTGCAACCAAGTCATCTCTTTACTAGCCTCTGTAACAACAACATACTCTACTTACGTTGTTGAAAGTGAAACAACCTTTTGCAATCTCGAAAACCAACTTACTGTTGTTCCACCTACAGTAAACACATACCCTATGGTGCTCCTCATGCTATCCTTATCACCTGCCATATATGCATCAACATATCCTTGTAGAACAGTGTTTGAACCTCCAAAACATAATTCCTTAGTGGTAGTACCTCTCAAATACCTGAGAATCCACTGTACTACCTTCCAATGTTCTCTACCTGGATTGTTCATATATCTGCTCACAACTCCCACTACTTGAGCAATATCTGGTCTTGTGCACACCATGGCATACATTAAGCTGCCAACTGCTAATTGATAGGGAATCTTGGACATGTAATCTATCTCTTCCTATGTCTTGGGACACATTTCTAGAAACTGAGTCAAGTCTAGTCGGTCCGGGTCCGTTTGGTAGTACCACTTCATTGAATCCACTTCTGACATCAGTCGACCCTCCATCCATCCCGACAAGTCAGTCGATTCCCCCTTTCGATAGAGACAAGTCCAGTCCGGTTATACAACAGCAAAACAAAGAAGCAATAGCAACAGAAGCAATTGAAGCCACTACAGTTCAAGGTAATGAAACAGTCGCAGTTCAAGACATTGAAGCTAACACAACAAAAACACCTGAACAAACCAGCATGCAAGACACTAGTACAAACAATATCGACACATCCAGGATACTAATAGATATTCAAGTAAGCGCCAAAACTATTGAGCATGAAGTTCCAGTTACCTCAAAAGCAGAGCAAAGCATACAGGTCTAGACAGAACAAGTTGTTGCTAGCACACAAGCAGCTGTAGAAATTCATCCAGCGACAGCTGACAAAGAAAAGGGGCTAGAGCATCAAATCATCAATAAAGAAAAGTAAAAAGAGAAAATCAGCAGGAAGAAACACAAATATAAGAAGCACAAAGAAAGAGAACTTCCGTAGCAAAATCAAAAGCAGCAAGTGCAAAAAATCCAATCATAAAACACCCTCTCAGTTTACTTGGGTCAGTTTGGAGATACTTCCATTTATCAACCATAATTGGCATCTCAAGAAGAGCTTGATTTAATTAAAGATGCAGCCTTCAGAGATCAGAGACATCGCCGACAAGAGACAGAAGACCGGATACACCAGCTACAGGAAGAAAGGAATGTACTTCTTGCTAAGTGTGAAGGCTTAGCTCAGCAAGCCATTCCACTCCCCTCAAGTCCCGACACGACTTCACCTCTCGATAGAGAATATCAGTTATTCAAGTCTTTCGTGTCGACTCTATAATCTGAGATTCTAAAGAAACAATAGGAACCAACTATCGATTTATCCTCCCTAATGGCAAATCAGTACACAACCTTCACAGAAGCTCTCAATCTGCTCAACTAATATGATACTCAAGCATTCAAACTTGTTGAAGTTTTGAATAATTGGTATGTACATTATGGCGAAGTGTACAAGGAATTTCAAAATACACGCACACTTCTGGGCACACTTCATCATCAGCATCTAGCAGCAGAAGAAGCACTTACTGAAAGCCTCGACAATCAAATTATTATGGAAAATATGAAGTTAGACATGTTAGAAAAAAAGGAAGTACAATGGATCTCACAAGCATGCCTTGGCCTCTCCAAACTTGAATAAATCCAGCCCCGGCTCCAACACTTACTTGCTGTTGCCGAAGAAACATTCACTGTCCTTGGCCCTGACATGATCAATTACAGAATACATCCACTCACGACAAGATGCAACACTTGTCGAAGCTCACAACATTGACTATGGATATCCAAACTTTGATGCATACATGGGAAGACTTCCAGCACCATCTCTCTGTCTCTTCCAAATCTATTGTCGAAGTCTGCCTATAAACACTTGAGGCTCCCAGCTCTAGCCTACCATATCCATAACCATCGAAGTCATTAATTTTGTTGCAGCGTTCTCAATTTTGATCTCTCCATTTCTTTGAGACAAAGAAAGATTTTGTGGTGGGGGAGATGTTGAAGGGTCCTAGGTCGGCTTGTCGACTAGGCCCTCTGCCTGACCATTTGAATTATATGTCGACAAGTCGCGTCGACTAGCATAGGTTGGGTCGGTCGGTTAGACCGACAGACATTTATGTAATTGTATTGAAAGACATATATATATATATATATATATATATATATATATATGTTGTTGAGCCGATGTACTAGTTAGATTGGTTCTGTGTTGTATTCTGCTCTTGCTGGTTAATACAAAGGCTTGTGCTTCTCTCTACTAGTCTCGTCTCTTGTATATGTATCATTGTGCATGCATGCTTATAATATATAATGTATCTCTGGTAACCACGTGGCCCTTGGGACTACAACAGGTAGTGGTCAAAGATGGATCTCCAAATGTTGTATGACCTTCCAAAATTTCTGAACAGAGACATAGTATTGTTAAAGGACTTCAATGGGATTCCAAATACATCATCAATTAGTTCCTAAAGGCTTCTGCAACTTCCATAAATCATATTTTTGTATACTAGCTTCAACATAGGGGGAAATGATAGTAAATCTTCACAAATGGTTATGAAACTTGAGAATATTGCTCCAAATGCTTGTCTAATGAATATGAAACTTATTTATCATATTAATGGAAATCCATAGAACAATAATATATCATATTTTGACTGAACCATTCGAATTTGATACCACTTCAAGTGCTTATAACAAGGTATTGGGGAAATGGCACCATTTAATCATAGTTTAGAATTTGTACATAAAATATCTTGGATTTTCGATCTAAAAGTATTCTAAGCAGTAAATACATAGTATATATATCATATTACAAAAATATGGGGCCTCAAGAGCTATCCCAAAGAGATCATCACCTCACCAAGTGCACCCCTCCTCAAGGAGCAAGAATATGACAAGAAATGGAAGAATAGTTGTAGAAGCAAGCTGAAGGAGATGTGATCACGAGCTACCTTGCAGCTTCAACCTGCAACAAATGACTCCATTGTAGCTCCAAATGAAAGGTCTGAATGGCCTCTCCAATTTCCAATTATGATAGGAATCTTTCACCCTCGAAATTGGTACTAAGGCAAGTAGAGTAAACACTCCACAAGCATGGACAAGCTATGCTCTCCAATATCCAAAATGATAAATGATCAAAAGCCACTCTCCTTCTTTTTTCTTGTTTTTTACAAACTTCTCAAGTCCTCCATGGGTCGAATTCCTTCCAAAATACTCATGCCAACTCAAGTTGGGAAGAGATTCCAATGTGTGCCACTTGTCCAACAATTCCTAGTCTCCATCTTCCCTCAATCCGAATGGGTGTCTCTTTGGCTTCCCTAACTCCCTTGTGCACCTTCGTGGAGGCTATTTTTAGCCCTGACATGTCATATATGTCATATGTCAACATTCAAGTCTGATTTGTGTCATAAGTGTCATAGCCTCTTCATCATTGTTGTCATAGAAGCTAGGGAATCTAGCCCAAGTGTCTCAATATCTCTCAAATGCCTCTTCCTCTTCCATGGGAGTTACTCTTCCACTCCAATTCGACCTTCATTGAGTCATGCCAAGTATATTTACCTTCCAACTCCACAAGTGTTGATGTATTTGTAACTTCGGAAGATATTCACTTTTATGTAATACATTTGTACTTTATTGTATACCCAACAGAGATGTATTATTCCTCCAATTGGAAGTGTCGTCATTTGTATTTGCAAGTGTTGCAAGTATTATTGTAAGTGTCACAACTTATATTTGATGGGTTATTAGACCACCTTAGAGGGGTCGGCCCAGTGTGGGTTAAAGGTTTATTAGACGACTTTAGTGGGGTCGGCCCAGTGACAAGTGGTAATGGGTTATTAGACTCTCCTAAGGGAGGTCAGCCCAGTTAGAGTAAAAGGCAAGTCAAAGTAAAGTATAAATAGAGAGTGTGACTCTCTCAGTTATTCATTCACTCACTCACTCACTTTGCATTAGTGAGAGAGAGGAGGAGTGCACACAAGTGGAGGAGGAGCAGCTACTAGGAGACTCTCTCTTGTTTTGGGGTTTGATCTTTGTGATCTTTGTATTGGTGCTCATTCTATCTCTGAGGAAGTTGCGGAGTTTTTCACCTTCTTGGTTTTCCCCGACGAAATGCTTTGTGTCTCTTGTCTCTTGTGTTTGATATGTTGTACATGTTTTTCTCTCAGTTAAGATCCTAGATCAGATTGAATTAAATGTTGAAAAACTAACATGGTATCAGAGCTAGCCTGAAGGAAGGCATTGTATGGCACTTACGACACTTGTTGCACTTGCGACAAATTGGAAGCTAGGGCTTGATATAGTAAAAACTAGTCATCGTGGAACTTTCGCTATAAATCAGTTTTGGCGAAAGTTCAGAATATGAAAACTTTACAGGCCGAAGATGGTGTTCATGTACCTTGTGTCTAAATATTAGCCTCAGATTCATTGTACTTTGTGAGATATGATTCGTACAAGTTAACGTTTCTACCTCTTCTAGAATGCAGCCCTAAACAGGTGACCTAGGAAAAAAGGTCATATATCGGGCTAGGAAGCTCCAAATGGAATTTCGTAAAAACTCTCAGTTAGGGAACGGAATGTAGTTTCACAACTCCTAGTTTTAGAGGTCGAAGTTGAAACAGTGACACGTGGCACTCTGTACAAGTTCACTATGTTGTTTCATCCCATATACAGGTCATGTTGTGACACTTGGCATATCTATCTCATGGAGAATCCATTAAAGCTCAAATCTATGGGGTTGGAAAGATGACAACTCAATCTACTACAGGCCAAAGTTTCATACCCTAAGGATCCAAAATTATAGAGATACATCAGAAATAATATGGCATATATTTCTGTCAAAACATAATTGGATTCTGAGCACCTTCATTTTTGGCTTATCACTGCTACGGGAAATTAGGGCTTTTGACAGAAGTGGAATTTTGGAGTGATCTCAGCACAGGATTTCTCTCCTCGGAAAAATCAAAATTTAGAGACCAAGATCAATTTTTTTGGTTGGGTAGAACCTCGGGATCTATCAAACCCTAGTTCGGGTTTTGAACCAGAAAATCCAGATTTTGACAGAAGTTGCAGATCCGAAATTCATAGGTCATTTTTGGAGGGTCAATTTTTGGAGTTTTCAAAATCTGAGCACACTAGCTTGATTGCCTCAATCAATTGCATCTCCCTCTCCAGACAGAAGGTTGAAATTCCAAGTAAGTATTTTTAGGATTTCTCTGTCAAACCCTAGCTAGATCCAAATCGAGTTTCATCAAATCAAAGTGGATTGGGTTAATCCTAGAAGAGAATGAATTGGACACCTACATAAGTGAATAAGTTCCAGTTCCAGAGGGAGATGAGGCTAAGTCCTTACATAAGAAGACTACAAGAAATCCCGACATGTATGACTTGAGGAGATACATGTATGTTTTGAAATATGTTCATGATTAAGTTTGTCTTCATATTATTGAGGTCAGTACAATTTTGATTAATTTTAGACTTGTATTATCACCTTAGTAAAAGTATGAATGCATGTGAATGATAGAAGACATTCATTGATTAGGGTTATGACACTTATGATTGTACTAATGCACTGTGGTGTTGTATGAGGATGATTTTGTTCGCTAACATGAAAGGTACATCAAGAAAGACAAATCAAGTTCTAGATCAAGAACATTTGACCATGGTGACATGAAGACAAAGACTCATCCATAGCCATTGATCACATAAAATCTCTACTTACGAGGTATGTATAATTTGGTTCTACAATGCTTAACTTATGAGATATGCAGGTTACTAGCACAAGGTATCTAAATCATTGAAGAGAACAAAGAAGACATTGTTTGGGTATGTTAGACATAACTCGCAAACATGATAATCCAGGTATGTTTTTCCTATATCAAGTTAGAATCCTACATTGTGTTAGAATCTCATATAATTATACTTTTGTATGATCGATAATGATTATTCATGAAGTTATAAGTTTGAGTAATCATGGGCGTATGCATATTATGTTTCTTACTTTGAATAATGATATGACAAACCAGAAGAGTCCTATGGTCAAATAAGAATATGCATGAGTAAAAGAAGTCCTCCCTAAAACCTTGAATACTAACGCTTGTGATAAATTAACTGTGTATGAAATGACCATGACCATACATGTTTAAGATTATTTAGAATCATAATGTTTTGATAGTATTGAGATTATACTAATGAATGTATGATTGTGTATGAGATCTTGAGGATGACACAATGATGACACTAGTGCAAACTTAAGCATGCATAGTGGTCCAGGATGGATATAAGTTCAAGGACAGATAATCCATGAAGCAAAGATCAAGAGGGAGCACACTCCAATAATTCTTGCAAGCAAGCAAAGATTGAGAGGGAGTCCACCCAACAACTAAGCAAAGATAAGTATTTGAATTATCATTTCTTGTATATATGATTACTTAAATAATGTTGTTAAGATGTATATACTTATGTTACTAGATTTAGGATGTATATTATGCATTTTAGAAAAGTTGCATTAATGAACAAGATACTACTAATATGCAAGTAATGGGTAAGTGGCCTATGGTACTGTACAAAATTCCATTTCTACTTATCTAGAATGAAACCTCTTTGCTGACATGTTGGTAGTTGTGCACACTCTTAACAATGTTCTGGTAGAGATGGAAGGCATCTAGAAAGTTATGGGATATGCACAAATGTTGTATTGAAGCATTGGCTAAGATAATTGCATGATTGTATGACATATATCTTTATGTGTAAGAATTTGTTCTAAAATCTATGAGATGTTTCTAATCATGCAATTGAACTTATCTTGTAGGAAAGACCGTGTACCATCACCTACAAGAGAGACTTGTTTCGAAGAACAAGCAATGAAAAATCAACAATGACATTTGTTCCAGCAACGAAGTTCAAGAAAACTACCTATTGAAGATATTGAAGAATATGAAGTTCCCGGGATCTGGGATGCAGTAATGGAAGGATGCCATGATCGAGGAGTACCAGTCGATCATGAAGAATGATGTTTGGGATGTTGTCCCCAGACCAAAAGGGAAGTCCATTGTGACTTCCAAGTAGATCTACAAGATCAAGCATGTTGCAGATGGCAGCATAGAGAAATACAAGGCAAGGTTTGTGGCTCGTGGCTTCTCCCAGAAAGAAGGGATAGATTATGAAGAGACTTTTGCACTTGTATCCAGACACACTTCCATCAGAACAGTACTTGCTCTAACTGCAATAATGAAGTGGAAGATACAACAGATAGATGTCAAGATAGATTTCTTGAATGGTGTAGTCGAAGAGGAAGTGTATGTGGAGTAGCCACTCGGTTTTGAGACACATGACAGGGAGTCATATGTGTGTAGATTGAAGAAAGAACCCAGGACATGGTACGGCAGGATTGACAGCTTCCTGTCCAGTTTGGGCTTTGCCAAGAGTAAAGCAGATTCCAACCTTTACTACAAGGTTGCGGAAGGCAATCCAGTGATACTCCTACTGTATGTAGATGACCTGTTTATGACAAGTGAGATTGTGTTGATTGATGATATGAAGAGGAAGCTTGTTGCAGAGTTCGAGATGAAGGACTTGGTATGATGAATTACTTTCTAGGTATGGAGGTGTGGCAGAGTGCAGATGGAATCTTCCCTGGACAAGGAAAGTATGCAGTAAAGATCGTGAAGCAATTCGGGATGATGGACTTTAAGGCCATGGTCACACCTATGGCATTGAACCTGAAGCTATTGAGTAATGCTTCATTAGAGTCAGTTGATGCCATGATGTATCGTCAAATGATTGGGTCCTTGATGTACGTGACAAACATGAGACCAGATATTTGCTTTGCGGTGAACACTTTGACCCAGTTCCTGATGGATCGTAGACATGTTCACCTGATTGTTGTAAAGCATATTCTGAGATTGGGTAGGCAGTGCTGCAGATAGGAAGAGCACTTCAGGGTGCTTCTTCAATATGGAATCAGGTGTGATCTCTTGGTTTAGCAGGAATCAATCCTACGTAGCAGTTAGTACAACCAAAGCAGAGTATGTCACAGCTTGTTCGGCTAGTTGTGAGGTAGTATGGATAAGGAAGCTACTGTCTGATTTGTTTGATCTCCAGTTGGATGCTACTCGTATCTTCTGTGACAAATAGAGTTGTGTGAAGTTGTCAAAGAACCCATTGTTCCATGACAAGTCGAAGCACGTCGAGATCAAGTATCACTATATCAGGGATATGGTGCAGAGAGGAGAAGTGAAGCTCTTGTATGTTGTGACAGATGAGCAGATTGCAGATTTGTTGACCAAACCACTAGCCAGAGTGAAGTTCGAGTACTTCAGAGAGAGGCTTGGTGTTCTCAGATAGAATATACTTCAAGGAGGAAGTGATGGGAAACATTTGTAGGAGCCATTCAAAGCATGGTGGTAGGAGGATACTTCCCATGGCTATGGATGTAAGTGTTGTGGGATGAGCATCATGACGATGCTCTAGATGATGATATGCATGATGATGATCAGGATGATGATAGGCATCAAGATGATGTTATGTATGATGATGATCAGGATGATCATGTGATGATGATGTGCGTCAGGATGATGCACTATATGATGATGATCAAGATGATGCTCCATGCGAGGATGATCAGGTTGATCATGAGTATCAGGATGATACTCTAAGGTCATGGATATGTAGCAGGTTGTGCAATAGCATGTAATAGCTCCCTGGGATATCCGATAGGTTGAGCAGTAAGCTCATAATCAATCCTGGGATGCTCTTTCGAGTTTTTACGAGGTAAGCATGTAATCAATCCTGGAGATCCGATAGGTTGTGCTAGGCACGTAAAAGTCATGGGATGCTCTTTAGAGATCTTGCAGGTTGCAAGACACTCTTTTAAAGGTTTTTCTAAACCACATGTAATCAATCCTGGAGATCCGATAGGTTGTGCTAGGCACATAAAAGTCCTGGGATGCTCTTTAGAGATCTTGCAGGTCGCAAGACACTCTTTTAAGGTTTTGTGGGGACCACATGTAATCAGTCCTGGAGATCCGATAGTGTTAACACCTAAAAAGTGCTCACTAGCTCATTCCCTTACTCACATGACCCATTTGTCCACTTTTTCACCATCTGAGCCTCTAAAACCAACAAAAGGTCACCAAAAGACCTTAGTACACCCCTTTTTCCATTAAAAAAGATTATTTTTCCAAGAAAATCATAAAAAACTCTCAAAAAGGGTCCAAATTCCCAAAAATATTAAAAAGGGAATTAAAATATTATTTTTATTCAAAAAAGGAAAAAGGAGGGAAAAGTACCTAAACCATGTTGGTCAATACCATTTGGTTTCCACAAAACCACAAATGGTATTTCCCACCACCAAAACCTATAAAAAGGTGGTAGGGGCTCCTCATTTCACATCCATCCATTATCTCATCCTTATGCTGCTGAAATCTCCCCTGAGCATTTTAGCCATTGCAAACCACATTGGAGAAGAGACCATTGGAGATTGGAGTTGCTCATCCTTGGAGCCATTCAACCTCACCATTAGAGGTATTGATTCCGCAAGCACTTGCTTGCACCATTCTTTCAATACAAATTCTTTATTTTATATGTTCTTGTTCTTGATTTTAAATAATTTTTTGTTATTTGCTTAATATCTTTGCTTAGATCCATGAATAGTCTTGTTTAATTAGTTTATTGTTCTTTATTTCAATTGAAACTGCTGCTACTAGTTAGCAGGTGCCCATAGCACTAAGCCTGGTTGCAAAACCGGGCCAACAGTTTTTGGCGACTCCGCTTTGGTTTGAACTATAGATCTCTAGTTTTTCCTTTCATCTTAGTTTTTTATGAGTTTTTAACCTTTAGATCCATAGATCTGCCATCTTAGACAGCAGATCCATTGCTGCTCTGAGATTTGGCCCCATAAACAGCCCGAAATTTTCAATTTTCGGGTTCGTTTCTCGGTTTCCATGCACGGCTTCCGCCTCGCGGATTTTTGCCAGACAGTCGCGCGGTCCATCGCGACTTTTCTGCGTTTTTCCGCGCGGTCCATCGCGGGTTTTTTCCAGAAAGTCGCGCGGTCCATCGCGACTTTTCTGAGTTTTTCCGCGCTGCACACCGCGGCTTCGCGGCCAATTTCCGCGCTGCCCATCGCGACTGTGCGGCTTAAACCCGCGCGGTCCATCGCGACTGTGAGCCCGAAACCCGCGCGGTCCATCGCGACTGTGCGTCCAAAACCCGCGCGGCCCATCGCGGCTGTGCATCCAAAACCCGCGCGGCTGAATTTTTCATTCGGCCATCCCGATTTTGAAAAAGAAAATTTTACTGTGCTTTCTGCCCATAGCACATTTTTTACAGTATTAAATTCTGCATATTTTACAGCTTTGAAAAAAAAATTTACTATTTAAAAGTGCATATCTAGAAATCTTTTTAAAATTTTTCAAGAAAGTGAAAGAAAGACTCATTTTGCATTTTTCATCTAGATTCAAATTTTTTCTTGTTTACTTCTTTAAAATCTTGCCCTTAGCAATTTTTCTTGAAACAAAGAAATCCATTTATTTCTTTTAAAAAGAAGTCTATTATTTGCTTTCATAAATCCAAGAAATCCTTTATTTTTTGAGTTATTTTTTGAAAAGCATTTAAATTCCTTTTACTGAAAAAGTCTTAAATATTTGCTTTTTATTTTCGAAAAATCCTTTATTTTTTGAAAATTTCCTATAAAGCATTTAATTTTTTCAAGTTCAGTTTACAACACCTCACGTGCACTCACACGATCACTTAATTGAACTAAGCCTTAAAACGTACCTTAATTTGAACACACTTTTAACCCCACTTGGGGAACACTAAAAGAATTCTTGTAGCTAGGTAGTATTGGGGGGATAGGTGTTCCAATAACACCCCTCAGTTCTTACATCTGAGACATAGAAGTTGTCCAATTAGGGAGCTAAAATCTCTTAGTACTTTTTGGCGCGGTCACAACCGGTTTGTGGGAAGGCCTCTCCCTTAGGAGGGTTGAAGTCGCGAGGATGGTTCCGGAAGCCTGAGTGGGATACCGAAACCCATTCAGTAACCGAAGGGCTACCATTCGCAGTTCTCGGGATATCCCTGTATTGGGATATTGCGATCAAAGGACCAAACGGCAGATTTACCTTTTCTCGACGCGTCATGAACGGAGTATCCTAGTAGCCTGTCTTTAGGATTGATTACCCGGTGTCCCTCCCGGTAGGGGGATATCTAGCCGTTGTCTCAACATTCATATTGTCTGACTTGGATTTCATCACCTTGCAGAGGATATCATTTGTTTGAGTCACAATACTTTTAGATTAGGTGTTTGCATGCTCTTTACCACCTTTTGAGTCTAGTTACACCTATTTTTTCTAGGAGCCGTTTGCATGTTGGTATTCTGACCAATTGTTGCATTCCTCCACTTATTGTAGCACAGCTGCTAGAATAAGTGCATTTTTTTAGGATTGATTTTTTGGCCTGTGAGCCTTCTTTTTTCACTCCCCTTCTTGCACCCTTGGTTGCATTAGGATTTTGAGTCTTTTATATATATATCACCACCTGATACTTAAAATAAATTTTTTACACACAAACATATTCTCACCATTGAGAATTCTAGACGTTCTCGTCGTCTACAGGGCGAACTCCCAGAGTTTAGTCCACTTGGATCTCCACGTCACAGACGCAGAGCATTATCCCTTGATTCGACACATCGTCAATCAATTAGACGGTCATCCGATTCTGACATACCTCACTTCACCTTTGATTTGGAGGTAGAATCCGAAAACCCCACAGAGTTACCACCAAACACAATTATGTCTGGAACACCATTTGATCCACTATTTACATCTACCATAGGTCAGACATCTGCAGACCCTTCTGCTGTAGTACCATCCACGGCAACAACCACCCCCCTGGGTATGCCCAATATGGGTAACACTCCACATTCAAGAATGCCTAACACAGGGCCACCACCTGTCATGGGTATACCCAACACGGGGGTCATACCCCCTTCAGTTTCCACAAACCCTATCCCGGGGATCCCTAGTGCGATCCCCAACCCAAGTGTAACCCATGTTGCACTTGGGAGCTATACCAGGAATCCCTAGTGCGTTTCCTAACCCAAATGTAACCCATGTTGCACTTGGGAGCACTAACCCATACCATACCACACCTATTGGAGGGCACATACCCTCCATACCCAGCATACCTTTAGGTGTTACTGGACCCCTACACCATACCACAGTGGCTAGGCATGTCCCAGTTCCAGTCCCCACATCTGCCAGTCTACCATACATGGCAAGTCTGAACCTGCCAGATTTAGCTAGGCTCACAAATGACCCCATTAGACATGATCCGGCGTGGCCTCAAATGCCCACCAAACTCCCCTCTGACATCCCTAAGTTCGAGGGTAAGGCAGGAGAAGACCCCCAGAACCACATCATGTCCTTCCATTTATGGTGTTCCTCCAACTCCATAGTGGACGACTCTGTCCGCCTCCATTTATTACAGCGCACCTTCACTGGCTCTGCAGCCAAATGGTATATCGAGCAACCACATGGGACGCATTCCACATTTACCTCCCTTGCCTCGACCTTCCTACAGTTCTTTCAGCTACCGGTCCGCTACGATGCGGGCGTCGAAATCCTACTGTCTTGCAGACAGAACACGGCCACGCATATCACTGACCATATCCATGATTGGCGTCGGCGCCGAAGCCTATGCAAGATCAAATTAGACGACCGAATCTTTTTAGACTGGTTCCTTAAATCCCTCCTTCCTCTCATTGCGAAGGATGTAGCATCTGAAAGACCCCAATCTGAGGAAGAGGCCATCCTCAAGGCCCAACAGTTTGATCTTATCTATTCCCAGTCAGGTTACCTATACACGATCATACCTGACGCCCCACGAGGTGACTCTGCACGCGGTGACACACCGGGGGCATCACATGCCGCTGATGGCATTATTGGCCAAATTACACCGCAAGCAAAACCTTTCAGTATGGTGAGCACCATGCCTGCCCCGGACCTTTCTAGGGCTACATCTAGTTCCGGAGCGACAACTTCTTATGCTCCAACAAACCAGACCCATCACGTTCATGGACCCTCTTGTCCACAACATTGTTATGGCCAAGCGCCATCAGCATATGTACCTCCTACATACTATGCTCAACCTACGGTACAAAACCCCATGCAGTTCCCACAACAGCCCATGCATTACCCACAACCGGTTGCACCAGCTAACCTCACACCTCCACCAGCTCAGGGGTACCAACAACCCCAGCAGGCAACTGGACCACCTCCAGCTCCACCTGCATATTATCCACAGCAACCTGCTCCCGCACCTGCGGCTCCTCAGAATCCCCCCAATGCTCAAGGGCATGTGTACGCACAACAACATCAGCCCCAATACCAAAATAACCAACGCAACCAGGGTGGGCAACCAAACCGCGGAAGAGGACGCAACCGTGGAAACAATCAAAACCGTAACCAAGCTCCACAACCTACCCATCCTCCGCAAGACAATAACGCGACGCCCGCTCATCAGAATCCTGATCGGCCACCTAAGCAACCCAAAAATGCTAATTTACAAACAAACCATCCTTGTTCCGTTTGCGGTGTCTATGGCCACTATACCCACGCTTGCCCACATCTGGAGCGAGCTCGACAACTATGGACAAATGACGCCCATCGTCAAGGGCAGGAGGCTCCTCAGCCACCACCCAACCCCCCACCACCTCCACAACAACCTTTGGTCCTCCAAAACCCTTTTCCAACACAAGGAGTGGTGAACACTCAGCCGTTAGCCCCCCAACAGGGCAACGTGCAACCACAACAAATCACTTACGCAGCTCCTGACCAACCCATGTTTGATTCAGGCACCCACCACTTATTGATGATGTCCACCGCCGACGTCAATATCCAAACCCGTCGGAATCAATACGGACCGACTTCTGAAGCCCCCCCCGCCGAAAAGGATACTAATGCTAATCCCACTGATCAGACATTGCGTATACCTCAGGTTCCACTCGATGGCGCTTCTAAAGCACCTCGCTTCCCCCTTCGTCGAATCAACAACAACCCCAATGCACGGGCTGCGTCCAATTACAACATCGTAGATGACCTAGCTCAATCTCCCACAGCCATGTCTGCGTTAGAAGTCTTGAAGAACTGTCCTACGCAGCGCAAGACTTTACTTTCCGCCATTGGGGCGATTGACCCAAATGATTCGAAATTAATGACTTTTGATTTAGACCAGTCTGAACCACGGCTGCCTTCTACCATAGCAGTCCAAGTTTCCGTTTCCATTCGGAATCTTGTCATCCATCGATGTATCATCGACGAGGGTGCCTCCACATGCGTCATGTCCACTTTTGTTTGGCAGAAGTTGGGATCCCCTGCTCTCCAGCAATCCACCACTGCATTGCGGGCCTACGACGGCCGGTCAGCTCAACCTCAAGGTTTATTACCCAAGGTACCCGTTCAATTAGGTGGGAAAACTGTGCTCATCGACATAGAGGTCATTAACGCCCAGCTCGACTATAACCTTTTACTTGGCCGCAGTTACATGTACGCCATGAAAGCGGTCACCTCCTCCGTCTTCCGCACCATGATGTTCCCCCACGAGGGACGCGTGGTCAAAATCGACCAACTCACCTACTATGATCCCAACGCCCCTGCAGCACCCGAGAATGTTCTTCCCATGATTGAAAAACCCGCTTCTAGTGCAGTTACTTCCTTTGTGTCTTCTGTGGCACCCGGACTTTATTCGGATACACCAATGACCTCCACATTCCAGGCCATTCCACCACCGTCACCAGAGACCCAGGTTGCAAACCTCTGTACTGTTTCACAGAGTACACAAACACCCGGTAGTCAACCACCATTGGTACCGAGTCACATCGGTGTTACACCCATCCACACCATCCCCTTTCTATTCCCTCCTTCGGGTGTAGTGAGCGCCCCGGTTATGGCTACCCTTAGTCTACCCGGTTTAACATTGGGATTACCCGTGTGGTATATTTCACCTCCCGTTCCACCGCCGACACCAAACGTCATCCTCCAACCGGTACAACCTATTGTTACCTCAAATCAACCTCCTCCTGGTGTCGCAATCCCTTCGTCATCAACGAAACCTCCTCCTGGTCTCATGATTGCTTCGACGTCAACAAATCCCCCTCTCCTTGCTAAGCCCACTGGGGGTAGAGGTCCAAAACCGTACACTGCTATACCACCTCCTAAGTCAGTTAAACCCCCACCAGTGTTTCGAACTCCCCCCAAATGTTCATTATGCGATGAAATTGGCCATCCAACTCATCAATTCCCACACTTACCGGCACTCCAAGAGCATATGAATATGCTGGACGATGACATTAGCATCCCAGTAGTCAGATTAGAGCCACCTCTACAGCCTCGTGACAAATCACTGCGCACTAACCATCCTTGTGCTATATGCAGTGTGTACGGCCACTACTCTCACCATTGTCCCGATTTACCTGACTACAGAGCAGCGTTGTACGAGTTAAACAACGTCGACCTAGAGATATCTCCTCCCCTCATCGAGGAGATCCACCCCCCGCCATCATCCTCGTCGAAAGAAGTCAATACAATATATATGATTTCAACGACTTTCAAACCAGAACCCCTTGATTTATGGTCTGACTACTTCAATACTGATGAGCAAATTTTGGAGACACTCACTGCACCCGACTACCCATGGGATGATATGCATCATCGCTCGTACTTCCTCCCGGAAGCATCTACCTCCACCGCATCCAACCAACTATCGGTCGAGTCGAAAGACTTCATACCCGCTAAGGTCGATTGGTTAAAGGACCCCATCCCAGCACCGGATGCCTTTGAAGAAGGGAATATGTCAAACATTTCCCCCACTATACAGATAGACATTTCCACAACACCAGGGAAACCTGAGCTCATCTCGCTGGGCGCATCTTGCACTCAAGCAGAAACTCAGGCGTACAAAAAGCTCTTTCAAGAGTTCCGTGATGTCTTTGCCTGGTCCTATACCGAGATGCCTAGTCTCGACCCCGCCATTATTGAACACCACATTGATACATGGCCTGAAGTACCCCCTGTTCGACAAAAACAGCGACCCATTCACCCTTCCAAGCTCCCCGCTGTTAAGGCTGAAGTCGAGAAACTTCAAAAAGCAGGTTTCATCTACCCTATTCCGTACACCACCTAGGTGTCGAACCCCGTCCCTGTCAACAAAAAACAAGGCACCCTTAGAGTATGCACTGACTTCCGCGATTTAAACCACGCTTGTCCAAAAGACAATTTCCCTACACCATTCATTGACCAACTCATTGACGAGTGTGCGGGCCATGAAGTCCTATCCTTCATGGACGGGTTTTCCGGATATAACCAGATTCACATCCGCAAGGAAGATCAGTACAAGACTGCCTTTACCACCCCATGGGGCACCTTTGCCTATCGCGTCATGCCATTTGGCCTTAAGAATGCTGGTGCCACTTTCCAGCGAGCCATGACCTACTGTTTTCACGACTTGGTCCATATCCTACGAGTCTATCTTGACGACCTCACAGCTCGTTCCCGAAAACGATCAGACCACCTTAACGACCTCCGGCAAGTTTTCCTGCGTTGTCGCAAATATAAAATCCGCTTGAACCCACACAAGTGTGTCTTTTGCGTCCCGGCGGGCCGGTTGTTAGGTTTCATTGTTTCCCAAGACGGAATCACTGTCGATCCCCTGAAAGTCAAAGCCGTCTTAGAACTTCCCCCTCCTCGCACGCTTCGGCAGCTTCAGAGATTGCAAGGGTGGTCCAATTTTCTTAGGCGCTTTGTTCCTGATTACGCCACCAAAGTCCATGGATTCTTACGCTTACTTCGTACCCACATACCCTTTGTTTGGGATGAGCAAGCAGACACGGCATTCGAAGCCCTCAAGAAAGCTCTCACACAAGCCCCATTGATATCCCCACCGGATTTCTCTCAAGACTTCACCCTTTACGTCTCGGCATCTGAACATGCCGTGTCCGGAGTTTTGGTCCAAGAAGATGCCTCCCACAAAGAGCATGTGATTTATTACGTCAGCCAGACCTTGTCTGGCCCACCTCTACGTTACCCATACGAGGAAAGATTAGCCCTAGCTGTAGTCTTTTCCGTACAAAAACTGCGACACTACATTTTGCTTAGCCATACCACGGTTGTCGCCGACTCCAACCCCATGGTCTACCTCCTCACCCGACGGCTCCTACAAGGTCGTGTTGCTAAATGGGTCATTATCCTCCAGGAATATGACCTCACTTTCAGAACTCCCAAAAGCACCAAAGCCCTCGCGCTTGCTTACCTCATTACAGACCTCCCATCCTCTTCAACATCACCCGTTATCCAAACGGACCTGATTGACGAGCAGATCTTCATCATTTCGTCTGACGACCCTTGGTACGGAGACATTTTGACTTACCTTCGTACGCAAAAATTTAGACCCCACATCGATCGTGATGGACGCCGTCGCATACGACACCACGCCCCCCGATACCTACTGATTGGGGATGTACTTTACCGACGCGGCGTTGATACTATCTTACGCCGCTGCCTATCCCATAGTGAGGCAGAACAAGTCCTCAATGACTGTCATAGCGGTGCCTGTGGAGGCCATTTCTCCGGCATGACCACCGCCCAGAAAATCATTCGGGCCGGTTATTTTTGGCCATCATTGTTTATTGATTGCATCACCGCAGTCAAGCATTGCCAGAACTGCCAGCTATTTGCCCCCAAAGCAAGAACCCCCCCATCCCCCCTTCATCCAGTCATCACTGTTGGACCATTCTGCAAATGGGCCATTGACTTCCTCGACTGCAACCCCCCGTCAGCCGGCGGTCACAAACACATCGTGGTGGCCGTAGATTATTTCACCAAGTGGGCAGAAGCCATGCCGACCTATAATTGCAAAGCCGACACTGCGGCACGGTTTTTCTTCAACCATGTTATCGCTCGTTTCGGAGTACCACAGCAACTAGTCTCTGACCACGGCTCTCACTTCGAAGATGCCGTCTGGAAGGAATTATCAACCATGTTGAAATTTGAACACCATTTCTCTTCCGCTTACTATCCCCAAGGAAACGGCCAAGTCGAAGCGATCAATAAAATCTTGAAGACCATTCTCCAACGTACTGTAGATAAGCACAAATCCAATTGGCACCACATGCTTTTCCCGACACTATGGGCTTACCGCACCTCAACCAAAACCGCCACCGGTTTTACCCCTTTCCATTTAGTTCACGATGTCGAATCCGTCCTCCCTATTGAGTGTCAGATCCCAGCCTTGCATATCGCCGTTGAACTCCTACCGGACACTTCCCCGATCGAGCAACGTTTACTACTCCTAGAACAAGCCGATGAAGATCGGCGCACCGCCATTCAAAACATGGAAGCAGCTAAACAACGATCGAAACTAAGTTACGACAAACACGTCCACCCAAGAACCTTTTCTGAGGGAGACCTTGTCCTCGCTTATGATCAAGCTCATGATAAAACCGGGAAGGGAAAGTTCGTGTCCATGTGGCAAGGCCCTTACATCATACACACCTACCTCGGGCAGGGGGCATACATTCTGACCGATTCAGAAGGCAACACCCTACGCAACCCACGCAACGGGTTGTACCTTAAACGATTTTACCCATAGAAAATCTGATGCACACCATCGTCCATTTTAGTATAGGCATACATTTTTCGTTCACAAAAAATTTCAAAAACCCTAAATATTTGTTTTTCTCTGCATGACCACAGATGGAGCCTCTTCCACTCTACCATGTCGGTTTCGCTGATGGTGCAAGCCGTTGGTCTCCCAATCTCGCCTCCGCAGCTTGGGTAATATACTCCCCTTCACATGAGTTAATTCACATTGATGGAGTATGTTTAGGTGCCGCCACCAATAATCAAGCTGAATACGATGCCGTGACCGGTCTCCTGGCCGCTGCTCTCCAGATGAGCATACGTCACCTCAACGTTTTCTTGGACTCACAGCTCCTAGTTTCCCAGCTCAACAATGATTACCAGGTACGCGATCCGTGTCTTTTCAGAAAATTCCTGTGCACTAAACAAATGGTTAGACAGTTTGAATCCATTACATTCACACATGTCCCAAGACACCTCAATAGTGTAGCAGACAATATGGCCAACAGTGTCCTCGACTGGCACACCAATCACATCATGTCATATCCATAAACAAAAATGCATCCATGTGCAAAACATGTGCCTCCATGGGCATATACAAAAACCAATATTGCATCCACTTGCATAACATGTGCCTCCACGGGCATAAAAACAACCAAAATAATGCATCCATGTGCATAACATGTGCCTCCACGGGCATATAGAAATCAACAAACACACTGCATCCACGTGCATAACAGGTGCCTCCACGGGCATATACAAAAGACAAATGTGCATCCACGTGCATACACGACAATATATCTAAAATATATATCCACATATATATATAAAAATAAATGGTGAACATGTCATAAGTGCCCTCAGCACCCGATATACAAAAATACATCTGTCATACAAAAAATGCTTCCCCATATGCTCATCAGCATTTGGGGGCAGCTACAATATATCTACTCATCAGGATCCCTAGGATCCTCAGGCTCCTCCTCCGGCTCCTCCTCTGACTCCACCTCCGCCGGCCCCACCGGGTCATGAAGACCCCGAACTCGCCGCTCTGCTGGCCCCGCTGGATCGTCCCTCAGACGTATCCTCCCCTGAGCCGGCCCTGCCGGAGCACCCCGTCCACCACCCCAGTGCCTCGCCACGAGCACAGCTGCCCTCAACAGGAGCGACTGCCACTCAGGTGGCGCACCGAGATACCCCTGCAAAATATCCCGATCTAAATCTCTCCAACCATCCTCGGGGAGCCCAGCTACGATCCAGGAAAGGGTCCATCGGACACCATCGATGGCATCATCATGAGGGCCAACCCCTCGCCCACGGGCTGCATATCCTCCACCACGTGGAGGAGGTACAGGTACGGGTGGATGAGCGACCACCATCGCCCGCCCCTGCCGAGGCACATAGTCAGGTGGTGCCACTGGACCCACATCTGCATAAAGCAAGTAAGCCATCAGATACTATACAAAAAATCATCAATGATAAATCAAACAACATATGGTACAATATCACATAAAACACAAAACATACCGTCTAGGCTCCAGGCCTGTCCTGGGGCACGAGGCATCTCTGCGTCACCTTGGTAGTCCATGCCGGCGTAGGGATAGTCCTCAATCACCAGAGGCATCTGCTCCCACTGCTGATAGAAATCCTCCGTGAAGTAGCCGCGGACACCACCCCCGGCACGGGGCATCATCTGCCCCCACCTCATCATACGAGGCTCACTAGGAAGCCCAGCACGAACGGGTACCCGTGGCCGCAAGGTCGGCACCCGCTCAAAGAAAAAACAGCATAAAAACGAGGCGTAACAAAACTCGCCTCCCTCTCTAATGGCCTTGTCCAGATCTCTCCGGACACCGGCCAGGAACATCTGCGCCCAAGCATAGTAAGTACCCCGTAGAACGGAATCCACCATCATCGTCTGCCCCCCAGACATACGATGTGGTGCAGCAGCACCCAATATCCTCAGAACGCAAGCACCAACAGCTCGCATATCCCACTCACGTAGGAATCTAAGAGTAATAGAGCTGTTTACCAAAACAGCATCATCCACACAGAAAGTATGTAAGAGGTCCTCCATATCTACACCCGGAGGCAACCTTGGCGAGATATCACCCACCTCACCCAAGCGAGGCAACCCAGTCAAAAAATATACATCAGTGAGAGTAATCTCTAACCTCTCACCACCAATAATGAAGGCACCCTCTGCCGGCACCCACCACTGCACGAGCTTGTTCAGCAGTCGCCTCACTGAACGTATAGGAGGGATCTGAGCGAACTTCAAGAGTCCGCTCATAGCCAGGGCCTGTCTCACCCCTCCATCAGTCTCAATCCTCAACATGATTTCACCATCGATCTCCCTCTCCCGCCACACGGACTGAGGTATCCACAACATCCTGCCAAGAAAACACAAGAAATTTTTAGCCCCAGCACAAAAAATTTAGAAAAATCCCATCGCGACTTTTACACAAAAATCCGCGATGCCCATCGCGGCTTTTACACAAAAATCCGCGATGCCCATCGCGGCTTTTCCACAAAAAGCCGCGATGACCATCGCGGGATCCATGCAAAAACCCGCGATGAACATCGCGGATTTTGGCCGGACAGTCGCGATGAACATCGCGACTATCCCCCATGAACTCGCGATGAACATCGCGGGTTCCGACCTCACAGTCGCGATGAACATCGCGACTGTGAGCGTGGAACCCGCGCGGTTCATCGCGGGTTCAGCCCCGAAACCCGCGCGGTTCCACGTTGGAGAGTCAACGTGGAGTTTCGCGGCCTTCGGGGGCCCGCCGCCAAACATAAAAGACATAATCGACAAGGTTAAGGCAAATAGAATTACCTGCAACTCGCTAAATCAAAAACCAACGGTGAAATCTCCCGGAAATCAAGAAATAGCTCTGACAGCTCTATCAAACTCGCACGTAACAATGACAAGTCATATTGGGCCCCACGTCCTATTTATAGAAATTCTACCAATTTTCCAACAACCATCGCGGTGTCATACGAAGTCCATTTCTCAAACCGTTGGTACCGTTGGGATTAGCACAGCGAGAACTTCATAGAGGTTCCTTCCGTTTCCCGTTTTCACGGGGTCCATTTTTTGACCATTTCTTAGCCCCTCTCGTGGCCTCGATTTGCGTGCCACATCGGCCGTTCTCCGTTTTCGATGTGCCTTATATCGCCGGATTCAGTTTTCCGCGCTCGTGATGATGCTTGAGATCATTTCTCGCTCTCACCTTTACATTTTCCGGGCATTTTTTCCCACGCCCCCTCGTCACCTCGGTTTGCGTGCCACGTCGGTCGTTCTCCATTTTCGATGTGTCTTATATCGCCGAATTCAGTTTTCCGCGCTCGTGATGATGCTTGAGATCATTTCTCGCTCTCACCTTTAGATTTTTTGGGCATTTTTCCCATGCCCTCTCGTTACCTCGGTTTGCGTGCCACATCGGTCGTTCTCCGTTTTCGACGTTCCTTATATCATCGGATTCCATTTTCCGCGCTCGTGATGATGCTTGAGATCATTTCTCACTGTCACGTCCCGATTTTCAGGGCTTTTTTTTTTTTTTTTTTTTTCATGCCCCCCACGTAGCCTCGGTTTGCATGCCACATCGGCCATTCTCCATTTTCGACAACCCTTATGTCACCGGATCCAGTTTTCCGCACTGATGACGATGCTTGAGACCTTTTCTCGCCCTCATCAATCCATTTTTGTTCGGTATAATTTTATCCCTTTTTCGGGCTGAGCAACCCCTTTTACGAAAAAGGCACTTAGGGAGTTTCTGTTAAGCTCTTTTCTGACTCCTAAAACAATGAAAAGATCGCCGAGCAATCTTGCTTCCTTTCATGCTCGCTAAACGTATCCGAAAGGGCGTCTACCTGGTATAAGTTTACCCCTTTTCCGGACCTCGTAGACTAATTACGAAAAAGGTATACTCTAGTCACATCGGCTAGAAGAGTTCTCCATCCGCATCATTTTATGCTTTTTCAGGCCTTGGAGACTAAACTTACGAAAAAGAAACACCAATAGAGTCCACTTACCGTTTTCAGACTCTCTAAACATGAAAGCAACCATGAGCATGAGCCGTCCTGGGCTCACAAAATCCACAGGACCGTACCACTTCAGAGCACACTTTTATCCCTTCTTGGAGCTCATTAAAACTACGAAGAAGGAATCAATGGTGCCCCTTGGCGCCACGACAGATCACATCTACTCATTAGGCAGATTCCCCATTTTGGTCACCTTTGTTCAGAGTATTCTGCAGTATGTCACCTTGATAATTCCTCGACGACACCTCTCAGCTCGTCCTCCCCCCCCCAGAGTCAATATATACCAATCAGTCAAAGCAATGATCCCCACACCTACAAGTCAGTTCCCTACGCTGCCAGGTCAACCATGTCATCATGCTCTGAACAAAGGAAGTTTGAGTCTACCCTTTTTTTTTACCCAGTTATTTCCCATCCCCACAAGTATGTCAGCCCTACCATCAGTACTACATCACTTCAGTTCTACACCTCGTGCTCCTATCAAGGAAACATCATTGCCTTGTTAGTTGCTGGTCTCCCTCTGTCGACGACAACCACATTGATTCCAGAGGATAGACCTAGAGGTCCCTGTGTCTTGGACTCATTACCATTTATAATGAGTGCCTACGAATCATTTCGAGAGAAATACTCAGTGCCCCTCCAAATGGTTGTTTCTCACATGCTCGACTTCAACACCTTGATCACATCGTTGAGACTCGCACAGGGTATTGGTCCGTTCAGTTATTAGTCGAAGACCCCGGATACCACCTGACTCCTCCACATTTGAGAGTCTACCTATGGATAAACCAGTTACATTTTTTTTCTATAGATATCTGGGTTGCGTATGGCGACAGTATTCCACATGGCTCACAGTCATTGAGTCCATACAGATGTTGGACACCTTCAGTTTCAGCAGTTCAACAGTTTTTCCAGTGTATCAGTTATTGAGATCAGCCATGATCATGAGTATATCCCACAATAATGTCCCCTCTGGACCATTATGATGTACCAGTATATTTCTTTACATATTAGATCCCCCTTCTTGGGACTAATTGTTTTGTATATGTCTTGATACGAGCATGGGAATTCCCGCCTCGTCCTATATCAGAGAGTATCCCTCATTCATATTGAGGCCATGTAATATTTTTTGTTTTTGCAGCTTCCAAGGGGCGTGGCTCCAGCCTCCAACCGGTCTCTTCTCTCCCCCAAACCCCAGAAAAAAAGGACAAAAGAACTATGATGTCTATCGGCCATACGATGAGCTCCTGCCCTCACACATCAGGGAGCAATCTGTTAACACCTAAAAAGTGCTCACTAGCTCATTCCCTTACTCACATGACCCATTTGTCCACTTTTTCACCATCTGAGCCTCTGAAACCAACAAAAGGTCACCAAAAGACCTTAGTACACCCCTTTTTCCATTAAAAAAGATTATTTTTCCAAGAAAATCATAAAAAACCCTCAAAAAGGGTCCAAATTCCCAAAAATATTAAAAAGGGAATTAAAATATTATTTTTATTCAAAAAAGGAAAAAGGAGGGAAAAGTACCTAAACCATGTTGGTCAATACCATTTGGTTTCCACAAAACCACAAATGGTATTTCCCACCACCAAAACCTATAAAAAGGTGGTAGGGGCTCCTCATTTCACATCCATCCATTATCTCATCCTTATGCTGCTGAAATCTCCCCTGAGCATTTTAGCCATTGCAAACCACATTGGAGAAGAGACCATTGGATATTGGAGTTGCTCATCCTTGGAGCCATTCAACCTCACCATTAGAGGTATTGATTCCGCAAGCACTTGCTTGCACCATTCTTTCAATACAAATTCTTTATTTTATATGTTCTTGTTCTTGATTTTAAATAATTTTTTGTTATTTGCTTAATATCTTTGCTTAGATCCATGAATAGTCTTGTTTAATTAGTTTATTGTTCTTTATTTCAATTGAAACTGCTGCTACTAGTTAGCAGGTGCCCATAGCACTAAGCCTGGTTGCAAAACCGGGCCAACAGATAGGTTGAGCAGTAAGCTCGTAATTAGTCCTGTGATGAACCTGCAACAAACAATTGATAAAATGCACAATATATTGGATCACAGAATAATTTTATTGATCATGGGCCACTTCGAGGGGGAAACCTCCTTTGAGAATGCTCAATACAAATAACTTCACGATGCCTTCATAGGCCTCAACACACACTTATATACTAATTCTAGGAACCAACACTATGGGTCAAAACCATTGGCCAATACAAACTATGGATTAACAATACTATGGGCGACTGACAAAGCATATGCGCCAAACAACAATAACACAAACTATGGATCAACAAATACTACGGGAGGACTTACAAAGCATATGCGTCCAACAAAAATATACTAACAAAGTAAAGACATGGGTTCCTAACATCCCCTCCCCCTTAGAAAAATCTTTGTCCTCAAAGCTTTAAATGTGGAAATTGGTGTTGAATCTGAAGGAGTGGTTCCCATGTAGCATCCTCGGGTTACATGTCGTGCCACCGAATTAAGACCTCTATGATAGAGTGAGAGAGAAGCTGACGAGTGTGCTTATTGAGGACAACCTCCGTCTCCAAAAGGATGGATCCTTCATTATCCAATACGGATAAAATAGTTTGTCCTCTGATGTTGGTGCCAAGAACTTTCTTCAGACAAGAGACATGAAATATGGGATGAATGCGGGAAGAAGGAGGAAGTTCCAATTTATAAGCAACGGACCCAATCTTCTGAAGAATCCGATATGGCCCATAGAACTTTGGAGTGAGCTTATGATGCCCTTTGAGTTTCAGGGAGGATTGCTTGTACGGATGGAGACAAATAAAAACCATATCACCTGATTGAAAAGTGCACTCAGAACAGTGATGATCGGCTTGTTGCTTCATGTGATTTCTTTCCATGTGAAGATTGTCCCACAAAATGCGAAGAATCTGATGGCGGTTGTGAAGGACTGTGTCAACTTCCTAAAGTGGTGAACTGTTGGGTGTGTATGGAAGAATAACTGGCAATGCCTGAACATAGACTGCTTCATATGGGGTCATTTTAGAGGCAGTGTGGTAAGAGGTATTGTACCACCATTCAGCGAGAGGGAGCCACTTTTCCCACTGATGTTGTTGTTCATAGGTGAAGCAACAAAGATAAGTTTCCCAGCATTTATTGATAATTTCAGTCTGACCATCTGTTTGTGGGTGATACCCTGAACTCATCTTCAGTTTGGTGCCAGTGTGGTGAAATAGTTTTGTCCAAAAATGACTGGTGAAAGTCGCATCACAATCCGAGACAATGGAAGAAGGGATGCCATGAAGACGAAAGATCTGGTCCATGAAAATTTGAGCGAATGAGGAGGCTGTATTGGGATGGCTGAGAGCACAAAAATGACTATATTTGGAGAGGCGATCAACCACAACGAAAATCACTATCTTCCCTCTAGACTTAGGGATCCCTTCAATGAAATCCATAGAAATGTATGTCCAAATCCATGTAGGTATGGGAAAAGGTTTGAGCAATCCCGGAAGGACTGTTGTTTCACCCTTATTGCGCTGGCAGGTATCACATTCAGCCACCATCTGTTGAATTGTCCTTTTCATGCCCTGCCAAAAGAAGTTACGACGTTCCATCTCATACATTTTGAGGAACCCAGAGTGCCCTATCGATGGAGAAGCATGGAGTTCATAGAAGACAGTGTTTTGAATATTTGTACTCTGGGGAAGCACCAGACAACCTTTGTATCTCAGGGAAGCACCATCCCAAAAGTAATGTGGTACAGCAGAAGGGTTGTTGGCCAAGTGTTGGATGATTTGAGATAATGAAGAGTCATTGACATAGATATGTTGAACAGATTGCAACCAATTTGGAACATGCATAGAAATAGCTGAAAGAGAACCTTGGTCATCAAATGTGCGAGAAAGAGCATCCGCCACAATATTGTCCTTACCCTTCTTGTAAGTGATCGCATAGTCATAACCCATGAGTTTGTTAACCCATTTTTGTTGTGCTGGGGAGGATACACGTTGTTCCAAGAAATATTTCAGACTCTGGTGATCAGTCTTGATGCAGAAATGATTCCCTAATAGGTATGGGCGCCACTTATGTATTGCATGCAAAATAGCCATTATTTCCTTCTCATATGTAGAGGAAGCTAAATTCTTACCTAAAAGGGATTTGCTAGTGAACGCAATGGGGTGTTCATCTTAAAGGAGAACAACACCAAGTCCATTGCCGCAAGCATCACTCTCAATAGTGAAGGGCTTGGAAAAATCAAGCATAGCTATAACAGGTGTAGTACACATAGCCTGTTTCAGTGTGTCAAATGCACACTCAATAGCATGTGTCCATGTAAAAGCATCCTTTTTTAATAGAGCAGTTAATGGAGATGCAATCTTCCCATAATCCTTGACAAACTTGTGGTAGTAGCCAGTCAATCCCAAAAAACCACGAAGGCTCTTGAATGTCTAAGGACACAGCCAATTGTTCATGGCAGCGATTTTGATAGGATCCACACGAACCCCTTCTGCTGAGATAATGTGCCTGAGATACTCGACTTCTTGTTGTCCAAAAACACATTTAGACTGTTTGACGTGGAGATGATGGTCATAGAAAAGTCTCATTACAAGATCCAGATGGTGGAGATGTTCAGCCTAGGTTTTACTATAGATGAGGATATCATCAAAGAATACCATAATGAATTTCCACAAGTAGGGCTGGAATATTTTATTCATCAAGGCCTGGAATGTGGAAGGAGCATTAGTGAGGCCAAAGGGCATGACCAAAAACTCATAGTGGCCATCATGTGTGCGGAAAGCTTTTTTAGGGATATCATCCTCATGAACCCGAATTTGATGATACCCAGAATGAAGATCCAACTTGGAGAAAAATTGAGCACCATGAAGCTCATCAAGAAGCTCATCAACAACAGGAATTGGAAACTTATCCTTGATAGTGAGGTGATTAAGTTCTCGTAATTCAATGCAAAGGCGCCATGGCCCATCTTTTTTGTGGATGAGAAGAACTGGTGAATAAAAGGAACTAGTGCTTGGGCGAATAATACCTTGCTTCAGTAAGTTTCGAACGAGCATTTCAATCTCTGTTTTTTAGTGAAATGGGTAGTGATAGGGCCTAATGTTGGGAGGAACGCTTCCAGGAAGGATTTGAATACGATGGTCCTCTAGCCTTGAAGGTGGCAATCCCACTGGTTCAACAAAGACACCGGTATATCAATCCAGAATTTGTTGTAGATCCAAAGGAGTAGTGGAGACCGTTGATGGTTGCATCTGAATGGAATGGATTTGAGCGATGACACCATGTGAATTATTCTTAAGGATTTTTTCCATGCGATGTGAGTTGATGATGCTGAGAGACCCTGGTTGTAAGCCTTTCAATGTGTGTTTTTGTCCATTGGGGGAAAACTGCATCCAAAGTTCATCAAAATCCCATAATATGGGGCCAAGTGTGCGTAGCCATTGAGCGCCCAAAACCACATCACATCCGCCTAAGGTCAAGGAAAACATGTCAAAGCGCAGGTTATAATCTCCCATAGAGATACGCACATTACGACACTTCCCTTTGCAATTCAAGGTGCTCCCATTAGCAACCATGACTTCAAAGTTGGAGCAAGGATGGATAAAACAATCATCCTCTTTGGCGATCTGAGGGTCAATGAAATTATGAGTGCTACCAGAATCAATGAGTATTGTAAGAGGAAGCTTCTTGAAGTAACCCTTGACCCGCATGGTTTGGGGGGTGGTGATTCCAGCTAAAGCATGGAGAGATATCTATGGCTGGTCATCCTGAGATGGAGGGTCAATAGGAAGCTTCGGAATGTCGACCTAAGCATCCATTGTATTTGGAGCTTCTTCACCAATTTTAGAGGCAGGTGAAGAATCCATATCCAAGAGATAGATCTTTTGTTGAACACATCTATGTCCCAGAGTGAATTTCTCATCACAATTATAACAAAGCCCTTTTTCTTTGCGTGCCTGCATCTCAGTTTCATACAAATGCTTGATAGGAGTTGGTCGAGGAGCTGGCGGGATGGGAGGTCATTGAGAACCCATATTTTGGAAGGGAACAAAAGGGTGTTTGGAGCGTTGTTGGGATACAATCTTGTCTTCTGCCAACTTAGCCAACCCCAGGGATTTCATCATTGTGTTGGTGTTGTGAGGGAAATGCACCTATAGTTCAGGGGAGAAACTACCAACTTACAGGTATGAAAGATAGACTTACAAATGTTCTGCAAGTGCAACTAGTAAGCAAAGATATTTAAGGTTAGAAAGGTGAATACCTTATTAAGAAGGTTGATCCAAGCTTTCCCTTCCTTGCTCTTCAATGCTATCCAGTATCGCAATGCCCACACCTGCAAAACAACTTGATACCTTTCTCAAATACATTTGACTACATATATAAGACTGATATCCATGACATAATAAGACATCAAACTATAATCAAACAGTAATCAAATCTAAGACACACATAAATAGGTCATATTTGGAAATGAAAGAATGTCTGATCTTTATTAATGAATGAAGCAAGTAGATCAAATTATACATTCCTTCAAGCTTGGAACTTCACGAAACCTAGATTCAAGGTCTCATGCTTATGTTCTCCAAGGATCCCAACCTCTAATCAGTTGTGCTAGGGTTTATCAGAAACTGAGACACAAGAGAGGGGGATGAGGGTCTCCAGTCCTCCAACATAACATTGTTATAGGCTTGGTCCTCTCACATGACCCTTCTACCTTCCTTATATAGTCAATGAAGGAGAGGAAAAGTAGTTATAACTGATTAGGAAGTTCCCAAACCAACTTATTTCAACCAAAATTTGAGATTTTGACTAGTTCAAGAAAGTGCCCTACTCTTCCTACTGCAAACCAGCGCGTTTTTCAAGGTGTTCTCTACTCTATTGAAGTAGAGTTGCATATTTCTGAGGGTGTACGCTACTTTATTGAAGTGGAGTTGCATATTTCCAAGGTGTGCACTACTCTATAGGAATAAGAGTCACACACACATCTTATTATGCCCTACTCTATGCATAGGAAACCAGCGTTTTTGGAGAAAAATGGCCAAAAACAGGGTTTTTTGATGATTTTCAGGAGATGGTTTGGTCTGGAAAAATGTTCCTAAGGGTTATAACCATCAAATGGGCCAAGAGTGAGGTAATTTCAACCATTTTTAATGTCCCAAATGACCCTTCAATCCACAAGTGTCATATTGTGTGACTAAACTTGATCTCAAGAAGTGTCATCATGCAACCAAGCGATACAAGTGTCGTCACGGACGGAGAAGTGTCATTTTAAGCTATAACATTTTGACCTCAGAGCGGATTGCATCCTTTAGACCAATGATAAAACAACTCCGGTAGAATTCATCAGGAAATCCTTCAGTATGGTTGGCTAGTTTCTCAAATTCGGTTTGGTACTCTCTCATAGGGCCAATTTGACGAAGTTTAGCGAGGGCTTTTGTGAAGTCATCAAAAGCATTGGGACCAAATCGTTGCAAAAGGAGATAGCAAAAATATGTCCATTTTGGCTCTTCATGAGCCTTGATGTACCAACAGTACCATTGAAGAGCTTCCTGTACCAAATGAAAGGATGCAAGTGGAACTTTGTTGACATCAAAAGTATTATGCAGACTGAAATACTATTCTGCACGATAGATCCATCTAGTTGGATTAGTACCATTGAAGCGAGGAAAATCAAGCTTCGAACCACGGAAATTGCTGGAAGAAGAGAACCCATTGTCTGAGGAAGACTCGGATTGTCATTTGTTGTTCAAGGTTGAATGCTCAAGATGGAGGCCGAGAAATTTTTCATCAAGATCCTGGAGTTTGGCTTGGATGGGTGCAAGTGCTTCTTCAATGGTTTTCGCTCATGCGTGGGTGACAACCATAAAAATGAGTTTTTTTTTTTGTTTTTTTTTTTGCTTGAGTGGGTAGAAAAACAAAAACAGAAACTATTTCAGTAAAGGAAAATATGGATTTGGGTAAAAATCTGAAGGGTAATTGAGGTTTGACTAGGTTTTGGACACTGTAGAATGGGCAGGGAAGCAGAAAATGAGGATTTCAAAAGCGAGGTGAAAGAATGGGAAAATTTGGCAGAGAGGGACAAAGAAGCAGAATTAGGGAAGGAAATCTATAGTAAAATTTGAAGGTGATTGGGTGAAATCCGAGGAAATTATGGCAAACCCTAAAAATAGACAAATGTGGGATTTCGGGCTTTGGGAAGTGGAATTTGGGATAGGGTACTCAGGAATGAAATATGCAGAATGGGATTACAGGGGTTCCCGGAAAGTTTCAAGGGAAATGAAGTGAAAACAAGGGAGATATGGAGAAAAAATTGAATTTTATATTTTTTTTCTTTTTTCTTTTTTTTTCTTTTTTCTTTTTTTTTTCTTTTTTCTTTTTTTTTCTTTTTTCTTTTTTTCATAATGGAGCTGCTACGACGCAGAAGAGATCTGAAACAAATAGATCTGCAATGGCGTGGAAGTGATCGTAAATAGAGGGATCTGAAACGACATCGAATGGATCGAAAATGGCTAGATCTGAAATAGATCTAGAACGACTTTCAGAATGGATCTGAAATGGCGCGGTAGTGATTGGCAACAGTTCAGCTGAAAATAGATATGGACCCCAAGTATGTTCAGATTCCTATCATTTCATGGGATTCACTCGACCACCAATGTTGTCTGACGGCTTTCGTATTGGGGCAATGCCCCTCACTCCACGGCTCAAGTAAAATTGATAACCGCTTAGCCACAAACGATAGATCTTGGTTTACCTCATGGGTGGGAACTAGTCAATCAGGTAGCAGTCGCTTCCCTTTTTGTTGGCAGGTCCTCTCAATGGGCCAGCTACTTTGGGGTTCTTGTGGTACTCCTGACAATGAGTTTTAGAGCTTATGCCCAAGTACTTCCCACAGTTAAGCGGATAGGGATTATTCCTAGATCCGAAGCTGCAACAGATACGAAAAAAAATTGGCATAAATTTCACCCGGCGAGCCCAAGAAAGTGCTCTGATACCAGATGTGATGAACCTACAACAAACAATTGATAAAATGCACAATATATTGGATCACATAATAATTTTATTGATCACGGGCCACTTCGAGAGGGCAACCTCCTTTGAGCAAGCTCAATAAAAATAAATTCACGGTGCCTTCATAGGCCTCAACACACACTTATATACTAAGTCTAGGCACAAATACTATGGGTCAAAACCATGGGCCAATACAAAATATGGATCAACAATACTACAGATGACCTACAAAGCATATGCGCCAAACAAAATAACACAAACTATGGATCAACAAATACTACGGGATGACTTACAAATCACATGCATCCAACAACAATATACTAACAAAGTAAAGACATGGGTTCCTAACAAGTCCTAGGATGCTCTTTAGAGATCTTGCAGGTCGCAAGACACTCTTTCAAGGTTTTGTGGAGGTCACATGTAATAGCTCCCTGGGAGATCTGATAGGTTGAGCAGTAAGCTCGTAAAAGTCCTAGGATGCTCTTTCGAGGTTTTGTTGACGCACGCAATCATCCCTGAGGATTCCACAGGATGGAAAGATATGATGAAGACCTGCAGGAGGCTAGGCCTACAACCATCATGAAAAAGGGTTGGCTGTGTAGAACTTCCAATGACGAAAAGAATTGAGAGATAGCACCAGTGATCGAGATGATGAGTACAACAGCAGTGACGATGATGCTCCGTGATCCAATGACGATGATCCAGCTCCAGAATTGAAGACTTGTTCCTATATGTTTTGATGACCTATGTCAAGAGAATATATTCCTAGTTAAGAGGGAGTGTTGATGTATTTGTAAATTCGAAATATAGTCACTTTTATGTATTGCATTTGTACTTTATTGTATCCCCAACGGAGATGTATTATTCCTCTGATTGGAAGTGTTATCATTTGTATTTGCAAGTGTCTCAAGTATTATTGTAACTGTCACAACTTATATTTGATGGGTTATTAGACCACCTTAGAGGGGTCGACCCAATGTAGGTTAAAGGGTTATTATACCACCCTAGTGGGATCGGCCCAGTGACAAGTTGTAATGGGTTATTAGACTCTCCTAAGGGAGGTCGGCCCAGTTAAAGTAAAAGGCAAGTCAAAGTAAAGTATAAATAGAGAGTGTGACTCTCTCATTTATTCATTCATTCACTCACTCACTTCACATTAGTGAGAGAGAGGAGGAGTGCACACAAGTGGAGGATGAGCAGCTGCTAGGAGACTATCTCTTGTTTTGGGGTTTGATCTTTGTGGTCTTTGTATTGGTGCTCATTCTATATCTAAGAAAGTTGTGGGTTTTTTCACCTTCTTGGTTTTCCCTAGTGAAATGCTTTGTGTCTCTTGTCTCTTGTGTTTGATATGTTGTACATGTTGTTCTCTCAGTTAAGATCCTAGATCAAATTGAATTAAATGGTGAAAAACTAACAACAAGATCATTAGTCTCCACCTTGGATTCGAATGGGTGAGAATAGAATGCCATGTGGCATGAGGAATCTAGCTTTGTGTGGGTCCCACACCACCAATGTGTCTCGATGACCAAGTGCCACCTTATTTTCCTATCATAAATATTTATTTATCCCCTTTTAATATATTTATGTCAATCTAATGTCCATTTGGGGTTTAATAGTCTACTTATTCCAAATCTAATTTTTCCACCCCAACCTAGGAAACTAGTAGATTGGTGGAATTTTCTCTTTTGAGATTTATTTGAATGGGGACATTACAGTCCTCCCCACCCAAGATTGCTTGTCCTCAAGCAATTTCAATTTATTATGCTGCAAAATTGTTCCTCCTCTATCAGGTGGCCTTCCAGGAGGAAGGACTCCCAAAATCTTTTCATTCTTGTGCTTCATACTGTGGGAGGACACTACTTGATTCGAATAGGTGTGCATTCCTCTCAATACCCTTTGTTTTCCTTCCGAATCTTTGAATCTCATTTCATGGATTTGATAGTTCATTGTATGTTTCCCTATAGAGTACAACCATTGCACTCTAAATACCACATTAGTATGAGCAACATCAACCGCATAAAAGCTATCAAAAAATGTGTAATTACCTATTGTGAGTTGTAGCTTTGGAATCCATGTTTTGCACTCCATAGTATGGTGACCTGGAATGATGACTGTGAATCCATCGAATGGTTCAGCAGGTAGCTTTATCCTCTCCACCATGGTTGCATCAATGGAGTTATGTGTGGCTCCTCCATCTACCAATACCGAAACCCTTTTTCCTTGTACGTCTCCTTGGCATTGAATAGTGTGGAAACGAGGCACTCTTGAAAGCACTGTTAGTCTCCCTTTGTCATGTAATGGATGATATTCTTCTTTTTTTTCTTCTTCTGTTGTGGCATATCCCTCTTCTTGGGATGAAATATTTCTTCCTTCCCCCATACCCCCTTCATACTCATCATCATAAAATACTTCAATGAATTGTCCTTTCCCTTAGCACATTTATGCCCTAGTACCCATGGTTGGAAGCATTTGCAACATAGTTTCTTCCTTATGAGTTCTTCCCTGCTTGGTACCTCTTTATTGTCCTTTCCAAATACATCTCCTTGCTATGGATTCTTTTCAAATCTGAATTGGGAAGGAAATTTGGGCTTGGGAGGATACCTTGTCTTAGGTAGCACATTTTGCAGATCTCTTGCCAAGTTCATGGCATCTTTCAATGAAGTAGGTTTGTGGGCCTTAACCAAACCCTTCAAAGGTTCAGAAAAACCTTCAGTAAACAGAAATACTAATCTGGCCATAGATATATCAGCCACCTTATTTGATAACTTTTGAAATTCTAACATGTATTCATCTGGTGTTCCATTTTGCTTCAACTGTGCTAGTTCTTTGAAAGGCATTTCTGGGTCTTTTTGCTCAAATCTTTCCAATACCCTGTTAACAAATTATTCATATGTTGTAACCTGATCATGTCCCAAGGTTTTAATTCCATGGAACCACCAATCATTGGCATCTCCCTCAAGATGCAAAATAGCCATTTTTAGATCATCCCCTTCAACCATTGGATTCAACTGAAAATACACATCTAATTTTTGCATCCAAGTATTTGCAGAACTTTGAGATGAGCCATCAAAAGTAGGAAGTGGCATTTTACTTATTGCATAATTCAATTCTTTATTTTTAAAGGGGATCCTATTACCTCCCCTCATTTTGATCTTGTTTGCAACAGTAAAGTAATGATCAAATAGCAGGGTTCTTCTACAATCTTCACTCGGCTGCTGCCATTCTGTTATAACTTCCTGCATATCATATTAGGTGTTAGGATCTTCTTTGGAATCAAGAAATTTAGGTGTAGTAGGCCTTATTGAAATGTGAAATTAATTAGGTCGTTTATGAGTGTTAGGATATTTATACACTTAGAAGTTAGTTAAGATCAACTTGTGTAATATATCCGTTAGGTATAGTGTGTTTCTTTAGTATGCATTTGTAAATACTTAATCCAACGGTCATGATATGTTGCCGACATAAAGTGATCCGACGGCTCAACTTCTCTTAGATCAAACCTAACCTTGATCCGTGGCTTAACACCCGATTGGTCCATGATCTCTATTTAAAGAGCATGGAGGGTCATTGTTTAGTTGATCGACTATGAAAAGCTCATTTGTAACTTTCTTTCTTTGCATAATAAATTGTCCCGTAGAAGCTATTTGGCCGGGGCCGTGGAGTGTTTCCCTCAAGAGGGTTTAAACCATGTGAAAACATCGGTGTGTTGATCTGTGATATGTTTGTGTGAAGTGGTTTCTCTTGGTGTTTGTTTCTTTGGTACTACCTTGTGTACCCGAACATGGTATCAGATCTTTTATGAAAAGCCGCTTCCAATTATGATCTAGATCTTGAACTGTTGTTGCCGAAACTCGAAAGGGTTTCTAATTATGGTATTTTTGTGCATTTCTAGGCTGTGGGAGGTGTTCCATTACATCTGGAGCATCATTTCCATTGGGAAATAGTTTTCGTTTGATCGAAAACGGTTCTCGGTTGCTCCAGAAACGCGTATTTCATCAGATCTGAAGGTATAATGTTACAGTGATGCATTTTTTTTATTTTTTATTTTAAAAAAACAAAAACTCATATTTCATCATTATTTATTGTTAGATTTTTTTTGCGTTCGGATTGTTTCTTTCCCGTCTGCGTATGCTCTTTTCCGTGCACCTTGAGCGATCTCGGCAAATCAAAAAACAGAAAGGGAAAGGGTTTTTCTCAGCTACGTATGCTCTTTGCCGTGCACCTTGCGCGATCTCGACAAATCAGAAACAGAGAGAAAACGTAGACTTTCTGAGCAAGCTAACGAGATCTAACTCCAAAAGTGTGGAAAATATTTTTTTGTTTCGATTTGTGGTGTGTTTTGCAGGAAAAAGGGCAAGCACGCAAACCGGGCAAGAAGAGTTAAAAAAAAAATCCTTCCTCATTCCCATATTTTACATACCTTTTAATCTAACTCACTTGGTTCAAAGTTTCTTTATTCCTTATTAGGTCTTGAGTTCAAGTCTTAGGAAATTACTTTTAAAAGAAAAAGTGCATGCAATTTCTATTTTCAAGTTACTTTATTGTAAAAGTGCATTTCACTTAAATAATAAAAAATAAAAATACAAGTGAGTCACTTAAGTTCTTTTTTATTGTTGCACTATTTAAATGTAATATCATCGTAAAGGTGAAATCACTTATTTTACAAAATTGGTTCACTTAAAGAAACTTTATTGTAAAGTGATTTCCAAAAGGTTCATCTTGGGAAGAGGGGGATTATTTTTTTTGCTAGACATTCTCTAGCTGCCACGTCACTATTGGGGACATCTTCAACAGTTCTTTGTTCAAGCATAACTTCATCATACAGAGTCAGTTTTCAGTGCCATTTTTTTTTAGACCGCCTATTTTTTCGAGCTCTTCACATCCAGACTATTGGTTTCTCCTTTTACAGCCATTAATTTATAAATATGGCCACCCCTTGTGATATTCTACATAACAGTTCCAACTATTTCTCATGGAAATCTCGTATGGAGGATGTTCTACGAAGTAGGGGACTTTTCAGAATTACCTCAGGGAAAGAAACAGAACCCACTGATCATGATAAAAAAATAAAATGGGAAAATAGATGTGACAAATCTCGTGGATTGATTGGGATGTCAATCTCTACTGATTTGCGATTCCACATATCTGGAATTGATGAACCTGATGTTGCTTGGGACAAGTTGGAATCTGTGTTTGGTAAACACAATGAAATTCGAGGTCACCAACTCGAAAATGAGTTGATTTATTTAAATCCAAGTGTCTTTTCATGCATTCAATATTATTTATTTAAGTACAAAATTCTTAAACTCTTATGTGCAGAATGTAAGATTAAGAGGGAAGACAAATAATGCATTTATCATATTTTTTCCAAACTTGGACCTGCATATTCTGTTTTTGTATCTACATTTTACTCCATGAAATAATCCTTGAATGCAGCTAGCTGTCAAGAGCCTAGTCTTGAATCCTTTTGCAATTCCTTGATTAGAGAGCAAGATAAATTCATTCATCTTGGAAAAATCAACAATGCAGATACATCTGGGAAAGCCTTATTGTCCCAACAGAAAGAAAAGTCCAAGCCTCCCAAGAAACAAAATTTTCGCAATAATAAGTCAAACAAGGGTTCAAAACCCTCTCAGTCAGCTCCTTCTTTAAAAAATGACAAAGGATCCAAGCCAAAAGGCAAGAATACTGAGCATCATTGCAACTATTGCGGAAAAGATAATCATGATGAATCTAAGTGTTTCAAGAAGATGGCATCCTTAGAAGCAGCAATGAAGAAGCACCACATCAGCCTAGATTCGCCTTCAGAATCTGCCTCTCATGGACATGCACTTTGTGCTTCTGGTTATTCTTATAATGCATCTTCTTCTTCTACTTCAAATGAATGGTTCATTGATTCTGGAGCATCTTATCATATGGCTAATAATCAAGCCATATTTTCTACTATGCATGAATGTAACACCAAACAAATATTTGTTGGTGATGATAGATCTCCAAGTGTTATAGGAGCTAGAATAGTTCCAATAGATAATGGTCATTTTAGTGATATACTATGTGTTCCAAGAATTTCCTGCAATTTGTTATCAGTTTATCAGATCACTCATTCTGGTGAAGGTAAAACTGTCACCTTTACACCTCACCAAGTTGTAATCAAGGATTTTAAAGATCCTCAACAGGTCCTAGCTACCGGAATTGTTGATGATATTACTAGGTTGTACAAGCTTAACAACTTTGGGTTATCCCCTTTCCCTTCAGTTTTTGTTGCTCATAGTGATAACTTGAGAAAACTTTGGCATGAGCGATTTGGTCACTTAAATTATCGCTCATTGCAACAACTATGTAAAGACAATATGGTGACAGGTCTTCCGATGGTATCTTGCAGGGATGGTGTTTGTTCCGGTTGTGTACTCAGAAAACATCATCGGGACAGTTTTGACAAATGTGCCTCTTGGCACGCCTCGGTTCCCTTGGAGCTTGTGCATAGTGACTTGTGTGGTCCTCTTCCATCTGCTTCCTTTTCTGGTTTCAAATATTTCTTAACTTTCATTGATGATTACACCAGACACACTTGGGTTTATTTCCTAAAACTTAAGAGTGAAGTATTTAACATGTTCTTGGCCTACAAGGCCCTTGTTGAAAAACAATCTGGTCATCAAATTATTAAGTTAATATCTAACAATGGAGGAGAATATGTTAACAAAAAGTTCACTACTTTCTGCACAGAACAAGGCATCCAACAACATCACACTATTCCATATACACCATAACAAAATGGTGTAGCTGAGTGGAAGAACCGCACTTTAAAAGAAATGGCTAATTGTATGATCCAATATAAGGGACTAAGTCTTCAATTTTGGGCTAAAGCCATTAATTGTGCAAATTGCATACTGAATCGCACCCCCACTAAAGCATTACAAGGTATCACACTGGAAGAAGCATGGACTAAAACTAAACCTGATGTAAGTCACTTCCGTCTGTTTGGTAGTGAAGCCTGGGCTCACATTCCGGATGAAAAACGGAAAGCATTACAGCCTAAAAGTAAAAAGTGCATATTTGTTGGATATTCTGAAGATGTAAAAGGTTATAGAATTCTTCAACCACATTCTCATGATATAATCATTAGAAGAGATGTTAAATTTGATGAAAATCTCTTGGCCTGCGAGCCTAAATCGGCGATTGTGCCATCTTTGGCCTGTGAGCCTGATTCGGCGTTTGTGCCTTCTTCTTCTTCTTCCAACTTCCTTGATAGGTTTCCAACTCCAGTTTCTGATGATGACAGTGAGGATGAAAATCCACCTCCGCCTGGTCATGTTCCTCCAGTTGCACCAACACAAGTGCTTCCTCGATGGGTCTATTCAACATGTGAAGCAACTGGTGATCTTGTCAGTGATCCTAGAGATCAACGTCGAACATGTTCTCAGTTTCAGCGAGCCTCTTCTCTTTTGGCTCAAGTTTTCGAGAATCATGATCCAGAAACTTTTGCAGAAGCTTCAGTGAATCCATATTGGGATGCAGCCATGGATGAAGAATATCGTTCCTTAATGGCGAACGATACTTGGGATCTTGTACCTCTTCCAAAAGGAAGAAAACTTTTCAGATGTAAATGGGTCTACAGAACTAAGTATGCATCAGATGGAAGTGTTGAAAGACTTAAGGCAAGGTTAGTTGCCAAAGGTTTTTCCCAAGTTGAAGGGATTGACTACAATGAAACCTTTGCTCCCGTCGGAAAAATGAACTCCATCCACCTTATTCTTTCCCTTGTAGCCTTACATAACTGGGAATTCCATCAAATGGATGTCAAGTCTGCCTTCTTACATGGTGATTTACAGGAGAAAATTTACATGGAACAACCTCCTGGATATATTCAGAATAACTCTAGCCTTGTCTGCCGCCTTAAGAAATCCTTATATGGCCTTAAGCAACCTCCTAGAGCTTGGTATGCCAAAATGGATAACTTTCTCCTTCACACTAGTTTTTCTAGATGCCATTCTAACCCCAATGTCGATACCAAAAAAGTAGGAAACCATATCATCATACTTGTTCTATATGTTGATGACCTTATTCTTACTGGTAGTGACCCTAAGCTTATAACCCATGTGAAATCCAGTCTTAAACAAAATTTTGAAATGTCAAACTTAGGACATTTGCATTATTTTCTTGGTCTCCAAGTCCTGCAAACCAAAGAAGGAATCTTTCTTTCTCAGTCTAAGTATGCTTGTGACCTTCTTCGTCGCTTTCACATGGAAGATTGTACACCAGCCCCTTCTCCCTTCTAGTCTGGAGTCAAACTTTTTGCCACTTGTACTTCACCTGAAGTCGATGCCACCTTGTATCGTCAGCTTGTTGGTAGTCTCTTATACTTGACTCATTCCCATCCTGACCTTTCCTTTGTCGTTGGTCGTGTTGCCCGTTATATGCAGACACCTCATGAAAGTCACTGGAAAGCAGCTAAAATAATTCTTCGATATATTTGAGGTACAGTTTAGTTTGGGATTCATTACAGTACCGGGGGGGAACCTTTGTTGGTTGGTTTCACTGATTCAGATTGGGCCGGTGATCCTGATAATCGAAAGTCTACTGCAGGTTTATGTTTTCAGTCTGGGATCTGGACCTATCACTTGGACTTGTAAGAAACAACAAGCTCTTGCTCTTTCTTCAACAGAAGCAGAATATCAATCCGCAATTAATGCCAGTCAGGAAGCTTTATGGCTTCAACAAATCCTTTCAGAGTTTGGATTCGAGCAACAGCAGCCTACTCCACTTTGGTGCGACAATCAAAGTGCCATCAAGCTTACCAAAGATCCAGTTCTACATCAATGCAGCAAACACATTGAGCTACATATGCACTTCATCAGAAATATTGTTCATGATCATGTTCTTGAAGTGCTCTTTTTCCCTACAGATGATCAAGTTGCAGACATCTTCACCAAGTCTCTTACAGAAGCGAAGTTTTCTAAAATTCGATCTATGTTAGGAGTTCAGGAACTTGTCATTAAGGGGGGATAGGCTCTAATGCCTCCTTTCTTCTCCTAATAGTGTCACTTTTGTAAATACTTCAATCCTATCCCAAGTTGTTCTTAAGGGGGGATGTTAGGATATTTAGACACTTAGGATTTAGTTAAGATCAACTTGTGTAATATATCTGTTAGGGATAGTGTGTTTCTTTAGTATGCATTTGTAAATACTTAATCCGACGGTCACGATATGTTCCCCACATAGAGTGATCTGATGGCTCAACTTCTCTTAGATCAAACCTAACCTTGATCCGTGGATTAACACCCGATTGGTCCATGATCTCTATTTAAAGAGCATGGAGGTTCATTGTTTAGTTGATCGATTATGAGAAGCGCATTTGTAACTTTCTTTCTTTGCATAATAAATTGTCCCGTAGAATCTATTTGGCCAAGGTCGTGGAGTGTTTCCCCCAAGAGGGTTTAAACCACGTCAAAACATCGGTGTGTTGATCTGTGATCTGTTTGTGTGAAGTGGTTTCTCTTGGTGTTCAGTCCTTTGGTAGTACCCTATGTACCCGAACAATGAGGCCCTATCTTTGAGAAAATATTTTCACCCATTGGCTTCTTTTCCTCAAAAAGAGAACTACTACTTCCTCCTATTGCCACTTTGCTTCCAATTTGACTAGCCAACAATTTGAACTCTTTCATGATCTGTTTTGTCATGTCATCAAAGAATGGTTTCATGAATTTACTAAATTCCTCCTTCTCCTCGAAGGTTCATTTCTCATCTTTAGTGATAGTTTCAACAAAATTCTCTTCTTCTCCTACTTCTTCCTCTTCAACAAAATGCTCTTCTTCTCCTACTTATTCCTCTTCAACAAAAGTGCTTTTAGTTTCGATTCCTAACGGTGGTCACTGTCTTCTTGTCCTCATTAATGGTCAGCCACATCAGGTGCAAGGAACATGCTCGGATACCACTTGTAGTTTCCCTTTTTAATAAATTTGGTAAAATTGGAAAAATTGCAAATTTTGGCCAATTCGACCCAAATGCCTCCAAATGCTTCCAAATTGGTTCTGAATGTGTTTGGAAGGTATTAAGAAATAAAATTGTGACTTATTTATGCTTTTACACCCTCAAAATACTTCTACAACATTCAATTATAATCAGGGAAAGATAGGAAAATTTACTAGTCAAATCGAGGTTCAAAACCCCCAAGGGTGGTGGTCAAAGATGGATCTTCAAATGTTGCATGACATTCAAAAATTTAAGAACAGAGACATCTTACTGTTAAAGGAATTCAATGGGATTCCAAATATATCATCAATCAGTTCCTAAAGGCTTCTTCAACTTCCATAAATCAGATGTTTGTATACTAGCTTCAACATAGGGGGAAATGATAGTAAATCTTCACAAATGATTATGAAATTTGAGAATATTGCTCCAAATTCTTGTCTAATGAATATGAAACTTCTTCAGCATATTAATGGAACCCATACAACAATAATATATCATATTTTGACTGAACCATTCGAATTTGATACCACTTAAAGTGCTTATAACAAGGTATTGGGGAAATGGCACCATTTAATCATAGTTTAGAATTTGTACATAAAATATCTTGGAGTTTTGATATGAAAGTATTATGAGTAGTAAATACATATTATATATATCATATTACAAAAATATGGGGCCTCACTATCTATCCCAAAGAGATCATTACCTCACCAATTTCGCCCCTCCTCAAGGAGAAGGAATATGACAAGAAATGGAAGAATAGTTGTAGAAGCAAGCTGAAGGAGATATGATCACAAGCTTCCCTATAGCTTGAACCTGAAAAAAAAAATGACTCCATTGTAGTTCCAAATGAAAGGTCTAAATGGCCTCTCCAATTTCCAATTAGGATGGGAAACTTTCACCCTCGAAATTGGTACTAAGGCAAGTAGAGTAAACACTCCACAAGCATGGAAAAGCTATGCTCTCAAATATGCAAAATGATAAATGATCAAAATACACTCTCCTTCTTTGTTCTTGTCTTTTATAAACTTCTCAAGTCCTCCATGGGTTGAATTCCTTCCAAAATCCTGATGCCAACTCAAGTTGGGAAGAGATTCCAATGTGTGCCACTTGTCCAACAATTCCTAGTCTCCATATTCCCTCAATTCAAATGGATGTCTCTTTGGATTCCCTAACTCCCTTGTGCGCCTTTTTGAAGGCTAGTTTTAGCCCTGACATGTCATATATGTCATATGTCATCATTCAGGTCTTATTTGTTTCATAAGTGTCATAGCATCTTCATCATTGTCTTCATAAAAGCTAGGGAATCTAGCCCAAGTGTCTCAATATCTCTCAAATGCCTCTTCCTATTCCATGGGAGTTACTCTTCCACTCCAATTTGACCTTCATTGAGTCATGCCAAGTATATTGACCTTCCAACTCCCCAATATCATTAGACTCCAACTTGGATTCGAATGGGTGAGAATAAAATGCCATGTGGCATGAGGAATCTAGCTTTGTGTGGGTCCCACACCACCAATGTGTCTCCATGACCAAGTGCCACCTTATTTTCCTATCATAAATATTTATTTAACCCCTTTTAATATATTTATGTCAATCTAATTTCCATTTTATAGTCTCCTTATTCCAATTCTAATGTTTCCACCCCAACTTATGAAACTAGTAGATTGGTGGAATTTTCTCTTTTGAGATTTATTTGAATGGCGACATTACAGTCCTCCCCACCCAATATTGCTTGTCCTCGATCAATTTCAATTTAGTATGCTGCAAAAAATTTCCTCCTCTATCAGGTGTCCTTCCAGGAGGAAGGTCTCCCAAAACCTTTTCATTCTTGTGTTTCATACTGTGGGAGGACACTACTTGATTCATATAGGTGTGCATTCCTCTCAATACCCTTTGTTTTCCTCATGAATCTTTGAATCACATTTAATGGATTTGATATTTCACTGTATGTTTCCCTATAGAGTAAAACCATTGCACTCTCAAGACCACATTAGTATCAGCAATATAAACCACATAAAAGCTATCAAAAAATGTGTAATTGCCTATGGTGAGTTGTAGCTTTGGAATCCATGTTTTGCACTCCATAGTATGGTGACCTGGAATGATGACTGTGAAGCCATCGAATGGTTCAGTAGGTATCTTTCTCCTCTCCACCATGGCTGCATCAATGAATTTATGTGTGTCTCCTCCATCTACCAATACCAAAACCCTTTTTCCTTGTACAGCTCCTTGGCATCGAATAGTGTGGAAACGAGGCACTCCTTAAAGCACTGCTAGTCTCCATTTGTCATGTAAAGGATGATATTCTTCTTGTTTCTCTTCTTATGATGTGACATATCCCTCTTATTGGGATGAAATATGTCCTTCTTCCTCCATACCCCCTTCATACTCATCATCAGAAAATATACTTCAATGAATTATGCCTTTCCCTTAGCACATTTATGCCCTGGTACCCATGGTTGGAAGCATGTGTAACATAGTTTCTTCCTTATGAGTTGTTCCCTGCTTGGTCCCTCTTTCTTATCCTTTCCAAATGAATATTCTTTCCTTGGCTTCTTTTCAAATCTGAATTGGGAAGGAAAGTTGGTCTTGGGAGGATACCTTGTCTCGGGTAGCACATTTTGCAAATCTCTTGCCAAGTTCATGGCATCTTTCAATGAAGTAGGTTTGTGGGCCTTAACCAAACCCTTCAAAGTTTCAGGAAAACCTTCAATAAAGAGAAATACTAATCTGACCATAGATATATCAACCACCTTAACTGATAATTTTTTAAATTCTAACATGTATTCATCTGGTGTTCCATTTTGCTTCAACTGTGCTAGTTCTTTGAAAGGCATTTCTGGGTCTTTTTGTTGAAATATTTCCAATACCATGTTAACAAATTATTCATGTTGTAACCTGATCATGTCCCAAGGTTGTAATTTCATGGAACCACCAATCATTGTCATCTCCCTCAAGATTCAAAATAGCAATTTTTAGAGCATCCCCTTCAATCATTGGATTCAGCTGAAATTACACATCTAGTTTTTGTATCCAAGTATTTGTAGAACTTTGAGATGAGCCATCAAAAGTAGGAAGTGGCATTTTACTTATTGCATAATTCAATTATTTATTTTTAAAGGTGGTCCTATTACCTCCCCTTATTTTGAGCTTGTTCACAACAGTAAAGTATTGATCAAATGGTAGGGTTCTTCTACAATCTTCACTTAATTGCTGCCATTCTGTTATAACTTCCTGCATATCATATTGAGTGTTAGGATATTCTTTGGAATCAATCAATTTAGGTGTAGTATGCCTTATTGAACTCTGAAATTCATTATTTCGATTATGAGGCCCTGTCTTTGAGAAAATATTTTCACCCATTGGCTTCTTTTCCTTGGAAAGAGAACTATTGTTGCCTCCTACTGCCACTTTGCTTCCAATTTGACTAGCCAACAATTCGAACCCTTTCATGATATGTTTTTTCATGTCATCAAATAATGGTTTCATGAATTTTCTAAATTCCTCCTTCTCCTCTAAGTTTCATTTCTCATCTTTAGCCATAGTTTCAACAAAATGCTCTTCTTCTCCTACTTCTTCCTATTCAACAAAAGTGCTTTTAGTTTCGATTCCTAAGGCTGGTCCCTGAATTCTTATCCTAATTAATTATCATCCACATCAGGTGCAAGGACCATGCTCTGATACCACTTTTAGTGTCCCTTTTTAATAAATTTGGTAAAATTGGAAAAATTGCAAATTTTGGCCAATTCGACCCTTAGACTAGTATTGACCCAAATGCCTCCAAATACTTCCAAATTGGTTCTGAATGTGTTTGGAAGGTATTAAGACATAAAATTGTGACTTATTTATGCTTGTACACTCTCAAAATACTTCTTCAACATTCAATTTTAACCAAGGAAAGATAGGGAAATTTACTAGTCAAACTGAGGTTCAAATCCCCCAAGGGTAATGGTCAAAGATGGATCTCCAAATGCTGTATGAACTTCCAAAATTTCAAAACATAGACCTGTTACTATTAAATTACTTCAATGGGATTCCAAATACATCATCAATCAATTCCTAAAGGCTTCTGCAACTTCCATAAATCAGATGTTTGTATACTAGATTCAACATAGGGGGAAATGATAGTAAATCTTCCCAAATGGTTATGAAACTTGAGATTATTGCTCCAAATGCTTGTCTAATGAATATCAAAATTCTTCAGCATATTAATTGCACTCCATACAACAATAATATATCATATTTTTACTTAACCATTCGAATTTGATACCACTTCATGTGATTATAACAAGGTATTGGGGAAATGGCACCATTTAATCATAGTTTAGCATTTGTACATAAATTATCTTGGAGTTTTGATCTGAAAGTATTATTAGTATTAAATACATAGTATATATATCATATTACAAAAATATTGGGCCTCAATATCTATCCCAAAGAGATCATCACCTCACCAAGTGCGCCCCTCCTCAAGGAGCAAGAATATGACAAGAAATGGAAGAATAGTTGTAGAAGCAAGTTGAAGGAGATGTGATCGCAATATTCCCTGTAGATTCAACCTGCAAAAAATGACTCCATTGTATCTCCAAATGAAAGGTATTAATGGCCTCTCCAATTTCCAATTAGGATGGGAATATTTCACCCTCGATATTGGTACTAAGGCAAGTAGAGTAAACACTCCACAAGCATGGACAAGCTATGCTCTCCAATATGCAAAATGATAAATGATAAAAAGCCACTCTCCTTATTTGTTCTTTTCTTTTATAAACTTCTCAAGTCGTCCATGGGTCAAATTCCTTCCAAAATCTTCATGCCAACGCAAGTTGGGAAGAGATTCCAATGTGTGCCACTTGTCCAACAATCCCTAGTCTCCATCTTCCCTGAATTCAAATGGGTGTCTCTTTGGCTTCCCTAAGTCCCTTGTGAGCCTTCTTGGAGGCTATTTTTAGCTCTGACATGTCATATATGTCATATTTCATCATTCAAGTCTGATTTGTGTGATAAATGTCATACCATCTTCATCATTGTTGTCATAGAAGCTAGGGAATCTAGTCCAAGTGTCTCAATATCTCTCAAATGCCTCTTCCTCTTCTATGGGAGTTACTCTTCCACTCCAACTTGACCTTCATTGAGTCATGCAAATTATATTGACCTTCCAACTCCCCAAGATCATTAGACTCCACCTTGGATTCGAATTGGTGAGAATAGAATACCATGTGGCATGAGGAATCTAGCTTTGTGTGGGTCCCACACCACCATTGTGTCTCCATGACCAAGTGCCACCTTATTTTCCTATCATAAATATTTATTTAACCCCTTTTAAATATATTTATGTCAATATAATATCAATTTGGGGTTTTATAGTCTCCTTATTCCAAATCTAATGTGTCCACCCCAACCTAGGAAACTAGTAGATTGGTGGAATTTTCACTTTTGAGATTTATTTGAATGGGGACATTAAAGATGCAAGGATTTCCGTGGGCTGAAATTTCAAAAAAAAAAAACAAAAAAAAATAATGCAGGGATTTATGAGGGTCATAAATTTTGACTCAGTTACCCTGTTTGGGCTCAAATTTAACAATAATTTGTGTCTCGAAGAGTTCACTGTAGTGACCATTCATGTCCCTTTGATCAATCCTTTTTTCTACACTTTTCTAGGGCCAAATTCCTTCATATAATGCCTCAAATTGGGGTTTTAGTTTTTTTGCGAGATTTTTTAAATTTGTAATTATCAATTATCTGTTAGTTTATGCACTTAATCAGAAAATCAAGTTGAAAACTAGTGTCGCTCTAGTTAGCTTTTAGTTATTGGTCAGTTTTAGAGTCATGCGAGAATTTTTTAAAATTAGCAATTTTCGAAAATCTCATATAGTTGTTATAAGGGGTTGAAATTTCGTTGTAATAGTTAGGATGGAGAAGGAATAAAATATATTTATTTTTCCACTCTCATGAGTTTGCATGGTTTTTAGATCTCGTGAATTAATCAAATTCCATTGGCTACATCACCTATATTGGTACCCATTTAAGTGGTACCACATCAAACATCACATGTATACAAAAATTCACTTTCACATACCCTAGGGTGTATCGAAAGTTCCCTATGCAACTTGAAACCGTGCCTAGTTAATCCTATCGATTGTCTTGCCACTATAATGGCACCAAGAACATCACTCAAGAAGATTAATCTCTAGTACCTGGGATTTGGGTAGTGTAACTAAGGGCACGGTTGAGCCTCCTTAGTTAGTACCCTAATATATTGGGTCGATTACTACTATTAGACCTCGCACATATATCAGAGAGCTATAGCATATGACACTCCCTATTAGGATATTTAGACACTTATGAGTTAATTAATATCAACCTAGTCTAATGTGTCTTTAGGTAATATGTGTTTCTTTAGTATGCTTCTATAATTATGTAATCCAACGGTCACTATATGTTCTAGACATAGAGTGATCCAATGTTTCATCTTCACCTCAATGTTAATGGCTATTGATTTTTAGCTTAACACTCGATTAGTCCATGATCTCTATATAAAAAACATGGAGGTTCATTTGCTTAATGATTGGTTGTGAGAAACTCATATGTAAATTATTTTTCATTTTGCATTAAAATATTGCCTCTAGTTATTTCGTTGGGGTGATACACAACTACATTTGGGTTCAAAAATCGACGTTTCAACCAACATTTGATGGAAAATCCAACTCTTAACATCAAATTTAATTCAAATGGGAACAAAACTTAAGGAAAGTCGTACATGTATTATGTCTCCACAAATGTCACTTAATAGACTTTTTAATAGGAATGTCACTTAAGCGATGTTACAACTATATATCCATTAAACGTCCAATTTTGAAAGTTAAAATTGTTTAGATCTTTGTTCTTTTTCCACAACATTGAAAAGTCGATTGGAAAAAATAAAACAATACATTTTTTTAGATGAATTGGGAGAATATGACATTTTCTTATAGGTAAATTTTCCTTTGGTTCGAAATTATCCTTCAACTATAATTTATTTTGGAATTAATAGGATTAATATTTGGCATATCCTCGTCATGTAACCTAGTCTATATTAGGTTTTTTCTTACAAGTATGTCTCTATTCTTTGAAATATTTCCTATTGTTTTTGCTTGTTATTTTTTAAAATGTCATTACTTTATTAGGGAGATATATTTTTTTCCTCTATCTATCACATAACCATTATTTGGGGTTCCTTTATTTGATTTGACCTTAAACTACAAATGCTCAAAAATTGAGAGTTAAAAGTGATTGGAGCATTTTGGTGGGATGCCCAGTTGGGAAGATAAACAATGACTAAATAAAAAAATCAAATTTAGGCATGAAAGAACATTCAATTTCATCAATTCCATTAAGAATGTGCATATAAATAAATTAGTAAGGTGACCCTTGGTTTCCATCCTCCAACTTGTCCCTTGGACTCCTCAATAATAATTGTCTTCACCTAACCCTAACAGACTAGGTTCCAACATTCCCCCCTTAATCCAAAGGGATGTATATGAGTCCAAGCAGAGAGCTAAAATCTAGAGTTGCAAATGGTTGAAAGTGCTCTTTGAATCAAAAGCTAGCAGAAGTTGATGTCTTCTACTAAATGGGGGGTTTTACGATGGCCACAAACTTTGGAACTTGGAAATATCTCTGGATCTAGATTAGTGGTTCCCTCTATAACTTGGCGCTAACTCTAGATCTCGCTTGGTGATTCTCTCTTGAACTTAGATCTAGGGATCAGTGGTTCCTTCTGGAAAATGTTGTTTTAAGGACCACCACAAACTAATGTCTAGCAGAAGAAACAAGTTGAGGTTGATGTATCCTACTAAATGCGTGGTTTTGGGAAAACCACAAACCAAAACATGCCCAGTGGAACATGACTCTGACTCTGGCTCTAGCTATAGCTTTAACTCTGTCTAGGTGGATCTGGCTCGAAGCTTTGGAAATTGGCACAAGGTCCTAGATATGGCTCTAACTTGGTTTCAAGCTAGCTTGTCCCATCTCACTTATTATCGCTCACTTGTTTCTGATGGTCCGGCACATTTAACTTATCTAATCCACAAATGTTGGAAATTTGAGAGTTACAATTGATTGGAAATGTTCCTTTTTGGGGGAATATAATGAAATTTAACAAAGTGATATTGTTATGATATATTTTTTTGTAGTAGATTGTGAAGGATGGAGATAGTCTATTTTAGTTTCTACATGTAGAAATAATTAACATTTAGATTTGATTTCTCAGTCAAAAAATTTCATGATATGTAATAAATTGTGGAGCATAAAGGCAGTTTATCTTGTATATAAATTTGTAACAAAAATAACATTAGATCATAGGTTGTATTTTTGAAATATTTATTATGTTAAATATGAACTAAACTATAATATTAAGGTTACATTCATATCAACCATAATATGTTATAATAATGTTAACACTATATATATTCAATTAATTCCCCCTCTTAATTGAGGATTTCGATGCTATGAGGTTGGTAGATTGGGTTTATCCCTAGCTACAAATTTCTACCTCCATTCCTATATAGAACCATGCCTCTCCTATAACCCATTCCTATTTGTGACCAAGGTGATATTTTGCATTGTTCCAACCTGGAATTGTTGAATTTCCTTTATTGGCATCTTCAATGTACTTTTAAGTACTTCAATATAGATTTTCCAATTTCAAGCCCTTAATTGATGGTTTTGAAGGCACTCTACTGATGAAGAGAATTGCATCCTTGTCATAGGTTCTATTGGTTCTCTAGTGGCGAGTTTAGATTTCTTTCAATCCCTTCGCTATAGAATCTAAGAATCATGGGATTATAGAGTTGGCTCACCGGTGGTGGAAGGAATGGACATTGAGGCTCCAACTCCTCTTTGGCACATGCTGGATCTCCCAAATGTTATGTTGATATATGAGAAGGTCACAAGTTTATTCATGTTTCAATATCTCATGTGGGAATTCTAAGGGATGCGTCACCAAGGAGTGTGTGATCTTTATAGATAAGTTGTAATTGGGTTTTTCTTTTAGTGGGTAAAATTATGGCAGTGAACAATACATGTAGAGAAAACATTTGGTACTTAGTCATGATGTACCCTCAATTGGTACAATTTTTGGACATCATTGTAACCCTCGTCGATACCCCTTTGAGTAGTGATGCATCATACATAACCTGCACACAAAACCAATTGTATATCATCCAATTAGTCATATTCTTTCTATATTAGCATCAATCATAGCACTCGAGAAGATACTCTCATGTACCTGCGTAGTCGGGTAGTATGGCTAAGGGCACAGTTGAGCCTCCTTAGTTAGAGCCCTGAGATAACGGACCAAGTACTACTATTGGACCACTCAAGTATATTAGAGATATATAACACCTGGAAATCCATTATCCTCATGAACTTGGAAACCCTCATCTCGACAACCCATGAGTTCCATTTCCACCTCTTTGTATTCAGATGGAATTGAGACATTCTTCCCAAGCAATACAATGCAATATAACTAGGTTCTTTGTGGGGCCACCAATGAAATTCCTACATATTTGAATCCATAAATAATTTGGGAATTATTTCAATGCATTAATATTCAACCAAGAGTAAAATTCCCACCAAAGTAAAGAAAAATCCTTGAGTTCCCCAAAAACCCTTATTTGAGACCCAAAAGTATCCTTTCATCATGTTAATTGTTTTGATGTATCTCTCTAACAACCATTTTTGGGTGGTCCCAGAAACCCTTATTTGTGATCTACCCCAACAAAATCATTTTCTCATGTTGATAATTTTGATATACATCTCTTTCAACCCTCTTTGTATGGACCCAACACTTGTACCTTTCAGCTCCAGCAATACACACTCGCGACCAAAGAAAATAGGGAAACTAGAGGAACTAGGGAAACTAAAGGAACCAAGGAAACTAGAGAAACCAAAGAAATCAGAGTAACATGGAGGTAACAAAACCAAATCAACCTCAAAAAAATCAAGCTAGCTTAGATTCCATCCACTCCATACTTAGGTCATTTCAACAGTCCTTTGATTGGATCAATAGTGTGAGGGTGATTGATCAACTAGTGATTGTTGTTATAGCTCAATATGTGAGACTTATTTTGAAACACAAGGATCCTATCTATGAAGCCTTTGGAAATTAATAATATTTCTCTCACACTCTTTTCCCAAAAACACAATCTCATTCCTTTGAGAATAAAATTTTGCGGCGCAACTTTCCAAACATTGACATGTGCAAATTTGATAGCTTCGATCCCTTGGGTTGGGTTACCCAAATGGAACACTATTTTTTCCCACATGGAATTAAGGATGACCTTTAGAAGTGAAAGATTGGGGTTTTATATTTAGATTCTAAAAGATGGAAATGGTGGAAATGGTACCTAAAATATTGTCTCCATTATGTCACTTGGATCCAAGTTGTGAAGATCCTTCATGAGTGTTTTGACTGTGACACTCAATACATGGGAAGACTAACCAAATTGCGATAGACTAGCACTATTTTGGACTATATTAAAAAATTTAATCAATTGGAAATCCGTACAGAAAAACTCTCTGTTTATTTTTTTCAAGAATGTTTCATCAATCGCCTCAATGAGGCAATTCATGCACATGTACTTATGTAGTGACCCTCCACTTGGTTAGAAGATTGCAATGGAGCTCAAGAAGCTAAAATAATGATCAATTCCCAAACCAATATCCATCGCTTTCTCATTCGCACAGTGTCTTCCATGAATCCTCATCCTAACATATTCATCACCCTGCCACTACAAGGACCCACAATTTGACCCCAAATTCCATGGTTGAGTGTTAGCACCTTGGCCTTTGCTACAATTGTAATGAAAAATATTTTCAAGGGAATAAATGCATAGAACATAAATTATTTCAAATAGAGGCATCCCACATGCATGGAGGATCCACCAGAACCCAAGGTAGATTATTTATGCCCCCTTTGGAAGTTGCTCCTATATGCCAATACATGAGGAGAAACCCCAAATCTCACTAAATGCCATATCTAGTTTCTCCACACCTTAGACATTGAAATTGATTGACTACATCAAGTATAAGAAATTAATTGTATTAGTTGACAATGGAAGAACCCATAATTTCATTCATATGTGAGTGGTTAAAGAAACCCATTGTTATATTTTCCCTATATCCAATTTGCAAATTATGTAACCAATGGGGATGTGATGAAATTTGGTGGTCATTGTGAAAATGTGATACTCTAAATGGGTGACTACTGACTACCATCTCAAAACACATGATTTCCATTGACATGGGTGATTGTGATAGAGTTGTGGGGGTTGAATGGATTGATACTTTGGGTATTTTCACCATGAATATTTAGGCAATCTCTCTCAACTTTAATCAAATAGGGAACACCCATCACCTCAATGAAATCACCTCCAATTCTCCTTCAATTATATCATCACACCATATGGAGAAATTATTGAAGAAAGGCCAATTATTTGGAATTTCTTAGTTCCATACCATCCAAGTCATGGAAACACCCACACTAGATATTCACCCTAACTTGCAACAAGTTCTCTTCCAATATCAACAAGTTTTGGAGGCACTAAAGGGTTTACCTCCATCCCATGGGGAACATGAACATGGTATTCCTTTAATCTTAGAAATTCAATCCCTTACTATCCACCCTTATCACTACCCATTTGTACAAAAGAATGAAATCAAAAAATCATTTAGGAGTTATTGGAGGTCAGCATCATTTTCCCCAACACAATCCCTTAATCATTTCCGGTGGTTATCGTCCTCAAAAATAAAGTAGCTTGGCACATGTTTCCCAATGTATAGGCTCTCAACAAATTAACCATCAAAGATAAATTCCATATTCCTGTCATTGATGATCTCTTAGATGAGTTGCATGGAGCCAAATTCTTCACCAAACTCAACCTTTTCTCATGCTACCATCAAATCAGGATGAAAGAGGCAATCATACCCAAGACAAACTTCCACACTCATGAGGGTCATTATGAATTTTTAGTCATGCCCTTCAACCTATGTAATTCCCCAACCAATTTTCAAATCCTCGTGAATAATAAATTCCACGATTTTATCCTAGTTTTCTTTAATGATATCTTGGTCTACAACCCCACCTAAGAAAGTGTCCTCAAGCATGTTGCTTGTACCTTGTAATTATTATAGGATCACTAATTATTTGTGAAATATATGATCCAAATGTACTTTTGGAGAAACCAAGGTTTCATATTTGTTCCATATCGTGAGTCAGGATGGTGTATGGGTGGACCCAAGAAAGTGGAAGCTATACAAAGCTAGACCTTCCCCCAAAATCTCAAGAGATTGAGAGGGTTCCTCGGAGTTACTAGATACTACCATAAGTTTGCACACAGCTATGGGAAGATTGAAGGTCCTCTTACAACATTACTAAAAAATAATTCCTTCTCTTAGAATGGGGCAATGGAGCAGGTCTTCTCCACCCCAAAGGATGTTATGTGCACTACACATGTGTTAGCCATGTGAAATTTCACTAATACTATCATCTTATATTGCGATGAATCTATTTGTGGTCTGGGAACACTATTACTACAAGATAGATTCTCATTGGCTTGCACCAATAAGTAGCCCTATGAGTGGAACTTGGGAAAGACCACCTATGAAAACGAAATGGTGGTTATCCTTCACACATTTGAGAAATGACAACCATATTTAACAGGACAACGTTTCCAAATCAAGGCATGCCATCATAGTCTCAAGTATTTCTTGTAACAATGATTTTCCTCACCCATAGAAACATAAAGTTGTCACTAAGATGTTGGGATATGATTATGATATCATATATAAGAAGGGTCTTGATAATGTGGTGAAAGATTATTTTTCTAGGAAACTTGAAGAGGAGGGTTCCCTCTTCACCTTGACCTTACTAGTTCCAAGATGGATTGATGAAGCATGATAAGAATGGTTAGCCCGGGATAAATTTCAACACCTCATCGAAATGATACAAGAAGACCCAAACCATCCACCCTGATATACATGGCACAAAAATATCTTCAAGTATAAGGAGCACATCTTTCTCACCTTGGCTTCATCTTTAAAACCATGTGTTAGTACCTAGGTCTGCACCTAGGATTGTCTACATTTCTGAACTTGAAACCTTGAAACTTAAGCCTATTATGTGACCATCACAAGATTTTTTACCCAACACAACCCTCATGCCATTGGTATTTTATCCTATGATGCTATGTTTGCTTCTATGCTTCAATTTCAAATTTTGATTATTAGCTAGTAAAGTGATAAGAAGGCACAATTCGTATAGTGTTTGATGTGTTGTTAATCCTTGTAGGCATGGTTTTCTAATCAAATAATCTTATTATTTGACAAAATTAGACCTTATCATGAAAAAAGAATCTTTTCAAAGTAATGCACAATAGAATGAAAGGCTCGATGCGCTACAAAATTGCAAAATAAGTGGCGCTACCAAACTATAGAGGAAAGCACTACCAAACTGTCCACTCACACTATAAAACAGACAAGAATTGTAAGAGTAATTATTACAGGATCTACCTCTAGTCATGTCAACTTTCTAAAGACGTACGATCATTAAAAGTAAAGCAAAAGCGGTAAATTATGGATTTAAGTGACTGTAATTCTCTGAGGTTCTCATGAATTGATATGATGAGCATTTTCATAATCTTTCATGATGATCAGTGTAATCAGGAAAATGGAAACTGTTAATTATAATTTCTTTTGAAACATTGCTGGTTGGTTCTTAGTGGGAGCAAAGATCATATACAAAATCTTAATTTTGTCTCTTTACAGGAGCAAAAAAAAACTATGCCTTCGCATAGAAGTGGGCATGTAATGAGATATGAGCTAGTGGGGGGAGAAATTCTTGAGGCTTATCTAGAGTTTGGTGTAAAGTTAAAAAAAAACAGGATAGTTTTGTTATTGTGAGAAGTTACAGGGACACCACGCTGGAGTTTCCAGAGTATTTGCAAAGGGTTTTGATGGAACTAATGTTACAGTAGGGTATTTGACATTTCCAGTCTCGAAAAATTCCATAGACATAGCAGTTGAGCTCCCATGAGAAGGAGAACAATGGTTTAAACTTCATAGTGTTGATAGTCCAGAATGCAATCGATTTCTCTAGAATAAGCATAAAAATCCATATTGGCGCAGGGGTATTCCATATGCCTGGTTGAAAGAGGAATATAGTCACCTCTTGAAAATGGTTCAAAGGTACATTACGAGAGAAGGAAGGTATGCCACAATTCACTTATATCATATGTGTTTCCCCCTACATTTATATGGTGTTTCTAAAATGAATTTACCCTTCTATTTTATGAAAAGTCTCACAAAGATGGAAACTAGGGTTAGAAACTTTCCAAAGAGTCAGCACAGTATTTTTCATCAATCCCTTATTAAGTTGTTGATAATTCAAGAGCTAAATAAATTCAATAAGAAATGGGATCATTTCTTATTATACTTTGAATTCGAAACCCTAGAAAATAAATCTTCACGGAAGGATATTAGTAATCCTTCTACTAATATGGGGACTTTTGAGACTTGCGAAGATGTGGAAAATGATGATCCATCTGCAGAACGGAGTGTAAAGAAAGAAGATAAAGAAACAAAACAGAGGATGATAGAGGTTGTAAAACCATCGCCAAATCCTAAAGATGCTAAGTTACAAAAACTAGAACAATTCAGTGATTCCTCAAATGATGAAGGAAAGGGTAAAAATCGAAAGAGGAAACAGGATACTACAAAACCTTATCCCCTCAGGGGACCTTACACTAGAGCCACGAATAAGTTCAGACTTAATTAAAAGGCCATTTTTAACTTTGCTTTGGAATAAAACAAGGTCATTGACCTTGAAAGTTTTCCAGAAGAAAAGTCAATAAAATCGAAAAGACAAAGGGTTAAAGCCTCAGTTCGAACACCTATACAAACTAGGTGCAGTATCAGAATTAATAAGGGAAAAGAGGTAATGGATCCTATAAAATAACCTAATCTTAATAATAAAAAAGGACAGAAAGTCTCATAAACTTAAAGAGGGCCAAAAAATTGTTGATGAAGAGTCAGATTCATCAATGCAAGTTGAAAAGAAAGTAGTTGAATTATTGACTAATCTAGAAAAGACTACTGATGTGGTTCCTTGCTCACCTAAGGCTTGACTTTACATTCCTATGGATTCTAAAGAAGATCAAGAAATGCATCATGCTAGGTTTAATAATATTGTCAGACCAGAGATAGAAGGTTCAATTGCTCAAGTAAAAGCACCAGAAAGCAATAACTTTCCCCAACCTGAAAGTAAAGAACATCAAGTCAATCAAGAGATTAAGAAGAAATTAAATAATTTTAGACACTTGGTTCGGAGTTACAGATGGAAAACAAACAGATACAAGCAAGGTTAAATAAAAGCAACAAGGAATGGAATAAATTGCTCATCAAATACAATAAACTATGTAAATCTTCTTAAACATTAAAGAAAAACAATGGAAAACTACTCAGGAAAAGAAAATATTGGAGGAAAGAATGTCTACAAGAGAGAAAGAAACACCAAGCAAACAATGACAAGTTGGGCATTTTGGCTGAATTAGGTACTCATATCTTATAGGACACAATCCAAAATCGAGGAGCTGACACAATCCAGAATCAAGGAGTTGATACAATCCAGAATCAAAGAGTTGAATCCAAATGAATATGTACTTAATGCAATCAATGTCAAAGGGTGCAATTTCCAATTGATCAAATCAAGTTTCTTAACCTACAAAAATTCTACAAAATTATCTTTTATCATTTTCCAAATTTTGTAAAGTCTCAAACTTATGTTTATTTCATATATTTGTAAAGAGAGACATGTAATATATGATCGAGACTTAGTTCAATGATGTTATCTAAGCAGTTAACACATCCCTGAAAGATAGGATCTAGAACTGATTCAATTTTGAAATCATCATTTTTTTAAAGATATTAATATTAGAAAATGGACTCTAGAAACCCTATGAAAGGATCAAGATAGAATCTATATATAGAAAAAACAAAATAAAGAGAAAGGGTTCGATTTTTGGAACATCCTGAGAAGAAGTGGTGAAAAACTTGTAAGTTTTGATACAATAATATATGTGTGTTTGAAGATCTTTTGCATTATGAATATAGTGTGTCTCTTATCTATCTTTGCTACTAATTATCTATTTGAAAATATAAGTGTTTTATGCGCTACATAATCATCTTTTCTAGTACTAATGGAATTTAAGCTTTATCTGTATATTAACTGTGAATCTATTATTTTTTCAAGTATTTTATTCAAGTTATAACAATTTTATGATATGGACTATAGGTGTAAACTTATGAATGAGAGCTTACCTTTCACACATTTACATTCTAGCAATGTATCAAATCTTGAGTTCTTGTATTTCATGATTGTAAAGCCTTTGAATTTACAATAGATTATTGTTTCTCTATTGATTCTTTTTAGCCCAAATTCTAAAAAGGTTGATTAAACATTTAACCATCTAAACCTAGAACTTACCATTCATTCCAAATTTGTATTTAAATTCCCTAGCTTTTCCCTTAGCAGTCTGGGTGCAGACCTTAGGGACAACACCATGAATCTTAGATTAGTTACATTCATCACCCACATTAGGCCACTTGGGATTTCATAAAACCTATGAAATAATTAAGCTCTCCTTCTTTTGGAAAGGCATGAAAAATGGTATCCACAACTTTATTTCCACCTTCAATGCTTGCCAACAACATAAGGGAGAAACAGTGAAGTCACATGGTGATTTGCATCCACTTCCCATTCCCAATCATATCTAGACAAACATCTCTATGGATTTATGTGAGGTGTCCTATGGCAGGAAATAAAACAATGATTATGGTGGTAGTTGATCATCTGACCAAATATGCTCATGTTTGTGATTTACAACAAAATTTTACACCCTCACTAGTGGTACAAGTCTTCATGGATCAATTTTGTAATCTCCATGCCATGTTGACTTCTATTGTATCTAATAGTGACCCTACTTTCACAAGTAATTTTTGGCAGGAGTTGTTTAAACTTCAAGGTACACAATTGAATCTCAGCACAACCTATCACCCCGAAATAGATGGTCAAACAGAAGAGGTCAATAAACGCTTGGAAACCTACTTGTGATTATTTTCATTGGACAAGCCACATCAACAGGCCCAATGGTTTCCTCTGTCCGAGTGGTGGTATAATACCATTTATCATGTCTCCACCAATATGAAACCATACGAAGCAATGTATGGCCAAAAACCCTTATCAATGATTTCCTATCTACTAAGTACCTTCAAGGTTTAGGTAGTGGAAAACACACTTCCAACTTGAGAAAATATTCATCGCACCCTTAAATACAATATGGTTATGTCTCAAAAAAGAATGAAATAATAGGTAGATCAACATCGCTCCAAGAATTCCTTTGAATCCAAGGATCAAGTGTTTATTCAACTCCAACCTTACAAACAAAAATTCCTCAAGTCTCATCTCCATGAGAATATAGCTCCAAAATTCTATGGACCCTACACCATCCTCCAATTCATTGTATAGGTGACCTACAAGCTTGCTCTGCCAGATCACTCTAAGATTGACCTAGTATTCCATATCTCTTGCCTAAAAAAGTAGTGGGGTCTAATTCTACAATGAAGACTAGATTACCAAAACTAGGTGAGGAAGGCTCCATTTGGATCTAGCCAATAGAAATATTGGCTTCCAAAGAATTACAATTGTTCAGGCACACCATCAAATAATTTTTTATTCATTGGAAAAATATGATGCCAGAAGATGCCACTTGGGAACTAGTTGAAATTTTACAGCAATTTCCACACCTTCATCTTTGAGGACAATGTTGTTTTTGAAGGGGAAGGGCATGTTAGGTTCCTAACCTAACCCGCCTTACTTTAGGTGTTAGTCATGCATTTCATACAACCATCTCTTTGGAATAAGGACAAGTAGTTAGTAGTCAACAATCAATGTAGAAAGAGTCTCTCTATTAATTAAGACCCACTAGAAAGTTGGTGCTTATTAATGATTTAACCATGCCAAGTAGTTAGGGTTTTGGATATGGGAATCCAATTTAAATATCTATAAGGATATGAAGGGTTTTTTTAGGATTATTATATCACGTCTCTACTCAAGTGAGAGGTCACTCTACCTCAAGAGGTGTGTGAACATTGCTTCCCGAAATTATTCTCATAATTTAAAGCTTATTTCCTACAATATTTATCTGTCTATTGCCTAATGTTTCTTGTTCTACATTATAGATTTTGGTTTATGGAATCATAACCTCTATATATCCTATGTTGTTTAAGTTTTAGGGCTAAAGAACACCATACTTTCCTTCTCAAGGATCTAACCAAATATGTTCTCACATTTCTAGGCCTTTCACATTGCTTCTTCCAAATTTTTTGGTTCCATAATTCTAAAAAAAAAAATTAAGATGGATTCAAAGCAATAAGGAATAAATTCACTTTGAATATTATATAAATTTCAATAATTTATTCATGTAATCTTCAAAACAATTATGATCTTGCTTAAGTTTATGGTAGTCATTTACACTTTTTCATGAGAGTGCATTGAGAGCTCTTTTCTCTATCTTCTCTTTATTGAATCTCTTCTCTTTGATGTCCTTCATTTTCTTTAGATGTTAAATTCATGTTGTCTACACATGGGCTGACCGGGGTTCGGAGAACATGTTGTAGACACAACAAAACCCCTTTCACTGGCCCTTTTGGCATCAACCTGCGAATAAGTTGAAGTCTCACCCGAAGCAAAGATGGGGTGTTACATAATCAGGTTTCTGTAACTGTGGCGATGCGCAGATGTGGTAAAAGACCTCGCAATGTGTCTCTTCCTTATCATATACTTAGCATGAAAATATTAACTTATGACTTTGCACTTCACAGTTATCACAGCCTACAAACTATGTTGAATCACTATTGTCGTTACTCTTATAACTACGCATTCATCACACTTAGTGTTACATCGCAACATTCATACATGTTGTTATCACCTCTAAGGAATCTCCCGCGAGGGAAGGAAAGGGAATCCCCCTACCAGAACCCCAAGCATCCCCATCGACCTCTTATGCCACAAAAGAGTCAGAAACCCAAAAAATGGCTAAGGGTCAAGAAAATTCCAAGCCAAATGATCAAGCCGCATTGAAAGAAAAGGGAAAAATGGGGTTATGGAATGCTTCCGCAATCCATAGAGGTTGGATGGTAAATATTGAAGAGCAGGGCCAGATCAACGACTGGGAGACGATCCGCAACATGCCAGATCAAGAGATTTTTCGCTTTCCCGCAAGTCCGACTTTCCGACTTCCGCAACCCGCATTGTGGAATGCAGATTGCAGAGGAATCATTTTTTCAGGGGGGCATATGTGAGTTTCTGAGTTCCGCAACCCACATTGTGGAATGCGGATTGGGGAGAATATTTCTGCGAAGTTTCACAAAGGCATTCCGAGTTTCACAACCTGCATTGGGAAATGCGGATTGCGAAGAATATTTTTGCGAAGTTGTGCAAAGGTGTTCCGATTTTTGCAACTCACATTGCGGATTGCGGATTGAGAATTGCGGAAGGGTCATTTTCCAGAAGGTGCAAAATGGAGATTCTGAGTTCCGCAACCCGCATTGCGGATTGCGGAAGAGAAATATGGAAAGGCCTATCTGAAAGCTCTGACTTCCGAATTTCGCATTGCGGATTGTGGAGGTGACTTTGGAAAAATTGGGTGTTAATGCTTAAATTGTTTCCCTTTGTTTTTATGATTTTTTCTCTTATCATTAGTTTGTTATTTTGCTTTCAATTTATTTTTATTTAATTTTGATTGATTTTATTTTACTTTAATTGGAATTTTTCAAATGGCTTATCAACATAGTATTAATTTCTAACCTTCATGATATGCTTGTTCAAGCCTTATTATAAAGTCTATGACTAAGTTTCAATTTTTTTGACAAGGGTATTTATCAAAGATGCTATTTTGAAGATTCTGGTAGCCCAAATTGAGAAATAAACCCTGATGCGCTACAAGAATCCGCTATCATGAAAAAACGTGGTTAATTATGCCGACAAATGGTTTACTAAATTTATGATGATCGGAGAAATTTTTGCTATGATTATGTGACGTGCTAACACACATGTCAAATATTTATGATGGCGATGGGTTTTGTAACGATTCATCATCAGGAAAATCACAGTTGAAGCCGACAAGTTAAATTGGGCATTGCAAATTTGAAGCCACTTGTTCGTTTAATGTGGTTATCTCTTAAACCTTAAACACTTGTCATTTTCTTTTTAAAAAACAGAGGTATTTGTGAGCTGCAATTATTAAAATGGGAAAGAGGAGTGGTAATACCAACAGGTTGGAACCGATGGATATGCAGTGGACAGAGAAATTTATGTTATGTGCAGACATGTTTAGGTCCGCTGGATGGCTTAATTTTTTTGAAAAAATCACAGGGTTTAATGAAGAGGTTTCAATTTTCCTAGCAAAGAATTTGAATGAAGATGTGATTAAATTTAAAACCCTGATATTTCAGCAAACGGAAGCCCTAATTTCCGAGGCTACAGGTATCGCCATGGAAGGAGAGTTATGGTTCAAGAAACTGCCTTTCGACTTTGACCCAAATCTTTTCCTACTTCCAGGTAAAGAAACTCTGAATTGGGGAAATGGAGTTCATATTTCAAATTTTCGACCCAAATGGAGGCAGGTGCTAAACATTATACAAACTTATATCACTTACGAAGGCAAGTTCTCTATGGTCTTTAAATATCATATTAGGTTTTTAATGCATCTTAAGATGAATTATAAGATGAATGTGCCATTCTACCTGTATAAGAGTATCCATAAAATGTCAAATAAGGTGAAGACGTAGTCCAGGGTTTCAAGGCAGTAAGTATTTCACCATGGACTGATAAAACTTATTATTCAAACAGTCTTAAAGAAAGAGAAGAAGACCTGGGAACATTTTATCTACTGGTCTGGTTTCATCACTGAGAGGGATGAGCGTGTGAGTAAAAGAAAGCCACAAAAGGGAAACAAGAAGAATAAGGTGTCAGCAGTATTGTTACAGGAAGTTTTAGAGAAGCCCCTGTCAAAGGATAAATGTGAAGGCTCAGAACACGACCAGCAGATAGATGCATCTGAAATGAACAAACCAAAAATCCCAGGAAGTGATAAAGTTAATGTATTGGAAGGAGAACCAGGACTGGATCAAGAAATTCAAGAAATCAAATAGACCAGTAACCCTGTTGTTGAAAAATTTCAAGACAAAGTTATATCAGAACAAGACAGGGTTGAAATCCCAGTTACATAAGTTTCTGCAGAGAATTCAAAAGGTAAAACTCCACAAGATAAAGATTTTGAAGAAGACGCAAATCTTCTTATACATTTAAAAGAATCAAGCTGGAAATTCAGAACGAGATCAGCAATGAAAGGAAATTTGAAGAGGGTTAAGTTCAAATCAGAACACAGAAGAGATAAATATAATTCTAAGCTCTGCAGATTCAGATGATGAAGGTAAAGAGATAGAAATTGGGTCAAATTCTTATCAAAATACCCCACAGCAGGACTACATCAAGTTAGAAGAAGCAGGGGAAGACGTAAATGAAGTCGAAGAAGAAGAAATGATTCTTAGAATGGAGCAAGATGAACTTGAAATTGCACAGAGGTTAAATAAAGACAAAGATGAAGAAGAGTTGATTTGCAAAAAGCTGGATATTCCACCTTCCACATCCCAGGATTCAACCTTGCGTGGAGAAATAAACATGTGTTCAGAGATTGAAAGACTCAGGAAAGTCCAAAATCAACAGCAAGCAGAAATGGTTTTCCTTAATGAGACAAATGATAATCTTACAAAGTCTAATAAATGTTTAAGGGAGGACTTAGGAGAAGCTAATGATCGTTATCAAGAGTTAATTGGTGTTGCTAGGAAGGATCTGAAGAGAAAAATAGAATCATAAACTAATGTTGATGATTTGAATAGACAGATGCAAAAGCAAAAAGAGAAAACCAAGCTTCTATCAGACAAGATCAAAGAGTTGGAAGCTGAGCAGCCACAGCACAACAAAAGAACTCATGCTTTGGAGGGGATTGCAATGTTGGTCAAAGCTACAAGGAAGGCTACCTAATACCTAGTTGCTTTTCATTTTTGTATCAAGTTTGTAATAACTAGTAGTTAAGGTTTTAGTTAAAGACACTAGTTTAAAAAGCTCGATTAGGTAACTGTTTTTGAGACCTAAAGACTTAAAAGTAGTTACAAACTACTTCTTTGAGAGATGTTTAAAAGTTAGTAAATGGGAATGAACAGGGGTTCGATGTTTTGGTTTGAAGCTACTATACAGTGTTATTGAATATCCTTGCAAGTTTTATCATGTAAGTTTGATGACTGAGATCATATATATACATATTATAAGCCATCTTTATATGAATTGACTATGTTTTTATCCCTGATCAGTGTGGTCATACAGTGCATAATTTCATTCTTGTTTTGATGTTTTTGATTCAATGAATGCTTATGTATTGTAGATGGAAACCTGAATGTGTGACTTTGGAATGTGATGGATTATGCCTTATTAAGATCTTGATTTCAGTTCTTTTTGCTACATGATTTAATTGAAGTTGATTTTTCCTTTCTTTATTTATATTGAAGTTTTCAAATCATTAAAACCTAAAACCACAAAAATACTATTGCATATTTATCTTGAGATTGTGAAGATTGTGCTGGCTTGTCCCTTAGTAGTCTAGGAACAAATTATGGCACTAACATCTTTTGGCGCCATTGCCGGGGATGGAAGTGAAATTTCATATTCCCTGGGATATCTTTATTGTTCTGCTTTTGAGGCGAATAGAACCAGGAAGTTTTCATTTCATACCACAGCTCACCAAAAGTAGTATTTCACAGTGGCTTCCAGGAGGTCTGGGACTAGGGGGAAGCCTACTTCACCATTACACCCAGGTGTGTCCGATCCAGAAAATATTTTAAAGAAATCAAAACGAGATACATATACCTCTTCTTTTGGAAGATCTTTGTCTTCCCCAACTTTGCTTTCACTGACTCAACTACATTCTTTGCCTCCATTTCTGTATTCTGAACCGAAGTTAGAAGATATTCAGACTTTTACAAGTCCATTATCTCCCAAGAAACTCAAAATAGAATTTTTTCCATTATTTCATGCTAAAGCTAATACACCTATCTTTCAACTTAGTTCAGTCAAAACCAATAAACCTTTGCTTACAACTAGTCAGATTACTTCCAAGATGGCTGGACAACAGTTGGATATGATGGATAGAATGATTGTAGCTAGGTATGCACCCTTAGTGCTTCCACAACCTTTAAATGCTCTTCCAGCAGGGGATTACCAAAAATATCTACCCAGGTTTAATGGGCTGGGAGAAACAACTGCAGAGGAACACTGGACTGCATTTCTTAGCTATGCTGATAACCAAAATATAGAATCAAAAGATGTCTAGATGCGTATGTTTGTGCAAAGTTTGGATGGTGATGTCAGAAAATGGTTCAGGGAGCTACCACAAAACTCAATAACCTTGATATAAGATTTACAAGAAGTTTTCATGAGGCAATGGGGAGACACAAAGGATCACACATATTATATTACTGAATTTGGGGCTCTAGAGAGAAAACATGATGAAACCATAGCTGACTTTTCAAAACGCTTTAACAAAATGTATGGCAGGATTCCATTGGAAATTAAACCTTCAGAGACATTGGCTAAACTGACATATGCAAATGCATTTGACCATGACTTTTCTTTACACCTGAGAGAGAGAAGACCTGTAACATTATTGAATATACAGGAAGCTGCTTTAGAGGTGGAGTCCAATATTCTGGATTCAAACAGACTTAAAGAGAAGGCAGACCATCAATTTCATGATCGAAAAGGTTAAAATGTAGTAACACTTGTAGCTCATACATCAAAGAAGGAAGAAAGTCAAATGGAGGAGATGATTAAGATTATAAAAACCTTGAATGCAAAAGTAAATAGATTGGAGTTGGAGAAGAATTCTAATAAACCTTTTCAAGATGGAGAAAGAAATCCTAATCAAAATCCAAACCAGTTTAGAAGACCATTTGTACCAAGATTCATACCTCGGGAAAGGAGAAACAATGGCATTCAGAGGGAAAGGAGAGAAAATGAAGATCAAAGAGTCCCACCTCCTTTTCAAAATAATTTTGTAGAAGAAATTGAACAGGTGGAAGATGTGCAGTATGAGAATGATTTAAATCAAAATTTAAATTATTTTGGGGAGTTATCATGTGAAAGTTTTAGAACTGAATGGGGCTATCAAAATTCTGAATATTATGATTCATATCATTGTCAGGAAGGAAGTGATAAGTGTCCTCAGGTTTCAGCTGGTATATGTCAAACTGATCCAAAAAAGTCCTATAACTTAAGATCGGGCCCTAAACAGGTTGTTCAAATTTCAAAAAAGAAAATAGTTCCACCTGCCATTCAGTTGCCCGATCAAATTTAGGGAAAGAAATAATATCATAGTAATCAAACCAAAGCAGCAGAAATTAAGGAAAACAGCAAAAGTTCACAGAATTTTAATTTCGAGAATGAATTGTGTAAAATCAAAGTCCCAGTACCATTGACTGAGTTAATGAAAACTCCTTATTTTAGAGATTTTGCATCGAAATTATTGAATGTTCCAGTCAATTCTTCTTCTTCAGATACAGCTAATTTATAAGAATAATAGCCAAAAATAATTCTTGGGTCAGCTTCATCTAAAAAGCCTGAGAGTGTTTCAACTTTCCCTCCACCTTTTTATATAACTTTGACTATTCATGACCAAATGATTCACAACTATATTCTAGATTCTGGAGCTTCACATAATTTGATGCCAAAGGCAGTAATGGAGACTCTTGGTTTGAGTGTCACTAAACCATATCATGATTTATTTGATTTTGACTCTAGAGCTGTGAAATGTTTAGGAGTAATAAAGGATCTGGTGGTTAATCTTTCTCAACTACCAATGAAGAGTGTTGTAATGGATGTAGTAGTTGCTGACATATATCCTAAGTTTGGCATGCTTATCTCAAGGTCTTGGGAGAAGAAAATAGGTGGTACATTACAGATGGACTTGGCTTATGCAACTATTCCAGTGTTTGGTGGAGAGAACAGAAGATTATACAGAGAGTTACAGTATGCATTTATAGTCACTGATGATAAGAATCCAACTAACCATCCCCTATATATAGTAGATGAAGAGTTAGGCTCTTGTATGCTTCATTTTAGTGATGAGAGTACAAATGGGGTACTGCAGGTAGAAAAGGAAGCATTAATAAAACCTACTGTTGAACCAAAAGATGAGCTGTGGTAGATATATTTTGATGGTTCTTCATGTAAAGAGGGAGCAGGAGCTGGCATTGTTTTGATTTCCCCTGGTGGAGAAGTAATTAGCCTGATGTATAAACTGGAATTTGTCACTACCAACAATACAGCAGAATATGAGGCATTGATATTTGGCTTAAGAGCTGCAAAGGATTTGTGAATTCAACAACTTTCTAATTATGGCGACTCCGAATTGGTTGTCCAACAGGTGAAGGTAAAATATCAAGTGAAGTAGGACTTGTTGAAGGTCTACAAAAATGAGGTTTGGGATATGATTGAAAAAAATTTCATAGCATTTAATATTACTTTTATACCCAGATATCAAAATTAGACTGCAGATTCACTGGCTTTGGCAGCTACTCATTTCAGAATTCCAAAGCATACTCATCTGAAATATCCAATTGAAGTTAAATATCGACCCTCAGTACCGGATAACATAAAACAATGGAGAGTTTTTTAGGATGATGTAGACATTAAAAAATTCTTGGAATTAGCTGGAGCGTTTTCTAATTCTTTAATCAATCAAGATCAAGATGAAGAGCTAGATGATACTGCTGCATACACAGAAAATATAATTGTTGATCAAAAAATCATTGAATTGAAAGGTAATTTTATCCCTAAGAGATTGGTCCCCCTTGAAAGAATATTTTCCAAAGATGATACTGTGTTGAAACCATCAATGCAATCTTCAGAAGAAAATATCATGAGCTGCAATATTGGTACAGACAAGCAGCCAAGAATGGTCAAGATTTCTAAGTTTCTTCCAGTTGAACAAAGAAACAGGTATATTGCATTGTTGAGAAGGTTTGTTGATATCTTTGCTTGGTGTTATGAAGATTTATGAACTTATGACACAAGTATTATTCATCATAGAGTGACTTTAAATCAGATGTAAAACCATTCAGACAAAATTGAGGAGAATAAACCTAGCTATGCTGCCAGTTATAGAGAAAGAGGTTAAAAAGTTACTAGATGCAAAGATAATTGTTCCATTGAGATATTCATCATGGATTGCTAACTTAGTTCCAGTTCGAAATAAGAATGGAGAGATTATATTATGTGTGGATTTCCGGAATCTTAATAGAGCTTCATTGAAGGACAATTACCCCTTACCGAAGATTGAGCAAATTCTGCAAAAAGTGGTGGGTGCTCAGAGAACATCCATGGTTGATGGATTCTCAGGGTATAATCAAATAGTTGTACATCCAGATGATAGGGAGAAAACAACCTTCACTACTCCATGGGGCACATTTATGTATGATAAGATGCCATTCGGATTGATGAATGCAGGTGCAACATTTCAAAGAGCTATGGATATAGCCTTTATAGGAGAAAAAGAGAAATTTGTTGTGATCTATTTGGATGATATTACAATCTTCTCTCAGTCTGATGATGAGCACTTGAAGCATCTTGAGCAAACATTTATGAAGTGTAGGAAATTTGGGTTGTCTTTGAATCCCAAGAAGTCACATTTTGCAGTACAAGAAGGTAAGCTTCTGGGGCATCTTGTTTCAGTTGATGGTATTAGAATAGATCCAGAAAGAATCAAAGCAATTCTGAAGATTACTATTCCGAGGAGTAAAAAAGATGTTCAATATTTTATTGGGGAAATTAATTTTCTGAGGTGGTTCATCCCGAACTTTGTTGAAACTATTAAACACATTAAATCCATGTTGAGGAAGGATGAAGAAGTGAAATGGACAGCAAAAGCTAAGGCTTCATTCAAGAATATTAAACAAAGTTTGACGGAAGCTCCAGTTTTGGTAAGTCCTGATTTTTCAAAAGATTTCCTTACCTTTTCTTTCGCATCCTAAGATACAATAGCAATTGTTCTTTTACAAAAGAATGTAGATGATTTAGAGCAGCCAATAGCTTTCTTTAGTAAAACTCTCAGGGATTCAGAATTTTAGTATGGTACACTTGAGAAGCAAGCTTATGCACTTGTAAAAGCTTTAAAGTTTTTCAGAATTTACATTTTGCATTCAAAGATAATCTCCTATGTACCTAATACTACTATCAAGGAGATTTTAACTCAGCCAGACAGTGATGGTAAAAGAGGTAAGTGGATTGCAAAGATCATGGAATACAAGGCTGAAAACAAACCTACAAAGTTAGTAAAAGGTCAGGGTTTAGAAAAAATGTTAGCTGATTCAAATTGTGAGGCTTTAGATATCCATTTGGTGGAAAATCAGCCAACTCAGGAAGAATTGCAGATGAAAGATAATGAAGAGCATATTTTAGATAAATATGCAGGATCAAAATGGTATTCTGATATTGTTTATTTTGTATTGCATCTTAAATGTCCAGATAATTTTGACAAAAAGACATCTAGATCATTGAAATTGAAAGCTACAAAATATTGCTTGGTTAATCAGCAGTTGTTTTGGAAGGAACCAGGTGGAATTTTACTCAGATGTCTAGAGAAAACACAAGTGAAGGAGGTGATTTCAGAAATGCATGAGGGTGCTTGTGGGGGTCACAAGTTTTGGAAATCTACTGCTTACAAAATTCTTAGGTCTGGTTTTTATTGGCCCTCTTTATTTTCAGATGTATACCAGCAGGTGCGGGGATGTGTTTAGTGTCAAAAGTTTGTCGGGAAACAAAAACTCATTTCTTTACCATTAAATCCTATTGCAATTAATGCCCCTTTTCAACAGTGGGGATTAGATTTTATAGGCAAAATTAATCCTGCATCAAGTGGACAACATAGGTGGATACTTGCAGCTACAGATTTTTTCATTAAATGGGTGGAGGCAATTCCAACACATAAAGCAATTGAAGGAGTTATCATGAGTTTTATACAGGAAAATATTTTGAGTCGGTTTGGCTGTCCACATAGGTTATTGACTGATAATGCACCTGCTTTCAAGCCAAAAGATATGGTGAGTTTCTGTGAATAGAATGGAATTGATTTAAGGCATTCTACTCCATATTATCCTCGGGGTAATGGCTTAGCAGAGTCATCAAACAAAAATATTGTTTAGAGTATTAAAAAATTGTTAAATCAAAATAAGAGGTCATGGGATTCAATGCTTAAATATGCATTGTGGGCAGGTAGAATAACTACTAAGAAAGAAATAGGTCTATCCCCTTTCCAATTAGTATATGGAACAGATGCAGTCTTCCCTATTCAGCGATGTGCTCCAGTAATGAAGTTTTTTCAAGATTGTCAAGAAGAACCTAATGATCTCCAACGGAGAATTTTCTCATTAATTGAATTGCAGCAAGAACGTGAAGCTATAGCAGAAAGAGCTGATGCATATAGAATAAAGGTTAAAGCTGGGTTTGACAAAAAGGTAAAGGAAAATACTTTCTCTCTTGGTGATATGGTTCTAAGATGGGATGCAAGGAGAGATCAGAAAGGTCAGCATGGTAAGTTTGATAATCTTTGGTTGGGTCCCCTCATGATTTTAAAATTTTAGAAAAAACACTTTCATATTACAAACTTTGGAAGGTGAGAATCTGTTCACTCCAGTTAATGGACGGTTCCTCAAACATTTTTACAGTTATTGAAGGTGAATAGTTTCACGCTCATTGTATATACCAGTGTGAAATAAGACTCCATGCCCAACGGAAGTTTGCATAATAAGGAGCAGTTTAGATTACAGTAAGGCATTGGTCTACAAGTTCTTGAAACCTCACAAGGAGGCTTTCATCCCGCAGCTGGAGCCAGATGTTAATGCTTAAATTGTTCCCCTTTGTTTTTATGATTTTTTCTCTTATCATTAGTTTGTTATTTTGCTTTCAATTTATTTTTATTTAATTTTGATTGATTTTGTTTTACTTTAACTGAATTTTTCAAATGGCTTATCAACATAGTATTAATTTCTAACCTTCATGATATGCTTATCCAAGCCTTATTATAAATTCTATGACTAAGTTTCAAGTTTTTTGACAAGGGTATTTATCAAAGATGCTATTTTGAAGATTTTGATAGCACAAATTGAGAAATAAACCCTGATGCGCTACAAGAATCCGCTATCATGAAAAAATGTGGTTAATTATGCCAAGAAATGGTTTGCTAAATTTATGATGACCGGAGAAAGTTTTGCTATGATTATGTGACGTGCTAACACACATGTCAAAGATTTATGATGGCGGTGGGTTTTGTAACGATTCATCATCAGGAAAATCACAGTTGAAGCCACTTGTTCGTTGAATGTGGTTATCTCTTAAACCTTAAACACTTATCATTTTCTTTTAAAAAAACAGAGGTATTTGTGAGTTGTAGTTATTAAAATGGGAAACAGGAGTGGTAATACCAATAGGTTGGAACCGATGGATATGCAGTGGATAGAGAAGTTTCCATTATTTGCAAACATGTTTAGGTCCGTTGGATGGCTTAATTTTTTGAAAAAATCACAGGTTTTAACGAAGAGGTTTCAATTTTCCTAACAAAGAATTTGAAGGAGAGTTATGGTTCAAGAAACTGCCTTTCGACTTTGACCCAAATCCTTTCCTACTTCTAGGTAAAGAAACTCTGAATTGGGGAAATGGAGTTCATATTTCAAATTTTCGACCCGAATGGAGGCAGGTGCTAAGCATTATACAAACCTATATCACTTGCGAAGGCAGGTTCTCTATGGTCTTTAAATATCATATTAGGTTTTTAATGCATCTTAAGATGAATTATAAGATGAATGTGCCATTCTACCTGTATAAGAGTATCCATAAATTGTCAAATAAGGTGAAGACGCATTCCAGGGTTTCAAGGCAGTCAGTATTTCACCATGGACTGATATAACTTATTATTCAAACAGTCTTAAAGAAAGAGCAGAAGACCTGGGAACATTTCATCTATTGGTCTAGTTTCATCACTGAGAGGGATGAGCGTGTGACTAAAAGAAATCCACAAAAGGGAAACAATAAGAATAAGGCGTCAGGAGTATTGTTACAGGAAGTTTCAGAGAAGCCCCTGTCAAAGGATAAATATGAAGGCTCAGAACACGACCAGAAGATAGATGCATCTGAAATGAACAAACCAAAAATACTAGGAAGTGATAAAGTTAATGTATTGGGAGGAGAACCAGGACAGGATCAAGAAATTCAAGAAATCAAACAGACCAGTAACCCTATTGTTGAAAAATTTCAAGACAAAGTTATATCAGAACAAGACAGGGTTGAAATTCCAGTTACACAAGTTTCTGTAGAGAATTCAAAAGGTAAAAACTCCACAAGATAAAGATTTTGAAGAAGACGCAAATCTTCTTATACATTTAAAAGAATCAAGCTGGAAATTCAGAACGAGATCAGCAATGAAAGGAAATTTGAAAAGAGGGTCAAGTTCAAATCAGAACACAGAAGAGATCAATATAATTCTAAGCTCTGCAGATTCAGATGATGAAGGTAAAGAGATAGAAACTGGGTCAGATTCTTATCAAAATACCCCACAGCAGGACTACATCAAGTTAGAAGAAGTAGGGGAAGAGGTAAATGAAGTCGAAGAAGAAGAAATGATTCTTAGAATGGAGCAAGATGAAATTGAAATTGCATAGAGGTTAAAGAAAGAAAAAGATGAAGAAGAGTTGATTTTAAAAAAGATGGATAATCCACCTTCCACATCCCAGGATTCAACCTTGCATGGAGAAATAAACATATGTTCAGAGATTGAAAGACTTTGGAAAGTCCAAAAGCAACAACAAGCATAAATAGTTTTCCTTAATGAGACAAATGATAAGCTTACAAAGTCTAATAAATGTTTAAGGGAGGACTTAGGAGAAGCTAATGATCGTTATCAAGAGATAATTGGTGTTGCTAGGAAGGCTCTGAAGAGAAAAAGAGAAGCAGAGACTAAAGTTGATGATTTGAATAGACATGTGCAAAAGAAAAAAGAGAAAACCAAGCTTCTATCAGACAAGATCAAAGAGTTGGAAGCCGAGCAGCCACAGCACAACAAAAGAACTCATGCTTTGGAGGGGATTGCAATGTTGGTCGAAGCTACAAGGAAGGCTACCTAATGCCTAGTTTCTTTTCATTTTTGTATCAAGTATGTAATAACTAGTAGTTAAGGTTTTAGTTAAAGACGCTAGTTTAAAAAGCTCGATTAGGTAACTGTTTTTTAGACCTAAAGACTTAAAAGTAGTTACAAACTACTTCTTTGAGAGATGTTTAAAAGGAAGTAAATGGGAATGAACAGGGGTTCGATGTTTTGGTTTGAAGCTACTGTACAGTGCTATTGAATATGCTTGCAAGTTTTATCATGTAAGTTTGACGACTGAGATCATATATATACATGTTATAAGCCATCTTTATATGAATTGACTGTGTTTTTATCCCTGATCAGTGTGGTCATACAGTGCATAATTTCATTCTTGTTTTGATGTTTTTGATTCAATGAATGCTTATGTATTGTAGATGGAAACCTGAATGTGTGACTTTGGAATGTGATGGATTATGCCTTATTAAGATCTTGATTTCAGTTCTTTTTGCTACATGATTTAATTGAAATTGATTTTTCCTTTCTTTATTTATATTGAAGTTTTCAAATCATTAAACCTAAAACCACAGAAAAACTATTGCATATTTATCTTGAGATTGTGAAGATTGTGTTGGCTTGTCCCTTAGTAGTCTAGGAACAAATTCTGGCACTAACATTGGGCAATGTTGTTCCAAGTTCTGCAACCTGCATTGCGGATTGTGTATTGAGGATTGCGGATTGGGCATTGTGGATCGAAGATTCTTTAGCAAAAACGGGGCAAATTTTGGGCACGGAAAATGAAAAAAAATGAAAACCATTCTCTAGCAATCTTTATTTTTAAATCCTCAAAGTTCAAAAATTCATCTCGAGGCTCAACATTCTTAGATGCCTCAACTTTTTTTTTCAATGCAATAATTTCCGCTCTTGATCCAGAAATGTTTACAGATATCTTTCTTGATGCCATTCTCCCTATATACAAAAGGTATAATTTCAAAATACAATCAACAAACATTCATAATCTAAACAAATCAACATCAACATCAATATTCACTATAAACTGTATTTGAAAAATGTTTTTACCCCAACCCTACCTTGTCCCTCCTCCCCTTCCGTCATAGATAAAACTAAATAGAAAACAATTAAATACCTCCTACCCTCTAAACCCCCCACACATAAAAATAAAATATAAATTACCCCTCGAACTTAGGAAACAATCAAAACAATCAAAAAAAATTAAACCCCTCCCTACACCACCATCGAATAACCCCCCTAAACTATATAAAAATATATATAATAAATAATTTTTAAAAAAAATAAAAACCTACCCCCTAACCCCCCCTAAACTATATAATAATAAAAAATTTAAAAAATAAAACCTAACCCCCGCACCGTTCCCCCTCCTCTAGTCACTCCTTCCCCCTCCTCCTCACGCCCCCTCCCTTCCCCCTCCTCCCTCCCCATCCCTTCCTCCTCCTCCTACCATCGCCCCCTTCCCCCTCCTCCCTTCCCCCTCCTCCTACCGCTGCCCCCCTTCCCCCTCCACCCCCTCCTCCTTGCGCCCCCTCCCTAAACCCTCCTCGCACCCCCTACCTTCCCCCTCCTCCCCCCGCCTCTTGTCTCCCCCTTCCCCCTCCTCCTCCTCCCTTCTCCCTCCACGTCCCTTTGGCGCCCAAGGGAGCAAAGAGATCTGCTCGCTTGGGCAACGCAATGATCAGCATCACGCCACCTGTGAGGGGTGGCCCTTTGGCTCCCAAGTGAGCATATCTCTCTGCTCTCTTGGGCGTCAAATGGTTGTGGAGGGAGAAGGGGGAAGGGGGAAGCGGGTGGCAGGAGGAGGAGGAAGGGAGGGGGTGAAAGGAGGGTTGAGGGAGGGGGTGTGAGGAGGAGGGGGAAGGGAGGATTGGAGGGGGAAGGGGGCGGTGGTAAGAGAAGGGGGAAGGGAGGGGGGTGCGAGGAGGAGGGTGAAGGGAGGGGTGGTTAGGTTTTAATTTTTAATTTTTAATTTGTTATTATATAGTTTAGGGGGGTTAGGGGGTAGCTTTTCATTTTTTTGTAATTATTTATTACATATATATATTTTATATAGTTTAGGGGGGCTGGGTGATGGTGGTGTAGTGCGGGATTTAATTTGTTTTTATTGTTTCCTAAGTTCGGGGGGTAATTTATATTTTATTTTTATGTGTGTGGGGTTTAGGGGGTAGGGGGGTATTTAATTGTTTTCTATTTAGTTTTATCTATGACAGAAGGGGAGGAGGGACAAGGTAGAGTTGGGGTAAAAACATTTTTTAATTTTTTTGAATGTTTTTCAAATACATTTTATAGTGAATATTGATGTTGATTTTGTTTAGATTATGAATGTTTGTTGATTGTATTTTAAAATTCTACCTTTTGGATATATGGAGAATGGCATCAAGAAAGATATCTATAAACGTTTCTGGATCAAGAGCGACAATGATTGCATCGAAAAAAATAGTTGAGGCATCTCAAAATGTTGAGCCTCAAGACGAAGTTTTAAACTTTGAGGATTTAAAAATCAAGAATGCTAGAGAATGGAAATATGAAACAGAAGAAGACACAACAAAGCATTATTGGCATCTGAAGAAAAAATATCAAGGCAAACCAAAAAGTATTCACTTATATTCTTCTGCATTTCCATATATTCAATCAAATTACCATCCATTGGGATTGTTGAGACATATGTGTGATGTTAGGTACAGAAATTGTTTATGCACAAGTGAAATAAGCCAAGACCTTTGCCAAAATACGATATTGTTTGAAGATTTCAAAATATAATGTTCAGGAAAATTTCACATATTTTTGTCAAGAAGTCGTGCATGATATTGACTATGGGAGAGTAAGTTTGAATATTGATATTATTATTAAATTGGTTTTGTTATAAATTGGATATCACAATGTAATAGATTTAATACGATAATGTTTTTATTTTGCAGGATTTTTCCATGTCGATTTCAAAAATGTTGAATGGAATTTAATATACAGAGGACAATCCTACGGATGTTGTTAATGTTGCTGTTCAAAAGGAACAAGAAGAAAGGAAGAAGAAACAAGTGTCAAATTTTCAAACCGAATAAGTACAATCACAAAGAGGAAGGGGCATCCGACAATCAAATCAAGTACCTAGAAGGGTTACATTTAAATCTTCATCTCACCCAACTGAACATGTTGAAAATGTTGCAAATGAGGTTGCTACTTCTGCTGGTAAGAGTAACAAACAATCACGTAAAAGAAATATGGTTGAGGGTGTTTCAATTCATGTTGAAGGCATTATTGATTTAGAGGGAACCCCTTCAAATCAGAAAAAGAGGATATATGTCGTTACTGAAGCCAATGTTATTCTTGAATCTGAGAGTGAAAATTATGGGGGCAGTAGGGAAATCATTACTCCAAGTGCTGATCTAGAGGATGGCATTGTCAAGTCAACACAAAATTCCATTTGAGATCGATTGCGGAGGGATAAATTGATTAACAATGGACATACATTTGAGTTGATTGTGAATAAACTTTATAGACCCATAGAAGGTCAAGATCAATTTAGAATTAGAAAACCACATCACTTGCATTTTCACAACTTGAAAGCATTGATGAAGTGCAATCCCTATGCACATGTGGTTGACTACCTAGTCCTGGTTGACCCGAAAGATGTTCCTACTAGAGATGAATTTGATCGAACAAGATGTTTTCATTACAAATATTATGTTCTTGGGGGGAATCATTTTGCAGAGGCAAGAAGAGAGTTGATGCAAGAATATCCCAATAACCCTATTTTTGAAACAGTTAAATGCATTATTTATGTTGGTTTAACAGATGTAGAAGCAAAGTTGTTGGCATGGGGTCATCAAACAGATAGTGAATATAGGTTGACTATGAAATATTCAAACAATGAGATTTATCCATAGTGAATTTGTGCAAATATGTGGTGGGGAAAAATCTAGAGTTGATGCAAGTTTTCGGAGACAATGTTATCTGGAAATAGGTATCCCTATTAAATAGGATAATGTGAAACAAAAAAATTTCCAAAGGAAGTGATGCATTCAGAGTTGTAGATGCCTATTTCCAGTTGGCATTCATAGTTGGGAAAACATGGGATTTTATTGATGACATATTTAGCTTGTGGGAGAATATTGGCATAAAAAATCAAAAGGTGAAAAAAGGTAAATTTGGTCCATGGAGTGGTGGTAAGACAGGTTCTGATGTCAAGAACCTTCCAGAAGACATGACTATTACACCTTGTAGAACAATGCAAGGTGTGAAGGGTGAAACATTAATAGTTACAATACTATCACGGGTAAATTCAGGTGAATTATCCATGGAGGAAATGTGCAATGAATTTGACAAGTAATTTGAATTTTTTTATGGTACGATGTTTTGTTCTTGATTTTAACATTTTTGTTATGTTCTAAGTATTCTGTTATATTATTATATATAATTGTAAACATGCTTTATTGTTTCATTGTCTAGTCACAATATCTACATGAAAATACAAGCGGAGATGGTTATAATGTTCAATGAGAAGAGTTGGGATGATGTCAAATGCAAATATCCAGACTCAAGCTCAATAGAAACCTTAAAACATTTTTTTGTTGCATTCAATAGGTATGTTGATCTATGATACATCCTATTTTATTTATTTTCTAATTCAATTCATTTCTATTTTATTACTTATAGAGATCATTTTCATTTGAAGATGCCAAAGATTAGTACAGATGGAGTACCAGAGACCTTCAAAATTCATATTCAAAGAGCCAAAATAGAACGACAAAGGAGACAACGTCTTGCAAACGTTGAACTTTATGATACACTTGATCATTATATTTGGAATGGGCTTGACAATGTGCAATATAAAGTCATTTTAAGTGACTGTGCAGACATTTCAAATCTTGTTCCTAAAAAGGATTGTGCACTAGTTATTGCAGATATCCATCATGGATACAATATCCAAAACACTACTTATGATTGTGAGCCTTATATTTACCAATCATTCAATAAAGTGGTTTCGGGACTTGTAGATGTCACAACATCACCACTATGGAGATTTATTTATTTTTCCATTCAGAAACACAATTAGGGGGGTTGTTGACATCCTTCAAGGGTAAAGGAAAAACAAGGAAGCACTTTATTGGTAAGATATTTGCACTATATTATCAAGTTTTTCAATTTATAAATCAATTATATTTATTAATCAGTTAATTATTTTATTTTATTTTATTTTGTTACAGGAAAAAGCTTAATATTCATAGCTCCAGCAGTGATCCATTTCTCAGTGATATTGAAAACATACATCTTACAACTTGGACAAAAGATGAGACTTATGAATCTCTTTTAATCAATGAAAAGAGTGAAGGAAAATATAGTCAGGTGTTGAGTTATAATGTCGTGCTTAAAAAATTAACATATGAAGAAAGGGATTTGAAAGGAGTGACTGTAAAAATATATCAAATGCCACAAGCATTGATTAATTATATCATAGATACATTTTCAAGAGAAGGAGATTGGGTCTTAGATTTGTTCTCAGGTTCAGGTAAACTTCCTGATATTATATATGAAAGCATATTTCAAGTTTTATTGTTTTTTTTATTCTTCATTATTTAATTGTTTTAAAGTATGCTTATTTATGCTATTTGAGTTAACTTTCTTTTTTTAATGATTAGGTACAATAGTAGCATGCTCCTTACATAAAATAATAAATTGCATATCCGTTGATAATGATCCACTGCAATGCAATTACATCAAGCAAAGAGTTAATGCTATTCAAGTTCTTCCATATGAACTGCAAGAAGTTGGTTTGAAGAAAGGAGAGTTTAGTGAAACACTTGTGGCAAAGATGTCAAAAGAGCCTCAACCCCCATTAGGAGGGGTGTTTTGAAAGGAGAACTTTGGGAATCTTGCAGACATAGAATACCCAATGCAAAAAGACATTGATGTCCCTGAAAAAAGCCAAACTCTAGAAAATTCCAATTTCGATGAAGAATTTGCCTTGCATGATATTGTTGATTTGTTTCATGTCTTGAAAAAAATGTTAAATTTGACAATTTTTTGATAAGATATATTAGTAATGTTCTGGCTTTTAGAATTTATTTTAGAAATAAAATTTCAATATATAATGTTTTTAATATTGTTTTAACAAATATATGGTATAGTTTTTATTGAATTTATGTGAATCGTCGCTTTTCTACGCTCAAATTTAGTATGTCATTATGTTTTTGTGCATCTGCAACTTCAACAGATACTGCACATCTTCTGTTGTGCTACTATTCTGACTTTGTGCATGAGTATCAGATCATTCTACGCACCTTATGTGATATTACCCTTTTGTCTTGGTGCATCAGTCTTTTGATAATCTGTGACCTTCTATGCATCATTTCTGATTCGGCCTTTTTTTCTTTTCACTTGCCTCAGATCACGCTTATCATAATGTGCATCCTTTACTGTGCAGCAAATTTTTCTTAGCACATCAGATAAACTATTTCACTTCGCACATCACTAGTTATTATTCAAGTTAGTCTTCACACACCTGTCTTAGATCATCTATGACTTTCTGCGTATTGTCTGCAATACTGTCATTTTTATCTCACGTAGTTGCACATCCTCTATAGTTTATCATTTCTATCTTTGCACAATTGTCACATATAGACTACATTATCCGTCGCATTATCATTAATTATGTTCTTATGCTTGTGCGCACTTGGCTCTCTGCTAGATCATGTTGTTATGGTTCCACGAGACCTTGATGCCCCTAAATAAGAATCTTTCCAAATATGTATCTTCCAGTATCGAGCTTGAAAGCTTACTTCAACTCTCCAACTTGGATTCTTATTTATACTTGTCCTGCTCGGATTGTATGTACACAGTTCGTTGTAGCATTCCTTCTCCCTTGCTTCACGGTTCAGCTTACTTCACATCTTCGCCACTTGTCATGTTCTACGCCATTGAGGTGTCATCCCTTGAGTGTCTCGTGCATGCTTGGTACTTTTCCTGGTGGGACTTGCGACCTTGGAGTGTGGTCTTGAGCCCTTGGTGTGTGGTCTTGCGCCCTTGATGTATCATTGCTTGTGGGACTTGCGCATTCGACTGCTACTTATTTTTGATACTTTTGTGTGCTTCAACAACTTGTATACTCCGTCTTATTGGTGTGTATTGTGCACTTCCTGGGATTGCATACCTGTTCAACCACTTCTTGTTGTCAAGCCTCTTGCACACTCCCAAACCTTGTCCAACCATATCCTTGGAATTTTCTTGAAGTGACATGACTAGGTGGACTAGGTACTTGCGCATGTACAATATGTACTCAACCTTAATGTACACCTTATGTACTTCAAACTGGATATACTTGATATACCTCTAGAATCTTGATGTACTTCTTATGTACTTCTTTAAACTAGATTCCATATACTTCTTCAAACTACCTTTCATATATTTCTTCAAACTGACTTTCATATACTTCTTTAAACTGGCACAAGAATATTGAATCCTCTTTGAAATCAGTTGACATCAATGACAACCAAAGTTCAACAACAGTTTAGTAAACATGAGATGACATAGTGTTAGATTCCTTTAGCTAAATGTGTTTCGTTAAATCTAATTAAGTGCTCCTAGTGTCATATAGATGTTGATTACTTCAACGTACATTACCAGCATCCATCTGGGGTTTGATCCAAGAAACTAAGTGGTTCAAAGATTATGAGTCTCGACAATGGTATTGTAGACAGTTTGTTTTCCCATCATCTTCTTTGAGAAAAACACCAGTTACCTTGACTTCAATCACATCATTGAGTATACCCAATCTTTTAAACAAGATTTAATTTCACATTGAATTATAAAAACACTAAGTTTTACATAATCTATTGAAGGAATACCAAGGATAGATATTTCCTATAATGTAATTTCACGTTATGAATTAATTGTTTTAACATTTGTATATTTTCTACTAAATTTTTCAATATTTTTTAACAAATATAAAAAAAAAATTAAATGGAAATTTTAGTAAACTATTGTGGTTAATTATTAAGCCACCCTCCATTTTGATATTCCAAGGAAGAAATGGAAATTGTTTTAGGTTTAAAAAAATAGAAGGGATTAGCTTAACCAAGTATTTCCAATGTTGTTAGTCATTTGGCTAGTTTAGTGCCAGTAGGTGTGTCTGTTATAGGTCAAATCTGCACTTCTTCATCCGTGATCACCATTAGTTGTTGATCACACAAAGGAACAACTTGGATTGAAGAGATAGATTGACCTAGGTGATGCATGGACTTGGTTTACCCCCCAGCAACTGACAAAACCTTGATTTACCTTACATTTTGACATTTGCGCTACTCCTCCGGCATGAAACTAGCGCACATCAGGAAGTGTGCCCTACTCTATTGAAGGAAACTAGCACACAACAGCTAGTATGCCCTACTTTACCTCTTGCATAGTAGTGCACACCTCAATAAATATTGCAAACGCTGGTTGTAAAGCAGTGAAGTTGCATATTGTGCACTACTCTACTGTGGAAAACTCGCGCACATCTTAAGATGAAATCAAAAAATATATTAGTTTGACGAATTGGGATTAGTTGAAGTTGGTTTGCAACTTCCCCAACCTAATCAAACTACCTCTCGATCCAAAATGCCTACATTGTCCCATAAATACAAGGGGGATGCATGAGAGAGGAAACTAGTTAGACTCAATTAGAGAAATAGGAGGAGAAACTATGCATTAAGGGTTGTTATGCTGGAGGAATTCCAAAGTTAGTGTGAAGAGCAGGAGCCCAGAATCCAGTTGCATAAGCACTCTGAATGATCAGGTATAATTGTACTGGTTATTTTCTTTTGACAATAAAGGTTGAAATACCCTTCCTGTCCCAATGAAATGTCTAATGGATTGCATATTTGTTTGGATTAAATGCTTGATTGTATTTGATGTCTAAATTGCATTTCAATTTCATCATTGTTATATAAGTGAAGATACGTTGAGGAAGGCATCTTTTGTATTGCAGGTTCATCAAGCGGAAGATCAAGTGAAGGATTGATCGAAGGAGTGAGTGAAAGCTAGGATCGAACGTTGTTAATAAGGTATGCCTTCTAAGATCTTGATCTCATTCCTCTTGTAGAAGCCTATGTGGTATGATCAATGTATTTACCTGTCACCCCAGAAGTTGGTAATGTCCCTCTCCTCGCTATAAGGTAGAAATCCTGAACAACAGACTGGTGACTCCATCGAGGACCAGTTGTTTTCTTCTCTAGGAGACCTAGTTAGTTTTTTTTCCAGTACTTTTTGGTCTTTTTTATCCTCTGGGAGGCCCTATAGGTCATTGTTACCTGCTTTCTGTTAGGAACCGATGTCTTTACTTTGTTAGTATATTTTTGTTGGATGCATATGCTTTGTAAGTCGTCCCGTAGTATTTGTTGATCCATAGTTTGTGTTATTGTTGTTGGCGCATGTGCTTTGTAAGTCGCCCATAGTTTTGTTGATCCATAGTTTGTATTGGCCCATGGTTTTGACTCATAGTATTGGCGCCTAGACTTAGCCCATGGTTTTTATTGACACATAGTATTGACCCATGGTATTGGCGCCTAGACTTAGTATATAAGTGTGTGTTGAGGCCTATGAAGGCACCGTGAAGTTAATTGTATTAAACTTGCTCAAAGGAGGTTTCCCCCTTGAAGTGGCCCGTGATCAATATAAAAGTGATTCTGAGTTCTATTATTTCTGATATCTTTTGTATTTTCATTAATTAATTATTGCAGGTTCTTCACATCTGGTATCAGAGCACTTTCTTGGGCTCGCTGGGTGAAATTTTTGCCAATTTTTTTTTCACATCTGTTGCAAGTTCGGATTTGGGAATAATCCCTATCCGCTTAACTGTGGGAAGTACTTGGGCATAATCCCTTAAACTCATTGTGAGGAGTACCACAGGAACCCTAAAGTAGCTGGCCCACTGAGATGACCTGCCAATGAAAAGGGCAACGACCCCTACCTGATTGACTAGTTCCCACCCGTGAGGTAAACCAAGCGTTGTCATTCGTGGCAAAGCAGTTATCATTTTTACCTGAGTCGTGGAGTGAGGGGTACTGCCCTAATACGCAAGCCGTCAGACAGCATTGATGGCCGAGTGAAACCCATGAACTGTTAGGAAGCCGCACATACTTGGGGTCCATATCTATTTTCAGCTAAACTGTTGCCGATCACTTTTGCTCCAGATCCAGCCGTTTCAGATCTATTCTGAAAGTTGTTCCAGATCTAGTCACCATTTCAGATCCAACCATTTTTTGATCCCTTCTGCGCCACTGTATATCCATCTGTTGCGGATCCCTTTCGCGTCGTCATTGCCGATCCATTTATGAGAAGAAAAAAAGTATAAAATTTTGTTTTTCGGCCATATATCCCTTGTTTCAACTCTGTTTTCCCTGAAACTTCACTGACATCCCTGCAATCCCATTCTGCATATTTCATTCGTGAAGACCCTATCCCAAATTCCACTTCTGAAAGCTCGAAATCCCACATTTGTCTATTTTTAGGGTTTGCCATAACTTTTTCGGATTTCACCCAATCGCCTTCAAATTTTACCACCAAGTTCCTTTCCTAATTCTACTTCTTTGTCCCCCTCTGCCAAATTTTCTCAGTCTTTCACCCCACTTCTGAAATCCCCATTTTTTTGCTTCCCTATCCATCAGAAAGTGTCTAAAACCTACTCAAACCCCAATTACCACTCCAAGTTTTTCTCAAATCCAAATTTTCCTTTACTAAAGCAGCTTTTGTTTGTGTTTTTCTATCCATTCCAAAAACAAAAAAAAAATCTCCTGGTTATGGTTGTCACCCGCGCAGGAGCAAAAACCATGGAGGAAGCACTTGCAGCCATCCAAACCAAACTCCAAGATCTGGATGAAAAATTTCTCAGCCTCCATCTTCAGCATTCAGCCATGAACAATAATCGACAGCAAGAATCTTCTGAATCCAATGGGTTCTCTTCTTCCAACAATTTTCGTGGGCCGAAGCTTGATTTTCCTCGCTTCAATGGTATTGATCCGACTGGATGGATATACTGAGCAGAACAATATTTCAGTCTACATAATACTTTTGATGTCCAAAAAATTCCACTTGCATCCTTTCATTTGGAACAGGAAGCCCTTCAATGGTACCATTGGTACATCAAAGCTCATCCCGAGCCAAACTAGACAGAGTTTTTCCAACTCCTTTTTCCACGATTTGGTCCTAATGCTTTTGACGACTTCACAGGAGCACTCACTAAAATTCACCAAACTGGCACAGTGAGAGAGTATCAGAAGGAATTTGAGAAACTAGCCAATCACACAGAAGGATTGTCTGATGAATTTTACAGGAGTTGTTTTATCAGTGGTCTCAAGGATGAAATCCGCTCAAAGGTCAAAATGTTCTATCCCAACACAATGATGGAAGTCCTAGGGTTGGCTAAGCTGGTTGAGGACAAGATCGCAACTCAACAACGCTCCAAACCCACCTTTGTTCCCTTCATAAATATGGGTTCCCAATGACCTCCCATCACGCCTGATCCTCGACCAACTCCTATCAAGCATTTGTGTGAAACAAAGATGCAGGCACGCCGAGAAAAAGGGCTTTGTTATAATTGTGATGAGAAATTCACTCGGGGACATAGATGTGTTCAACAAAATCTTTATCTCTTGGATGTGGATTCTCCACCTGCCTATGAACTTGGTGAAGAAGCTCTAGATACAGTAGATGATCAGGTTGACATTCATCACTCGCTTGTTGACATCCCATCTCAGGACGACCCACCCGAGATCTCTCTCCATGTTGTAACCAGCGTCACCACCCCACAAACAATGCGGGTCACTGGATACTTCAAGAAGCTCCCTCTTACCATACTCATTGATTCTGGTAGCACTCATAACTTCATTGACCCTCGGATTGCCAAACAGGCTGATTGTTTTGTCCATCCTTGCTCCAACTTTGAAGTCATGGTTTCCAATGGGGGCACCTTACCTTGCAAGGGGAAGTGTCACAATGTGTGTATCTCTATGGAATATTATAACCTACGCTCTAACATGTTTGCCTTTTCCTTAGGCAAATGTGATGTGGTTTTGGGCATTCAATGGTTACGCACACTTGGCCCCATCTTATGGGATTTTGCTGAACTTTGGATGCAATTTTTAGTCAATGGGACACAACACAAATTTATGGGCTTACAACCAGGGTCTCTAGGCATCATCAATTCACATCGCCTGGAAAATATCCTTAAGAAGAATTCACATGGTGTCATTGCGCATCTCCATTCCCTTTAGATGCACCCACCAATGGTCTCCACTACTTCCTTGGATAGATATGCATGTGTCTTTGTTGCACCAGTGGGCTTGCCGCCTTCACGAGACCTATTCGGTAAGCATTTCGCTGCATCTACATCTCAGCAGGACATGATGGCTATTTTGCATACAGTACAGAAGTGGCAGCCATCCCTATTGGGGAATTATTTCTGCATCAAGACTGATCTCCAGAGTCTGGAAACTTTCCTGGAACAATGGGTCTCCTCCCCAGCACACCTAAAATGGGTTATCCAACTCATGGATTATGACTATGCGGCCACTTACCAGAAGGATAAGGACAATATGGTGGAAGATGCTCCTCCTCACACATTTGATGACCCAGTTTCTCTTACAGCTATTTCTCTGCTTGTTCCAAATTGGTTGCAATCTATTCAACAGGGCTATCTCTTCTATGAACTCCATGCTTCTTCATCAGTAGGGCACTCTGGGTTCCTCAAAACGTATGACCAAGAACAATGTAACTTCTTTTGGAAGGGACTCAAAATGACAATTAAACGGATGGTGGTTGATTGTGATACTTTCCAGGTCAACAAGGGTGAAACGATGCTCCTTTCGGGACTACTCAAACCCTTTCCCATCCCTCCACAGATTTGGACAACTATTTCTATGGATTTCCTAGAAGCGCTCTAGTGGTATAGTACCACATCTCAAAGGAAACCATATGAAGCAGTCTCTGGACAGCCACCACCAGTTCTTCTTCCATACACCTTCAGCAGCTCCCCAGTTCAGGCAATTGACTCAATTCTTCGAAACCGTGATCAGCTTCTTCTCATTCTACAGGACAATCTTCACATGGCAAGAATTCGACTGAAACAACAAGTCAATCAACACCGTTCTGAGCGCACTTTTCACATCGTTGATATGGTTCTTCTTCATCTACAGCCTTCCACGCAATCCTTCCTGAAACTCCAAAGGCGCCAGTGGCTTGGAATGCAACCTGAGGATGCTACAGGGGACCCACCACGGACCCACTCCTTCAGATTCTACATCAATTTCCACATCTAAAGCTTTGAGGACAAATCTTTTTCTAATGGAGAGGGGATGTTAGGAACCCATGTCTTTACTTTGTTAGTATATTGTTGTTGGACGCATATGCTTTGTAAGTTGTCCTGTAGTATTTGTTGATCCATAGTTTGTGTTATTGTTGTTGGCGCATATGCTTTGTAATTCGCCCACAGTTTTGTTGATCCATAGTTTGTATTGGCCCATGGTTTTGACTCATAGTATTGGCGCCTAGACTTAGCCCATGGTTTGTATTAGCCCATGGTTTGTATTGACATATAGTATTGACCCATGGTATTGGCGCCTAGACTTAGTATATAAGTGTGTGTTGAGGCCTACGAAGGCACCATGAAGTTAATTGTATTGAGCTTGCTCAAAGGAGGTTGCCCCCTCGAAGTGGCTCATGATCAATATAAAAGTGATTCTGAGTTCTATTATTTCTGATATCTTGTGTATTTGCATTAATTAATTATTGCAGGTTCTTCACACTTTCTCTTGCTTAACTCATCTTAGTTTTCCTTTTCAAAGCCTGTTTCAAACCTTCTCTGACATGTGCGCTAGTCTTCCCTACACACAATAGCGCATACCTGATGATGAGCACTGCTTTCACTACTACACAGTAGAGCACATCTCCCAGTGTACGCTGGTTTATGCACTGTACAGTAGGGCATATTCCTGTAACTCTCTATTTGCTGTGGGGATTTGATTTCCACTTGTTTGGTTTGATTTCCAGCCTCTTGCTTTGCCTTCTTAACTGATCCTTGAGGTTTGTAATCCTTTGTTGAGTCTTGTTAGCCTCTCCTAAGTCCCTTAACTCATCTTTTCTTGCTTGAGTACTTTTTGAGGTGTCTTGCTTGTTTGTGAATCTTTTTGAAGACCGTATATTGTTCCTTGTGGGACATAGCTGCACTCCTATACCCTAGATGATTGTTGCAGGTATACAAACCTTTGTTTTATAACATTTGTTGTTTGTTGCAACACTAGCACACTTTGACAGTGTCTTGGCCTTTGATTTAATGTTTGACCCCAAGTTGGATTCCTTAGGGTGTTTTCAAAATCTTTTTGATTCTAAACACGTTTATGATTTCTTTTTCAGTTCCGGTCCAAGTAAGTTGAAGTCCTTTAGTTTGCTTTCTTTCGAGTCTTTGTGATTGTAAGGCCATATTTAGTTCACTTGCCTACCTTTTGCTTGGCTTAGTGTTTTCTTGGGGTTTTTTGTGCTTTGGAGCAACCTATGAGGTTTGCCTTTTCGTTACAAGCATCTCTTATCCCTATTTTCTTTTCGCTTTGTTTCCAAGCCCAAAGATTTTTCCTTTGAAAAAATTTGTAGGATAAGTCTTTGTCAAGTCATCGATTTGATTGTTGTGAGCCTTAGAGTTGATTTTCCTTACTCACATTTCTCTTTTAGGTCTTACTTGCTTCCATTTTCAAGTTCTTTTTATTTTACATATATCAGAAAAGGAAAAAAATGAGTTTGGTAGTTTAAAGTAGTGAGATTTATAATCATTTCGAAGTAGCGTAGTTTACTTTGTTTTGAATTTGAAAAGAAAATAAAAAAAGAAACCTATTTTAGGTTTGCTTAGTTTTCATTTTGGAAAGAGCATAAACGAAAAAATAAAAAGAGTCTTTTGTTGTTTTGAAAGTTGTTTCATTTACGCACTTTACTTTCTGTCACAACCACGCCACACAATGCACTGCAACCTTTGAGTAAAGAACAACCCTTAAAAAGAATAATTAATAAAATTTATTAGCAAATTTTATTTCTAGGGATGTCACTACACCAACTAGCTTAGGCTAGGGTTTCGGATTAGAACACACTTTAACTATCCGAAACCATTTTCATTACTCAATAATCATAGTGAGACTGTTTTTAGGTAAACCCATTGACATCAAAGTTGTTCTGGAAGCTCCGTTGAAACTGAAGTTAAGCACGAGGTCTTGCGAAGGTGAAATAGTGAGGATACCCCTTCACTTTTCATTCGGAGCATACACCAAGGCTGGTTCGCGTACGGGGATCCTTTTGGATTTCAGGATTATCTACCCTACCCATGCGTTCTAGTCGGACCTATGACTGTCCCCCGGAGCTTCTTTCATGTTAATGGTAGCCTTAGTATCTTGACTTTAGGGATTCTTACATAGGTAGCAGTGAAAGGCTATTTTCATTGTACCTAGGACAGATACGGAAGGTAACCCTTTTCAGTAATCTCGGGAGGGTGGTTTGGTGATTCAAACACTTGCACCCAGAGGACCTAAACTGGACGTCGTATAATTGTTCTTCGATGCTCTACTAGCTTGTTCTGGGCCCTGATCATCCCAGACATTCTATTGAGAGTATTCACCATCCTTGTTTTCCTGGTTTTGGAAACTTAGGATTTTGTAGTGGTGTGCTCTGTGCTCTCTCCCTTAGTTGGCCTTAGATGTTTCTAGCCCATTGAGTCGGAACTATGGATAGCATCCCAGTGAGCACCAATCAAGGGACCCCTATTCAAGGGGATCCTTGTGCTTTTCCATTTATCAGGAACATTGGTACTCCCTTAATGGCTACTTTGAATCTTCCAGGATTCACTATAGGGCTACCGGTTTGGTTGTTTTCCACTCCAAATGCCTTGCATGCTCCTGATGCTTCTCAAGTAAGCACTTCACATCAAGAGCATCAGAACCTTATTCCTTCTTTTCCAGTAACATATTCTTCTCCTCCTTCTACCTCATGTGGTGAAAGTAGTAATACTAGTAACTAGCAGTCTAAAATGAATAGACGGAAGAAGAATAGGAAGAAGATGCCAAAGCAAGGGGGCAGCCACCCAGCCTCTAGAGGTCATGCTGGGGAAAAACACCCAGCATCTGAAGGTCATGTTGGGGGCACCCACCCAGCCTCTGAAGATCATGCTGGGGTAACCTACCCAGCCTCTGGAGGTCATGCTGGGAGCAAACTTTCAGTCAATTCAAATCATATTGAAAGCATGTCTTCAACCACTGTTGCTCATGTTGAGGACAGGTCATTGATTACTGTTGTTCATATTAATGACAAGTCACCAGTTCCTGTGAGTCATACTGGAGACACTGAATCAGCCACTGCAAGTCATGCTGAGAAAGTTGACATTGTCGACAAACCTAATAAACAGAAGCTTAATTTCCCTTGTAAGTTTTGCGAGGGAGGCCACCTTCCTCACCGGTGCCCTGCTATTCCAGAGGTGCAAAGAGTGTGGTCCTATGGACTTTGATATGATCCTAGGGCATGATTATGTATATACTATGCAGGTTGTGGTGTCTACGCTCTTTCGTGTGATGCATTTTCCTCACAGCGAAAGCATTGTCACCATCGATCAGCTTAAATTTGTCAATCCCTCTTGTTACCCAACTATAGACCAGGTATGTCACCCGTCAGTAGGAAATACTATGTCACAATCAAATTATGTGGCATATTGTTCCTTGAGTCCAATTGCTACTGAGAATAAGCCTCTGAATTCATGCTTACCTTCTCGGGACTGGGTCCTGGCAATTGACCAAGTGATGACTCCATTTGAATGTTTAGATATGCATTCCATATGGGATAATATACTTCCCTCTGATGAAGTTTTCCTAGAGTCTATAATGCAGTCTGCCATTCATTTGGACATTTATCCACCAATGAGAAGTCTTCCACCTTTCCTTCGAGCTCATTAAAAACAGTAAGGAGGTTATGAGCACTCTTCCACCTTTCCTTCGAGCTCGTTAAAAACAGTAAGGAAGTTCTGATCATTCTTCTACCTTCACTTCGAGCTCATTAAATACAGTAAGGAGGTTATGATCATTCTTCCACCTTCACTTCGAGCTCGTTAAAAATAGTAAGGAGGCTATGATCATTCTTCCATCTCTCCTTTGAGCTCATTAAAAACAGTAAGGAGGTCACGAGTTTACTTTTTCGGGCTTGTTAAAATTTTATGAAAAATAATTTTATGGATTTCTCTCTAAGCTCTTGTTAGACTCTTTAAATATGGCAAGATTGCCGAGCAGACTTGTCCTCTTCAAGCTCATTAAAGGAATTGAAGGCCCATATGCTTAAGTATAAGTTTAACCCTTTTCTGGACTTTTGCAGATTACTTACGAAAAAGGAATACTCTAGTCATCCGTGGCTAGAAGAGTTCTTCTTCCATTCTTTTACACTTTTTCAGGGGAGGAGACTAAATTTACGAAAAAAGGACCTTTTGGAGCCTTCTTTAGGGTTTTCAGGCTCTCGAAACATGAAAACACCAGCGAGCACTCACCTACTCAGGCTCGATGTGAAATCCACGAGAGGGTGTATAGAGGATTGTTTAAGTTTTTCAGAATCTGTAAACAAGAAAACACCGGCGATCATTAACCTACTTGGGCTTGATATTAAAATCCATGAGTAGGTGTATGGGGTTATTGTTTAAGTGTTTCAAACTCCTTAAAATTGAAAACACCGGCGAGCAAGAACAGATCTCGGCTCGATATTAAAATCCACAGATCAGTCTTATAGAGTATTCTTCTATCTCTTCTTCGAACTCTATAAACAATGAAGAAGGTCCTAAGTCTTCCTCCCATGGGCTTGTTAAACTCTTCACATGGTTGGATCTATTGATTTTTCATTCTTTCTTGGACTCATTAAAACAACAAGAAAGGTATTCTTTTATCTAAAAAGAATAAGGGATAAGAAGGCTATATCACATCTTTTAGTTTCAAAGGCAGTTTAAGTCAGTCCTATCCTTGAACATAGCACCTATTTGAGTCCATCATTTAAATTGGGTTTTAGTTTTTTACCTTAGGGTGAACCTGATCTCCGAGAGTTTACTCCCCTAGTTGTTTATTCTTCCAACCATATGGAGGGTCTGTTAATGTATCCTACATTGCAGGATTATATCACTTCCCCATCATGTTGAAAACTGCCTAAGTCGCTTTATGTCATGCTCACTGTTCAAGGATACATCCTGTGTCAGCCATTCTGCCATTTTTCTTGACCTCATGTGTCGGCCATCCAAGTGTCAATATTGTTACTTGTACTACTCCACATCAGCTCATACCATTTGAGTGTTCCTCATGTTGGATGATGGAGGATTCCTTAAGGCCTCCCTTCCAACAAACTTCTTCCCATCGACATCAACTCATTTTGCTCTGGGAATGAAGTTTAGAGTTTCGGTTAGTAGCTTGGGGATTGCAGTCATCAGTGGCAGTTTCCCTCGTCGTCAAATAATGAGAATACATCAATGTCTTTTATTCGACAGGTTCCTCAGGTGTTCGATTTCAGGTCCTCTTATTAACACTTGTTGGATCGTACTAGGTACCTTGGGCCCCATTATCATTATCAGTGAAAGCCCTCGTGTTTGTTAACGATATACATCAATGACCGGTAATCAAACGATTCCCCCCGTGTTCTACTTCAGCTCATTTATTCACATGGTTAGGGTTTGTACCTTGGGTTGTTTGGATGAAGACCTTGGGATTTTGATATCATTACCTCATTATGTTATCACCCAAGCTACGCAAGACTGAGCCTCACTCATTTTGGCTCTCCATGAGACATAGATCTGGTTTGTTGTTATGGCTATGATCTCTCATTCTGACATGGATCCACACTTGTATTTCAGTGGCCATGCTATATATACATCTCCTAGTTATGTATCGAAGATCATGTTGTATCATGCTACACATCTATATGATGTCAATATTGTAATTACTCGCTGACCTTGATCATTATTTCAGGTACTTTTGTGACTTGGCTTTGTGGTTTCCTGCTCCTCCTCTGACTTGGAATTATAATGTATTTTGGCCATCGTTTCCCTCTGACCTCACACATTAGGGGGCATCTGTTATAGGTCAAATATGCACTTCTCCGTCCGTGAACACATTCAGCTGTTGATCACACAAAAGGACAACTTGGATTGAAGAGGTAGATTGACCTAGGTGTTGCATGGACTTGGTTTACCCCCCAGCAACTGACAAAACCTTTATTTACCTTACATTTTGACATGTGCGCTACTCCTCAGGCATGAAACTAGCGCACATTAGGCAGTGTGCCCTACTCTATTGAAGGAAACTAGCGCACACCAGCTAGTATGCCCTACTTTACCTCTTGCATAGTAGATCACACCTCAAGAAATATTGCAAACGGTGGTTGTAAAGCAGTGAAGTTGCATATTGTGCGCTACTCTACTGTGGAAAACTCGCGCACATCTTAAAATGAAATCAAAAAATATATTAGTTTGACGAATTGGGATTACTTGAAGTTGGTTTGAAACTTCCCCAACCTCCCAATCAAACTACCTCTCGATCCAAACTGCCTACCTTGTCCCATAAATACAAGGGGGATGCATGAGAGAGGAAACTAGTTAAACTCAATTAGAGAACTAGGAGGAGAAGCTATGCATTAAGTGTTGTTATGCTGGAGGAATTCCAAGGTTAGTGTGAAGAGAAGGAGCCCAGAATCCGGTTGCACAAGCACTCTGAATGATCAGGTATAATTGTACTGGTTATTTGCTTTTGACAATAAAGTTTGAAATACCCTTCCTGTCCCAATGAAATGTCTAATGGATTGCATATTTGTTTGGATTAAATGCTTGATTGTATTTGATTTCTAAATTGCATTTCAATTTCATCATTGTTATATAAGTGAAGATACGTTGAGGAAGATATCTTTTGTATTGCAGGTTCATCAAGTGGAAGATCAAGTGAAGGATTGATTGAAGGAGTGAGCGAAAGCTAGGATCGAACGCCGTTAATAAGGTATGCCTTCTAAGATCTTGATCTCTTTCCTCTTGTAGAAGCCTATGCGATATGATCAATGTATTTACCTGTCACCCCAGAATTTGGTAGTGTCCCTCTCCTCGCTATAAGGTAGAAATCTTGAACAAGAAGGTGTATAGTTTGAATCCCCCTAGAATAGGTGCATTATTCTCTATAGACATGTTTACTAATGATACCATCCATGAAAGTGGGGAAGTGTCGCTTGGGTTTCATGCAAGGTTTTCCTTAGAATGTGTGTGTGTGTGTGTGCACATGTGTGATATTCTTTTCTTTAAACAAAAATGACATGATTAAGGTTTTTTTTTTAGGACTTATTCCACATATCACATTAGTTTTAGGTAATGACATACTAGATTATAGAATGTGCCTCACTTCTCTTAATGCAACAAGCATAAATGTATAAATAGGATGAATAAACAACATCAAATTGTAATAACACATGTACTTTGTATTATATTGTGGTATTTTCACTTATCTAATCAAGGTCGTGTGATGATAATGATGATTATAGTTCACTGACATCAACTTTGGTCAATCAAAACTATAAATTTATATTAATTGCTTTGATTTATCATGTTGTTTCTATGATTAACTTGGAAATGAAATTTTTGAGGTCGCTTTGGTTTTTATGAGTTAATAAGTTACGGAGTTTAGTTTTATTATAAATGTTTTGAAATTAGAACTAATGCCTTTATAGGTTGGGTATCCCAAGAAAAAATTATTTTAATCATTTACTTTATTTGTCTCAAGAGATTCTTTCATGCGTCTCAAGAGAATCTTTCATTCCAAGTCCTTTCGTTTACAAGAAAAATATGCTTTGTAGAGGTTTTTAGTGTTACATATAGGATTCGGTAAAATGACCTAAAAAAAATCCACAAAACCTCCAGTAACAAAAGTAGATATTTGTGCATAAGTTTTAATATATGTTTATTATAACTAAAAAATGGGTTGTTATAGGTTTTATCCAAAAAAAGATCATCTATACTACTCTTATAGTATGGAACTCTGATGCACCATTATCTAAGACACATTGGTGCATATATTTTAATATAAAGTTGATAGGGCCATACCATAATAACCCTACTTTATCACTGTACAATTCCATAAGTGGATAGTAACTTTAATGAGAAAGGGCCCTCTTTATTAAATAAATGCCCCTAATAGGTTGACCCTTTTTAATAGTGGGACCACAAATAGTTAGTACTTTGGATATTGAAGAAATATATATAGAGTCGTAAGATATGTAATGATTAGTCAAGAATTGTCATTGTATTTGAAGCTTTTATCTTGTAAGTTTCCCCCTTGAAGAGAAAAGTGAACATAGTATCTATTTTATCTATTCTCTCTTGTATTTTTCCAACTTTTCTCTGAATTAATGGGTTTAAGCATATTACAAGTGGTAGCAAAGCTTTTTATTTGGCCAAAAGGGAAGAATTGGTAAAACTAGGGTTTGTCCCTTTCAAACAAGACATCTTGGAATTCTCGCTCCAAAAAAAATTATATGTCGTTTCGAGATCTGAAATCCGCAAGTTACAACAAAGACATACAAAGGTAGCTTGCAATGTTTAGCTTCTAGGTCACTATACTTTTGGCTCCAACTAGAAGCATTTTTGGGCACTAGGGAGCGTCAGCTACATCAACATAATATCCATGGAGTTTTGATTCAATGGAAGGATACCTCACCAGAAGATGTTACTTGGGAACCATCAACCATTTTGCAGCAATTTCCCCATATCCAACATTGAGTACAATTTTTTTATTGAAAGGGGGGGGTATTAGGGTCCTACCCTAACCCCCCTACTTTATCAATGTACAAGGCCCTAAGGCCCATTATATAGTTAGTGGATAGTAACATAATGAAAAAGGGCCATCTTTATTAAATAAGGGCCCCTAGGTGGTTGACTCTTATTAATAGTGGGACCACAAGTAGTAAGGACTTTGGCTATTAAATCACTATATAGAGAGTAATAAGATATGTAATGTTTAGTCAAGAATTTTCATTGTATTTGTATCCTTTCTTTTGGAGGTTACCCCCTTGAAGAGGCAAGTAAACATAGCTATCTATTTTCTCTTTTTTCTCTTGCTTTTTCTATCTTTTATCTGAATTTCTAGGTTCAAGCATATTACAAAATCATTGGTGTGCTAAATATTGTTAAGCATGAATGCGACTATATATTTCCTTGCTCAATTGAAATACTGGTAATGGTAGTGGTATCAATAACTACAATATTAATGTTATCATTGAAGGTAATAGTGTTGATGTTGTAATAAGGAGCATGTGGGATTAGGTTTAGTTATGGGAACTGGTGTGCTAAGTATAGTTATCAGCATTGGTTCTTCACTAATTACAATTGGAGTAATACACATTAATCACATGGTTGCTTATATTTTGTAAAATATAGTATCGGTTCTCTCATATATACAAAGAGTACCAATGATTACATGCATTTAAGGAGCATAACTCTAAGTTATAATCTCATGGATATCAATGCTTATATATTGAATTTACACTGGTGTTGGCAACAGCTTCAAATGCGTCAATGTGTGCAAATAGTTTAAACACATCTATGTGTACAAATGATTGAAACACACTAGTGTATACAAATGAATCAATATTTTTCAATGTAAAAATTTTGTGTGTGTTATTTAATATGTTTATTAGTGCAAATGCAAATTCTTGATTCTTGCATTTTAATTAAAATTTCAATCACGAATCATAAAATCAAATAATTTTTATAATAACATTGATTTGTATATTTTAGTTGATCTATTTGGATATAATTATTACATTAATGTATTATATCTAAACAAATATATAATTTTGTTTCACATATGTTAATTGTAATATCTTAAATATGCATATATTCAATCATCAAAATGACATTATATAACAATGTACAATGTACTGTGTACAATGTCATTCATTCGATCATATGCATAGGGCACTTATTTCTTTTCCTCCCCTACAAAAATTCCTTCCGAAAGGAAGAAATCAAGTATGCTCCCCAACATACCATTGCGTTATTTTATTGTGTTTCTAAGCACAACATAATTCAACTTAATTGTTCTTTTCATCACAACCCTAATTCAGTCAATAGCTCCCTTAGTTTCCTTGGTCCAAAGCATCAACATTATCCTCCTCAAGAATATACCGTAATGAATCCCCTTCCATGTCTTCACACACATATAAGTCACACCCTTTTTCTCAAAGAAAGCATCGATACCTTCCAAGCCAAACACCACTAAAATACACCATTGTTATGCCCATCCTCTACAAGTTGACCTCATATTTCTTCAAATTGTGTGTCACAACTACCAGGTCCTCCATGACATTATTCTCTAAACCAAGGAAATCTTAACCCGCACTACTTTTATGACTTCCCAATTCATTACTCTCGTGATTTAGTCCCCATTGTGACATGATATCTAATTTATTGTGCTAGTCTTCAAAGGATTCCATATTCTATTATTCCAACAAGCCTTCCCCTATCAACATCAACATATTCATTCTAGGGGATGTGTCTAGAGTATAATAGTGTACCTTGGTCCCTCTCCCATCATTGGTGGTTCACCTCAAACCAAACGAAGAGAGATGCCATTACTCTTTGAATTGGTAGTTTCTCACGTGCTTGACTCCAACACCTTATCACACCATTGAGAATCATACATTTTGATGGTCCCAGTTTATTCGATATGCGCACATGTATGAGTCATTTACACCCCTCAAGAGGGATTTTCCCTTCTAGTAGCTCCCCGCATGTTGCTAAATATGGTCCTAGTTTTTAAAGCATATGTGATTTACACTAATATCAAGAGGGAGTTTCCCTTCAAGTAGCTCCCCACATGCTCTCAATTGATATTCCAGCACCCCATATTAGTGCAACTAGATTTAGTTCAGCCATAGGAGTTCCTCCCCATAAGAATCCATATATCTATCTTGCTAGCTTGCACATTCAAAGTTACTTCAAAGTTCATCGGTGATATTTTGTTTGAATTAATGCAATCCTTTGGCATCCTTTGTGTTTAGACAAAATAGGTACATGGTAATTAATATGTACATCGACATCAATCCCTTTGATCCATTGTCCCACTATTGTATATTATCATGGCCTCTTATTTTCCATGATACTTTTTTGACCTCGCTACATTAATTGTTGGTCCCCATTGTAACACATTCAGACATCTCTACGAGTATGTATATACCCTTCTTGTCCTTATTGAGATCTCATTTATTGCTTGCCTCTTTGGTTTGTTTGTTGTATATATGGTTCTCTTGGGCCCTCTACGGGGTGGTTCTACTTCTAATATTGATCCATTCCTTCCTTAGTACACCCTCTTTTTCCATATAAAAGAAACGATGATGTATTTTGGTCATACGATCAATTCCTAACCTCATACATCAGGGGGGAACTATTATCAATCCAATTTTACTCCCTTATGAAATAAGAGCTCTTCACCATGATAATACACCATATCACATGCATAAGTGGTCATAATCAGTGCGTCGGTCTTCCTATGTGACCTCCCTTAGTCAAATTGGAAATTGTCCTAGAAAATTGGTTATTAGGATACCTCCTTCGCCCAAAATTGGACCTCCTAATGCCAACTCAGTTTTTCAGTGCAACAATAAGGATGACCCAACACATAGTTTATGGAAATAAGGATGCTACTAGTGTAGATACAGGGCCATGAAGTGTGTTACCCAATTTTTTCACTTACTTTGGAAAAATCAAGATTTCCCTTCAAAAGTCATGGCCTTTGAGGATCAGCAAAAAGAACTGGAAAGCACAAAAGCATTAGTTTTGAGATGAAAATCTAAGGATAACCAAAAATCAAGTTTTTCTCCCTAATTAAAATAAAAAAGAGAGAATATTTCTACGTTTCAAATCCATAAGAAACCATGAGAGGTCACATTATTCACTAGTTCATATCTAATTCATTCATTCTCTTCATATTTTCTCTTCCATTCCATCTTCTGTAATTGACCAGAGTGAAGCTACCATTTTCATGAGAAATTAAGAATTCCATTACTTCCTATTTCTCCCTTCCATCTTTGATATTCCAAGGCAAGGATTCAAGAGCATCCAAAGGAGTAAACGGACCTCCAGATGGAGAAGCTTGTAGGTTATCCTATCATCCTCGGACTACTTTCAAGGTGTATACATTGTAAGCCTACATTCATTGGTAAATAGCAAGGGTGAAACCATTCTTTATATGTTGAAATCTCTCTTTTATACATAATTTATGAGTAAATTCACATGTATTGATATCTTTATCTTTTCTAGATTCAATCACTTTCTTTCACCGTACTAATCTTGTATGGTGTCTGAGTTTGTATCCCTTAGAGTAGGATTTTGCTAAACTTTGTCTCAAAAATCCATCAACAAACATGGAGGAGGAGTAAGAATTAGAAAGGGCATTGAGACCTCTGATGAGAAGAGATTCATTGATTAAAATTTGGTTCCCAAGATAAAGAAGGTCAAAATGAGAGAGAAGGTGGTGAGAGAAGATATGGGTAGGGAAGGAAGAATTAAAACATACCTAAAGGACTTTTAGAGTTATGTAAGAGAGGAGAACAAGTTGGCTGGTGGTTGGAGTAGTAAGGGTTAACAATAGAACAGATTCTAAGGAGTTGACTAGGAGAGAGTGTTAACACCAAGTTTTTACAGTGCAAATGATGGTGTGTAATAGGGAAAATGTTTTGAAAGTTTCTTAAAATGGTGAGAAAGGCCCTAAAAATGCCTTTGGTTCCATCATTATGTGGTCAAATGTGACCAAGAGTGGTAAATCAAAGCACTAAAAGAGGACATCAAAAAAAAGTTTCAAAGAAAAAATGCAAAAAATAAGTGATCTGGAGCAAAAGAAATGTTAAAAAACATTAATCTTAAGGAAAATATTGAAGGCGTTAATCAGTGCACAAGATACACCATTGATCAAGTGTCGGAAAGAGATCAACGGTTCATGATAGTTCTCGCATCACCAAAGTGCGCGAAGTTAGGAAGTTATGAGTGGTTGCGAAAAGCAAAACCGCCAGAGAGGTGGCATCCCCACAACACTTCGCAAGCGAGAAAGATGGTAAATAAAACTACTTCAAAGGGATGCAAAACCACCTTGGTGGAAGGTGTGACACTAAAAATCAATGGTCGATTGTGATGAACCTGCAATAATTAATTAATGCAAATACACAAGATATCAGAAATAACAGAACAGAATCACTTTTATATTGATCACGGGCCACTTCGAGGGGGCAACCTCCTTTGAGCAAGCTCAATACAATTAACTTCACGGTGCCTTCAATGACCTCAACACACACTTATATACTAAGTCTATGCCCAATACTATGAGTCAAAACCATGGGACATATAATACTACAGGACGACTTACAAAGCATATGCGTCCAATACTATGGGCTAATATAAACTACGGATCACCAAATACTATGGGATGACTTACAAAGCATATGCGTCCAACAATAATATACTAACATAGTAAAGAGAAGGGTTGACATAGGTTCCTAACATCCCCTCTCCATTAGAAAAAGCTTTGTCCTCAAAGCTTTGGTTGGAGAAATTGCTGCAGAATTTGAAGGAGTGATTCCCCGATAGCATCCTCGGTTTGCATTTCGGGCCACTGACGCCTTTGGAGTGTCAAGGAGGATTGCTTGGAAGGTTGTAGATGAAGAAGAACCCTGCCAGCTGCGTGGAAAATGCGCTCAGAACGGTGCTGATCAGCTTGTTGTTTCCGGCGAATTCTGGCCATGTGAAGATTGTCCTGCAGAATGAGAAGAATCTGATCACGGTTTCGAAGAACCGATTCAATTTCCTGAACTGGGGAGCTGCTAAGGGTGTATGGAAGAATAACTGGCGGTGTTTGTCCATAGTTGGCCAAAGCTGTGTAGGGATGGGCAAGGGTTTGATCAATCCCGAAAGGAGTGTTGGTTCCCCCTTGTTGACTTGGAAAGTATCATCGTTAGCCACCATCTGTTGAATTGTCATTTTTAGTCCCGGCCAAAAGAAGTTACATTGTTCCTGGTCATACATTTTGCAGAACCCAGAGTGCCCTGTTGATGAAGAAGCATGGAGTTCATAGAAGAGATAGCCCTGTTGAACATATTGCAACCAATTTGGAACAAGAAGAGAAAGAGCTGTAAGAGAAACTAGGTCATCAAGTGTGCGAGAAGGAGCATCTTCCACCATATTGTCCTTACCCTTCTTGTAAGTGATCACATAGGGATAACCCATGAGTTGGATAACCCATTGCAGGTGTGTTGGGGAGGAGACCCATTGTTCCAGAAAAATTTTCAAACTCGGGAGATCAGTCTTGATGCATAAATAATTGCCTAATAGGTATGGCTGCCACTTCTGTACTGCATGCAAAATAGCCATCATTTCCTGCTGAGAGGTAGATGTGGCTACATTCTTACCGGAAAGGTCTCTTGAAGGCAGCAAGATCATTGGTTCAACAAAGATACCTGCATATCTATCCAAGGGAGTAGTGGAGACTGTTGATGGGTGCATCTGAATGGAATTAAGCTGAGCGATGACACCATGTGAATTCTTCTTAAGGATTTTTTCTAAGCGATGTGAACTGATGATGCAGAGAGACCCTGGTTGTAAGCCCCTAAATTTGTGTTGTGCCCCATTGACTTTAAACTGCATCCAAAGTTCAGCAAAATCCCATAAGATGGGGCCAAGTGTGCGTAACCATTGAACGCCCAAAACCACATCACATCCGCCTAAGGGCAAGGCAAACATGTCAGAGCGTAGGTTATAATCTTCCATAGAGATACGCACATTGTGACACTTCCCCTTGCAAGATAAGGTGCCCCCATTGGCAACCATGACTTCAAATTTGGAGCAAGGATGGACAAAACAATAAGCCTGTTTGGCAATTCGAGGGTCAATGAAGTTATGAGTGCTACCGAAATCAATGAATATGGTAAGAGGGAGCTTCTTGAAGTATCCCCTAACCCGCATTGTTTGTGGGGTGGTGACGCCGGTTACAGCATGGAGAGAGATCTCGGGTGGGTCGTCCTGAGATGGGGTGTCAACAGGCGGGTGTTGCATGTCAACCGAATCATCTACTGTATCTGTAGCTTCTTCACCACGTTCTAAGGCAGGAAGAGAATCCACATCCAAGAGATAGAGCTTTTGTTGAACACATCTATGTCCCCGAGTGAATTTCTCATCACAATTATAGTAAAGCCCTTTTTCTCGGCATGCCTGCATTTCTATTTCATACAAATGCTTGATAGGAGTTGGTTGAGGAGCAGGCGTGATGGGAGGTCGTTGGGAACCCATATTTCTGAAGGGAACAAAGGTGGGTTTGGAGCGTTGTTGAGCTGCGATCTTGTCCTCGGCCAACTTAGCCAACCCTAGGACTTCCATCATTGTGTTGGGACAAAAAAATTTGACCTCTGAGCGGATTTCATCCTTGAGACCACTGATAAAACAACTCCTGTAGAATTCATCAGACAATCCTTCTGTGTGATTGGCTAGTTTCTCAAATTCCATCTGATACTCTCTCACTGTGCCAGTTTGGTGAAGTTTAGTGAGTGCTCCTATCAAGTCGTCAAAAGCACTAGGACCAAATCGTGGCAAAATGAGTTGGCAAAAATCTGTCCAGTTTGGCTCGGGATGAGCTTTGATGTACCAACGGTAAAATTGAAGGGCTTCCTGTTCCAAATGAAAGGATGCGAGTGGAACTTTCTGAACATCAAAAGTATTATGTAGACTGAAATATTGTTCTGCTCGGTATAACCATCCAGTTGGATCAGTACCATTGAAGCGAGGAAAATCAAGCTTCGGCCCACGAAAATTGCTAGAAGCAGAGAACCCGGTGGCTGCAAAAGATTCTGGCTGTCTGGTATTGTTCATGGCTGAATGCTGCAGATGGAGGCTGAGAAATTTTTCATCCAGATCTTGGAGTTTGGTTTGGATGGTTGCCAGTGCTTCCTCCATGGTGTGTGCTCCTACACAGGTGACAACCATAACAAGGTTTTTTTTTTTTTTTTTTTTTGGTTGACTGGGTAGGAAAACAAAAACAGGAACTACTTCAGTAAGGGAAAAGTTGGATTTGGGAAAAAATCAGAAGGATAATTGGGGTTTGACTAGGTTTTGGACACTGTTGGATAGATAGGGAAGCAAAAATGAGGATTTCAGAGCGGGGTGAAAGAATGGGAAAATTTGGCAGAGGGGAACAAAGAAGCAGAATTCAGAAAGGAACTCTGTGGTAAAATTTGAAGGTGATTGGGTGAAATCTGAGGAAGCTATGGCAAACTCTAAAAATAGGCAAATTTGAGATTTTGGGCTGTAGGAAGGGGAATTGAGGATAGGGTCCTCAGGAATGAAATATGAAGAATGGAATGACAGGGGCTCCCTGAAAATTTCAAGGGAAACAGAGGTAAAACAAGGGAGATATGGAGGAAAAACTTTTTTTTTTTTTCTAGACTGGACCGGCTACGGCTCGGTTTTTTTTTTTTTTTTTTTTTTTTTGTACAGACTGGAGTGGCTACGGCTCAGAAGGAATCTGGAACAACGCCGAACGGCTGGAACTGGAATGGCTTGCAAAATGGATCTGAAACGGCGCAGCAGTGATCGACAATAGTTCAGCTGAAAGTAGATATGGACCCCAAGTATGTGCGGCTTCCTAACAGTTCAGGGTTTTCACTCGGACACCAATGTTGTCTAACGGCTTTCGTATTGGGACAGTACCCCTCACTCCACGGCTCAGGTAAAATTGATAACCGCTTTGCCACAAACGACAGCTCTTGGTTTACCTCACGGGTGGGAACTAGTCAATCAGGTAGGGGTCGTTGCCCTTTTCGCTGGCAGGTCCTCTCAATGGGCCAACTACTTCGGGGTTCCTGTGGTACTCCTCACAATGAGTTTTAGGGCTTATGCCCAAGTACTTCCCACAGTTAAGCGGATAGGTATTATTCCCAAATCCGAACCTGCAACAGAAAAAATTTGGGCAGAAATTCCACCTAATGTTCAAAAACCGGATCTATATTGCTCAGAATCGCTATTATAGCATGTTTCCAAAACTGGAACAACCACTCTGCTTCTACATGTGGGATCGAAATAGAAATCTGGGCACTCGGTCAAACGATTTTCTCGCCGCAATTTCTGCGGTCGTCACCGAAATTCTGAAAAATTGTTGATTTTAAATCTGCGATATCTCCACTTTTAGAACTCCAAATGAGATGATTGTTTTTTGAAACTGCGTATTTTTGAAAGAGGAATTCAGATATGCAATCGGTTTCTTCTGATTTTGTGCAGAAAGTTTCAGAAATTGATCTAAAAGTCGCCGCCCAAAAAAAGAAAAAAAATTTCCCACTTGTGCCAAGGAAAGTGCTCTGATACCAGATGTGATGAACCTGCAATAATTAATTAATGCAAATACACAAGATATCAGAAATAACAGAACAGAATCACTTTTATATTGATCACAGGCCACTTCGAGGGGGCAACCTCCTTTGAGCAAGCTCAATACAATTAACTTCACGATGCCTTCAATGACCTCAACACACACTTATATACTAAGTCTATGCCCAATACTATGAGTCAAAACCATGGGACATATAATACTACAGGACGACTTACAAAGCATATGCGTCCAATACTATGGGCTAATATAAACTACGGATCACCAAATACTACGGGACGACTTACAAAGCATATGCGTCCAACAACAATATACTAACATAGTAAAGAGAAGGGTCGACATAGGTTCCTAACATCGATATTGATGATGGAAAAATATAAAGGCTAAGGATGCATTCTTAAAAAATAGTTCAAGTGTCTAAGATCAAAGGCTCAGGTTGCATGCAAAAGAAATCAAAGGTGATGAGTTCAAAAGGTACATGAAGGTTAATGGGAAAAAGCCCCGTCAGCATAGAAGAGATGAAGGTTAAACATAGTGCACATTTTACCGTTGATTCGTTGGTAGGTAAGAGATCGACGATCCCAAGAGGTTCTGCGTTGTGAACATGTCTGAACAATAAGTGGAGATAGTGGTTGCGAAAAGTGAAACCAGTGGATGCGTGGCGACACCACAGTCCTTCGCAAGGGTGGAAAATGGTATTGGAAACCACTTTTGAAAGTTGCAAAACCACCCTTCGCAAACTAGCTCCAAAATTTGACAGTTGAGATTTGAGGATTGAAGAATGATCGGACGACAACGAATCAGGGCATTAAAAGGAGATTAGATCTAACGGTTCAGATTATCGCACAAGGGATCGACAGATAAGAAAAATGAGCATCGATAAAGAAGACTGAAAGATAAAGATAATGGTTTATATATAGCAGTGGGGCACACAAAAGTTGACATTTATCATTCGAACTATCGGATTCAGAAGCTTCTGGACGGATGTGTAGCGAAGAAAGTGACAGAGCAAGTCAAGTTCAGGAGCTGTCAGTGAAAGGTAGGCCACACAACCATTGTTGTCAGAACTGTGAGGTTAAATTATAAAAGAAAAATGGAAGAAGCTCCAAATGTCGAAAATTTGAAAGCAAAAGATGCTTTAGAAGATAGAGACCACGACATTTTTGATACTTCAGTTAGGTTATCTGTCTCAAAAATCAAAATTAAGTTGAAAAGTTTACAAGAAGAAGGTTTAGATGTACATAGAGTAATACAGTCTTCTTTCATGTCCTTTTGCCCATACCAATTTCAATCTTTCCCAGAGTTTTTTGTGTGGTGTACGTCCAATTATTCCGAAGCCGGGCGGGTTATCATAAATGTCTAGAAAACTAAAATTGGTTGTCCTATTGAGTCCTCACTTGTTAGAAGTGCCCTCGAAATCCCTGCATCTCAAATGCTTGAGTCAGAAAGTTTTTTCGAAGAGTCTATTATTAATTTCTACCGTCAGTCTTCTTCTGAAAATAGAGGAGTCTTTCTAGCCAGTTGTCTCAAACCATACCTTGAAATTGCAGATACCCTTACCCTTTAGACGTTGGCTTTTTCAATGAGAACACACAGATGGTCCTTTCCCTAATTTCCCAATTTTGATACAGACACATTCGTGACAGAATTTCAATTGAGTCTACTTTTCAATATAAGTGTCAGTATGCCTAACAGTGAGTATAATCTTACACCACAGCTCAATTTTGAAGAGTTTTTTACTGGGGAAGTTCATTCCCAATTCGTGGATTTCCATAACACGAGGCACTTCAGATTTCAGTTGTATTTGATGAAAATGGTAATGTTTTATAGTCAAGAAGAGTTGCAGTTTCCTCAAATAATCTTTACAAATATTTTTGAGGACAACATGTTTAATTACATGAATTACATGCTGTTGGTAATATATAAAATGATATTTGGAGAAGAATTACCTAGATTTTTTCCTAAGATGAAGACTTTAATGCAGTTGAGCAGAGAATTAGCAGTGGGAGATTGGTTCTTATCGAAGGATTACACAGTGATCATATTATATGGATTCATACGTGAACCATATGTATTACCAACATCTCTAACTTTAAGGTTTTTTGCTCTAGAATTCATTAGACAAAAATTGATTGTTGACGATTTTCATTTCTTACATTTTAAGAAAGATAGGGATATAAAGTATCCTTTGAAGATAGGTCCTTTCATTGTGAAAAATAAGTATGTTATTTCACATATAGAAAAGTTACTAGGAGATGTGGATTTCAAGAAAGAAATAGCTATTGCATATGACCCTCCCCATATTATTTGGGAAAGGAGACGAAGTAACTAGACCAAAGCTTTTGAGCACCAAGAATTGGAAGGATTGTCGAGAAGAACTAATTTGTTACAATATGAATCTAAAAAGGAGGCAACTGAATATTCACGAGGGAAAGATCTTGCTTTAGTATAATCTGAAATTAGAACAGAAGCCACATTAAGCACTACAGAGATTACAGGGAAAAGAAGTTTTGAAGATGTAATTGATTTAGAAAGTGAAGAACAAGAGAGAGAGAAAAGACCCAAAATTGATGAACAGAAAGATTTAGTCTTGTTTGCAGACAGCGAAGAAGAACAAAAAGAAAAACATTCAGTTCTGGGAGTTCAAGTACAGGAATATACATTTCAGGAGGCTAAAGAAGCTGGAGATGCAAGCAGATTTCAAACAAGAACCGAAATGTATGATAAATATGGAGAAGATAAACATGCTTTCGCTCGAAAGACATATGATTTATTACCTAAAGTGAGAAGTTTGGAAAATTCATAGGTTACTTTGGTAGCCAGTAGATATATTAAAGGAAAAACTTTAAATTTAGCGGTATCATCGGATGACAAGGTAAGAGAGGTAAAACTAAATTTGAAAAAAATAAGTGCGCCTGATAAAATCCATTTCCACAGGAAAACAAGAGAAATGTATATGATGATTTTTTGGAAGCAACTTTGAAAGTTGAGAAATTGCGGAGCACATTGAATAAACTGGAAAATTAATTAAAACAAGAAAAAATTGAGAATAAAGCCCATCAACAGCAAATCAAGAAGTTGCAAATTAATTTGTTTAAAGGTGGCACCGAAGGTGATGCAGGGAAAAAGTTATTAGCAGAGAAAGAAAATATGATTCAGGTATTGCAGAAGAAGCTAAAAATCCCAACAACTCAATTATTTCAGGCTCCTGAAATAACTGTATTAGAACAGGAGAAAGAGGATTTATCTAAAGAAGTAAATGACAGTAAAGCTAAATTATTGAAGCTTACTGAAAAAGAATCAGATTGGGAAAAAGACAGAGAGAGTTTGAAGAATCAGGTTGAGGATTTGAAAGGAAAGTTGTCAGTTTTGGCACAACAACAATCAAGCATTAGCCAACCAGAAGGAGAAGCCAGCACAAATAGCCTTGTACAGGCTATGTCTCAAGTAAGTTTGAAAGATGTAGAAATAAAAGAGTTAAGAGGGATGAAGAAATAAAAACTTTACAAGACAAGTATAAAGAGTTGATTGAAACAAATAAAAGGTTTTCAAGTCAAGTATCAGGTCAGGTACCTATGCAAGGCTGCAAACATATGATATGGGATGCAGTCATTAAGGAAGCTGAAAATTTCAGACCATATTTAAATTTCATGAAGATGAAGGAAAAAGTGATCAAAGATGCTTTAGAAAGTTGCACTGCTATGAGAGAAAGTTTGAATAGGAAGCTGAAAGATACAGCACAGAACACAGTTACTTTCCTGAATGATTTAACAGAAGAAGATTTGAAAGTCCTGGCTATTAAGAACAGAATTTCAGCGATCACTTAGGCAAGGAGAATTCTGGGAAAATATGCACATGTTGAAAGTGTTGAAGCTAGAGCTGAAAGAATGAAAAGACAGGTGGCAATTTTTAAAAGGGTTACCTGCATTTTGGGATGAGAACAATGAATTAATATCCCAAAACGATTACAAGAAGTTGTTGTTTGATATCAGGATGGATCGTGGGAAGTTTCAAAATATGACTCATCTACTCACAGGAAAGATTCTAATGGAAAAACTTGCAGAAGATTTTGAAATTATGAACAAGTTGGCTTCAATTGGTGAAAGACTTCCACCAATTTCCTTTACAGATCATGTTGAAATGAAAGTCTTGGTTAAAGAAATGACAAGTTACAACCTTCCGACCGCCGATCAGTGGAAGACAGTTGAAAAGTACGGAAAAATGAAATATATTGTTCGTCCTTGAAAGTATCTGTTGGGTCCCATGACAAATGAAGACTTTGAGAAAAATATTATTTGAAAAGAACTTGTAATATTTTTTATATAAACTTTGACTCCAGTCACATGTGGCCGGTTAGTTAAGTTATTTTACTTTTAGTTCAAAGAAGCAGTTAGGTTTTGCTTCAAAGAAATTTTGTATAAAAGACAATATGAATCATTTTGAAAGGGTTGGAAATTTTTCGAAAAGGAAGAGACTTTTGTATCGAGTTGCTCTATTTTTATACAAGAAATCCATGCAGAGAATAGCACATTTGGCATAACAAAGATTCATGTGTTGATCGGAGTTACAGTATGTACTTTCCTTTCTCTTATGTTCATGTATTCCTTCTTTGTTATCTTTTCCATTATGTTATATCTTCTATGCTTGGATGAGAGTTAAAATTATTCAAGGTTCATATGTTTATGCCTTGATTTATCGGGTCTGAGTATTCGTTATTTATCTAAAATCGATATTGGATTCATCTGAAAATTGGTGCCCATTATTGGTGGAATGTCTATCTTTATTTCTTTATCACCTGCAAAATACTTTGACTGTAATGTGACAACTACCTTGCCTTTGTAAAAATCATTATTGTTGTTTATTTGCTGGTCCATAAATTTTCTAGTTTCAAATCCATGCCCAATGGTATTTGTGCATATTTTAACCATATATGTGTTTTAAAAAATCCCAAACATTTTCATATATCTTTAGCCATTCACATATTTTTTAGAGAGCCCTCTCTGGTAGGAAAAAAGGCTAGTTTTCCTCCTAAAGGTTGGTTTGAAATAGTTACCTAAGGTTTATCCTTCCACAACCAAAGGGTAAAATTCGAGTGATAACAGAGAGTATGATGATCAGGGAGATGAAAGGACTAGTGAGTGAAAATCTACTAGCTAGTCAAGAGGTTTAGTTGGAGGATCAAGAAATAACATAACTTAGGAGTTTGTGATCAGAGAAATTACTGACCTCACAACAATGAGGATAGTGATCATTGGGTCACATGAAGAGGAAGTGTTCAATGATGTATTCAATTTATTTGGATTTGAGGATAGACATTCAGTGGACATGTCGATGCACTTGGAAAATATAGCATTCCTAAACTTAATTTTTGTTTCTAGTTTACGAGCATCTTCTAATGGTAGGGGAGAAAATAATAATAATGGAAAAGAAAGTGGAGAGAACATTAGTAGTATTAGATTGGGAGTACAAGAGTAGTCTTAAATCATGTGGTAAGAAGAGGAACTAGAACACTTAGTCAATTGGGCCCTCAAGGATTCATTCTAATTAGTATCCAACTGTAAAATATGGCTAAACCAATAGATAGCTCGATGATGCACCTTCCTCGGTTTTCTGGGAAGGGTAATAGTAATGTGGAACAACATTGGTTTTAGTGCAAATTGATTTGGAGAGCCAAAGGGGTCACCACCCTAGAGACCAAGCTAGTATAATTTTTTATATCTTTCTATAAGGAGGATATCCCTACATTCCTATATGAATATTATACAAATAGAACCTTTGGATACCCCCCTAACAATGATAGAATTAAAAACAATATTTGTAGCAGAGTTCCAAAGACCAACTTGGAGAAATATAGTTGTGTTGATCTAAAGACTATAACATAGTGGTTGGGATAAAGCATGTGGGAGTATGATCAAAGGTTTTGGGATTTGATCATCCAAATAGCATACCTAATAAATGAAATCGAGCACAAAAAATGGTGTTCAAGGGTTATTTCCACTCACCGTAGGTACCGTTGATGAAGAAACAATGAAATACATAGTGGGATGCCTTAGAATGGGAAAGTAAACTTGAATCATTGAATAGATACCATGGTCGAATGATAAAAACTTCCATAGCTTGACCTTTGACTAGTTCCATTACTGATCTTTCTCATTTTCAATCAAGGAAAATTTTAGGGGCGAAATTTATCCCATGGGCTATTTTCTAACCTTTTTCCCAAAAAAATATTTGCCAGTTTCCCTTTTTTTTCAAAAATGATTCGCCCCAATTCCATGAGATAACTTTTTCTTACTCTAAAAATCACCAAATTGTCTAAAAGCTATATAAAGTCCTTGGAAATTTGAATATTTTTTCAAAAAAACTCCAAACATTTTATGGTTGCAAATTTAAAAATTAGTAGGATTCGCTAATGTTTCTACACTTTGAGAAAATTATGGATCCTTAAAATTTTCCCTAGTTTAGTCCCAGATCACAACATTGACAAAGAAAAATCGAGAAATGAGTTACACAAAGACCAGACAGGAACAAGTTTGGTGCGTCATGTGAAATACAAAAGGGAATGTAGCAAATGATTATCCAATGATGTGGATTGTGATAGTAGGCCCTAACTCAACACCATAACTCAACACCACTACTACCCACTTGTTTCCCAAGTAACATAGTGATAGAATACTATGAAATATGTAGAACATATAGTCATCCACCCTGGAGGCCAAGCTAATCTAATTCTAAACCACTCTGAGGGGTAGAGCTTGAAATTGGTATATGAATTTTGTGTAGATGGGCCTTTTGGGTACACCCTTGACAATAAAAGAAGTAAATAAAATATTTGTAATGGATTTTCACGGACCCAGCTTAGAGCAACAGAGTTACGTTGAGCTAAAGATGATAGCATAGTTTTTTAGACAAACCATGTGGGAGTGATCAAAGGTTTTTGGATTTGATCAACCAAATAGAATACCCATACATGAAACATAACACAAAAAATATTTTATTCAAGGTTTATTTCCACTCACCAAGGTACCATTGATGCAACAAAAATGGAATGCATAAGGATGAAGGATACTCATATTCACCTCCTTATGCACTATGTGTGTAAAGAAGAGCATGGTGAATCCCACTATGTTGAGTCACAAGTGGATGACATTCATAATGATGAAAATGAAGCTATCAATGTAGCATCCAATGAACCCAACTTTGTAGATGCACAAATGGATGACAAAGACAAAGAAGTTGCAGTTGAAGCTGCTAATGTAGCAATCTGTGATGGTGAAGCTATTAGTGGTTTAATGAATCCAACAAAGATTTTTTATGAAGATGAAACTTCCAATGAAGCAGTAGACCTTTATGAAGTGAATCCAGAAGATGATGAAGTAAATCCCAATGTGCAAGTGGATGATGATGAACATGACCTCTCTGCAATAGAGGTTGAATTACTTTACCAACGTATGATGAGGAACACCTTTCAAATGAAGGTTGGTTGGTTGTGTTGCAGGCAAAAAATCTCATTGATGTATTGCTTGGAGAAGGAATCATATTTGAAGAAGAATACCAGGTGGATGATGTCTTGATTGCAACATAAATACATGAACAAGATGCGCATAAAGATGACGTTATAGCAGTAGTAACTAAGGAAGATAAATAGTTTGAACCATAAACAAATTTTGATGAATATTTGGCATTGATTGAGGATCGGCTTGCAAATCCCAAAGAATTTGAAGATGGAAGGCTACATTATGAAGCAAATATTGATAGAAATAAGTAAAAACAACCTTAGTAGTTGCATGTGAAGTAGTTGAAGCTACAAAAGAAGAAGAAAATGTAGAAGAAGAACTAGATGAAGAAATGGACATTATTAAAGATGTAGAAAATATTGAAGATTGCACTAAATATCTAGAGGTTGAAGACATCAAGTGGGTCCTTGATATCCCCACATTACAGCATTTGAAGTTTGATTTTACAGCCCATGGTGTGAAGGGAATTTTGTATGAGAATGTGTAATGTCCCCATTCAAATAAGTGCATAGTAAGACAATCCCATCAATCCTACTAGTTTCCTAGGTTGGATGGGCACATGTGGGATGGTAATAAGGAAGCTAATAAATGATATTTAGACATTAGAAGGGTTCAAGAATTTAATAAATATGGTGAATAAATAAATTCAAGAGAAATTCTAGGTGGCAAGTGGTTTTGGAGACATATGGAGGTGGTGGGACCACACTAGCTTGATTTTTCAATGACACATGGCATCTCTCTCTTGCCAATTCGAATTCATGGGAAGGTGAACACTCTTGGGTGAGTTGGTAATTCATAACACATGGAATTGAGCATCTTAGGTCAAAATGGGATGGAATAGTAACCTCCATGGGAGAGGAAGAGTCAAATTGGAGACTAGTGGACACTTGGGCTAGATTCCCTAGTTTTATGACAACAATAATGAAGCATCTATGACATTTATGACAAAATTCAGACCTGACTTCTTACACCTGACCATTATGACATGTCAGCCCCAAAAATAGGCTCAAGTAAGGCGCTCATGGAGTTGGGGGAATCTAAAGAGACTCAAATTCAAATTTGGGAGAAGATGGAAGGTTGGAACTAGGAGACAAGTGGCAAATGAGGAATATTTTCTAAATGGAAAATTATTGAATATATTGAGACGATTTAGACCCCTTGAAGGCTAATGTTGGTTATAAAATTTAGAAATCAAGTATGATAATGGATTTTGATGATTTGAGAAAAATTGAATTTGTGAAAAGAGAACTAGTGGATGACTAGTTTCTTGCCTTAGCCAATTTCGAGGGTGAAAGATTCCCATCCAAGTTGGTGTTTGGAGAGGCCACTCAGTTATTTCATGGTTCTTTAATGGAGTTTTATTTGTAGTTAGAAGATACAGGAAGTTTCATGGTTTGGTTTAGTGCAGCACTTTCTCTCCACCATTTCCAGTTTTGAAGGCATGTTCGGGCTCCTTGAGGGATTGCACTTTGGGTGAGATCTTGCACTCATTGGGAGAGATTCATATAATATTTTTCTGATTGTAATAGCTTCATATCCTCTGTTCTTCACATTCAAAGACTCTCGGGTCGAAATACCCATTGATTGTATGCAAAATTATTGATTAATGAGCAAACAATGTCCATTTCCCCAATGCTTTGATGTATGACACTATAATGTTGATTATTTCGAATGGATGGATGATTATCTGATAAATTTGTGATTCATATACTGCCATGTATATATTATACAAGTTTCATGTACTGTACTTGAGAATTTGAAGCATTTTTACTCAGTTTGTTTGTATTGAGAGGTGAAATAGTGCCATTTCCCCAAGGGTCGAATTGGCGGTTTTTGTTGTTGAATGTGAGAGAGTTAGAACAGTAGTAAAAATAAATTAATGGTGCATATGAGACATTAATCACATAATTAACACATTATATACCTCTGTTCATAAATTCATGGGATTTTGGAGGCATTTGGAAGGCCATTTGCAGTGTCACCTCGGGGGGATTTGATGCACAAATTACTAGTCAAAATTACATATATTGATCAGAATACAAATCAAGTTTGTAGCAGCATTTGGAGGGCCATAAAACATCCCTGAAACTAATATTCAAGTCTAAATATCATTCATACACTCCTACAGAATATTTGGGAGCATTTGGGTTGATTTGGAGGTCAAAACAGTAAAACTAGTCAAAGGTCGAAATTGGGGAAAAAGTGGAAAAATTGGCATTTTAATAAAATTTTGAAAAAGGGTCATTACAAGTGGTATCAGAGCATGTTCTTGGAACCTGATGGTCTTAACAAGAAGTCAAAATAATAATCCACCACCATTTGAACCAGTAGTTGAAGAGGTTTTTGTTGAAGAAGAGGTAGTAGAAGAAGAGGAGTCTTTTGTTGAAACCATGGGTAGAGAGGAGGATGACAAATTAAAACATGAGGAACTTATTGCAACCTTAGATCCATGTTTCTCTAAACTTTCATCAAACATGGATAGGATAGGTGACAAATTGTTGCAAGGATTCGAATTGTTGATTAGCCAGCTTCAAAGCAAAGGGATGATAGAAGATAATAGTGGTTCACACTTAGGGGAAAAGATGAAAGGGAATGAGCATATTTTCTCAAGTACAGGATCTCATAATAGACCTGATGAATTTCAAAGCACACAAAGGCATACTGCACCTAAATTTCTCACACCCAAAGAAGAGCCCAATCTTGAATTGGATTACAAGAAACTAGTAAATGATTGGAATGATTTGAATGAAGAGTGTAAAAGAGGTGTACCACTCAGTGACTACATTGATGCTATGCAAAAGATTAAAAGGAAGGGAGACAATAGGATTCCATTCCAAAACAAAGAATTAATAAGTGCTATTGGAAAAATGTCACTTCCTACTTTTGATGGTTCTTCTCAAAATTCTGCTAACACTTGGGTGCAAAAATTGGATGTATATTTTCAACTGAATCCTATGTTGGAAGAGGATGCACTAAAAATGGCCATTTTGCATTTGGAAGGAGATGCCAATGAATGGTGGTTTCATGGGCTGAAAACCTTGGGTCATAATCAGGTTAAAACATATGGATAATTTGTTGGCAGGGTACTAGAAAGATTTGAACAAAAAGATCCAGAATTGCCTTTCAAAGAACTAGCTCAATTGAAGCAAACCGGGTCCCCTACTGAATATATGTTGGACTTTCAAAAATTATCAGTCAAGGTGGCTGATGTATCTATGGGAAGATTAGTATTTTTGTTCACTGAAGGTTTGGCTGAACCCTTAAGAGGTTTGGTCAAATCCCACAAGCCAACTACATTAAAAGATGCAATGAGCTTGACTAGGGATCTCCAAAATGTGCTTCCTAGAACGAGATTTCCTCCTAAGCCTAGCTATAAATTTGAAAAGAAACCTTGGAAAAGGGATGGATATGATAAGAAACCTTGGCAAAGAGAGTCATTTGAGAGGAATAAAAAAGAGGGACTAAACAGGGATGAACTTAGAAAAAAGAAACTATGCTTCACATTCTTCCAACCATGGACACCAGGGCACAAATGTACCAAAGGAAAGGCTCAATACATAGAAGTATTTTCTGATAATGAGGGGTATGATGGGGGAATGAATGAATATGGACATATTTCAGATCAAGAAGAGGCATATGAGACAGCAGTAGAAGAGGAAAGACAAGAAGAAAATCAACCTTCACCGGACAAAGCAAGAATGGCAGTGCTTTCAGCAGTACCTCGCTATCATACTATCCGATGCAAAGGTGTGGTACAAGGACAAAGAACTTCAGTTTTGGTAGATGGAGGAGCCACTCATAACTTCATTGATGCAGAGATGGTAGAGAAAATAAATATACATATTGAACCATTTGATGGCTTCACAGTTGTCATTCCCGGTCACTACACAATGCAATGCAAAACATGGGTTCCAAAGCTGCAAGTCACCGTAGGTAACTATACTTTTGTTGATAGTTTTTATGTGGTTGATGTTGCTGATACTAATGTGGTTTTGGGAGTGCAATGGCTATATTCAATAGGAGAGAATATAGTAAATTATCAAATTCCCGAAATGAAATTCCAAGATTCAAAAGGAGTACAAAGAGTTGTGAGAGGGAAACACACTTATCCAAATCAAGTAGTGACTTGCAATAGTATGAGATATATATTGAGGCATGGGGATATAGAATGGGATGCTGAATGTCATATTACATCTCCCAAACCAACTATAAATATTGTCAAACACCCAAAGGAGATAGAGAGACTTTTGCAAAAATATGAAAAGGTTTTTAGAGACCTTCCACATGTTAGGCCACCGGATAGGGGGGTTGAGCACAGTATTATTTTGGAGGAGGGTACTTCACCCATTCAGATACCACCTTATAGACATCCTAAAAAGTTTAGAGATGAGATTGAAAAATCTATCCAAGAACTCCTACAGTTGGGACTCATTAGACCAAGCTCTAGCCCTTATGCTTCTTCAGTAGTGCTAGTGAAGAAAAAAGATGGAACATTAAGAATGTGCATAGATTTTAGAGCCTTGAACAAAAAGACTATCAAGAATAGGTATCATATTCCTAGGATTGATGAGCTCATGGATGAGCTGCATGGGGCCAAATACTTCTCAAAAATTGACCTTAGATCAGGGTATCACCAAATTCGAATGAAAGATGAAGATGTGCAAAAGACCGCTTTTCGATGTCATTTTGGCCACTTTGAATTTCTTGTCATGCCTTTTGGGTTAACTAATGCTCCAGCCACCTTTCAAGCATGTATGAATAGGATATTTTGAAAGCAACTAAGAAGGTTTGTTTTGGTTTTCTTTGATGATATTCTCATTTACAGTAAAACATGGGAAAATCATTTGCAGCGGTTAGAGATTGTGTTGAAAATCTTGCAAGAAGAGTTCTTATTTGCTAAGTTATCAAAATGTGAATTTGGGATGAAAGAACTACTGTATCTTGGGCACATTATTGGGAAAGAAGGAGTGAAGGTACACATGGAAAAAATTAGGGCTATCTTGGAATGGCCATCACCAAAAAATATTACCGAATTGAGAGGCTTTATTGGCATATGCACCTACTATAGAAAATTTGTGAAAGGGTTCTCCAAGTTGACTTCTCCACTCACTGATTTGACTGAGAAGGATGCTTTCAAGTGGGATGAAGAGGCTGAAAAGGCCTTCCAAAAAATGAAAGAGGTAATGAGTAGTTGTCCCATACTTGCTCTTCCTGATTTTACTAAACCTTTTGTTGTGGAATGTGATGCTTCAGGTGGAGGAATAGGGGTTGTCCTAAAGCAAGGCCAACACCCCATAGCCTTTGAGAGCATAAAGTTGCATCCTCATGAAAAAATTTACTCCATCTATGGTAAAGAAATGCTGGCCATTATGCATGCATTGGCCAAATTCAGACAATACTTGGTGGGCAGCAAGTTTGTGGTGAAAATTGACCACAATAGTCTAAGACACTTTCTCACCCAAAAAGATCTAAATGAAAGGCAAAAAAAGTGGGTAAGCAATATTCAAGATTATGATTTTGATATTGAATATGTCAAAGGAAAGAATAATATAGTAGCAGATGCTTTGTCAAGAAGGCCTTCTTTTTCTCTCATGGATATTGCCAAGGATTGGAAAAACATGCTACTAGTTGAATATGCCAAAGACAAATTTGCTTGTGATGTGTTGGATGGAATCAAAGGGGATTATAATTATAGGATTTTGAATGGGATAATATATTATAAGGGAAGAATTTATTTAGTTCATAACTCCAAGCTCAAGTACCGAATTTTGCAAGAAGCACATGATTCCCCACTAGCGGGCCATCCTGGGATCTTCAAAACTTATAGACAGTTGAGGCAAAGATTCTTTTGGAAGGGGTTGAAGGAAGATGTTCAGAAGTATGTGAATGAATGTAAAGCATGTCAACAAAACAAATCAGAACTTACATGTCCAGCCGGCCTATTACAACCATTTCCCATTCCGGAGCAAAAATGGGACAGTATTTCCATGGATTTCATCGTCGGATTGCCTAAATCCTTGGGTAAGGATTGCATCTATGTGGTAGTTGATAGGTTGACAAAATTTGCTCATTTCTTTGTTGTTACATCATATTTTAGTGCTGCACAAGTGGTTGATATTTTTTTCAAAGAAATCTTCAGATTGCATGGGCTCCCCAAGAGCATTGTCAGTGATAGAGATAGTAGATTCATGGGTGCTTTTTGGAAAGAAATTTTTAGATTGGTAGGCACTCAATTGACTCCAAGTACCAGCTATCATCCACAAACTCATGGAAAAATAGAGAGGGTAAACCAATGGTTGGAAGGATACCTAAGAAACTATGTGGGAGAGCAGCAAAAAGCATGGGCAAAATGGCTACACTTGGGTGAGTTTTGCTACAACACCACTTATCATATGTCAATAGGAATGTCTCCTTTCAAAGAATTATATGGTTATGATGCACTTACATTTGCTGACATTATATTTGGTGATAGTAGAGCCCCAAAGGCTAAAGATTGGGTGGAAGAGAGCCAAGAAATTTTAAAGCTCTTGAAAGACAATTTGCAGGTTGCTCAAAATCAGCAAAAAAAATATGTTGATAGACATAGAGAAGAAAGAAACTTTCAAGTCAATGATTTAGTATATTTAAGGTTTCATCCTTATAAACAAACATCTCTCAAAAAGAATGGAGCAGAAAAATTAAAACCAAGGTACTATGGGCCATACAAGGTAGTGCGGAAGGTTTGAGAAGTAGCATATGAACTAGAACTTCCGAAAGGGAGTAAAATCCACAATGTATTTCATGTTTCTTGTCTTAAGAAAGCTCTTGGTCAGAAAATCATCACTTCATAAATACTTCCTCCTTTGGATGATGAAGGTCAGCTCACACTTGTTCCGGAAAAGATTTTGAAGACACGGGAAAGAAGGTTGAGGAGTAGAATCATCAAAGAATATTTAGTGCAATGGAAGGACTTACCAAATGAAGATTCCAAATGGCAAGAGGAGAAGATTTTGCAGCATCCAAATTTGAAATTGCTTGAGGACAAGCAATCTTGGGTGGGGAGGACTGTAATGTACCGATTCAAATAAGTGCATAGTAAGACAATCACATCAATCCTACTAGTTTCCTAGGTTGGATGGGCACATGTGGGATGGTAATAAGGAAGCTAATAAATGATATTTAGACATTAGAAGGGTTCAAGCATTTAATAAATATGGTGAATAAATAAATTCAAGAAAAATTCTAGGTGGCAAGTGGTTTTGGAGACATATGGAGGTGATGGGACCCACACTAGCTTGATTTTTCAATGACACATGGCAGCTCTCTCTTGCCAATTCGAATTCATGGGAAGGTGAACACTCTTGGGTGAGTTGGTAATTCATAACACGTGGAATTGAGCATCTTAGGTCGAAATGGGATGGAATAGTAACCTCCATGGGAGAGGAAGAGTCAAATTGGAGACTAGTGGACACTTGGGCTAGATTCCCTAGTTTTATGACAACAATAATGAAGCATCTATGACATTTATGACAAAATTCAGACCTGACTTCTTACACATGACCATTATGACATGTCAGCCCCAAAAATAGGCTCAAGGAAGGTGCTCATGGAGTTGGGGGAATCTAAAGAGACTCAAATTCGAATTTGGGAGAAGATGGAAGGTTGGAACTAGGAGACAAGTGGCAAATGAGGAATATTTTCTAAATGGAAAATTATTGAATCTATTGAGAGGATTTCGACCCCTTGAAGGCTAATGTTGGTTATAAAATGTCGAAATCAAGTATGATAATGGATTTTGATGATTTGAGAAAAATTGCATTTGTGAAGAGAGAACTAGTGGATGACTAGTTTCTTGCCTTAGCCAATTTCGAGGGTTAAAGATTCCCATCCAAGTTGGTGTTTGGAGAGGCCACTCAGGTCTTTCATGGTGCTTTAATGGAGTTTTATTTGTAGGTAGAAGCTACAGGAATTTTCATGGTCTGGTTAGTGCAGCACTTTCTCTCCACCATTTCCAGTTTTGAAGGCATATTCGGGCTCCTTGAGGGATTGCGCTTTGGGTGAGATCTTGCACTCATTGGGAGAGCTTCATATAATATTTTTCTGATTTTAATAGCTTCATATCCTCTTTTATTCATATTCAAAGACTCTCAGGTCTAAATACCCATTGATTGTATGCAAAATTATTGATTAATGAGCAAACAATGTCCATTTCCCCAATGCTTTGATGTATGACACTATAATGTTGATTATTTCGAATGGATGGATGATTATCTGATACATTTGTGATTCATATACTGCCATGGATATATTCTACAAGTTTCATGTACTGTACTTGAGCATTTGAAGCATTTTTACTCAGTTTGTTTGTATTGAGAGGTGAAATAGTGCCATTTCCCCAAGGGTCAAATTGGGGGTTTTTGCTGTTGAATGTGAGAGAGTTAGAACAGTAGTAAAAATCAATTAATGGTGCATATGAGACATTAATCACATAATTAACACATTATATACCTCTGTTCATAATTTCATGGGAGTTTGGAGGCATTTGGAAGGCCATTTACAGTGTTACCCCATGGGGATTTGATGCACAAATTACTAGTCAAAATTACATATATTGATCAGAATACAAATCAAGTTTGCAGCAGCATTTGGAGGGCCATAAAACATCCCTGAACATAATATTCAAGTCTAAATATCATTCATACACTCCTACAGAATATTTGGGAGCATTTGGGTTGATTTGGAGGTCAAAACAGTAAAACTAGTCAAAGGTCGAAATTGGGGAAAAAGTGGAAAAATTGGCATTTTAATAAAATTTTGAAAAAGAGTCATTACAGAATGATGAACAACATATGGCGAAGATTTTTATAGATGAAGATGATGATAATAGGTTTGAAGAATCGGAGGAAACATTGAAGAACAAGATCAGAGTAAAGGTGAAGTTGAAGAAGAATACATACCCAGAGTTCAAATTCCGGAGCACGAAGAAGAAGAAAATAATTTGGAGCATAAAGCATAGGAAGAAGTTGTGTCACCGCAAAGAAGGTGAAGATGAAGATGTTTGAAAAATTCGTAATCCTAGCTGAGACATGGACCAGCAAACATTCACATTTTTTTTATATAATCCCTAAAGGCGGTATGTTCTAGCAAAGAAGGTGAAGATGAAGATGTTTGAACAGCAAAGAAGGTGAAGATGAAGATGTTTGAAAAATTCGTAATCCTAGTTGAGACATGGACCAGTAGACATTCACATTTTTTTTATATAATCCCTAGAGGCGGTATGTTTTAGCAATAGTTTAATTATTTGTTTAGAAAGGGGGAGTGTTGAAGGATAGTAATTACCCCCGCTAGCTATTTAGTTGACAGGTCAACAAGTGGTTAATCATGAGATTGACACAATCAAAATCAATGCATTGAATCTAGACAATTAGAGAGTTTTTAGGCATTTCCAGAGAAGTTTGTTGATGTATTTAATGAGTTTATGAAGTAATGGAAATTAGCATGTTGTGTGGTGCACCTCTGCTTCTAAATTTTCACAAAATATTTCCCATCTTTATAATGGAAACCCCTCATGGAACATAAAACCAACATTCATGACAAATTTTATTAATCATCGAATGAATACATTCATGGGCATTAGCACAAATTTCTCTTACAGTACTTGGAATCCTTAGTCTTCTTGGATTAATGTCCTATCAATTCTTCATATTCTATTCTAAGATCTCCTTCCCAAATTTGTGCTTCACTGTATTTATTTTATATAATTATCTAGCTCATCTTTGTTGTCTTTTAATCTTCTTCATACAATATCTCTCTTTTGAATTATACTTCGTGAATCCTCTATTCTTCCTTCTAAGCCCCCTTTAAGACCTTCCCTTTGAGACAAAGTGATCCTTTATCTTTATTCTAAGATCCTACCCTAGAGCAAGTTGTTCTCTAAGCTAATATATTCAATTCCTTCTCTCTGTGTTTTCCATCTCCTTCATAAGCCTTTCTTGGCTTGCTATCCTCTTCTTTGGGATAAACTTAACCTTTCTTAACTCCTTTCACAAATTTTATCGTCATGTTTATAGAATTTTGGCCTTCCTATGAATCTTGTGATTATGAATCTTGTGAGTAGGAAGGACATAATTTTCCATTTGATTTAAATTTTGTTATCCTTATCAAAATTGACAATGTCACCTTTTCTTTTCTTTTCTTTTCATTCACACTTTCCTTTTTCCTAGTGATTTTTCATTTATTTGTTGGTTTTCCTCAATTTTATGTTAAACTTTATCTAAACATATGACAAAAACCACACCACCTATACTCCACATTAATTCATCCTTTCAATACAATCCCTAAGAGTGGTTCCATTTGTTCATGTTCTCCCATCTATGTTGATATTAAAAACACATTACCAATTAAAATAATATTTAAAAAATGCAACATATCACCATATTAATGTTGAATACTCAAAATTCCACATGATCGTAATCTAAAGTGGCTTCATAAGAATTATATTATGAGACCAAAGTTAAACCTCAAATGTACAATTACATCAAGGTCATAATCTATTTCATACGTGTTAGACCAAAGTTAAACCTCAAATTCTAAGTACAATTACATCAAAATGGTTCACCTTTAACCCGACATTAAGATCACATCTTATAATTAAGTATTTCATTTAAGTAGAGAGCTCAATTAAGTAGCTCGCATTGGAGTTACATGTGAAATATCAAGAAATCAATTAGTATATATACATAGAGTGTGTAACGTAGATTGCTACAGTGTCTTGAAATAAAAAGAGAGAGACAATGTACAAGACAAAAAAATTATGATATGGTGGAGATTCGCTGCCTCCTTTATTTGATGTGAGATGAAAGTTTAGGACATTTTTTTCAAGCAGAAAAGTTTAGGACATTGTGAGATAATTAGTTATTAATTAATTTTTTTGATTTTTAAAATTTTGTTTTGTTTGAATTATGATATGGTGGAGATTCGCTGCCTCCTTTATTTGATGTGAGATGAAAGTTTAGGACATTTTTTTCAAGCAGAAAAGTTTAGGACATTGTGAGATAATTAGTTATTAATTAATTTTTTTGATTTTTAAAATTTTGTTTTGTTTGAAGATTGTTTTAATGGGGATGGAATAGAATTTTGAGATGGTTAGAATTTATTAATAAAATTAATATTTACAATATTAAATTTTAATTAAATTTGATAATCAAATTTTAATAAATAGAATAAGGATTTTTTATTAATTAGAGTATATCTATCTTAATTTTAGATTTATCATATATTAGAGTATATCTATCTTAATTTTAGATTTATCATATATTAGAGTATATTTATCTTAATTCCAAATTTATCATGTATTAAATGAAAATTTATAAACATAATGTAAAATTTAGAAAAATAAAATCTATTGAACAAATTTGATATACCAACAACTTTAATAAATCTAAAGTTGAGTTAGATAATTCATACTGCTTTTTATATTATATAACAACTTTAACATATCTAAAGTTGGAGTTAGATAATTTATATTGATTTTTATATTATATATGAATATGAAGTTGGAGTTAGATAAAAAAAATTATTGGGCCCAGGGGGATGTGTAACTTCTTCCATGCTCATCCTATAGCTGATACTTGTCTTTTATAAAAAATAATAAAATATTATAAAAATAACATGTCATCTCAGATCAGATTTAAAATATTTAGAACTGTATATATAAAACTACATAAATGAGAAAAATTAAAACCATAAGCATTGCATAACACGTGAGAATTTGCACTTTTGAGAATTTTAATCCATCTATGCCCTTAATAAATCTCCTTTAAAATAGATCTATACTAATATTATATAACAACTTTAACTAATATAAAATTGAAGTTATAATTCATACTGTAAGAAACACCTTTTAACAAAATAAACACACAAACAATGGAGTATGCAGCTCGCAATATATCGCTCCACTTATATTACATTTATGGAATGGATATTGCTTCTCATGAATTGACCTCCCACTGAGGGGGACAGTTTTATTGATGTATAAAGAGTGATCAACAATGTTGACATCCAAAGAATTTGAAATTTCAATCCAAGTTTCAAAAATATCTTATACTTATCCTACATATTCAATCCAAGTTTCAAAAATATCGTTAAAAAAATAAATTGAATTGTCATCCAATAAATTGGATTTCATCCAATAAAACCAGTAATTGTCCAGAGCGCATCTCTGGCTCTGAGCGTCCTCCCAATGCCTTCATATACAGAAAACGATGTAATTTCACCCCGGGCAAGCTGCTTGGCAATGAACTCATGAGGTGGGATCATGATATTCCTCTCTGAATCCCCAGAATCATCACTGTTATCATCCTCAATTTTCTCATTATTTCTCCTGCAGCAATTCTCATTCCTCTTCTCCTCCCATACCATCTTAGACCAGTCAGGGATATTTAGAGGTGCAGAAGACTGATTCCTCATTCTCCTCCTACTATCATTATCTTCATGATATGATTCCTTCCAATGACTCTTCATTGGTCTCCTGCTATTGTTATAATTTCTCTCCTTTCCCATCGATCTGCATGCTTCAACACCATTACAATCATTATCCAGAAAACCAACCTGCTCGAAGGTTTCTGCATCAAGACAACCCCATATATCCTCCTCATTATACTCTTCCATCCCTTCATAGTTCTCAATGTTTCTGGATTGCTGAAGCCCAAAGAGCCTGTCAATATGATAATTCACCTTAGTTTTAGAACTGTCCATCAAATTATTCCCCTCCATGACCACGCAAGAGCTTTCTGCAATGTTTTTTTTCAAAATACCAATGACCCAATGACCCCACTCCTAGAATTCTTAATGGGGCCACCCGAATTGAGCCAATTCTAAGCTTTTTGGTTCCACCCAGAACTTCTTCACAAAATTTTCTGCAATAACCCAACTTGTTTTTCTTCGTCTTTTAAATAAATTTTCAGAAGTCAGAATCTGCAACGAAGAAACTGATAGCTATGAACGAGATCCAGAAACTCGGTGATGATTATAATTTCAGGCTGTGATTATATAATTTGATGGGCTCTGATTGTGTTTTCTGCAATGGCATGTTCAGATAGGAATGTTCTTTCCCAAAGCCAAATACAAATAAATACCTTCTGTGACTTTGGAGTAACGGAACTCAATTACTAGAATTTGGTTGATAGCGTGGAGTATGTATGTTCGTTTCCCTACAGCAGTTATCGTTTGATGTTACTTGGAACTAAGATTTTTATTGATTACTTTCAGAGTAAGTCAATCCTGGGAAAAGAACCTTCTTTTTTCTACAAATGTGGTAATAACTTTGCAGAAATTTTGAGACAGCTGAGTTTCGTCTTGACGATGAAGACTCAAGAATTTTAATCAAAATTCTAAATCAATCAATCAACATCATTGAAATGCCAAACAAATAAACACTCTTACTTTATATAGCATCAGGCGTGTCTTCATGTAGGGTTTTTTTATTGCGCAGATATTTTTGGCAGAGTGAGAAACTCGTTCAGTTGGATTCATCTGGGTTTCGTGATTTGATTTGATTCGACAAATGTTAACAATATGAGAGTTACTTGTTCAAGTGATGTATATCGTGGAGCATGTTCCATTACATTTTGAATAGAATGAAATTTAACTAACTGTTGCTGATACGACTTCTGGTGTAATCATTCAATTGAAATTGAGTAGACAAGTTTAACTAGTGTAATCAGCCACTTAATTGTGTCTGTGGCTATTGTATCGAGGACTTTTGGAATTCGACCTTCATTCATAGAAAGTGAAAGATTAAAGATTGTAGCGTTGACATTTCATATATTGTTAAAATATTAACTAGCCTAGCCAGCTACTTAACTTACCATTACCATTACATTTAGGATTTTTGGAATTCCATGTTTATTCTTCAAATGTAAAAATAGGTATTATTTTAACATTTATGGACATAAATATTATTATGTAAAAGGTCCATTGGATATAGCTTGGGTGGTTGGGAGGAATTTGTTATCCTCCCCACCTAGTTTCAATTCTTGTAAGTGGCATGATGCTCTTGTTGAGCCCGTTGAAAAAAATATATATTATTATGTAAAAACTAAGTAAATATTATATTATGTCAATTATTTTACAACCTCTAACCCATATTATATATGTATATATTTGCATGTGAATAAATAGATTGAGGAAATGGGTGAGGATTTGAAAATCTCAATTATTTTATTGAAGGCCAAGCCATCTACATGTATATGTGTATATATTTACATGTGAGTGAATAGGTTTACTGAGGGGCAAGCCATCTACATGTATATGTGTATATATTTACATGTGAGTGAATAGGTTTACTGAGGGCCAAGCCATCTACATGTATATGTGTATATATTTACATGTGAGTGACTAGGTTTACTGAGGGCCAAGCCATCTACATGTATATGTGTATATATTTACATGTGAGTGAATAGGTTTACTGAGGGCCAAGCCATGTACATGTATATGTGTATATATTTACATGTGAGTGAATAGGTTTGAGAAATGGTAGTGGATTTAAAAATAACTCTATTTAGTTGAGATAATGGCGGATTCGAGAGGACTATGAGGAGGGAGAGTTGCTTTTGTTCAATTCAAGGGATCTTTTAATAGAAATATGGAAAGAATTTAGGGAATATAGTAAGGAAATTAAAGAAGGAAAGGGAATGATTCAAACCTAGTAGGAACATTAGAACATTATATTCACTTGTACAAAGATTCCAAAAGGAGGGGAGGTATTAAAACCTTAATTCGAAAAGGATGAAAAGTTAAGGCGATAGTATTTAGGTGACATCAATGAAGTAAGATATTTACCCTTTTTCAAGGTGGAGGAGACATTTTTATTGTTGGTCAAAGGAAAGAAAGGAAGTTCTATCCAAATCCACAAAGAGTTGAAGGGGTTTCCAGGTTTTGGAAGCAAGTTTGGAATTGGAAGTGAACAAAGAATTACATCTGGCAAGGGTTTGGAGCTTAAATATCTTAGGTTGAATTCTTATGGGGATGGGAGGAAGACACAAGGAGGAAGGAGAAGGAAGTAAATTTGAAGTTTCTAGGAAGTAAAGGAAAAATAAAATGTATCAAACCTTTAAAAGAGAAGGTGAGGTTGGTCCTAGGAAAGGACATGAGAATGGAAGAAGTTTAATCCTTAATGGAGAAGGCCAAAATAGGGTGGTTCATGGGAAAAATGGCCAAGGAAGACTCTTTGTATTGAGGGATGGAAAAGAACTAGTATGAAACTTTAGGGTATATATCGAAGTTCCACATTCTAATTTGCAAGTGGCTCACCTTCGATTTTAGGTTTGAAGTTAATAAAAAGAAGTTTTATCCAAAAGATGGTATTGGACTCCATCTATGTTAGACCTCGAGAGGTGGAAGTTAGAATTCAACCCTTGCAAGGAAATTACTTTCAAGTAGCCTATCTAGGTGATGTTTTTGGGTTTACCCATTGAATTGTGGAGGGGTGTGTCCTAAGGGAATTGGGAAAGAGATTGGGAAATTTCATCGGAATGACACAAGAGATCATGCAAGTGGACTTCTCATCTTTCCAATACATTATTTTTAGGTGCAAGTGGTGGGATACTTTCAACCAGAATAATGTAAATGAATATCGTGATAGTGGGATAATATGTATCAACTCTAAAAATATGTGGGATGAAAATAAGTAATCTTACGTTTACCCAAAAACTGCAACCAAGTGTTCTTTTACTCGGATGTGTTGGATAGGGATTGGTGGTTAATACTCAGACACGATCTGAGATCAAAACATCTTTTTGAGAAAAACAATGTTATCATGCTAAGCGAGGAAGATAATATAGGTGATGGCAACAAATGGTGATATGCACATGTTTTATTTCAACATTTACGTTATGGTCATGTTTTATATTGTTGAAAGTGTGTTTCAATTATATCTTCATTATACAATAAGAAGTTGGGTAGTATTATGTTAAATGTTGCCTAGTTGATTATGGATTGGGTGTAAATGTTGTCATTTTCCTTACAATATATATTTGTTAAATCCAATGTACTTTGTAATCAAATAAGGCCTAACACAGAGTGAATTACATTAATTATGTTGAGGGATTCTCCTAAGCCTTATCCAATAAAAATATCATATTCACTTCTTTAAAGTCTTTAATATTTACTCGCTTATTAAATCTCATCTTAATTCTATTCTTACTATGATACAAGTACTCAAGAGCATCTCCTCTCTATTATTTTGGATGCAATAATTGATAGTTTCTTTTCCCAAAGGAGGGTCTTTTTTCATCATGATCAATTACAACTACTACCTTCAAAGACTTGATAGTAAGTCCATGTGCATAGCTAAGGGCCGCTAGGATATTACTCAAAATTTGTATAGCATTCTTTCTCTACTTGATTTCACTAAACAAATAATAGAATATATATTTGAAATTTGAACCAATAGAATATATATTCTATTGGATATATTTGTATAGCCTTCTTGGTCTACTTGAATTCTATAAAAGGAATTCACAATATTAACAAAATATGGGTGAATATTCTCACAAAGTTGCTTTTTGAGGGATTTGACATAAATATTATATATCAAAAGTTTAAAATATATATTATGAAATCCCTATCCAAATTTTGAATAGTATGTCCATTTGCATGATATATATATATATATATATTGAAAATTTGAATAAACACAATTCACAATATATGTATTGGAAATGTGTATATCATCCTTAGTCTAGTAGATATCAATAAATTAAAATAATTCATAATATTAACAAAATAAGGGTGAATATTTGTATAAAGTTTCTTTTGAGGGGTTTGACATCAAGATTGTATTCCAATAACATTGTGAGTCAATTAGCCCAACTTCTCAACTTATTATGACTTAATATCGTCAAATTTACAAGAGGGTAAAAATATAAATATGTTGTGGTGTTGGTTTCCAATATATCTAATATAAAATGAGATGAAACTTTTGCCATAGTATATGTTTTCTTCTCTAGTGGAGTGAGAACATAGTCTCTAATGCCTGATTTCATAAAATCAATGGGTAGCTCATTTCACTCATTTTTTATCATCAATATAGATGACAAGTATAATGGTAAATAATTCAAGTAGGACATTAAAATTTTATGGGATAACTTGCCAAATGTGTTGATATTTATATACATGAATTAAAATTTGTGGAATTAAGGATAACAATATCTAATTTAAATATTTTATAATTTTGATATAAAATTTGCAAATTTAAAACGCTTTGTTCAATGTATATTTTGATGCAAAAAAATCCATATAATTTTAATCAAAATTATTGTATCTTGGGAATACTTTAGCCATTGTGTTTTCATTTGAAGAGGTGTAAAATTTTATAAAATCATTATTTTATTTTGAATGAGAGGTGTAACGTTTTTTGAACAAATTAAATCCCAAAACATTACAAAATCTACGCATTAAAATTAAAATCAATAAGTTCTATACATTCTCATAAAAGTTGGTATTTTCCCATAAAAAGTATGAGTATGACTAGTGAACTAATATACAAGCATAAGACAATTCACATCAGTTTTACTATTTTTTGTATGTTTTAGCCACATTGTAATCGAACAATCAACAACATCTCTTATTCACAATTCAAAAATGCACGCCCATGAAAAGAGCAAGGGCATTCCACCATGCGGCTCTTGTTAATATAAGAGTGGAATTAGAGTAATAGCATCCAATGATAACTATACTATTTGTAACTTTACCATGACAAGACAATGGCCAAATTATTAATTCTTCAACCCATATGTTTTTTTTATATAAAGAGAACAATATTTTAGAGAAAGACAAAGAAAAAAATGACACAAAAACATTGAAACCATTTTAAACAAATTTGTTACTATTGTTCCACGTAATCTTTTGAATGAAAATTAAATTCACACTTAACCAACCTTAAAGAATGCATACATTTAAGCCATGATGTGATGTACTATGTTAGGATATTTAGACAGTTAGTTAAGATCAACTTGTGTAATATATCCGTCAGGGATAGTGTGTTTCTTTAGTATGCATTAGTATGCATTTGTAAATACTTAATCCGACGGTCACGATATGTTCCCGACATAGAGTGATCCGACGGCTCAACTTCTCTTAGATCAAACCTAACCTTGATCCGTGGCTTAACACCCGATTGGTCCATGATCTCTATTTAAAGAGCATGGAGGGTCATTTTTTAGTTGATCGATTATGAGAAGCTCATTTGTAACTTTCTTTCTTTGCATAATAAATTGTCCCGTAGAAGCTATTTGGCCGGGGCCATGGAGTGTTTCCCTCAAGAGGGTTTAAACCACGTCAAAACATCGATGTGTTGATTTGTGATCTGTTTGTGTGAAGTGGTTTCTCTTGGTGTTCGGTCCTTTGGTAGTACCCTGTGTACCCGAACATAGTATCAAAGCATGGTAGTGAAGCATGGGCTCACATTCCGGATGAAAAACGGAAAGCATTGCAGCCTAAAAGTGAAAAGTGCATATTTGTTGGATATTCTGAAGATGTAAAAGGTTATAGACTTCTTCAACCACATTCTCATGATATAATCATTAGAAGAGATGTTAAATGTGATGAAAATCTCTTGGCCTGCAAGCCTAACTCGGCGATTGTGCCATCTTTGGCCTGCGAGCCTGATTCGGCGTTTGTGCCTTCTTCTTCTTCTTCCAAATTCCTTGACAAGTTTCCAACTCCAGTTTCTGATGATGACAGTGAGGATGAAAATCCACCTCCGCCTGCTCATGTTCCTCCAGTTGCACCAGCACAAGTGCTTCCTCGATGGGTCCGTTCAACATGTGAAGCAGCTGGTGATCTTGCCGGTGATCCTAGAGATCAACGTCGAACACGTTCTCAGTTTCAGCGAGCCTCTTCTCTTTTGGCTCAAGTTTCCGAGAATCATGATCCAAAAACTTTTGCAGAAGCTTCAGGGAATCCAAATTGGGATGCAGCCATGGATGAAGAATATCGTTCCTTAATGGTGAACGATACTTGGGATCTTGTACCTCTTCCAAAAGGAAGAAAACTTGTCAGATGTAAATGGGTCTATAGAACTAAGTATGCATCAGATGGAAGTGTTGAAAGACTTAAGGCAAGGTTAGTTGCCAAAGGTTTTTCCCAAGTTGAAGGGATTGACTACAATGAAACCTTTGCTCCCGTCGCAAAAATGAACTCCATCCGCCTTGTTCTTTCCCTTGCAGCCTTACACAACTGGGAAGTCCATCAAATGGATGTCAAGCCTGCCTTCTTACATGGTGATTTACAGGAAGAAATTTACATGGAACAACCTCTTGGTTATGTTCAAAATAACTCTAGCCTTGTCTGCCGCCTTAAGAAATCCTTATATGGCCTTAAGCAAGCTCCTAGAGCTTAGTATGCCAAAATGGATAACTTTCTCCTTGACACTGGTTTTTCTAGATGCCATTCTGACCCCAATGTCTATACCAAGAAAGTAGGAAACCATCTCATCATACTTGTTCTATATGTTGATGACCTTATTCTTACTGGTAGTGACCCTAAGCTTATAACCCATGTGAAATTCAATCTTAAACAAAATTTTGAAATGTCATACTTAGGACATTTGCATTATTTTCTTGGTCGCCACGTCCTGCAAACCAAAGAAGGAATCTTTCTTTCTCAGTCTAAGTATGCTTGTGACCTTCTTCGTCGCTTTCACATGGAAGATTGTACACCAGCCCCTTCTCCCTTCCAGTCTGGAGTCAAACTTTCTGCCACTTGTACTTCACCTGAAGTCGATGCCACCTTATATCGTCAGCTTGTTGGTAGTCTCTTATACTTGACTCATTCTCGTCCTGACCTTTCCTTTGTCGTTCGTCGTGTTTCCTGTTATATGCAAACACCTCATGAAAGTCACTGGAAAGCAGCTAAAAGAATACTTCGATATATTCGAGGTACAGTTCAGTTTGGGATTCATTACAGTACAGGGGGGGAACCTTTGTTGGTTGGTTTCACTGGTTCAGATTGGGCCGGCGATCCTGATGATCGAAAGTCTACTGCAGGTTATGTTTTCAGTCTGGGATCTGGACCGATGGTCACGATATGTTCCTGACATAGAGTGATCCAACGGCTCAACTTCTCTTAGATCAAACCTAACCTTGATCCGTGGCTTAACACCCAATTGCTCCATGATCTCTATTTAAAGAGCATGGAGGGTCATTGTTTAGTTGATCGATTATGAGAAGCTCATTTGTAACTTTCTTTCTTTGCATAATAAATTGTCTCATAGAAGCTATTTGGCCGGGGCCGTGGAGTGTTTCCCTTAAGAGGGTTTAAACCACGTCAAAACATCGGTGTGTTGATCTGTGATCTGTTTGTGTGAAGTGGTTGCTCTTGGTGTTCGGTCCTTTGGTAGTACCCTGTGTACCCGAACATACTAAAATTTCATTGAAACTTTAAACAAAGTTCAGTGAATGATCTGATGTACTGTTGAGGAGATGGAATTTTCAGTGAATTCCTGAGAGACTAAGGTTCTTTTTAAATATAATTAATTTAGTATATAAATTCCGCTAGACTGTTTTAAATTAAAATTTTAATTTTGTCAAAATAAACATTTTATAAATGAAACAACAATCAACAATAACATTAAAAGACATAAATATACATGAATGACATCAACATGATATCTTACATCAACATCAACATGATATACAATTCATTTTGTAATACCTTTTATAAATGAAACATGACACACAATACATTGTATAAATGAAACAACATCAACATAACATGAAAAGTCATAAATATACATGAACAAAATCAACATGATACACATCTACATCAACATCAACAAGATATGAAACAAGCATAATATATATGAACAATAATATCAAAAACATAATATATGTCAAAAATACAACTCAAGTCAAATATAAAAGTCAGATATATACATGTGCTTAATAATTTCCATGAGATACCGGGTCTACCATCGGATCCAAAGGCATCAGTTCCTCCACCAACAAAGTTAGAAGAATCAATACCTCTACCAACAAATCCAGAGGCATCAGTACCTCCACTAGATAAAAATGTAGAAAAAAACATATGAAACATCTCTCTATGATGATCTATACCACCCAAAGTAGCTATCACATCAATCAAACTTACCAATGGTGTAGGAAGTGGTGTTGGGTCGACTGTGTGAGAAGGATATGTCAGTCGGTCTACTATGTGTGGAGGAGAGGGTAGTCAATCGACCTATGGAGGATGAGAGGGTGGTTGGCTAACTGGGTGAGGAGGAGAGGGTGGTATGATGACTGGATGAGGAGAAGAGGGTGTTCAGATGACCTATGGTGGGTGACTAGGTGAGAACAAGAGGGTGGTTAGAAAATATTTGGTGGAGGAGATGGTGGTCGATTGACCTGTGGAAAAGGAGGAGGTGGTGGAGGATCACCACCTTCATCGGATGAATCCGAACTAGCCCTATCATTTTTCCTCCACCTCTCTAGTAGCCTAGCCGCACCCACAATATGACACATCAGTCATGTATTATCACATGGTAGGCTCCTCCAAATATGAACAAGGTATGGTTCTCTCATGATCTTGTTGGCTCGAGCAAGGTGCACCCCTTGTCGATACACCCTCTCCTAGTGGAATCTAGCATCAAGCCTATGTCACAGTTTGGGTCTCTATAATTGTGGAAAACCCTCAACCTTTGCCATTTTCTCGTCAAGTTGGGAGGGATAGTCCCCAACATAACTATCGATATCTACAAAATCGTAGAGAACAATAATTAGACAATTAAATTAAACAATTTAAATAAATTGTTATAATAAATTTCATATGCATTAAAGTAGACAATAAAATGCAACTAGATTAATCAAAATAAAAATATAATATTGCATATGCCATCTAGTGGCTCATCCGGGGTAAATAGGATGTTATTGTAGGACCCCGGTCCTTGATAATCACAGTTTATCAATAAACTATTCATTCATTTCTCTTTACACTTGTGTCAATTTCTGTTTCTGTTTTGTGGGTTTGTGTTCAATTTTCAGGTCTGTAAAAACAATAACAATTACATTTGCAGGTTTTGAAATAGATGTATGTAAAAACAATAACAATTACACTTGCAGGTTTTGAAATAGATGTATTTACTGGTTTTTTTTTTTACGCATAATAATTTTTTTTTGGTTAATATTTTGCTAATTTTTGTCTTAATTAGCAATTAGGTTACGTCAGAGTAAGTCCCTTTATATATATTTTATATAAAAATTGTTATTGCCAAAATAAAATTCTCTTTTGTTATATAAAGCTTACCTCCATTCTGTATATACTGTTTTCAACTTGTAAATTCCATGCTTCCTTTTTATGGACTTCTAATGATGATTTTTTTATTTTTGTTTTCTCCTTATTGTAGGTAAGGGGAATAAAGTTCCAGCACACAAGCAGTAAAATAATATGGTCATTGGTACCTAGTGGTTAATGGCACCCAATTTCATTCTTCCTTGGCATAGAACCTAGTTTGTTTGTTTTTTTTTTTTTACACGTCTTTTCTCTGTAGTGAGCCCTCTGGTTCCAGATTTGGAACCATGGCTCTGATACCATATGTAGGACCCCGGTCCTTGATAATCACAGTTTATCAATAAACTATTCATTCATTTCTCTTTACACTTGTGTCAATTTCTGTTTCTGTTTTGTGGGTTTGTGTTCAATTTTCAGGTCTGTAAAAACAATAACAATTACATTTGCAGGTTTTGAAATAGATGTATGTAAAAACAATAACAATTACACTTGCAGGTTTTGAAATAGATGTATTTACTGTTTTTCCTACTTCTAACCATATATGTTTGTGCAGGTGTAACAACAATACATGAGTATTCATTCACGAAATTACCATTTATTAATAACTTGATAAAACGATTTACAGGGTTAGAAATTGCTTAGTATACCTTTAAGAGAAATACCTGTAGATAGCTAGTAGATCCCTCTTTTGTTGCTGCATCTTTTGTTGCCCTGCTTGCTGTTTCCCTACTTGCTGCCCTGCAACCAATGTCTTCCCAAACCCTTGAAACTCAACCTGCCCAAACAAGTATGCCACCCTGCCAACTGGCGAGGTCTCGCCGACCACCCAGCTCCAAAGGTACCCCTTTGGACCCCCGAGCCCAAACCGAGTACAAGCCAACCGGTAATTCCCTTCTGCAACTCTCCAACAAGAACCCCCATTCTTTGCTGCTCTCTCCTGCTGTCTATGCTCCCTCCCTTCTCCAAAATCTGCAAGGTGAAGAAGACCCCTTCTCCTCCCTCTCCTCTCGACCTTATTCCCTTCCTTTCTCCTTCCACCGACTCCTCCTATCATAACTACCCCTATCCTCATCATTAATTTTATCCAAGTCAGTCCTCCTCGAGCCCCCAAACATTTGACTCATAACCAAAGATTGTATTATTTTATTATTAAATTAAATTTTGGGTTGGTTCATCTTTGAACCTTAAATGCTTTCCACTCCACCGACAACTTCTCGGCAATATTCTAACATTCTTTCCCTTTTCAAAATAATAATTAATAATAAATAAAATGTTATATTATAAATTTAAAGTTTTACACAAATCACAAATGTTTTACACTTACACGTTTCACTAATTCAATTAATTAACAATAATTGTTAATTGATTCATTACTATTAATTTAATGATTTAATTAATGATTTATAATATTTACAATATGCTAATTCCCTCTCATCATAAATTCAACTAATTCAAATTATCAATTATGAATAATAATCCTATCAATGTAACTCTTATCATGATCAATGTGTAATCATATTAATTAAATAAATTTAACTAAGATTTAATCGACTCAATTACCTAGTTCCATATTAATTACACCTTAGTGTAATTAAACTAATCAACAATTATTACTAAAATGAAAATGATCTTATAATCATTAATTAACATTCTTAACACATAATTAATTTAAGGAAATCAAGTTAATAATATTTTGACTTAGTATTATTAACACTATTAAACTATGACGACGAATTAATTAAACTAACTTATACCATTTATACTTATTTAATATTAGTCAACAATATTAACCTTAATCTACGATAATTAACATTAATCCATATTCCTAACATTTAATCGACAATACTTTAACATTAATCAACATTATTAACATCAATCAACCATGATTAACATTAATCAATATTACTAACATTAATCGACAATACTTACATTAATCAACATTATTAACATCAATCAACCATGATTAACATTAATCAATATTACTAACATTAATCGACAATACTTACATTAATCAACATTATTAACATTAATCGACCATGACTAACGTTAATCAATATTATTAACATCAATCAACAATAATTAATCATTATTACATAATCGTCTTACATTACCACCTAATTCACTCTATTATTCTATTAAGTTATTTAATCCAAAATTTACTAACTCGGCGTATTACTTTAATCTCCTAGTTAGATAAATAGTAACAACGTAACTAATGCCTAAACATTATAGTTCACTTTTATTTCACGCAACTTATAAATATGTAGGCGAGTTATGTAAGCGTAGCTACTGCTTACATACCTCGCGTAAGTACACTAACAGTAATAAATCATACAACATTCTTAATTAATTAAGTTAATGTTTATTGACGCATTCCTAACATAATTTGACTATTGGGTCATTCGCTTAATTAAGTACCATTAACTAACGAACAATAATACCAGTTACTAATTTACGACACACGACTCTGCAAGGTCCTCAACATATACAATCGATCAAATCTTCCCTCCTAACATCATGGTACACCTACCTACCTACTCCATCTATCTAGTTCACAACTAACTTCCACATCCTATCCTTCCTCTGCTGGACTACCCTGAAGTGCCAAGTCATGGCCGGCTCCAGTTAGAACCCGTAAGCGGAAGTGTCGACTACATCGACCAAACTTCCCCAGCAGGCAACCAACAGTCATCATCACACACCTTGGGGAGCGCGCCGTAGCACAGCCCTCCCATGACTCTGGGTTTCGGGGATAAACGGTGGGTAAAGCCTCCACCCCCCTAATGGAACAAGGGACTATGTCTACCCGACATAATAACCGCGTTGCACTTGTACTCGGTTTGTCATCGTATAACCAATCTGGGCGGTTGAGTTTCATGAAACCCTACCCCACCCATACATCATAATAAACAGCATAATAATCATGCGAAAGTAAATAATGCATCACCTGCATACCGTTTATCTTTCGGAGTCCATGTCCCCGAGGCTCTCCCACCTCGTGGGACCCAGCTATCACTTAGTCTTTTTAACCTGTAAGTCAGTCCTCGACATACAATCTCGAATATCGTGCGTGTACACATACATTTCGTCATAACATAACAACAATAATCAATTTATTATTTTCACCATGCACTCGGTATTATAACATTCTTTCTTTCAACAATAACTTAACGGTATCCACGTACCCATCGTTCATTAACTTGCATATATGAGACATAACTAACACATGATACATATCTAACATGACTACATATCCTAATACTAACATCACACACACACATATATATGTCGGGAAAATTATAGAACCACATGTCCATAGTGTCACGAAACCGACGAAATCTCATAATCAAGTAAACACAACATATAATAATAGTTTAGGTAGAAATGTCAAAACGGGGCGTTACAGTTATGACATCCTCTCCAATCCAACCCTATGTATGGATATGGAACCATATCCAAGTTTTTATCATCCTTGCTGGAAAGTAAATCAAGTGACTCCTAAGTGATCCTACCATGGAAATCAGACTGGCCCCTCTTGGGAAACATCTGCCCCCACATGCACATACACACCTTGGTCATTGGACTAGGAGGTTGGATGTAAAATGAGGGCTGCGTGATCGTAAACCTCTCAAAAAATAAGGAAAACAACTCTAAAGCAAACCTGAAGACTATCCTACCATCGAACATAGTGCGGCAATAATCTAGAGCAAAACAAAACTGTCACCAAAAAATGGTAGACCACTTTATGCATCTAGGTCCCTACAGTAAAGAATCAACATAATATAATAAGGGTAAACTAATGTGTTTCTCATCAGTCGTGTCATGGGCCACTGTGGTGACCAAAAGCAATAGGCACATAACCTCCTCTGCATGAAAAGAAGGTATTCGCAACTAGCCACTGGCTACCTGGAAGTCACTATGGGAAGTGGCATCCTCACTAACATATCTTAGTATATATGTCATCTAACTAGATGATAAAAATATAGGTGAGACATGGAGGAAATGGGGAAAATCATCCCCTCTTAGATAATCCTATGATGAGGTATATGTCCTCCTCTATGAGTTGGAACCACAAATCATGACCCACCCTAAAATCCTGTCGATGTTGATCCTAGCATCAACTGCATCAACATCTGGGAATGACCCCTCAGTGAAGTATCCTCCTCATAAAAAATTTGGAGTCCAAAATGTCGTAATATTTGTCTCGTATGTGGGGTAATAGGTCAAGGGAGCAAATCCATCTCCCTCTCTTTAATCTCCCACTCTTGTACAATGTTGTATAGGTCCTGCCACTGTTGTTGGTACTGTTGTTCTTCTCGTCACTCCTATCTCTAGTAAAATACATATAAATTTCGTCATAAACATATACATGGAGAAAGATATATACATAAAAAATTACTAAAGTACATTTACATTTATCAAAAGCATAAAATAATTTTTTTTCTAAAAAACAATTGCAAAGATCATCGATGCACCAAGAAAAAACTCACACACTATATGTGGTGCTTATGTAAACTAATCACACCACTAACGGTGCTTGAAAAACAAATTTTCACTGCCTGTGGTGCTCCAAAATTTATAAATTGCACCCTGGAAATACAATAAAAATTTGTCATAATTATATAACTTCTAGTGATCTGTATATAAGTACGCACCAGTGCATCCGTATATAATCAAAGCACTAATCAAAAACATTGTTTATATATATATATATATATATATATATATTATGGTTCTTATTATGGAAACGCACATGTAACAGTTCATCCAAATATATACGCTTAACACCAGTGGCGCGTCTGTATCTAAAGACAACACTAGTATGTTGTAAAATATATTAAATGGTTTGGGTGTTCGAAGTGACAGGAGCGGGAGGGATTCTCATAAATCCCAAGGGACAAATGATAAGGAATTATGCATGGGGGTTAGGCAGTGTTCCTAGTAATATATCCGAGGCTCTAGCTCTTGCCCCCAAGGTCTTTCACAAGTGCACCGCCTTGGGATTCCATATGTTTGGTTGTTTGGATACTCTCTAAACATAATCAATTTTCTTTGTCACCATGAGAAGCCTAAGTACATTCATCTTAATTTTATGATAAAACAAATAAAAGGCCTTCTCTCCTTGCTAAAGAATTAACAACTATTTTGTGTGTTAAGGGAACTAAATAATCATGTGAATGCGCAAGCCAACAACGTCGTCAATCTCCCCCAAGGAATATTAAGCATCAATGATAGAAATTTGTAATTCATTACCATTCCCTAAATAAGTTATGCTAATTTCAAGGATTGAGGTGGTGTATCGGCATTTAATCAAGTGGCATCAAGGAGGTATCCAGGTATCTTTTACCAGACATCATGTGAGCGAATGCGACCATTGTGAACATTCATTTTAGCAGGTGCCAAAACCTTTGGAAAAAGATTGGGAGAAGTACAATCCAGAGCTTGCAATATCTTTGATGTTGATTAAATTCAATGCCAAAGGACAGATCCATGTAGATAATAATAGCTTGCACGGGAACAAGTTATTGGAAAAGGATCGTACTATGATGAATCTGAGTTGGCCCGAGCATTTTATGTCAAGCCTCCCCCCTTTTTCTTCTGGAATTTTCTTAATTAATCTCGCAAGAGAAGGAAGTCTAGGAGATCATCAAATGTGGTGCTCTGGAGAAGGGAAGAGGGAAAGAGACAGTAGGTTGAATCACCTATCATGATGGACAACAAAAGTAGTGTGGACTATTTCCCACGACATGGGGTTAGGCGTCTCTCGATGGAGGTTAAAGTTCTAAGATATAAGTTGAGAACCTTGAAGAAGAGGTTGAGATCTAATGAATGTGCATCCAAATACAATATTCAAAAGGTGGAACGGGAGGCTGAACATGAGTGGAGGGATATGCAGGCACAGGCAAAAGAAACGGCCAAGCTACTGGAGACTTAGGGTCATAAAATTCAGGATTTTGAGAAGCACATCCGTCTGCTAAAATTTAAATAGAACAATCATTCTGGAGTCTGGTAGATTGTGAAGCAGAACCCGACATCCCTAGGCATGATGTTAGGCGAATGATTCTATTCAAATTTTCATTAGATAGTTATTTCTATGTTGGTTTTTATGTATTTTGTAGAGTCTTTCCAATACGTTTTAATTTTGAATCTTATATAGGCTATTAAGTAGCAAGAGCTCTGGTAATTTTGTTCTGGATCCACAGAATGGAGGTCATTTATGTATTTTGAATTCCTCGTAACTCTTTGATGAGATGAAATTTTGGATGTACTCTGGTTGTGTGGTTGATCCACTTCTTTTTCTTTTAATATAAAAATTCTATATGTTTTGGTTTAAAAAAACATTTGTGGTGTATTGGAAAGACAGTCAATATTAGTTGAGCTCAAATAGAAATCAGTTAGAAATTACGCGCCAGTAAAAAATTGTAGTTTTGAGGAACCTTAGCCTATATAAGGCTTATTTTGTAAATTGTTGGGGTTTTGTTGGCTTTGTTCTGTTGTTTTGGTTTTGGGTTCTTGGATCTGTGGAGTTATGTTCTGCGACCAAGTTGTTGTTCTTTTCGCTAGTTCTGAGTCGGGTTTTTTATATGTAATGCTCAAAAAAAATTAAGCTGTAGAGTTGGGTTTTGTATCAATGCCTGATTATAGATTATTTTTTCCAATTAATAGAATGAAGTTGTTATGTTTATATTATGCGTATTGTGTTGATGTATGAATTATGGTGATTGTTTAGTAAGTTCATTGGATAAATGTTAGCACGATGATTATCTTTATGTATGTTAGATGGTCTATCAAATACCTAATAAAAGAACTAATAAGATAGTAATTGTAAAGAACCTAATACTCCATGTGCATCCATGATTCAGGTTCCTGTATTTTCCCTATGTGCATCTCAGGTGAGACCTACTCTACTTGCAAAGTATTAAAAAAGCATATCCTGTGGGGTTTTGTTGGTACTATAATTTGAACCCTAGTCTGATAGACTGTAACCAACAATGGTTCTGTTGTCAAGACCTGACATTGATTGTGTAGGGGGATTGAATCTATGATGTTGAATCCTACCAAAGAAAATATTGAACAATGGCTGGAAAAAAAAGAGGATGAATTTACACAAAAAGAGACTAGAGAACTATGGATTTCTCCTCAAGACTAGAAAGAAAGGTACATTTACTCTTAACTGCATGAAATTTTCTTCTTCCTATTTTGTTGTATGAATGGGTAAAGAGGCAATCTGAGATAAATAGTACCTGGATCTCACCTTGGCTAGTAGTTTGGACTGAGGAAAAGACCCAAGAACTGAGACATTTAAACAATACTTGGTCTAGAGCGGTTGATTTTTTGTTCTTGCGCATGAAAGAAGGATATATTATAGAGTTTGATATAGGATCTAGTGAATCATATAGATGCGGAGAAAGAAGATTCAAATAAGGTCCAAGAAAGAGGTTCTTGAAGCAAATTCCACTGTGGATCAAGATATTGTTCCTGGAGAAGAGGATAATTACAATGAACCCCGATAGCATGGCAGCATAAGCCCTACACTGTGAAGGTGGGGCATGAAGAAGTGGGAGAACCACTAGCCACAGTAATGGACCCAGAGGATAAGAGAACATGGAGGGAGAAAAAACATGTAAGACGAGTTGAGATAAGACAAGCAGTCAGAAGAAAGAAATAAGAAAAACAATTGATAGGGAAAGACAAGTTAGATCGGAGAGGAAAGAAGAGTGCTAGAGATGGGACTGCATGAAGAGAATGTACAGAAGGTTCCTCTGTGCCAAAATGATGCACATAGTCTAGACAAGAAGAGTGTTTAGAAGATGAGAGACCTCCCAAGAGGCTTTGAATGGAAGAAAGTGAGATCTCTAATGAGAATAGTATATCCTACCCATGAGGCTAGAAGAAGGAAGGAATCAAGAAGATGTGTAAGAAGAGGAACAATAGAATAATGGAGGTACTTGCATGATTAGACGAGAAACTGCATAGTCGTACTTGATCTCCCATGGACCTAGCATTGTCAGAAGATGTGTGCCAGAAGGTAACCGACTCTTTGGCCCAACCCCCTAGCGTTCTTTATTAAATCAAGAACGCCCATTATTACTTGAGTTTGCACAAGAAGAAAGACCCAAAGCCGAACTAGAATTTAGAGAAATTCAATTTATCCCTACACAAGGGATTAACCCAGATCTATATAGTTTAAGAAGCAGTAGTACTATGCCAAATCCAGCAGTCACAAGTAGATGTACTAATCCACCTATACCTACAAGAATGGCGACAACAATAGATTATGTTAAGATTTAATATGCTAAGACAGAAAATATCAACATTACATTCCATTTCACAACAATAGCATATACAGGATCACTGAAAGAACAACAAGCACAGCATAAACACAAGAGACACAGATTTATCCTGGGAAACCCTCATGGCGTAGAAAACCCAGCAAAGCTTCCTCAATATAGATGACCAGAAAATACAAAGATGTAAACCCTAGACATGAGCTTCTTCTCCTCCATAGCAGATCTCTCCCTCACCTATGCGCTAATCACAAGTGAGTGTAATGTGTGTTAAATGACGAACACACCTCCTCTATTTATACACAACTTCAACTTGACTCACTAACTAGGTCGGCCTACTCTTTAACCACTGGGGACTTAAACACCCCATACAGCTGACTGGGCCGACCCCCCGAGGGTGATCTAATAACCCTTTTACCCACATAACACCTACACGGCCGACCTCACATGGGATATCTAATAACCCTAGTTACCACAATCTCTTAGAGGAATAAACATCTCTGGATACATAATAAAGTTCCTTCGGAGGAATGTAACATCTCCGAAATAATAGGATACAAATATAATATTCTTAGAAGTTACAATATTTCAACACTCCCCCTTAATGAGAAGGATATTATAACAACATCTGCGGGAGCAAGGAGTCATCAACATCATACATGATACATCTATAAATCATTGGAAGCTTTCTTTATACATCATCAGTAACTCAAGCAGTTACGGGAACATCTTCAATACTTGAACATCAACATCTTCAGTACTGAATCTTCATCTTCTGCAGCACTCGAACAACTACAGTGACATCATCATCATCTGGATCACTTGATCAACAGCCTCATCGTTTGGATCTACTGATCATCATCATCATCATCATCTAGATCATCACAATCAACAGCATCGTCATTTAGATCATCACGATCAGCAGCATCGTCATCTGGATCATCATGATCAACAGCATCGTCATCTAGATCATCACGATCAACAGCATCATCATCTAGATCATCACAATCAATAGCATCGTCATCTAGATCATCACAATCAACAACATCGTCATCTAGATCATCACGATCAACAACATCGTCATCTAGATCATCACAATCAACAGCATCGTCATCTAGATCATCACAATCAATGACATCGTCATCTAGATCATCACGATCAACAGCATCGTCATCTAGATCATCACGATCAACAGCATCATCATCTAGATCATCACGATCAACAGCATCGTCATCTAGATCATCACGATCAGCAACATCATCATCTAGATCATCACGATCAACAGCATCGTCATCTAGATCATCACGATCAGCAACATTATCATCATCACGATCAACATCATGATAGCAGCATACCCTGCAACACACATGATCCTTCCTTTCGGAATTACAAGATCAATCTCATCACAATCATGTTTAAGACTATCCTTCCTTTCGGAATTACTAGATTTACTGTCTAAGGATGATTAATCCAAACTCAATCACATTTAAAACTATCCTTCCTTTTGGAATTACTGGATTTACTGTCTAAGGATGATTAATCCAATCTCAACCACATTTAAGACTATCCTTCCTTTTGGAATTACTGGATTTACTGTCTAAGGATGATTAGTCCAATCACAATCACATTTAAGACTATCCTTCCTTTCAGAATTACTGGATTTACTGTCTAAGGGTGATTAGTCCAATCACAATCACATTTAAGACTATCCTTCCTTTCAAAATTACTGGATTTACTGTCTAAGGATGATTAGTCCAATCACAATCACATTTAAGACTATCCTTCCTTTCGGAATTACTGGATTTACTGTCTAAGTATGATTAGTCCAATCACAATCACATTTAAGACTATCCTTCCTTTCGGAATTACTGGATTTACTGTCTAAGGATGATTAGTCCAATCACATACATTTTGAACCAAGTGCTCAGGGACGATTTAGTCCTATCATGTACATTTTGAACCAACCGTTCAGGGACGATGCAGTCCTATCACGTCCACTAGGGACCACTTCTCGGAGACATATGTCTACGGATCTCTTTTAGGACATGTGTCCATGGATGATACAATACCACCTCGTCCACTTAGACAAAGTCTAAGGACCATATATCGACCTCATCGTTGGAACCAGTAACCTCATCATCAACCTCATCGTTGGAACCGGTAACCTCATCATCAACCTCATCGTTGGAACATGTATGCTCATCATCGATACAAGTATCCACATCATCGATACAGTATCCTCTTCATCGATACAGTATCCTCATCATCGATACAAGTATCCATATCATCGACACAAGTATCCTCATTATTGACCTTACTATCAATATAGGCAATCTCATCATCGATACAGGTATCCACATGGATACCAGTATCCAAAAATATCTTCATCGACCATATCACTCCCCCTCTCGAGGAGGGTCCTTCTGAAATATACCAAGCTTGTCTCGAAAATACCCAAACTTTACTCGAGACAGAGGTTTGGTCAACACATCAGCAACTTGTTCGTCAGTGCTCACATACTCGAGCTTGATAGCTCCTTTTTGCACCATATCCCGTATATAGAAATATCAGATCTCAATGTGCTTTGACTTATCATGGAACACTGGATTCTCTATCAACTTGATACAACTCTGGTTGTCACACAGGATCATAGTGGGGTCCATCTCTAAGTCAAACAATCCTGATAACAACTTCCGAATCCATATCGCTTCACAACTGGCAGAGCAAGCAACTATATATTCTGCTTCAGCTGTGCTGAGAGCCACACTAGACTGCTTCCTGCTAAACCACGAGATCATGGCAGATCCCAGACAATAACATCCGCCCGATGTGCTCTTCCTGTCTGACACACTTCCTGCCCAATTAGCATCTGTGTATCCATACAATCTGAAGTCATGATCTCCAAGACAACATAGACCAAAGTCTATCGTACCATTTAGGTACATCATCACATCCTTTGCAGCTATCAGGTGAACATGCCTAGGTTCCACTAGATACCGACTCAAGGTGTTCACAGCAAAGCATATATCTGGCCTGGTATTCTTCAGATACATCAATGACCCAATAATCTGTCTATACAGAGTCACATCCACTAACTCTGATTAGCTAACAGCTTCAAGTTGGAATCCATGGGAGTGGCCATGGCTTTACATTCCAACATATCAAATCTTCTCAATATTTCCACAGCATACTTTCCCTGGTTGAGAAAGATTCCTTCTAATCCTTGCCATACTTCCAGACCTAGGAAGTAATGCATCAATCTGATATCTTTCATCTCAAACTCTGAAGAGAGCTTCTTCTTGCACTCGACAATTTGTTTCTCATTTCCAGTCAGAAATAGATCAACAACAATATGTCAGGTTCATCATTCATAACGGATCAGCTTTACTTTTGGTAAAGCCCAAGTTTGTCAAGAAACTGTCAATTCTCCCTCTGTGACTGAGCATCATTCACACTCTTATGCATATCTATCTGTGCCATCTCCCGTTAGATGGGTCTACTGATATGAGCCTCAAGATCATTCGAACTCTGTGGTGAGTTCCTTCTTGCATCCATCTAAGAGAAGAATGTCATATGTATATAGAAACCATCTTCAACCTTGTAGCAAAGGTTGAAATCCGCATCACCCATGGTGATCATTAAGCTCATCAAATGACTATCGATCCTGGGTACTCGTACAGAGCTTTCTTCAATTGAATCCTGGGAGTTTTCTCGATTCATACTTCTTCAATTACACCATTAAGAGAATGGTCTTATCTATCCACTTGGAGCAAACATCTCGTCATGATCCTCTTCTTTCTAAGAGAATCTTCTAGCCACGGACCTTCTATAGTATGTTTGATTTGTAAGTCTTGTTGTTGAACATCCATCACTTGTTTGGTGTTCATCATTCTTCATGATCTTTCCTACAAATCAAAGTTAATTGCATGATTAGTAATACTTCATAATCATCAAATCATGTTTGACATGATAATCTATTATGCATACAGATATGATTCACATAGTTATGCAACTATCTTGACCAGTACTTTGACACAACACTTTTCCATATCCTGTATGCATTCAATGGCTATCTAGATGCCTTCCATCTCTACCAGAACATACTATCGAGAGCGTGCACAGCTCTCAGCATGTCAGCAAAGAGGTTTCATTCTAGACAAAAAACAATGGAATGTTTGTCCAACTTACCAATCATATGAATATTAGTAGTATACTGTTCAATGCTATATGAATGCTTACACTCAACATGATATATTCTAGGAATACAAATATGCATACAACTATTACGAGCAATATCATTTACTATTCAGAGATTCAAGAAGTAATTCAAATGACAACTTAAATACTTATCTTTTATGTTTGTGTGGTTGCCTCCCGCTTGATGGTTATATGTCTTTGAACTTCTATCCATTCTAGACCACTATGCATGCTTAAGTGTGCACTAGTGTCATCCTCATGATCTCATACACAAACATACATTCATTAATATAATCTCAATATTATCAAAACATTATAATTCTAAATTATCTTATGTATGGTCATGATTATTTCGTACACATGTATACTTACCTAAGATCCTAACAAAGTAGGATTCTAACTTGATATAGGAAAACATACCTGGATTATCATGGTTATGTCTTAACATACCCAAACAATATCTTCTTTGTTCTCTTCAATGATTTAGAGACCTTGTGCTATAACCTGTATATCTCATAAGTTAATCATAGTAGAACAAAGTCATACATACCTCGTAAGTAGAGCTTCTATGTGGTTAACGACTATGGATGAGTCTTTGTCTTCATGTCGTTATGGTCATAGAACTTGATTTGTCTTTCTTGATGTACCTGTATCTTGTTAGCGGACAACATCAACCTCATACAATACCACAGTACATTGGTACAATCATAAGTGTCATAACCCTAATCAATAAATGTATTCTATCCTTCCAATGCATTCATACTTTTACTAGGGTAATAAGACAAGTCTAACATTAATCAAGATAGGACTAACCTAAATAATATGAAGACAATCATAAACTTAATTATGAACATATTTCAACACATACATGTATCTCCTCAAGTCATACCTGTCGAGATTTCTTGTAGTCTTCTTATGTAAGGCCTTAGCCTCATCTCCCCCGAAACTGGAACTTCTTATGTAGGTGTCTGTTGTTGCTACAACATCCCCCCCAAAATTTTTGTAAATATTGGGTCCCTCCTATTTTTTTTGGTTTAATCACTTGTTTTGATCAAATCTTTCTCACTTAATCTTCAACTTTTCCTAAAAGTGCTGACCCTTCTAGTTCTTTTTGATTTTTTGACTAAGGCATTTTTTCCTTCCATTTAGCAGTGCGCTATTTTAAAGGTTAACTATGCGCGCGCTCAAAGCATAGATTGGAAGCATATATTTCTGCGCTAAAGGCGCAACGGAAAAGGTTTAATTGCGCATTTTTTAAGCGCATACTTTAGGCTTATGTCTTGTGTGAAAGGCGCACTTTCTAAGACTTATGCTTCCGTCTTGTTGCCAAAACTTGGTTTTTCAGCCAAGTTTCCCCGCGCAAAGTAAAGGTTTAAAATCTACGCCGTATTAATGCATTATTCTTTCGCAGAGTCTAAGTCTAGCTCGGCCGCCATCGGCGCAATTCCTAATAATAGGACGAGCGCTTTGGTGCAGGATTTGTCCTTAAGAACGCTGACACAAAAAATCTCTTAAGTCTTTTCTTTAGGGCTCATTGGCACAGTTCCCGTTAGCGCACATTTTGTGACTAAAACTTGCGCCAAAGGCGCAAGGCTTATCCATATAGCTCTCTCTTCCATATATGCGCCTCATCTTTCCTTGAATTCCAATTTTGGCACAGTGCTATCATCCCAGAGCTTAATCTTGCAATCACCGCTTTTGCGCAGGACTTAACGTTATGATCGCCGCTTTGGCGTGAAGTTTTATTTTGGTGCATGTGCAACCATGGAGTCAGTATGGTCATGAATATGGCCATGTGCCATTTTAAATGCACAAGGCCTCAAGCCCTGTGCTCATTAAATCCGCCAACCCACCACCTTACGTGAATTCAATGCCTTGCCTTATTAAACGCATAGAACGAGGTTTTCAAAGTCATTCTGCCATCTGCCAAGGATAACAGAGCTCGCCATTCGCCATCAGACTTCTGTGGGAACTACTGCCCATCTCGGAACGTCCAATAGCCATCGAGGAACACTGCGTGGTTGACAGGTAGGTGCTCTACCTTTCCCTGTTCGTATCATCCGAGGTTCTAAGTCAATTTTACGTCGTTGACAGCTCGTTATCACTATATATTTTCACTGTAAGGAACCTTGAAACGCTTAGAACGGGCATTCTTCTTCATTCAAAACCATGAAGACGTGAAACCACCATATGCGAACCAGAGCCTGGATGGCCCTATCCTCCCATGCACGCATGAATTTTTTCCCACTATCGCGTGCTCAGCATCCTAAGTAAGTTTTCCACGTATCTTGCTATCTCTGGGTTTTCCCGGTTATATCTTAGTGGCCACATATCTTGCATTCCACGCTTAAATCCATAGCTAAGTGCTCGTTTTGGTTAAAACGTTGCATCCATGCATACCCCATGGAAAATCGCTGCCAAGCAACGATACCTTTCGCGTTGAGGCCACCCAAAACCCATAGTGCTCAGCCAAAACCACCTTAGAGCATGTGAGAAAGACCTGACGGGATAGCGGTAGGAACGTTATGAATAGCTCCGCATTTTACTTATAGAGGCCAGCAGCCGTGAAAGAAGAACCCAATGAAACCACCCATGTGTTATTTACCTACTTCACTTGCGCAATTGCAGTGGTTTCACCAGGCGTACAAAACATTATAGGTACTTGCGCATTTATGTGAATGTCATGACGCTATTAACTGCTCCAGTTCCTTTTTCCTCCATTAGTTTGTCTTGGTTAGGTATTTTGATTTGGAAGGCACCTACATATTGAACAAAGTAATAGTGCAAATGAGAAGCTTTCTCGCTACCTTGCCACCATGTCGATTTCTTGGTTTGTAGACTTCCTAAACTCTTGTCTTTACTCTTGGTATTACATTGACAACGAACTAGCTTTGTCGTGATAAGCTAATTAAACATGAAATCAAGACAGCCATGATCCTAAGATGTCACATAGGTTCCAGAACTACCATTCCAAGGATAATTAAACCATAGTGCCATTTATCTTATATATGAAACCATAGTGGCTTGTATAGCTTGTTGGTATTTGCATCTAGTATTTCTCATGATTTTCAACTATGAAATGGTAGCTGTAATTGTGAATTAGTTGATCTTTTTGTTAAAACAGCCTCCATATTATAAAAGTAGCATATTATGGATTTTTCATAACTGTTTTTCTAATACTTGAAAGTTATCTAGTTAAAGACAACTCTGTCATATTTTCTTTCACAAATCTATAAGAGGCTTTGCATTTTAATAATGGTTGAATGTCTACATACGCCTTATTTGTACTGCCCTGCTTACCGCAGGATTATCATGCGTAGGAGGTCTGCAAGGAAGAAAACCGTGCAAAAGATCGACTCAGATTCAGACATATACACAATGTTTACTGATACACAAGCTACCACCAATGTGCCCCCTGGGAGCTCTGCCCCGGAATTCCAGTGGGGTGAGCTATATAGGTTTATCATGGACCAAAACAATTCTCAAGCCTCCATAGAAGATTCTCTGTTGTATGCAAACATCTGAAGTTCTTACCTCCATAAGGCAACGACTCGCCCTGAATTGTTCCCATGTTTTGAAGTCATTGGTTGGTTGATCCCTCACGTCAGGACTGACACTAGGTTCATAAATGATAAAAATGGGATGAACCTAGCATCTTTTTCTTCTAAGCATATTACAGCCACCTACAAATTACCTCAACCCAGAGCTTGGTTAGATGATAAATGGATAGCAGAGCATCCTATGGACCCGCTGGACGCCGCCAGGAAAATGATGATAGCTGACAGACAGATAAGAAGGAGGAATAACAATGAATATGAAAGAAACCTCCTGAAGACTCCTTATAGACTCATCGTTCTGATGTTGAGTCGGCTCTTCGGCATGCCTAATGGCAATATTTTTAAGATCGGATTGGTGCCAGTAATTTTTCATATAGCCATGAATGGCACCATTTTTAATTGGGCCGACATAATTTTAGACAGTCTAGCCTCACAGTTAACTGCGGCCCAGGGAGGGATGACTCAAAAGAATGCAGATTTCTTCATGTCGTCGTATTTGATAGACTACTTATTGAGCTAGCATACCTTCCCAGATTTGGGCTACTCATGGAAGCCAAAGGAAACGTCTCTATTCATGGCCTATCAATTCACATGGGAAAGTAAATACGCAAGCTATTACAAGCAGGTTTGCGAGAAATTCATCATGCCTCTATACCAACTTATTTTTGTAAAGGAACCAGATTGCATGTTAGAGAACGCCATGCCCATTATCAAAGTGTTTGGCGATTATTACCATGGTATAGAAGGTACCTATATCCGAATGAATGGAGGATCCGTAGCTCCCGTTTTGCTTCCCAGATATGCTACAGATTTTGTGATCCACCGGGAAGCCATAAGGCAGCTCTTCAGCATTGGTGGAATCAGCAGAGTTCTCATTGAAAGGAAGAAAGGGATGTATCCGCCAATGCCTTTCACTATTGGCGCATACAACCTCCCGAAGGCCAAGGAAGGAGAAAACTATGTTCAAGATTTAGACGTCTTCCATTTCGGTACAAAGTTTTTCAAAAGGCATGACCCTTGTGGTAAAGTTGCCAAACATATTATTGATGTCAAAACCAGCTTCGAGTACGCCCATCTTAAGAACAAAGAGGAAGAGTTTTTCCATAGTGCTCGGAACTTAACGGAATTAGGCAAGCGCTACAAGAATAAAGGTGCAAAGAGCTCTTCTCCCAGGCCTGTCGACCTAATCCAAAAGGAACAGGAAGCATCAGTGTCCCAATCAGGAGATCTGACAGGAATAGAACAAGAGGAAGATGACAGGATATTACATCAGCAAGACCAAGAAGTGGCTAGGATTCAAAATGAACAAGCTGCCAAGTTCCAACAAGAAGAGGCAGCAAGAATCCAGAGAGAGCAGGTTGTTCAATTGCAGTAGCAAGAAGAAGCTGCTAGAGTACAGAGGGAGTAGGAGAAAAAAGCTTTGGAAGATGAGGTTGCTAGAAGCCAGAAGGAAGAGGAAGTAAGGGCCCAAAGAGAAGAAGAAGAAAGAATCCTCCAGGAACAGGATGCTAAACTGCAAGTGGAGAAAGAAGAAGAGAGGATTTTGTTAGAAGAAGCAGACAGATTACAAAAGGAACTAGCAAACCTATCTGAAAGGCAGGAAAGGGAGCAAACTGAGAAAACTCCCAAACCAAAACCGTCTACTCCACAAGACATGGAGTTTGATCCGCCACAGATAGACCAACCAAGGATAGCTCGAGAAGGGGTTGCTTCTACTGAAGGATTAGCGCTGACCCCGTACAACCCCAGGAAGCAGCGCCAGGTGGCCAACCTGGATTCCATATATTTTCATGAGCGAAAAAAGGCTATCATTAACCGAAGAGTAAGGAAAATGGAAATTGGGGAGGACTTATATGAATTCTGGGTATCAGAATCCACACTGGTCCAAGGAACTAATGTTGACCCTTCATTCCAAGCCCAATGCACTGTGGCATCAACCGAGGCGAGTAAAGCCAATACTGATCGGTTAATAAATGAGGTAAAACATTACAGAGATCATTGCTTCAAGATAAGAGATGATAGGAAGAGGGAGGTTCTAGAAGCAAATGAATTGAAGAAGAAATACAAAGAAATGACAGAAGAGAAGTTAAGGATAACTTCGGGAGCTCTACAACTTGAAAATGAGAAGAATTCACTAGAGATGCAGCTGGCCATCTCCGAAGATGAGCAAAAGAACTTAAAGGCTCGGATATCAGAATTGGAGGATCTCGAAGCCAGTAGGGCCCAATAAATTTATCTCCCCAGGGATCAGTATGGGGGGTTAGTTCAAGAAAAGGAGCAATTGTTGAAACAACTCAAAGAAGCAGTGGAAAACAAGCAAGACCTGTTCACGTTTCACAAGCAAGCATGTGACATGCTAATAAAAGGCCATCAGCTGCTGGTGCTGATCCCAGGAGAAATTTGCAACATGAAAGAAATGATCATGAAAATGACAACCATCAAAGTTGGAGCCTTAAAGAACAAAGACAAAATTGCAAAACATGTGGAAGAGTTAAAACAACAATTTGAGTGGAGAAGAGGAAAATCTGGATTCCCCTCAAACTTGTGCGCCACCATCGAAGAAGAATTTGACTTAGATGCAGGAGTCCTTGAATTCAGTAAAGATTGTGGCACCAAGATAAGCTTGGAGATCAGAAAGACTGTCCGCAAATGTCACTCTTTCTACTCCAAAATTAGAGAATCCCATGGCAAGTGCCACTTGGTTATGCCTGAAACTATCTATGAATTCCCAGAACGAGAACATCGGTTGGCTGAGTTGCAAGGCGAGTTGGACCAAGGATTGGACTATGTTAAAAGGGTAGAGGTGATAACCCAAGATGAACTCCATCAGTTCATTGTCCAGCCCTCTATTCATATCTACTTTCTGGAAGCAATTGCTCAAGAAGCAGCAGCAGGAGCAGCACAAGTCAAATCAGATATGCGCAAGCATGAGATTGCAGCAAAGGAAACAATATCTGTTCAGAGCAAGATTATCTTGAAAGAGCTCAGTCAATGGGCCACCCATATCCAAAGTATATATGGTCAAGCATCCACAAGCAAGCCAGTTGGTGGGGATGAGTCAGCAAGTCGGCAAAAGGAAGCCAAATAAAATAGATAAACCATCATAATTCTTATTTGTCTTAATATGAGAAAAGGCTGAAATTCCTTTATTGTATAAATGCCTTGAAAGGACAGCTGGCTCTAATTTTGTCTTATATGGGAGGCTCTCCACAAATCTGTAGGTTTTGTAACTGTGCACTAAAGGACAAATTAGAAGGTTCTAGAGTTTAGGGTACACATGTCAGCTCAAGAAGCAATTTGTAAATTGATAAATAGGAGAATAGAATAAGAAGAACGGACTTTTGGCAGGTGAAAGACATTTTCTGTCTTGTACGTGAATTACTTCTCTGCATGTATAAAGAACTCGAATTTTGCCTAATGAAAGCCTGGAGAGGACGTTTTGTCTGGAAATGTGTATTGAATGCTTGCTGGACTACTCTTGTGTCATTCGTATACCACTGTGAGATCTTTCTTTGCTATATGAATTATTTCTGTGTAATGGATGATTTTTCTCTTTTCTGTACAATGATGTCTATCTTAAATGAGTAATATAATGTATTCAGTGAATTAAATCTATCTTTAATATCTTTTATCTTCTGCTGAGATTACATCTTTATGATTTAATGGCTATCTGTATGATCTTTAGATGTTTCTTTCAGCGTATTACTCATGTTTACAGTTTGCTCCTTGCAAGGATAGATTAGATTTGCTTGTATTGTTTAGGTTAATTTAGATTAGTTACCTGCATTTAGCTTAGGGCACTTGCATGTCATCTTTAAATAAAAATACATAAACGGTGGATCGGGCCGCAACCGGTGTAAGGAATAAGAATCTTTAAATCTTACGGTAGCCAGAACCGTTAACCGGACGGATTCCCCACACCAAACGGTGAGCGATCTAATTGGGCTTGCTTACCGGGGAGAATCCCTTTCTGATTGATGATGTGATTTCCAAGGCATCAACAGTGTCCAATTCTCTTCTAGGATTAACCCAATCCGCTGAGACTGGATCTGGAGCTAGATTAGGGTTTTTCAGATAAAACCTAAAAATTCAAACTTTTGAATGGATGGAAAGATGTGCCTTGTTGAGCTGATCAAGCTGGTATACTTCACTTTTGAAAACTGCAAAATTTTACCCCTCAAAATTGCCTTTGAAACTTCTGGATTCACTGGACAAGATCTCGAACTAGGGTTTGATAAAGACCACCCTTCTGCCCAACCAAAAAATTCAATCTTGGTCTCTAAATTTTGATTTTTCTGAGTAGCATTCAGCCGTGGATTCCAAAACCCTAAAAATTCCCGCAATAGTGAGAAGCCAAGAATGAAGGTGCTCAGAAAACAATTCTGTTTTGACAGAAATATGCACCTGATTGTTTCTGGTGCATCTCTGAAATTAAGACTCCACCAAGCCTGAAAGTTCGCCCTGTGGTAGCTTGACCTATCTTCTTTCCAACCCCATAGGTATGACCTCAATTGGTTTTTCTGAGAGAGAGTTATTCCAATTGTCGCAACGTGACTTGTTTATGGGATAAAACAGGAGAGCGAACTTGTACAGCATGCCATGTGTCACTGGTTCAACTTCAGCCTCTGAAAACCTTACCTGAGAAACTACAATCTGTGATCTACCTGTCACTTTTTACGAAATTTCATTTGGAGCTTCCTAGCCCAAGTTGTGACCTTTTTTCCTATGTCACTTGTTTATGACTGAGATGTGGAAGAGGCAGAAACCCTAACTTGTACTGATCATAAATCATAAAGTACAGCGAATTAGACGTTGTCCTTTGGAAAAAAGGTACATGGGGATGTTATCTACGACCTGTAAAGGTTTCAGATCCTGAACCTTCGTCAAAATGGATTTATAGCGAAAGTTCCACGATGACTAGTTTTTGCTATATAAAACCCTAACCTTCAAATTGTCGCAAGTGAACCAAGTGTCGTAAGTGCCATACATTGCCTTCATTCAGGCTAGCTCTGATACCATGTTAAGATTTAATATGCTAAGATAGAAAATATCAGCATTACATTCCATTTCACAACAATAGCATATACAGGATCACTGAAAGAACAACAAGCACAGCATAAACACAAGAGACATAGATTTATCCTGGGAAACCCTCATGGCGTAGAAAACCCAGCAAAGCTTCCTCAATATAGATGACCAGAAAATACAAAGATGTAAACCCTAGACATGAGATTTTTCTCCTCTATAGAAGATCTCTCCCTCACCTATGCGCCAATCACAAGTGAGTGTAATGTGTGTTAAATGAGGAACACACCTCCTCTATTTATACACAACTCCGACTTGACTCACTAACTAGGTTGGCCTACACTTTAACTACTGGGGACTTAAACACCCCATACAACTGACTGGGCTGACCCCCCGAGGGTGGTCTAATAACCCTTTTACCCACATAACACATACACGACCGACCTCACATGGGAGATCTAATAACCCTAGTTACCACAATCTCTCGGAGGAATAAACATCTCCGGATACATAATAAAGTTCCTTCGGAGGAATTTAACATCTCCGGAATAATAGGATACAAATATAATATTCTTAGAAGTTACAATATCTCAAAAGATTCTACGCTACGACTGCCTACATTTCATGGGGCGGTTATGTTGGTTGTGGAGCATGGTATTCCTTATTCACAGGTCATGTTTCAGCTGTGTCTGGATCCCATCCCATGATGGTGTGAAAATACTCACAGCAGATCTAAGAGCTGATGTATACCTCACAAGAAAGATTAAGATTAAGCATGAAAGTAGAAGAAGAGTGGACAATGCAGTGTAAAAGAGCAACAGAATTATGATACAGTAGAACTCATATAGAAGCAGAATAACATCACACACTAATTCATTGATCATAATATGAACAATAAATAATACAATGGTGGAGAGGATTCGAATGCCGAGGTGGCAATTCGAATTAGCCTACATGGGCATGGCTTATTTGCACTAGGATTCATCATCATCAGCAGTGGAGTGTCAACAATACACCACTAGGAGTCCAAATCATCATCAGTGGAGTCATCAATGCACAAGTAATAGTCAACCAAGTGTCAAACTGAGTCTAACTGAGTGTGGTAGGTGTAACTGGCACATGGAAGCACTAATGTAGTGAAGGAGGCTCAGTAGAGGGCACATGGGGAGCTGACTGGAGTCAAAATAGGAAATTAAGTCTCACTAGGGATCCAACAGAGTGTTTTAGTTAGTTAACAATTCAATCAATCCTCAAATCAAGGAGAGATCCACAAATAACTCAACTAACCGAAGTGTAACTGAGTGGTAGGTGAAGAAGGGATCCTTTCACATGTGGTAGGTGAAAGGAGGGCGCACTAAGCACTAGGAGGGCTAGAAATGATCAAAAAGAAGCTCCCAGGGCTAGCAAAATGGGGACTAGGTGCTGGGACTGCTGACTGGGATGCATGCAATTGCATGCCTGCATGACTGCATGACTTAAATGCATGCATGACTGAAATGCAAAATAATGAAAATGCTGGTAGGACTAGGATGGAGTATAGGAATATCCTAATAGATGGGGGTTTGGGGGGGATTCCCCCCCCCCAATATAGTCTCCATGGGCGATCCAGGGGGGCGGCGACTACATTTTAGGAGCCCTCCCTGGTGGGGGTTCGAGGGCAGAGCCCCCGTAGCAAAAAAAATTGGAAAAAATGCCTTGTAAAATGTTGTAATTTCATAGTCATAACTTGGTCAATAATGGGTGATTTATGGGCCCATGGTATTGGGTGTTCCATAGTATTTTCCCATGGTAATCGCTCTTTAAAAGGAAGGCATTGTAATACGGTTGTGTATTGTAGAATTGTAAAGATCTCTGTTTGTGTGAGAGAGACAGTGAGAGAGTGAAGAGGAAGTTGTAGCGGATGTGTTGCAGGTCGTATCCCTTCATTTGTTGGATGATATAATAATAAGGACTAGAAATTTATGTGTGGATGTAGCCCATCTTGGGTGAACCACGTTATATTGGTGTCTCTCTTGTAATGTGTTTTATGTGATTTATATTTGCATCTTGTTTATTGTTATTGTTCTACGATCATGTTTTTCTAACAGGTTAAAGATGATGCACAATATCATTGGTTTACCTATGAGGTTATATGGGCTATGAAGAATATCACAGATGATGCTTCCAAGATTGTGCAGTTAGAGGCCACGTTCAGAGACAGAGCCCTAACTTGCTATATGAATTATAAGACCATTGTCCCCACAAGTCAGACCCAATCATTAATTACGATCAAAACTGATCTTCTGAAGTAATTCTAGAATTCAAAGTCTAAATCGTAGTGTATTACTTAGATTAAGAATATCAAACAAAGAGTTGTTGAGTACGTCTGGGACTACAACCAACGGTTCAATATTTTGATGCACTGGTTGAAATTTCAAATCCTGGATGTACGACACTGGGAATGGTTCAATGTGGGCCCGATGTCGCATATCATAGTTCCATTAATGCAATAGAAGTTGGATACTCATTCATATGCCCTTGATATCGCGATCATATTGGAATCAAATCCTAGAGGTGAATCATTACTAGGAATGTTGCAGGTTCAGAAGCGGCATGTTGCGCTAACCGCACAACTACATCAATCGTCTATTGGTAAGGCAGTCAAAGAAAGTGTATGGTGTAGCTTCTACAAAACAAAAGGACACCACAAGAATGAATGTTCGATGCTGAATAATTATATGGGGAATATGGGGATCAATGCACCTAGTCCTTTTCCAACCGCTCTAAGTCTGAATGGTGTGAGATCTGTAGAGGTTGGATCCATGCACCCCCCAATTGCTTGATGTTATAGAAGTACCAGAGCTCCATGCATGCACCATTATGTGAGTTCTGCAAGTCCGTTGGCCATGATGTGAACAACTACTGTGCTCTATAATTGATGAAAGACAGTACATTAGATGCCTATTGGGTTCAGGGTGTTGAGGAGAATAGAACACCTGATCCTGGAGGGCAGTAGGGAGAAGTGCGTGGTGGGTTTTGAGGCTGTGGAAGAGGCTATGGTGGTGGTGGAAGACAAGTAAATTGATTTAACTATGTAGATCCAATCCACTTAGTGATATTTTGTACTAAGACTCGTGCTCTATGTGCATATTTCCATAGCATAGATCATGCGATAGAGGACTGTCTGGACTTGTTGAAGGAGAATAATAAAGGTCATTGTAACATAGTGACTATTGAACCAAGGAAAGGGAACAATGGAAAGGATATGGCTCAGGTAAATATAATGACTAGAGGAGGTGCTCGGACGGTTGAATATATTCTGGGAGGTTGCAGTATTGGAATACCAATAGAGACGAAGGTTAAGAAAGCTGCATAGCCCCCACATAAGTTTCAAGCAAAGGACCAACTACAAATAATACACAAGGTACAAAGAGTGGTCAAGGAGGCTACCCAGTAAGAGGAATATTTGCGCCAAGACAAGATACACAGAGAATATCAACTACGTAGGTTGCATGAAGAAGAGGATCGCACGAAGACTATGTTTGCAGTCGAGTGGGGCTCTTTTTCCTATATAGTAATGTTGTTTGGATTGAAGAATGTGCCAGTTGTATTTTCTCAGATAGTGGTAGCAACATTCAAATAATTTATGCATAGGTTTTTGGAAGTCTATCTGGACAAGTGGATAGTGTTCAATCTGTGGAAGGATCACTTGCAGGTCTTGCATCTCATGCCAGTTTGCTGCAGGGAGATGTAGATATCCCTAAATCTGAAGAAATGCATGTTATATACACCATTTGTGATTATGTTGGGACATGTTGTGTGCAAGGAAGGCATGTTAGTCGACCCATCAAATATTGCAATCATAGTCAATATGTCAGACCCAACACATGTAAAAGGGTTATGTGCAACATTGGGACATACTGATTACTATAGAAATGTTATCTAAAATTATGCCAGCATTACATCATCGTTGGAGGAGTTGTTTAGAAAAGAAGTTAAGTACATATGGGCATTGTAGTGTCAGCAAGAGTTGGATACTCTAAAGGATAAATTGGTGATTGCACCAATTCTCATCTTTTCTGATTGGATGCGCATGTTTCATGGGCATGTATATAAGTCATCAATTACACTGGGAGTAGTCCTATCCCAACCTGGGGAAGGAGACATTGATCACCATGTTTCCTTCATTGGCATAAATCTATCTATAGTAGAGAAAAATTATACCATGACTGAGAGAGAAGGCTTGGCAATGGTATATTCCTTGCAGAAGTACCGACACTACTTGTTGGGGAATGCCTTTAATTTTTTCATAGACCATTCTGCTTTAAGGTACCTGGTCAACAAGCCAGTTTTGGGGGTGCGTCTTTCGATGGCTACTCCCATTTCAAGAGTTTGAATTTGAAGTTGTGTTCAATACATGCAAGCAAAATTTTGGTCCAAATCATATGTCAGGACTTGAATCTATCGAGGAAGGAGGTAGTATGGATGACGATATACCGGATACGTAGTTGTTTTGCATTGAGGTTGTACCAGATCAGTTTAATGAGATAGCATCATTTCTAGCCTCTGTTTGAACATCGACAGAGTATACAATTGCACAGCGCAGACAGCTAGTTACATGCAGCGTAGATTTCCTGTTGATTGTAGGACAACTCTACAAGTTGGGAGTTGATGGCATACTACACATAATTGTGCTCAAATAAGAAAGGTCACTTTTTCATTGGGAAGCACATGAAGGCATATCCAGAAGACATTATGTAGGGAAGGCTACTTGTAAGATCCCATCCAAAATATACTAGAATCTTAACTCAAAATTGTCAATTTTAACTCATATTTTTACTAGTAAGAATGAGACAACTTATGCAAATTGAACAATGACAAATCTGACCACTGGAAACCCAAACCCAAGGATGATAGGGGAACCTTTAGGTTCTGATTTTTGTATGGGACAGTGTGCAGCAGAGAAAAAAAAAAAGATAATAAATAAATAAAAAATAAATAAAATAAAATAATAAAAAATTAGAGGTAAAAATTTTATGGATCCTTTGTACAAAGCACGGAGACCATTTATGTTTCGAGCTTCGGCTACCGCTGAAGTCTACTGCAATACTTCTGGGTGCATCCACGTATACAAACTAGATCAGGTCAGGGTGGATAATATTGGATGAGCTAAGCATTTTTGTATATCATATGGTGTCAAGCAACAACAAGGAACAACATATGACAAAGGAATTAATATTTGGGGAGTTGTTACTGCAGTTTGGAATAATAAGTTGGATTTCCTATTTTCCTTCCCAAGAAATAAATGAACTTATATAATTAGTGTTATGAAGATTGAATATGATTCATTATTATCCAAATAACTCACATCAACTTATAGAATTGAATTTGAGTTCATATAATAGATTTTACAAGCAAAATGATAAAAATAGCTAGTTGTACTGCTTAACTAGTTCGACTTCTAGTGGACCCAAACACTGTACGAACTAAACTAAATTGAATTATAAAAATTGGTATGGATTAAGTATGACCTTAATGACCTACATAACTTTACATAATGAAATTTGGCTTTATATAACTCATTTTGCAACCTTTTTGGAAAAACTAGACAAAATTTCTAGTTTAATGAGCATAGGTAGGAAAATGACTTAATTACTTGCAGAATTTGAAAGGAATATTTTTGAATAATATTAAGTATTTTTTATAATAGAATAAACATCATCTTACATATATATTTTCAGCACCAAAATGACTCTAAGGGTCTTAGTAACCCCTAGCATGAACCGTGTCTCAGTTACATCAAAGAAAGCTCCATTGGTTGGAGTCTGAAATACATAGTGAAGGTAGGTTCCGAGCAGAATGAGTGGACCTAATGTAAATTCAGTGAGAATATATGGAATCCTCCTCCATCATGGCATAATTCGAATCATCATAGGTTGATTCCCACAAAGAATTAGAGAGAAGGAAGAAGATAGAAGGTTGCTACAGGAGAGGTTCCTTCTTCAATATTTTGGAAGTCTTGAACGAATTTTGACCCCAACTTGAGACCAGAATTTAATGGCTGCAAGATGATCTTCAATGGCTGTACAATATTCTTCAGTACCTTTAAGAGAGAGTGGAAGAGATACTGGAACAGTAATGGCTAAGGGGAGCATCACCCAAAGCAAGGTTGAGGCACATCACTCAACAAGAGAAGCTAAATCTCTCACATTCAATTACAAAATGGTCAAAAGATGTGAATTGGAGTTGGAATCATTCTTTTATAGAATTTTAGGGTGACCTGATGAGCAAGTTGAATAGCTTGGTGACCTGTGAGAACCCTTCCACATGAGCTACCCATGAGTGGATATACTTGCCTTGCTTTTTCCTTACAATCTTTTCTTTCCTTTAAAAACTGCGCCCCCCTTTGTCTCAAGATGTTTCCTGCTTTATTAGAGTTTCCTACTTTGTAAATTGAGCTCCCTTTTAGAAACTTCTCCCCCCCTTTGTCTCAAGATGTTTCCTACTTTGTTAGAGTTTCCTTCTTTGTAAACTGAGATCCCTTTTGGAAATTGCGCCCTCCTTACCTTTTCCTGGATATTTCTAATTTCCTGCTTTTGGAAACTTCTTACACCTGCTTGATTTTGATCTGTTTCTAAATCCAACAAGTTGCTTTAGCCACCTTGCTAATTTCTTGTCCTCGGTTCCAATTTAGCAAGCTTATCCTCATGAGGGCACCCTCTTGGCCCACTTGCACAATTTTTAGGAATATTTATTTATAAAAATAATTTAAAATTAATTAAATTATCTCATCTACTAGACTTAGGCTAATTTTATTCTATGATTACAAAATTGAATAAAATTAATATCCCTAGGGATAAATTTGTCCCCTTTACCCATGGGAACTGACTGAGTCAAAATTGGGGACATGACAAGACTGCGCCCCCCCTTTGTCTCAAGGTGTTTCCTACTTTGTTAGAGTTTCCTGCTTTGTAAACTGAGCTCCCTTTGAGAAACTGCGCCCCCACTTTGTCTCAAGATGTTTACTACTTTGTTAGGGTTTCATTGTTTGTAAACTGAGCTCCCTTTTGGAAACTGCGCCATCCTCAGATTTTCCTAGATATTTCTAATTTCCTGCTTTTGGAAACTTCTTACACCTGCTTGATTTCCATCTATTTCGAAATCCAACAGGTTGCTTTAGCCACCTTGCTAATTTCTTGTCCTCAGTTCCAATCAAGGTAAGTTTTAGGGGCGAAATTTCACCAATTGGCTATTTTTTGGGCTTTCTTTCAAAAAATAAATTCGCTATTTGGTCATTTTTAGTCTCTAATATCGCCAATATTTACATAAAATATGTTTTTTTATCATAATATTTGCCAAAATTTACACATTTTAGTAGTAAATTGTATGTTTCAAATTTAACATTTGCCTACGTATCTATATACTTGGTTTTTTCAATCCAAAATAATCACTTAGGATACTATACTTAAGTATAATATTAGAATCCTTAAAAAATACCTTGGTTCCAATTTAGCAAGCTTATCCTCATGAGGGCACCCCCTTGTCCCACTTGCACATTTTTTAGGAATATTTATTTATAAAAATAATTTAAAATTAATGAAATTATCTGATCTACTAGACTTAGGATAATTTTATTCCATGATTACAACATTGAATAAAATTAATATCCCTAGGGACAAATTTGTCCCCTTTACCCATGGGAATTGACTGAGTCAAGGGTTGGATGTGGCACAACTCAAGTAATTGGTTAATTTTATCTTAAATCTGCTCAGCTTCGTGAGGAGCCAAACAATATGAAGGAGTGTTGGGTAATGACCTAAACCAGATCTTGTGTCTAGATCTAGGGTTAAGGGCAAATGATAGTGAAATGGCTTGCAAAGGTGGGTAATCCATATGATCAAAGGCCTATTAGACCCAAGGTTTTATGGAACCCCACCTGGGACCAGCATCATTTTGAAATAGTACTGGAACAAGGAGAAATTCCTCAATCAAGGGAAACTTATCTGCTTATAAACTTTCTTATTTTGTGGCTTCCGTAACATGAATGGATTGGGGACATGACACTATTGTGCACAAGGTGTTGCACATAGGGCTATGGTGGCCTTCATTGTTCCAAGAAGCTAAGATGTATTGAAAATAGTGTGATGTTTTCCAACGAATCGGGAATTCATCACACAGGGATGGGATGCCTCTATTCCCTATCATTGTGCTTGAGCCATTTGAGAAATGGGATATTGAAAAAATGGTCAGAGGCTACGCCAGTGAAAGATTGTACTGGAAAGACAGACACGCGGTTCATATTTAAGCATGTTATCACCAGGTTTGGATACCTGAAGTTCCTGATGATTGATCATGGAACACATTTCCTGAACTCCACCATCTATGCGTTAACATACGAGTTCATGATACACCACTAGAAAAGTACATCGTATCATCCACAGGACAATGTTACAATGGAAGCACTCAATAAGATTTTAGAACATGCACTTACAAAGGTCTATAACGTCCAAAGAAACGACTACGATCAGCACATTCCAGTAATCTTATGGGCATACAAAAATGACATGTAAAAGGCTCCACGAAGAAGACTCATTATGATTGGTGTATGGAAAGGAATTTGTGATTTCGTTGGAGTTCATTGTCCCTAACCTGTGCATAGCCTTATCCACAAAGATGACAAATGATGAATCACTTGCACACATATTAGAAGACCTAATGGCACTTGAAGAAGGACCGGTTCATTGTAGGGTTCAACCAAGTCATTGAGAAGCAGCAACAGAAATCTTGGCATGGCAGGAACATCAAGTGTAAGACCCTAGAACCTGGCATGCTGGTGTTGATGTATGACAATAAATTTTTAAAAAAACCCAGGTAAGTTTGCGCATGAGATGGTTGGGCACATTCAAGATCTTGTTTATCACTGAAGCAAGTGCAACAACACTTGCTACCTTGGCAAGAGAACCAATGAAGGGTCTCATCAATGGGAGTCGCCTTAAACCCTACTATGGCCCTCAGGGGCAAGAAAACCTATAAGCCCCAATGTAGAGCTTGGAAAAAAATCCATAATTTCTATTTTAGTCATGATGTAATAGGGTTAGTCCTAGTTTAGTCAGTAGAAGATTAAGTGAAAAATGACAAGTGTCAAACATCAAATGTAAAGATATTGGTCAGCGTCGAAACTGAATGATAGTAACCAAGTAAAGCTATGTCAGTAGTTGAATCATGAGAAAATTTGTCAGCGTAGTATTAAGCCCATATTGAGTCATCACTTCGCCACTCCAACAGTTTGCCACTCAATCATAAAACTAGTCATTAAATACAGGTCACCATCACCCATTAGCTAGTTATCAAATCATCACGCACCCATCCATTAGTCATCATTCCATTAGTCAAACCTCGCTTGTCATTTAGAGTTTGGGTCAGTGGAAACCATATTTTCTTGATTTGGAAATATTGGCAAAGGGACGCTATCATAAAGAGAAGGTACTTCATTCAAGCATCAATCAAAAAGGTAAACAGCACAAAGGACAAAAAAAAATCGATGTCAAGGCAAGTTAGATAGCCTGCACAGAAAGAGAGGTAGCCATCATGAATGAAGGAGGTGAAGCACAAAGGTAGAGAGAGCATGTGCAAAGTTGGTCATCATGTCCAGCATTCATGGAGAGGGGTGCACCGAGATAAGGAGGATTCATGTACAGCTACCATCCCATCCAACAGTTAAGAAGAGAGACATGGGGGAGGGAAAGCAGTTAAGGAGGTAGGTGAAGTCGATCTATCATATTCGGTTATAAGATAAGCTGAGAGTGAATACCAGCACATCAGTGCACTAAGTATAGAGCGAAGTGAGGAGTGCAAAGTAAGTTGTGCCAAGGGAGAAAAGATGTGAGGAGCACTAGTTGATTGACATTGTAAGTGTGTAGCTATGGCCACTACCCCTGTAGTGAAGAAGGGCCACTCAAAGACTAAAATCCAGTAAAGAGTGCCCCATGCCGGATTTTCCACTCCCAACATAGGTGACAGTCAAAGGAGAGTTGCTGCGATGGGTTCCATTTTTGAAGTATTAAGACTTCAACATCCTCAATGAGCTACAGTTCCCAAAGCTAGTGATGACCAAATATATTGAAGTATCAATCCCAATGGGATAGAGAGTGTGGAACTGCAAGCATGGGCACGGTTTCCCCACCAGTCCAGGATTCTAACCCTAATGGACATCCCCCTATTTTGGGAGGGGCGATGCCATCAACACCTGCACGTAGTTTATTTTGAGTTGTCTCCAAGGGGGAGGATACCTATGGATGGATGAGAAATATGAGATCACTGACAAATTCATTTGGTTGGTCTCAATATTTCTGTAGAAGGGGTTGGACCCTACTAAGGTTGTGGCCCGCGCCTTTTCCAAAGAGGTTTATACGAAAATACAACACTCACCGAGGGTCATGAGGTTGTATCATCTCATCCATATCATAACACCAAGTCTGATTCACGATGTAGATCTTGGCGTGCAATTTGTTGAGAAAATGTCGCAAGGATGAATGCTCTACATGCATCGTAGTCACAGCAGAGCAATGCGCCAAAGGAAATCAATTGACATGGGACACCCTACCTACGACATGATTTTTTTCTAGGATTGCCTTGATGCACATGACCATGGAACAGAGTTCCACTACACCTGGGTCCTACTTCTCATAGCCATGGTGGTATGGCAGCCACCACCACACCACACCTATGAGCATCCCACTCCAGAGGAATTTTCCACAGCAAAGTTCTTCAATTTACACTAACAAACCGACCCGGGAGGATGAGTTTCGATGTAGAGACCGCATTTCACATGTGTTATACAAGGATGCTCAATGCAACAGCAAAGTGATCCATGGTCCCACATAGCATTATGGACCTCTTCAATGACAAACTCATCTTCGAGGTTGACTGCCACAGTGTGATGAATTTTACGACGCCGATAGTCGAAGCTAAGTATGTGTTGTCATTCTGCATAACTATCAATGATGTCAAGGACACAAGTATGCAACTGCCGGCACATTTATAGTTCCTTTCAGACTCTGATCTAGAGATTCTAAAAGAATCATGAATAAAAAATAAAGGAGCTAAGGTCAAGCCAGTAGCTTAGCCCCACCAAGGCAGTGACCGCAGTTGACAGAGAAGCGAAAGTGGGAGACACTCCAGTTGCAACAAACTAAGGACCCACATAAGAAACCAAGGAAATCCCCTTCCCCACCACCAGAACAGGAAGTGGAGGAGGAGGAAGAAGTTGAAGAAAGTGTTCCCTTTAAGCGAGATATAAGGAATCAGACCAATTGGATATGTTTGCTGGAACATTTTTGAATAATTCAAGGACGTGCCAAAACAAGCACATGAACAAGAGCAAGCGCAAGAGCAAGAGCAAGAGAAAGCGCATGAACAAGAGTATGCGCCAGAGCATGAGTAAGCCTGAAAACAAGTGCACAGGATCCCAGGAGGAGATGGAGCATGGGACAGAAGAGCCTACATGCCCAGACACATAGCAGGAGGCTACCCCTTAAATAGTCCCTACGATCATCCAATAATTACATTCAAACCTGGAGTTTGCACAAGTACTACAGAAGGACATCATCAACCAACTCTAGAACCTACAGATGGTCCCTGCACATTGCACCAGGGGATATCAATGGCGCAAAATTTAGACGCTGCTGACCTGAGCCACGTGAAGGAATTGTAGAAGCAGGGAGAATATGCATTCCATAGAAAACTGAATTTGAATCCACTCGAGATCACGATGGTTAAAATCGTCAATTACTTCAAACACCTAGCCGCTCCCATACAATGAGTTGAACCTGAACATGGTGTCCAACCCCAATTTTGTAGCACTATGTCTCATATTTCTTTAGGTAGTTGGGTGATCTCCATGTGCACCTAAGCTAGTCCTATGTTCGGCTGAAGCAGACCCACAAAGAAGTGGTTTGATCATGCGATCAGTTGGAATAGGAAGTAGAAAGAGCATACATTGCGCTCCCCATCCCCTAGTTAATAAGCTACCAATCAGCTCTATCCCAAAGAGAATATTATCCGGATCAAAGATACAGTGGCTGTGCTCCAACAAGAAATCATTGAACTCCAAGAACCATATCAAACTAGAATCATCCTCGAAGGAGTTGGAGCTTGAACAGAGAATCGCAAATGTAGTGCATGCTCTAGAAGAGACAAAAAAAGGAGTTGTGACCTTGGGAGGGGTTGTTGAATATAGCTACAATATTTGGAACCACTTGCAAGATGTACCGGAGCTGCATCAAGTGGACTAGAGGATAAGGGATTGGGACATGTTGGGTTAGTGCGAAAAAGTAGAGATGGTCCAGCCACCACTTTCTACAAAGAAAGAGGTGATGATAGATATTAGTGCGCTGGCCAAGCAGATTACAGGAAGCGGAGTGGAGCATCAAAACCATCGCAAAGGTTTTTGATGAGGCCTAGGAACATGCATAGAGACACTTTGATAGTCTATCTAAACTTCATGTAAGGGCTACTGAATTCCTTCCGTTAGCGTAGCAAGAACAACTAGAAGTCAGGAAGAGTAAGATGGAAGATGTCGACTCATTCACTGCATGCCTCAAAGATATTATCAGTGAATATGAGCCGATATAGATAAACTTCTATCCATTTTTCAATGACCTCTACACATGCCTACCTTCCATAGCATCATTAGAGCCATGATCTGCATGGCTCAAGATGAGCCACATGTTAGTGTTGGTGGCCTCTTGGTGCCCAATTTTTGGTCCGGTTACTGTGCACCAAGCCAAACAGTCAGTATTAGTTGCACTCAAACATAAAGAAATTAGAACTATGTGCCAGTAACAACTTGTAGTTTTGAACAAACCTTAGCCTATATCAGGCTTTAATTTTGTAAAGGGTTTTGGGTTCTGTTGGTTTTTGTTCTTTTCTTTTGGTTTTGGCTTCTTGGTTCTGTGGAGTTTTGTTCTGCGACCAAGTTGTTGTTCTTTTCAGTAATTCTGAGTCGGTGGGATTTTTATATGTAATTCTCAAGAAAGATTAAGTTGTAGAGTTGGGTTTTGTATCAATTCCTGATTATAGATGATTTTTTCCAATTAATAGAATGAAGTTGTTCTATTTATATTGTGTGCATTGTGTCGATGTATGCATTATGGTGACTGTTTACTAAGTTCATTGGATAAATGTTAGTAGGATGATGATCTTTATGTATGTTAGATGATCTATCAAATACCTAAAAAAAAGAACTGATGAGATGTTAATTGTAAAGAACCCAATCCTCCTTGCACATCCATGATTCAGGTTCTTGTATCTTTCCCTATGTGCATCTCAGGTGAGACCTTACTCTGCTTGCAAAGTATTGAAAACATTGATGCTTGTGGGGTTTTTGTTGGTATTATAAGTTGAACCCTGGTCTAACATACTGCATCCAATACAATGCAATCCTCAAGATATTCCCAAAGTCTCTCCTTCACCTCTATTATATACCAAGAGGTATAGAAGAATAACATCCCCAAAACACATGTGGAAGAAAATGATTTTCCACCTCTTTATATAATGAATGGTAATAGGACCATGTTTCTCCATGATGCATGTGGGATAACTCCTTTTACATAATATTAGAGTTGTTTATGTCTTCCAATGCTAGACAAGACATCTTACAAGATCATAATAGACATCATTACACATGTAATATTAAAATTACCACATTCCAACACAAACCATTGCTCAATCTACCTCTTCTCATGTATTTGATTCTTCATGAAAAGTGTGTGCATTGGCCTTAAAAAACATTTTATGCAATTTCATCTCAATGGGGCCTTTTTCTTCTCTTATGTTTACCCCTAAAGAAGAAACTATTTATATCATAAGGTTCCTTTAATGAAGAAGACTATTTTTTAAATAAGTACAATGAGGAGAGGTGATAAATAGAATCAAAAGAGTATTTTTTCAATCCTTGGGATCTCTAACTAGATTCATGTTAGGTACTTCCCTAACTTCAGTCCTCTTAATTACATATGTTCTTTACAATAGTTTCAAATGCACTTCTAACAAACATTGGGGTATCTAAGGGTTCGTTTTTATTTTCTCCTCCTCATATTTCATCAATCTCTCATTAAATTTTTTTTATTAACTCAGTAGTGCTTCTTAATTTCCATGCTCTTTTTGACAACATTTCAACACCTTTTGTACTCACCTCTTCTACATAATCCTTTCCTTGGAATTTTATGGCATCTTGGGAGTCATCTATATTGGAAACTTGATCTTCAAAAAAATCCTCAAGGCTTTGTTGTACAACTATTCCAAAAAATCAAAAGTAAATTGCAACTATCTAATTGTATAAATTATATTCTAATTTGAAACCAATTTGTAATGACTATGATATTTCCATAAAACAGACACCTAAGCTATCAGATGCATCATTAGACAGTCAATGTTGAGGACACATTGTATCATCACTTAACTAGAATTGTATGTTATCTTAAACACTAACAACAACATAACCATTTAGTGCTCTAACATAGGCGCTAAACTCTTTAACACAAAAAATTTCACACTTTCCATGTCCATATACTAAGTTTAAAGCATTGGTCTTGTGTATTCCACAGAAATAAACCATAACAAAACAAAATCATAAACACAACAAAATACCATTCACATATAAGACACATATTAATATTGGAAATCCTATAACTAGGATAAAAATCTCACTCTAAAGCCCCAACCATGCGGCATACATGTCATATGTAGACATATGTGCAATTCTAGAACTTGTCTCAACTCTATATTACTCAACATTGTCCATTGTCGTATAGGAAAACAAAAATATAATCCAACAGGGCACTTGAGACACTAACATTTTCATGGAACCCTTTCTTACCCAAAGTCACATTTTATAGATACTAGGACATGATTTAATACCTATTCACATACCCCTAGGAAACCATTACGGTGGACTTGCATTTAATGCCCCAACTTTATCGCAATTAGTTTATCCCTTAGACTACTCAAGGGCCATCTATAAATTAAAGGGTCCATAAAAGACTGAGTCAAAACTTGATCACTATACAAAAGGCACATACAACATTTATATGACCTCGGTGTACCCAGTAGCCTCCTGACTATGATGTTCCCCATTAAAGGTCTTGAGAATTCCTCAATTTGTAGCTATATTCGTAATGAGTTTCATTCCATGAATTTATAATGTGTTAGTATTCTTCACAAGAATATCCTTTCTAACCTTTGTCTCTATCCCAACATACTACATTATAGATTTTTTCATCCTCCAAGTCCTTCAAAATGGTCCTTAGTGGAAGTCTTATGATAGTAGAAAAAAAAATGTTTTGTCCCACTTTTGATTACTTATCCCAATTCAACAACAACCTTATTGAGTTTGGCATCCATCCTCCAACACCTACTCAACTATCAAATTCAACCTTTCAAGATTGTCCTCCACTCGATATCCCTTCCTATTGTGTTTGATGTCCTTACGCAAACTATTTTATCCTTTATTAGCTCCCTTATAATTCCACCCAATAATCCACATGAAAACACTTCCCTTAATCAGTTCTACTCGTAGTGTGTCCCTTATAAATTTACATTCATCCACTTTATTCACTATTTCCCTCCTCATTTTCCTTTGGAGCCCTAATTTATTATCTCCAAGGGCAATTAATGGCAGATCTAATAATTGTCCCTACAAAATTGCTTTATCTAAAAACATATGGTCAATGGATTCCTTGTTCAATGGACATTTCCATATGTTGACCTATAAAGGCTCTCCTACAATGTCCCTTTGATGCTCTCTACCCATCATTGAGTCTTTTCATTAGTGTCCTACCTCAAACCTATCAGATAATTCCTGTACATTGTAAACTTGCCCTTGACCTTGTACTTCAGTGAAGTTGCAAGGCTTGTACACCAAGTGCCACCCAACTACCATTCAACCCTTATTGTGCCTTAACTCGATCTTATTTTATTCATGGATGATCCTAGGTCCTCCATCTAGCCCCTCTTCACATTTCTCTCCCCACATTTTTTTTTTTCCTTTTTAGAGAGGAGCTTCTCACCCCAACCCTATTATCCTCTCATGTATAAAATGGCCTCATCTTAGACATTCACCCAAATTTACATATGGAAAACCTTCTAGTGTCTCACTCGTGATTGACCCATTTTCATATATTTTTGTAATTTATAATATGCTACCCAACTGTACTTAAACCTCTCCATCTCATCCTTCTTTCTACTATCATATAGAAACACTAATTTTTCCTTCTACAAATGGTCGCCCTTGATTCTATTGTCATGATGTCTCTTCAACCTATCCTTTAGCATAATGTACTAGAAATCAAACCATAACCTATATTCCTCTAATCTATCTCAAGTAACCTATTCTTCACTAATTTTGACATTTTCCATCTCTTGTCCACTGCAATCCTCTGAGATGGGACCCAATAGGATGTTGGTTTTCACAATGACAAACACATTTTCAAGGAATCATTAATGGTAAATCTTGTTTTTTGACTATATTCAAAGATATTCAACATACATTGATCTTGCTTATACTTATATGTTGGTTGTGAAAGATTCCCATAGCATTCATGTGAACATAATTCAAGGAAGTCAAACCCATATCATTCATCTAACATTACTAAGTGCATTCAATCTTTCATTGAAAATTATGGGATGTGTAAGGAATTGAAGTGAGAGGACATAGAACTTAACATTCTAATTACATGTTTCCATGACAACACAATGTGAGAGGTTGATGTTTTATAAGGGGCTAGGGAGGCAGAGCATATAATTGTTCAATTTCAACAATGATAATAGATATGTATTCATTTTCATTTGAAATTAATGATAATATATATGCATTCATGTTTGTTTTAAATCAACAATCATTTCATCCTTATTGTCCACCTTATTTGCTTTCATTTTTCAAATATTAAATGTACTAGCACTTGGAAAACAATAGGTTTGCAAGTGTAGAGATTTTAAATCACAATATGCAAAATGTAAATGGAATTATAACAACTAGTTCCAATTATTGTATCCATTCGGTTTATATCATGCTTATACTACAAATTTTCTTATTTTTGAAGGAAGATAATAACAATGTTTATATATTGTTTTATGTTTATTTAAATACTAAATATGGTGAATATGATGTATGGAAATATTTTCACTTCCCAAATTGTAGAAGGCTGCTAATACATGACTAACTCTGGTTTGAGTTAATGTGTTCCTCCAATTACCTATGTACACATTATTAAGTGCAACATTTTAAGTTGTCTATCAATTTTATTAAAAAATAGAAGTAGTGAATTATATTCTATTAGCAATATTTGTAGTTATTAATTAGAAAGAAAGAAAAAAGTATGTAAAGTTCACTTAATATCTTAATATTAAGAACATGAATTTCCTCTTAGGAGGCTATAGGTTCAAGTTCTAAAGTGGTAGGATATGAACATCTCTATAGACTTTAGCAGTAAAATTGTTGAGCAAAGGGGGTCCATTGTCTCACAAATAAGGGGGTCTCATGCACCAATTTGGTGTATGGCTAGGTTGACCTTAAGGTTAGATTATTATTGTTGTTGTTATTAGTATTATTATTATATAACAATAGTGAGAATGGAAATAAAACTAGTATAGATTCATCTTAACTCGGGATTTATCAAGCTCAGAAAAATATATGCCTAGAAAAAATTGTATTTCGAAGATTGAATCCCTCTACAATTTGATAAGTTTGGATTAAAATAAATTTATGATAATGGCGACGACAATGTTATCATTCATTGACACCAACATTGGTTTATTGGAACTAAACATAGAAAAGTTAATTACTTTGTTTTATTATGTTGGTCGTAAGATCAAATAAGTCAGAAATAAGATTATTGAGTTCACTTTGGTTTTCATGGGTTAACACACTATAAACATCAGTGGTATTGCAAATGTTTTTTATATGAGATCTATTCTTCATGTAGGATACGCACTCTTAGTAAGAGAAAGTTATTTTCACTTCTACTTTATTAGAATTGCAATCTTTACAATTTATTTTTCCCTAGGATGTTTAGGTCTTGTCCACCTTTTAGTTTCACTATGAAGCTCATGGGAGTTTGCCCTTATTTTCACAATATTTATTTTCTTCTTGAAATTAGCAATAGTAGAGAGATAATTTTGATCTTCGAACTTGGTATAAATGACATATTTCTAGTCAACCATATTTTTCTTCTCAATCCTAATCTGAAATGTATCAATATATAATTTGTCATATGTTTTGGTGTTTTATTGGTGAAAAGATTGAATGAATTGGCTTGCAGGGCCCACTTTAGGAGCAGGTCTTACTTTGCAAGTTTGGGGTCATAAGCCATAAAAAACCTTCCTTAGCCATTTTGAGGCATGAAACGACCTTAAATCACCAAGATTCCATATTCTACATGTTGATACCTTTCCAACAGTGCAAGAATCGCCTCAGTCGGAGTATGTATCAGGTATTTATGCCTCCCGCAAGTTGACATATCCAGTTGACCACGATGGTACCGAGTGGATTCCATGTCAAATTTCATTTCCCACAAATGTGGACCTAATCACATGTGGAATTTCAAGAAAATTCTAGAGGGTCCAAAACCCTAATACTAATCGGTAGTTGAGGCATGCAAAAAAAAACCTAGATGGATATTGGGCTATGTTAAATACTGAGCCATTAGGAGGAGAAGGGGTTCCATTCTTAAAATGTTATTGTATTGTCCCATAGCTGAGCAACAATAAGGGAGTGGATATTAGAGCATAACATAGGAAGTAAAAGATCCAGTAGTAGCCATGCAAGCCACAGTTTCATAGGCAACTACATAGCATCATAGGTAACTACATAGGCATTGCCACTTTCTTTATATTTGCATTGCATATTGGAGAAGAAAAGAGAAAGGCATAGTCCTCACTTCTAGCTGGATTTTTCCCCATAGTGGGTTTTACCAGTGTATATCTTGTGTTATTTGTGTGGTTGTTTTATTTTCTCTAGTAACTTTCCTTTCAGTTCCAATTTATTTAGCATTATGTGGAATTAAGCTAACACAATGAATTAAGTTGGAAGATCCACTGTGACAAACTGTTCTGGTGGAATATCCACAACAGTTTACAGATCAAATCCCCTTGTAACACCATATTTTCTATTTACAGTTAGTTATGATGATACTATTAACGGTGTGGATATTCTGGAACTCATCCTCTTCTACTACCCTTCTAATAACAAAGCTAATCAATAACATAATTAGTCCACCATCTCTAAATAGCCTTGAATGGATTTTATTATTGTTTGAAGTTGTGATGGGAAGCCTTTGTTTCTTCATGTTAGTTAAATTATTCTTGCACAATAAGTAACTTAGCATAGCCTTACTCTCCATGAGTGGCATCCCAGCTTCTAAAACACTTTTGAAATAACTTGATTTTCCTTCAAGTCTCCCTAGAAAGATAAAAACCTCAAACTTCACAACTATACAAAAACACCCAGACAACAAACATAGCAAAGAGAATTCATTTTTTCCTAAAACTATAACTTGGATTCTTTACAATTATTTTCAAGACCAAAAAATTATTTTCAACCTCCACTAATCCTTTTTTCAATGCTACAATTCCAATTTAGCTTATGATGGATGTCAATTCCAAGATACTTATATGAAGAGACTTCTTCCAACTTCCAATTATTGTAAAACAAATTAGGGTATGTGAAATGTCTAGACTTAATTATCATTATATTCATTTTATTCCTATTCACAGTCATCCTAAAGTTGGTGTAAAAATCTTTAATAATTTTACATAGCTTTTCAAGTTCAGGAGAATTCCTTACTAAAAGAACAATGTCATATGCATAAAGGAATAGGATGAAAATTGGCCATGTGAAGTCATTTCTCATGCACCCTACATCATTTGGGAAAACTTCTAACTTGTCTATATAGATTCCAAAGAGGTTAGGTGTAAGGCCCAGCCTTGAAAGGCTCCAAGCACCTCTGCCACACAATCACCTTGGTGGTCACTGATTGGAAAAGACATACATGACAGAAGTTTGATGACTAGATGAATTAGTTTGCAGTGCTTTGGCCCATTGGAAAGGCACACCACAGACATGTTGTGAACCCTTTCTCATAGATTGGGAACATCACAAACACAACTTTCATTAGTTAGATAGACCAAGAGAATCTTGGGAGGGAACTTGGAAAGGAAAAGAAGGTTTTCATGGGCAACCTCATCCACATGCATGTACTATGCATGATAGACAAAGTGGTAAGACAAATTGACTGGCTTATTTATGACTGGGGCACACTTGGTTGCATACATATCAACTGGGTAAACTATGTTGGGAACATGCTGGATAGGAGCACTTGGATGCACATTTCATGAATGGATGTTGGCTTCGTGCACTTCTTGGTGCACCTTCTAGGCGCTCTTGGGCACACGACAATTAGGAAGCTTGTCAAATGCACTTTTGGGTGCACTTGGGTGCACCTTGCTAGGAACTTGGGTGTACTTCTGAAGGCACTTGGATGAATATCATCAGATCCATTTCTTGGCACACTTGAATGTTGGATGCATCCCTTGGATGTTTCAATTGAGTGGCACAATGAGAATGACACCATTGGATATGTACATTGATGGACATGTCATGTGGGAACAATTGAGTTAGGGATGTGGACACTTGGGTCCACTTAAACTTGGAGGGGCTTCCAAAGGAAAGACAAGTCTCATGTATATAGTGGAAAAATCAAATTTATTGAGGCATCGTCGGCAAGTGATTCATTCACACAAGTTCAAAATGAGCTTTGTGATTGTGCTAAGTTTTGGGTTTGGCACTATAGGAGAACTTTCACTTGCTGGGTGAAAAGGAAGAGATGAATAAGACTTGCAGGAGGAAGGCATGTGGTTTCTTTAGGGGTTGGTTTGTGAAAGTTTATTAGGCATTGGCATGAGGTTATTTTTTCTTAGATTCATTATACTTCTAAAAAAAGAGTGACATAGGCAGGAGGCTACCCTTCCTTGTTGCATACTATAAACAGTCTTCTTATAAATAAAGTTTAAGGCATTTACCTTAGGTGCCTCATGTACATGTGCATGTGTATTGTGGTTTCTTTGTTGGGATGAATTTTGTTCTATTTCCTACAATGGTTTATGTTGGTTAATTATTGACATTAGATAAGTGTTTAATATTGTTAAGTATAAGTATTGCTAGGATGTTTTAAAGGTTGTGGTTGGATGCATGCCTAATTATTGATAGTTGGTATCAAATCAAAGCTAGACACTTTTCTTCATTGTATCTTCCACGACAACGGGTTGTATATCAATTCAAATACTCTTCTTCATACCTGGGTGAACTTGAGGCAGAATGAAATCCTTGGGACAATTTGATTGGTAGTTGCGAAGGGTGACCAAAAGATCGGCATCACAAGATTTGTGCCTAGGAACAGTAAGAAACTAGGGCAGTTCATCTACATAGAACTTGAGGACTCTAGCACTCTTCACTATGACTTGGAAGAAACTAGAATACTTTAATGATGGTTTATCGAAGTGGACAAGACCAGGCTTGAGGGAGTAAGATGAACCAAATCTTGAGACTTGCGCAGAATTTTCATACGTGTTAAGCATGTTGAACCACTTTTGGTTGCAACATGGAAGGCATAGAGGAAGAGTCATGGAAAACCAAGACAAAAATTGCAATCATGAGCATGAAATGTTGTCATCAAGAGAGATATCAAATGTACCAGACACATGTGACCAAGATAGAGAAAACTAGTGCATGGGATAAATCTTGGGTTCAAAATTTATAGACTTTGACACATCAAGTATAAACTTGGCCACTACGATTGGAATTGTTTAGAAGAAAGGAGACCATCATTGCAGCAAGGAAGCATACATAATTGCTTAGGTCCAAAGGTAGGGATGTTGCTTGTTTTCTTTGTGACCAAAACCATGTTTCCATTGTTTTTCTTTTAAGGGAAGAGTTGCGAGACTAGGAAGAAATACAAGTGCGACCAACATTTGTGCAAAACCATAAGTCTTGGGAGCATCCAAGGGGTGGATTTCAAAGACAACATCAGATGTTATATGAACCTTGACAACAAATATGGGAAACCTCATGGAAGTAGGTCAAGAACAATAGTTTGCTAAGGTGAAGGAATAGTGAATTCTAGGCAGAGTATGTTACAGCCACCTATCATCCTCCTTTCATTTTTAAAATCCACGGGTTGCTCATTGCTTAAGAGTAGGCAGTGGATCCTAGGGAACCAGCAAAGGTGGCCAATTTAGTGAAGGGTTAGACAAAGGAGGAGGATTTTTGTTAAAAGGATGAAATGTGCAAAGGTAAGAGGCCATCCTATTCTTGACATTGATGTTGGCTCGGGTAGTTTGTGCTCCAAGAAGAAGGGAAACGGAAAGGAGGCACTAGTGCATGAGTGACTTGAATAATTTGTTAAGTCACAGGAGCCAACTTGACAGAATTGAGAAAGAGGATATGGCCTTTCCTTGGGTAGCGGTGATGATGCTACCAAAGTAGCAAGTGCTTGCTTAGAAGGAGTAGGGAAGTCCAATTCTTAGTGTATGGATGAAGGTAATGAAAAATTCGACCAAGAAAAAAGTGTGCATTTGAATTAGATGGTTGGGTTAGAGTGAAAAAGAAGAACAAGTCGACTTGGAAGATGTTTGTCTACATTTGTACATAGAAGATGTTGTGGGCACACTTGAGTATGTGTAAAACTAGGGGATAAGCAATCCCTTAATGAGGCAAAGTATTACTTGGGTAGATTTGAGGATGATTTTTAGGATGACCCAGTGGTTGAAGTTGACCGAAGTATTGACCTAGATATGTCACTATTAGCAAGAGGTATGGAATTGTTTGGCTAGATCATCACACTTGGAATATCTTAGATAGACTAGTAGAGAATTTGAGGGCAGTTGTTTTGATGGCCAGATTCCACCCTCTTCTCATTGATAGTTTCCTTCAGGTGGCTATTACCTAGGAAGATTGACAATAAAGCCTAAGTGTACCAAAAAAAGTTCTAAGATCAGTGACAAAGTTGTAAGCGTTTGATTGAAGAGGGTGACTTGAAAGTTGAGGAAGGGTTAAAGAAATTTCTATTTTCTATAAATATTTTCATGTTGATGTATCAGAAGAAAGTGCGTGACTGAACTTGTACTAGTAGTAGTCATGAAGTCCAATAGTAAAGGAAAACATCAAGATGCAATCTATTGCAAACAAAACTATGCACAAAAGGAAGCAAACCAAAAGAATGTCTCATTCTTGAAGAAGAATAGTCTAAGTGTTGGGTGTAAGTAGTGCATGAAGGAACTTGCCCAACAAGACTCTCAATTGTGATACAATGGAATGGTTGAGGAACAGGTTCATAAAGCCTTACACAAGTGAAGTGATCTTCTACTTGGTGAAGACCAACAAGTTGAGGGTGACATATTTGTTGGTTCAAAGGGATTGCAAAGCCTAGAAGAGGTCATTGAGACTCATCCACTAGCCAAGGGTTTAAGTAAATCAACACAAAATCAAGTTAATAAGAGGCAGCAAATGAAAAAGTTGCTTGAGGCACGTTTCTAATAGTTTTGAGGCAAAGGTGGTGACCTTGCCTTAATATATAAGAGTTGTGCAAAGAAGACTGAATTATGGAAGGAATTGGTTATATTATCTACCCAACCAATTCAAATCAAGAGGGGCCTAATGTGCAAAAGCATGGTAGATTTTTCAAGAGTATAGAAGCAGCAATAAGTTAGAAGTGTGCAACACTTGGACAATTGCACAACCTTCTTAGTGGAGGTTGGGTTTTCGCAGCAACAGTGGGTAGTTTTAGTAGCAGTGGACACAGATTGCAATCGCAGCAAGAGGCAATAGTAGCAATAGTGGCATCCAAGAGACATTGTTGACAAATTTTGGGTAAGATGATTTGTTCAAAGGAAGTATTAAACAATGAGAAATTGCTCAAGTATTCTGGCAGTGATAGTGTGGAGTGATTAGAGAAGATTGGGAGAGTATTTGGTGAGACAAAGAAGATTGTCAAAGGAAACCTCATCCATTGGCATGTACCATGCATGATGGACAAAGTGGCAAGAAGAATTGACTAGCTTAAATTTGACTTGGGCACACTCAAATGGGTGCACTTAGTTGGGCGCATATTTGTTGGGTGGACTAACTTGGGCGCACTTGGTTGAGTGCACATCATCTAGAAGCACTTGGATACACATCATATGGATGGGAGTTGGCTTGGTGCACTTGTTGGGTGCACCTTCTAAGCACAATTGGGAACAAGATAACTGGGCATGATTGGATGCACTTGGAATAGCTTGTCGGATGCACTTTATTGGGCACACTTCCATAGGTACTTGGATTAACAACATTGGATGCATTGCTTTCCACACGTGGACATTGGGTGCAACCCTTGGATGTTGAGATCACGTGGCATAGTGAGCATGAAAAAATTGGAGACAAGTGTCAATGGACAACTCATGTGGGCATAGTTGTGTTGGAAAGGTGGGCACTTGGGTCCACTTAGACTTCAAGGGGCTTACAAGTGCAAGAGAAGTCTCATATATATAGTGGATGTCTCAAAGTTGCTAAGCCATCATTCGGGAAGTGGTTCATTCACAAAAGTTCAAAGTCAGCTCTACGATTGTGGTAATTTCTGGGTTTAACACAATAAGGTGAATTTGCACTAGCTAGGTGAAAAGGAAGAGGTCAAAAGGACCTATAGGAGGAAGGATTGTGATTGCTTCAAGGGTTGGATTGTGAAATTTTGTTGGGCATTGGAAGGAGGTTATTTTGTCTTGGATTCATTGTGCTACTATAAAAAGATTGGCAGGTAGGAGGTCACTCTCCCTTGTTGTATACTATAAACATTCTTCTTGTAAATAAAATTTAAATCCTCGTCCTTTGGTGCCACTTGTACATGTGCATGTGTATTATGGTTTCTTTATTGGGATGATTGTTTTTTTATTTCTTGCAATGGTTTATGTTGGTTAACTATTGGCATTGTCTAAGTGAAGTATTAGATATGTGTTGAATATTGTTAAGTATAAGTATTGTTGGGATACTTTAAAGGTTGCAATTGGACGCATGCCTAACTGTTGAATGAACTTGGTTAGTAGGAATTGCTTGTGTTTGGCAGATTATAGTCTAAGGCAAAGTTATGGGCAGACCTTAGGGGAAGAAGTGTAGTCTGGTTGTAGTAGGTGCAGGTTGGCCAAATCATTGCAACCGAGGCAAGGCAATGTCCCATGACCTAAAGGACCGAAGTGAAGAAAAAAATTTAGGTAGACTATCCATGGCATCAGGGGTCAAAGGACATCCTTGCTTAACCCCTATATTACAATTATTTTTTCTGACCAACCATGGTGGCTTTTAAATTCGACAATGAATGTTTCATATATCCTTATCATGTTAGAAAAATAGGATTGCAGAGAAATACCAATAAACAAGATGCAAATATAAATCACATAAAACACATTACAAGAGAGACACCAATATAACATGGTTCACCTAAGATGGGATACGTCCACACAAAAAATTACTATTATACTATCCAACAAATGAAGGGATACAACTTGTAGCACATCCGCTACAACTTCCTCTTCACTCTCTCACAGTCTCCCTCACACAATCAGAGATCTTTACAATTCTACAATACACATCTGTATTACAATGGCTTCCTTTTAAAGAGTGTTTACCATGGGAAAATACTATGGAACACCCAATACCATGGGCCCATAAATCACCCATTATTTACCAAGTCATGACTATGAAATTACAACATTTTACAAGGCATTTTTTTCGAAGGGGGGCTCCCAAACTAGCCGTCGCCCCCCTGGATCCCCCATGGAGACTATTTTAGGAGGGAAATCCCCCCAAACCCCCCCATCATGGGCTGGGATCCAGACATGGCTGAAACACGACCTCTGAATAAGGAATATCAGGATCCACAACCAACAATCTCCCACTTGGATACTGATCACAGCAACTCCACTACTGTTGCACTTGTTGGACTATGCTTTGAACCTTGGATCTGGAAAATTTCTCATCTTCACCTTCATGCTTTAAGGCCAACTGAAATTGAGCAGGAACTCAATTTCTCTTTGGTTACTACCTTTGTCAACATGTCTGCAAGATTTTGGCTAGTGTGTATATTTTCTAGCTTCAATAATTCATCTTCCAAAACATACTGTATGAAATGGTACTTGAGTTGTATATGATTAGTCTTAGAATGGAAGGTTGAGTTCTTTGCAAGATGAATAGCACTATGCCTATCACTATACAACCTACTATTCTCCTGATTCTTACCCAATTCCTCCATGAACCTCTATAACCAAATCATCTCTTTATTAACCTCTATAGCAACAACATACTCTACTTCTGTTGTTGAAAGTGCAACAACCTTTTGTAGTTTTGAAATCCAACTTAATGTTGTTCCACCTACAGTAAAGACATACCATGTGGTGCTCCTCCTGATATCTTTATCACCTGCCATATCTGCATCAACATATCCCTGTAGAACAGTGTCTGAACCTCCCAAACATAATGCATGAGTGGTAGTACCTCTCAAATACCTAAGAATCCACTATACTTCCTTCCAATGTTCTTTACCTGGATTGTTCATATACCTGCTCACAAATCCCACTACATGTGCAATATCCGGTCTTGTGCACACCATGGCATACATCAAGCTACCAACTACTAATTAATAGGGAACCCTTGACATGTAATCTATCTCTTTCTGTGTCTTGGGACACATCTACTTACTTAGTTTGAAATGGTTGGCCAAAGGTGTACTAACTGGTTTTGCATTCTGCATTCTAAGCCTGTCCAACACCTTTTGTATGTACTCACCCTGAGACAATGTCAATTTGTGATTTTTCATGTCTCTTGTTATTTTCATACTAAGGATTTGCTTTGCAGCACCCAAATCCTTCATCGCAAATGAATTAGCTAACTTCATTTTGAGCACATTTATATCCTGCATGTTAGACCTTGCAACAAGCATGTCATCCACATACAATAACAAAACAATATATCTTCCATTATCTGGCCTCTTGAAATAAACACAGTGGTAAGAATGACATCTACTATAACCTTGTTCTGTCATAAACCTATCAAATTTCAAATACCATTGCCTTTGAGCTTGCTTCAGGCTATACAAGCTCTTCTTCAACCTGCATACCAAATTCTCCTTCCCTTTGACCTTATACCCCTGTGGCTGCTGCATATAAATCTCTTCCTCCAAATCCCCATGGAAAAAGTTTGTTTTACATCTAACTGTTCAAGATGCAAATCTCCTACCGCCACTAGACTTAAAATAGTTCTAATTGCATTCATTTTAACAACATGAGAAAATGTTTCATCAAAATCTATACCTTTCTTCTTTGAAAACCCCTTTACAACAAGTCTGGCCTTGTACCGCTTCTTTCCTCCATCTTCTTCCTTCAACCTGTAAACCCATTTATTCTGCAATGCTCTTTTACCTGCGGGAAACTGAACCAAAACCCAAGTTTGGTTTCTTACCAATGAATCTGTCTCCTCATTCATGCCTTGCTCCACTTCTTTCTAGTTTCCACCTGCATTGCTTCTTCACAACATTCTGGTTCACCAGAATCAGTCATTAACAAATAATACAGTGAAGGAGAGAATCGTTCAGGGGGTCTACTTAACCTAGTAGATCTTCTAACACTTGCAGGAGTTTGAGGTATTGCTGTTGTTCTTGATTTTTCGGCACCTTTGGAACTTCATTTTCTTTGATTTCATCAAGCATTGTGTACTCTGTGTTTTCCTTTTACTGTTTCTTTCCCTGCTACTGATCTTTATACATGGTATTTGCATTGAATACCACATCTCTACTCCTAATGATTTTGTTATTTTCATAATCCCATAAGCGATAACCAAAATCATCAACCCAGTATCCAATAAAGATACATTTCTTGGATTTAGCCTCAAGCTTTGTTCTATTTCTCTTATCAAAATGGTCAAATACTTCACAACCAAAAGTTCTCAGAAAAGAGTAGTTTACCTTTTTACATATCCATGACTCCTCTGGAATGCCATCATCTAAAGCACTTGAAGGCCCTTTGTTTATTAAGTAAACAGAAATATCTACACCATTTGCCCAAAACTGTAAGGGAAACCATGCATGCAATCTCATACACCTTGCACGCTCCATGATTGATTTGTTCATCCTTTCTAACACACCATTTTCTTGTGGTGTTCCTGGGACTGTCTTCTCTCCATGAATCCCATGATATGAACAGTAACTATCAAACTCCTTGCCGCAGTATTCACTTCCATTATCAGATAAAACACTTCAACCTTTTTCATGTCCCATTCTCAACCAAAGCTTTCAATTTCTTAAAAGTAGCAAACACATCAGATTTTTGTCTAATGCAATAAACCCAAGTTTTTATGTTTGCATCATCAATAAAAGTAACATAATAAGGAGAGCCACCAATAGATTGTACCTGGGTCATTCCCCATACATCTGTATGTACAAGATATAACTTTTCACTCTTCTTATGTTTCCCAAACCTGAGAAATCTGACTCTCTTCTGTTTCCATAAACACAGTTCTCACAGAATTCCAAACTTACCTGCTTCAGATCTGGCAGCAATTCCTTGAGTGGAGAATCTGCATCCACTTCTCACTCATGTGGCCAAGCCTATGATTCCACAATTCTATATATGTTCCTGTGGAAGCTAGAGAGATAGAATAGTCAGTATTATGAGGACATAAATACAACTCACCTATCATGTCTCATTTTTCTATCACCATTGATCCTTTAGTGATCTTCCACCACGTTTCTCCAAACGTAGATAAACAAACACCATCTCCCAACTGCCCTGTTGAGATCAGATTTATTTTCATAATAGGTATATGCCTTACATCTTTCAACAGCCATTCACCATTCTTTAACTTTATCCATACCTTACCCATTCCAACAATTTTACATGGTTCATCATCACCCAATAAAACATGTCCAAAATTGCATGGAACATAATCATGAAATAATTTCCTATGGGGTGTAGCATGACATGAAGCCCCTGAATCTACTACCCAGTAATCACTAGTATTGTCTAATGCAATAATCAAAGCATCTTGTAAAACATCACCTGCTACATTTGCTTCCTAAGTAGTCTCCTGTTGTCCATATCCTTTCTTCTTTAGAGATATGCAGTCTTTCTTCGGATGTCCTTTCTTTCCATAGTTTCAACACTCTATCTTTCCCAATTTGGACTTGGATCTGCCCTTCCTGAACTTGTTGCGATTTCCTGAGCTCTCTCCTCTCTCCCTTTGTCTTCGCCTGCTCTCCATGGTCAATGCATTACCAGATGTCTCACCTATGCTTTTCCTTTGCATTTGTTCGCTAAGAATAACACCAACAACATCATCAAATTTAAAAGTGTTTAAACCATAGACAGAGTTACTTACAGCCATGACCAAGCCATTCCAGCTTTCTAGCAATGAACACAAGATTAGAAGAGCCCTAACCTCATCACCGAAGTTCACTTTTACATAACTTAGCTTATTTGTAATCGTATTAAATTCATTTAAATGATCAGCAACATATCCACCTTCTGACATCTACATATTAAATAAACGCTTCATTAGAAATACTTTGTTGGAGGCTGAGGGTTTTTCATACAACTTACCCAATGCACTCATCAGACCCTTCGTTGTCTTTTCTTTTGAAATATTGAAAGCCATCGACAAATCCAGGCATAGCCGTATTGTTCCCAGTTTCTTTATGTCAAGAGCCTCCCATTCTTCATCCTTCATAGTCGCGGGTTGTTTTGCTTTTCCTCCCAACGGTATGAATAGATCCTTCTGGTACAGATAGTCCTCCATTTTCATATTCTATAACTGGTAGTTTTGGCCGTTAAATTTCTCGACCTTAAACTTTCCTTATTCCGCCATTGCTCCCACCCGAATCAGGAACTCTTCTTTCCCGCGAGTTTATCTGCCAAATAGACTTTTGTCTTTGATACCAATTGTTAGAAAAATAGGTTCGCAAAGCAATAACAATAAACAAGATGCAAATATAAATTACATAAAACACATTACAAGAGAGACACCAATATAACGTGGTTCACCCAATATGGGCTACGTCCACACATAAATTTCCAGTCATTGTTATTATACCATCCAACAAATGAAGGGATACAACTTGTAGTGCATCCGCTACAACTTCCTTTTCACTCTCTCACAGTCTCTCTCACACAATCAAAGATCTTTGCAATGCTACAATACACAGCCGTATTACAATGCCTTCCTTTTAAATAGCGATTACCATGGGAAAATACTATGGAACACCCAATACCATGGGCCCATAAATCACCCATTATTGACCAAGACATGACTATGAAATTACAACATTTTACAAGGCATTTTTTTCGAAATTTTCACTATGGGGGCGCTACCCCCGAACCCCTGCCAGGGGGGGCGCTCCTAAAATGTAGTTGTCACCCCCCCTGGACCCCCCATGGCAACTATTTTGGGGGGGGGGGGGGCCCAAACCCCCCCATCATGGGTTGGGATCCAGACACAGCTGAAACATGACCTATGAATAAGGAAGATTGGGCTCCACAACCAACATATCATTGTAGCTCTTAACTCAAAGGGGACCCCAATATATTTGAGCATGTTCAAAAGGTTATTTTGAGTGACTATATCAAAAGCTTTGATGAGGTCAACTAAACAACATAGAAGATTGTATTTATTATTTCATTGCTCTTTGACTATAACCCTAAAAGTAACTAATTCATCTTTAATATTGATTGATAATTTTAAAAACTATTCTAATATTGTTATCTTTAGTAGAGGCTCTTTTAGTGAATGGCATCATTATTGGTCCATTATTACCATTTTTTGTGCCGCCTCAAGTATGGATATAAGTCCTTAGAAATCGACCTTCTTATATAATTGTGATGATCCAGAGATATGTGCCCAAATTACTTCTCTTTTTCCATATAAGATGTATTGTTTGGATAAGGGGTTTAAATACCTTGGGTATATTTTGAAGCCAAACAATTATAAAACAGAAGATTGGGATTGGTTAATTCAAAAAGTTGAAAAGTGTATAAGCAGTTGGTATTTCAGATGGCTCTTTGCTGGAGGTAGGCTTGTCCTATCCAATTTTTTCCTTCAAAGTATACCTTTGTATTGGTTTTCACTTACTGTTATCCCTGCATCAGTGATTTCGTGCATCAGAAAAAATAATTTTTCATTTCCTCCGGGCTGGAAGATTGGATATTTCGAAAATCCATTTATCTTCATGGGAAAGCACTGCTAAGCCTAAAAATGGGGCGGTTGGGAACTAAAAATTTTGGATTGATTTAACATAGCTTTATGTGCCATAATTTTGTGGCAATGTCTATTTGGCGATGGTCTTTGGGATAAAGTAATAAAATCTAAATATCTAAAGTCCCATCCTTCAATTCATTGGATTGGAAATCCGGGAAAGAGTTATATCAATGCTTCTATGATTTGGAGGGGTTTTATTCAAAATCATATCCAATTATTGGAAATTCATTATGTTGGAAATTTGGTAGGGGATCACAGATTTTTCAAGGCATTGATCCATTAATTGGTTTAGCGAATGACTACAAATTGTTTGTGGGTTTGATTTTTAAGCTTTAGAAAAGAAATATTTGGGTCCTAGCGTAGGTAAGAAGAAATCAAGGGAAATTGGGTGATTATTGGCTCTCGGCATATGACCTGAACCTTCCTATGGACTTCTCTAAGGAATGGGATCATTATGTTATATCCCTCAATAATGCTGGTATTTTTATTTCTTCTCAGGTGTATAGTTTAGTATGGGAAAAAAATAGACAAGTCGGAGTTATCACTGCAAATCTAGCATATGAGGTTATTGTAGAAGAATGCATTGATAGATCGTCCCCATGGTGGTCAAAGGTGTTATGGCGATGGAGTATTCCATTAAAGATGAAGTGTTTTCTATGGCTGAGTTTCCATAATAAGATTTTTACATGCAATAATCTCCTAAGAAGGGTTTTAGTGGGCCGGGAATATGTTGTTTATGCTTTCAGGAGGAAGAAACGGTCTCTCATATTTTATGTCACTGCTCTTTTTCTAAATAAGTTTGATTGGAGGTTGGTAGATTACTTCGAATCAGGAAATCTGGGGAATGATTTCTTATGAGGATAGCATTTTTAATTGGTTCAAGAAAAAGGTAAAGTTCAGAGAATTTCCTTTATTTATCATCTGGGAAGTTTGGAAGACTAGGAACAGGTACATTTTTCAGAATATCAAGCCAACGGCTCCTCATATTACTTCAAAAATTGTTGTTGCTTTCTTCGAATACTACAAAAAAAAGGAGAAGGGACATAAAAATTTAAATAAGCCTCATTTGGATGACAATATGCCATTGGTTTTTTTTATGGTGCAGAAAAAGATGGATTCTGTGGCGTAGGTATGCTTTTAAAAATCAAGAGAAACAATATATTCAAGCTTTGGATGGGTGTTGGTAGGGGCTCAAATACTCGTGTGGAGTTACTTGCTTTATGGGGGTTGTTATGGCTTGCTTATAAAACAGGTATCTTGGACCTTCAAATTGTTGGGGATTCTAAGATAATAATCGATTGGGCCAATGGTGTTTCTTCCCTTCAAACATTAGTGTTGGACCACTGGGTGGATAGAGTAATAGCTTTGATGCAGAATTTTGCTCTCTTTTAATCATATTTCCAGGGTTTTCAATGATCAGGCGAACAACCTTTCCAAAAAATATATTGTGAATATGGGCGGTTTATTATTTTTTTAGGGGATCAGGGATGAGTCTCTCTTGGACTCTGGTTAGTACTCAGTGTTCTGACTATCTTGGTTTCGACTTATGTTCTTCTATTTTGCTTCTTTTTGGTGTCTTCTGGTCTTTGTGGTCGAAAGAAAGCTAGTTTTGTTTTGATAGCTCTATGTATATGAGTTTTTAAGCATGGAAGTGGTCCTGTCTATGGCTTTCAGCCTCTTAGTTTTGTAATTTTGGAGGAAGGAGGATTGGTGGAGGATTGTTGGCTTTGAAGCTCAGCAATTGCTTCATGACTTGTATGATGTAACTTTGATTCCTAGTGAATAACAAGCTACTTTTTTTTGGTTGAAAAAATATATCTTCAACGAAGAACTCTAAACGTTTTACGTTTTCAACCTTTTCTCATTGGCCATAATTGAAATTCAACCAAGCAATCTTTGTTGAAATGCAATATTGAGTTAAATGAAATTGTTGTTTTTAATGTATAAATAGATTCAACACCCTTGAATAACCCTATTGCAACCTAATTATACAGCTATACATTGTTAACTTCTATTCCATCAATCCAAAACTATTCCTATTAGATTTTAGGCCAAAAATATTGATTTCCCCACCCATTATTATAAGATGTTGAAACGTAACAAATTTATCAGGCATTAAATTCATCATGTATCACAAAAAAATCTCTTACCCTACAAACAACCAAAATATATACATCAATTTAATGACTCACTAACAAAATATATACATCAATTTAATGACTCACTAAAAAAATACATACATCAATTTATTAATTTATTGAAGGTATCATTATAACACCAAACAATTTCACTCTCACCAAAATAATCTAATAATCTTTAAATTATTAAATATCATTATAACACCAAACAATTTCACCATCACCAAAATAATCTTTAAATTATTAAGTATCATTACAATTTCACCATCACCAAAATAATCTTTAAATTATTAAGTATCATTATAACACCAAACAATTTCAACATCATCAAAATAATCTAATAATCTGGTCAACTATTGATTAGGTGGCATTAATGTCTTTGCGTACAAGTTGTTTTATTTACAACACAACAAACCTAACTTCACACTAACTAATACATCTATCCACACAAAATATGATGGAACATAGTCCACGGCACCTAGTAACTAACCTTAGTTAAGAAGACATCTATCCACAGAATAATGATGGAACACATTCCACGACACCCACTAACTGTGAACAAGGAACTCCCAGCTTTTAGAATTTGTTCTTGTGAATCCCACTGCTCCACGGAAGCTCGAAAACCAAATATCGATTCCACTGGAACGTGAATTTGACCCATCAACTAAAAGTTGATAATAGAGACGCATGGCTTTGGATAATAATATAGAAGGCAAGCAATAATAGAGTAGAGAGTATTAATGACAGTATTAGTGAAATTATTTAGAATGGTGGAGGGGAACGAAAAGCATATGCTTCACGTTATCATGCAAATGCAAATAGGATTCAAATTCAGTTGTTGCAAAAATACAAATCTTATCCAGGAATATTGGGCCCGAGAGCTGAGATTTGATCCAATTTGAGTTAATTGACTTAAGAATCAGGTCAAGCTGAGGAATTGGGTAAGCTCATATGCAGTGATTATTTAAATTTGTGTTCAACGTCTCTGGGTGGTGTCAAAAATCTTAGAATCTGCTCTTTATATAGAATTTAAGGACTGGGATCTTGAAGAAAAATAGAAGCAGCTGGAGTCATTCTATGTTGAGCAGACCCAATTCTAAGGAGACTTATCATAATTGCAAGTTCTCTGGGTTTCAACAATCCAGAATCTTTGAGAGCTCTGAAATCATGGAAGAATTTAATGAGGAGGATATATGGGGTGGTGTTAATGATGCTGAGGCCAAGCAGGTTGGTTTACAGGAAAATGGGTGGAATGGTGCTGCAGTGTGCAGATCAATGGGAATTAAGGAAGGAAATAGTAATAATAGCAAGAGATCAGTGAAGATTCCTTGGAAGGAATCATGTCATGAAGAGAATAATTGGAGGAGAATGAGGTATCAGTCTTCTGCACCTGTGAATATCCCTGACTGGTCTCAGATGGTATGGAAGGAGAAGAAAAATGAGAATTGCTGGAAGGGAATTCATGGGAAAGTTGGTGATAACGCTGATGATGATTGTAGGGATTTTGAGAGGAATATCCCACCTCATGAACTCATTGCCAGGCAGCTTGCTCAGAGCGAAATAGTTTCGTTCTCAGTGTATGAAGGCGTTGGAAGGACCCTTAAAGGCAGAGATCTCAGCCGGGTCCGAAATGCAGTCTGGACGAGGACTGGTTTTATTGAATGAAATTTCGATCTTGTCTATGTATTCCGAAGTACTAAACTTAGACTGAATTTCCAGATTCATGTGTGTTAGCATTATGGATAACTGAGCAATAGAAATCAATAAAAGTTTCATTTGTTCTAGTATTTTTTGAAATCTAAGTATAGTGAGTATATTGTAAGTATGGTGAGTATATTGTAAAGTACACTGAGTCTATTGAAAAGGTACAAAAATACAAGTGTATTGTAAAAATTTAATTTATAGTTTTTTTTTTAATTCTAAAGAAACAAAATTATAAAATATATATATATAAATTAAGTTTATAAAATATATATATATATATCAATTTACATATGATATTATAACCAAAACATAAATTAAAAATAATTAATAATACTTAATTTATAATTTTGTTAATTTATAAATTACATGATTGAATGTTTTGAATTTTATGAAAAAATTAATTAACTAAAAATATTTAATAAAATAATTTTACTTATAATACAACAAATAAATAATGATAAGATATATCTCCAACAAGTTAAAGTTAATGTATTTCTCTTAATCTTTTATCTTGCAGTTGACTAAATGACTTTTACAACAAATAGATCACAGAAAAAGTATAATATGAATGGCTCTCACAACAAACAGATCATAGAAAAACTGTATTCTACAAATGTATTCATCACTTGAAATATAGCATTTGTGTCTGGCTTCTTAACTTTGAATTCTGAGAAGCACCACATCTCAGGAGTTTTGATTTCATAGTGTGTCACATGGTTAAGTTAATAAAGTTTTGTTTGAGTTTTGATTTCATAGTGTGTCACATGGTTAAGTTAATAAAGTTTTGTTTGTTTTTTATTTTTAAGGAAAATTTTATGGGATCGGAGCAGTTTAACTATGTAATAAGTTTTTTAAAGAATTGGGTGATTTAAGAAGTTAGATTTTAGATTGATTTGGATTTCTTTTTATTTTTAAATATTTGAATGGTTTAAAATAAAGTAAAAAAATTGATTTAAAGTTTTAACATCATAATAGAATTTTGATCATGTTTAAAAAATGAAAATTATTATGAAGAAATTCTAATCATATTTGAAAATTTTGTAAAATTCAATTTTCATATATCATTAAAAATTATCTACATATATTACAAGTTTATTATAAGTTTAGCATCCCAATGAAAAGTAGGGATTCTATGACTGCAAATACTAAGTCATAAAATATTGATTTTCCTTTTTCATCCCAATAAAACTCTTCCATGAAACTCTTCCATGAGATGCCTTGAAAAATGATTCCATTAATTTAACTCATAAAACAAAAATAATATTCCTTCACATTGAGATGAAATTTTTTTTTTAATTATAAATATAACGATGAGAAAGAACTCCATATTAGAGGCCAGTTTAGACTATCAGCTACTGGAGTTCTAATAAGTTACACATTGATATATTGAAATTTGAGTTGGGAAGTGGTCTCCTTTACCTTTTCGTATTAGTAATATATGAGCGACCTCCCAGAGAAACTTTTGAAAACAGACTTGAAGTGTGGTTGGTGCATCCTGGTCATGTTTAGCTTATCCAAAATAAATACACAGTAAGAGTAATACAGAGTTGAAGTGTGGTTGGTGCATCCTGGTCATGTTTAGCTTATCCAAAATAAATACACAGAGTAAGAGTAATACAGAGTTGAAGTGTGGTTGGTGCATCCTGGTCATGTTTAGCTTATCCAAAATAAATACACATAGTGAGAATAATAGTATAGCACAACACCCTTAACCGTTCAACACAAAGAAGAAACACATTTTAAAAACTCTTTGTTGCATCTCTTTACTGTGTATATGAAAGTTGAATAATCTCTCTTTAGATTAATTTGTCCACCGTTACTCATGTAAGCCACTTCTGATCGGATGAACTACTACTCAGTATTTAATTGTACAAACTAACTCATACATCCAGTTAGAAGAGACACACCGATTGCACTATCATGTGAAATTTGATTGGTGAACTAAGTTTTGGAGGTTAAACACATCGAGCTTTGAAGTAATAAAATCTATACTTACGAAATGCTTCTCAAGAAGTCAAGCTATACTGCCAAACGATGGGATATTTAAGTTTGGACTGCCACTGCAAATCTGGTATTGGGCAGCAATCCTTTCTTGGGGTTGAACTCTTTTCTCTCTTATATCAATAAACATCTGCTTATGAAATGCCTCCTAGTACCACAAGCTTGCGTACCAGAGCCTGTGACTCTGAAACCTAGATTTTGTGATCTTTGTGGATTTTAAAAGGGACACCTTATAATTCTTGAACACAAGCTTGGCTTCTGCATGCATGCAGGAACAAAATATTAGTTTTGCAAAGTGCCCCTGGATAGGTCAGTATAAGGAGCATAGTCCTGAATCCTAAAAGACTGAAAATTGGATAAATGAAATTTTGGATGGGCGTTCCATGGTATTGGTTCTGTTAAAGTTCAAGGTGAATCTTGTTGGTTATATGTTATTGCAATTGTTTTTATATATTTTGGGATCTTTTATGTGTAGTGCTTGTTTATATCAATATATATATCAATCTATCAAGTCTTGGATAGGAATAAAAATTTTATCATTTAATTTTATGTTATTATTAATTCTTTCATATTAAATGATAAGAAATTTACACCTCAAATCTTTCACACTCAATGGAAGCAAAAGCTTTTATAGAAAATAATTCAATAGTTTAATACAGAATGTAAGTTGTTCTTGAGTTCTGATTTAATTCAAATGGCAACATGGACATACAATCATGACAACACAATATAAGAAACCTTCAACTATTGCTAAATCACATGAAGACATCATAAAACTAAAACATAGGTCATACATGATGAAATCTCAATTTCAATCTCAACATTCTACTATATATTCATATCTGGCAACACGGGAGGGAAACACAATTACAAAGGAAAAGATCTCTAATATATTCCAAAATCTTTATCTTAGAAACAGTTCTTACGTGCAAAACATTACAACTGACTCAACAATTCTAGAGAACCTCTAAAAAATGCCAACCTCAATTACTGAGCCCCAATGGTCTTTTTATAGCCTCCAAATTTGTAACTGTTTTCAGTTACTCCCAACTGATTTGTTAACCTCCTTTAATTTTCTCATTGTCAACTTTTCACTCTGTTGTAACTTTCAATTGCTTTATTTTTATTTTTCTTACTGGGTTGTCTTCCCTTTTTTTCTGAATTAGAGGGGAAACTGCTTGTCCACCTGTTTGCCCACTTGCTGCTACCCTTGGCTGCCGGATTGACCTGACAGTTGTCTTCCCTAGGAAATGATGCATCATCTGAATATTTGCATGTCCTCCTGGTGGCATAAAGGCTTGAGGACTTGGATGCCCTGTTGACTGTCCTTATGTTTGACTTGATGTCTGTCCTCATGGCTATCCTTAAGGTGGCAAAATAAGTTTGTGATATTTAGATACTTACGGCCATTCTTTACTTATAGGATAATGGTGTGCTTTGAGAGCCTCTAATGCTATCTCAACATTAGTAGTCTTCTCATATGATATAGGTTTTAGCTTTCTTAGCATGTTCTTAAGAATGACCTAAATCTCAAATTCAACTTTCAGCCTATCAATCACTTCATCTCCACTTATTTATCCTTCTAGTACATCAAATTGTACTACCTCATTTTTATTTTGCATCAATTTTGCCTTATATTCTTCTCTCTTATACATTTATCCATTGCCATCCCATGGATGTGGCAAGCCTAATTTGATGACATCATTGAAGAAATTTTTGAAGGAAGCCACTCCTTCAGTGTCGGTATAGAATGTGGTTTCTTTCATATAGTTTTAGGGCCTGATAAGATGTGGAAAGGTTTCTTCATGGAGAACTTGAAAAGTTGGGACATCAGGAAAACACAACATCTTTTCAATAGCATCCTCAATTATAAAACATAGTGTTTTGGAATAGTATGCATATAAGATGGTCCATTGACTAGGAGAATAGTGAATTGAGCACCATGTTATAAATTCTAGAAAGTAAACAATGTGAGGAGACATAACTCGGGCCAAATTGGTCTCCCAGAGGTGACAGGGGTCTAGGCCAACAACGGCTTGGGATTGGGCTTCTCAAATAGTGTTATTTAGGTCAGAAGCAGTGACCACAGTATTGAATAGGTCAGCGTCATGGTCATATATATGTTTATCTTCGGAAAATATGGGTTTGAGAAACTTGACTTTGTATGAGGATGCCATTACAGGTGTAACTTGGTTGAGATTGGTAGGTTGTAACATAGGTTGTGGAGTTAAGAAAGGTAAAAACCCTTTTACAGTTTATACGAAGGTAAAAATGAAAAAGGTTTTAGTACAATAATTTCCCCATAGGGTAAAAGCTTGTTGTCGTGGTAATGCTTATGTTTACAGGTGTTAACTGGATTTGTCCAATGGGCGCGCCTTCTTTTGTTTTCTTCTGGATGGAGACAAAATAGCATAAGAATTTAAATTTTCCTTCGTTTAACAGTTGAACCATATTTAAATTTGGACAACTGGTGAAATTTCAATTGGCGTGCTTGGATGATGTCACATGGTGTCAGTGGACCACTCCTGACACATGTTATATCTTGGTTGGTTGACATGGATTCCAACTCGTCTTTCTTTTCTTGCGTGGAGGCCTTACTTTTCACCTTTGATTTCTCAGGCAAAAACTACTTTGGTTTGCAAAGGCAGTAACAGCTCAAAGGCACAATGGTTTTAGAGAAGGCTCTAAGGGGTAGTTATCAATAATAATCATCCATGTTTCCTTGGCAGTTTTGGGTCCAAGTCTCCTCGAGACATTTTAAAAAGTGTGCGTCTTCTCGATGCACTGTCATTATCGGTTGTTGATCTGCAGGGCCTGCCTTTGATCTACTCGATCACTTTTCTTAACATCCTTGCACCTCGACGATGCGTTGGGCCCCTCTGCCTTCAATCTCTTGGGTCTTCCCGTGATCTCCTTGATCACTCTTTAGCTCCCAACCCCACAAAGGAAGTTATGGCAAACGATGTATTCAATGGTGGGAGTTATAGTCCCAATTCTCAAAAGCCTTTCCCATTGTCTAGGTTTAAAGCAAATTTTATGGAGTCTAGCTCTCACAAGAGTTCATCATGTATGACAACTTATGGTTCTAGGAAGAAGAAGGCATATCTAGGGTTTCGGTTGGGCTCTATCCTTATATGAAAAAACTTGTACCTTAAATCCATTTCAAGTGCTATGAAGGAGGGTGCGTCAAGGAGGCCATCAGAGTTTCTTAGGGCAAGAAGAACCAAGAAAGTTATAAAGAATAAAAGGTCATTGGTGAAGATGACTCTTGGAGAAGATAGTAAGGTTGAACAAGTAGCAATGTTCTTTGGGAAGGCCTTGATTCAAAAGTTTCATGGGCAAAAGATAAGTGATCATTCTCTAAATTATTGGCTACAGTGTCTATTTAGGTTTTGATTGTAGGCTATGGTTTGGTATTTCATATCTTATCTTGGTGTTGGATAAGACTCATCTTTTGTAGTGAGGAGGATGTAAATAAGATTTCAAAGGGGCATCAGTTATGGAACTCTTCCTATTTGGCATCGAGGCCTTGTTGGTTTGTTTTGATCCTAGATCAAATGTTTCTAGGAAGGTTACTATTTATATAAAGTTCCTTGGATTAACCGTGGAACTCTAGTCGGAGAAATATTTGAGTGTGATAAGGGATTCACTTGGTAAAACCCCATAGGTTGATGTTTCTTTTCTTTCTAGTTCTTACTGGACTATTGTGGGGGCTTTGGTGGAGATTGATAATAATTAAGGTTTGGTGAAGTCTTTGGAGATCATGGCTAGGGATAAAACCCATTTCCCGTTTTTAGATTACAATAAGGTCCCTTTTCATTGTGTTCATCGTCACATTATATGGCCATGTGGTTGAGGATTTCCCTTAGCTTTTTGTGAATAAATTGGCACGAAATGAAAGATCATGGCTTTGGTGAAAGCTCGAGAAAATTGGTGATTGGTGTGGGAGAATCATTTAAATCCCCTATAAATAAGGCACTTGAATTAGACCATGTTATTACTATGGTGAAGGAGTCAAATAAGGAGAATTTTTGTGAGGATGGAGTGCAAAAGGATTCCTCTTCCACGGAGTCTGTATATCCATGAGACCCATGTTCCTACTTTGATGGATACCCCACAAGCTTTGTAGGTTGGATTGAAGTCTCCCTTTGGTATGTGTTTTGATAACTCGGTTGATTTGAATTAGGCATTGAATTTTGTACTTATCTTCGACAATAATGAAATCTAGTCTTCCCCAACAAACTCAATTGAAGTCCCTTGGGGAGGGGGTCAAAAGTGTGTCTCTAAAAGAGGTCTTAAAAATAAGAGGCAATGAGTCTTTGATCTTCTTGTGGGGTAAGAAAACTATGTGTCAACAACCATGTCAGAAAGTTCATCTGGAGATTGAGAGGGGGGCATGTGTTAATTGAGTCTCGAAATAGGTGAAGAGGCTAATCTTTTCCAATTTGGGTAGGTCTAGATCCGAATCTTCCAACACGGGAGGAAAATGTGTTTCTATTAGTTTGGGGTTAGGTCCTATCTTAGAGTCGGGTTCTTTTATGATAGGCAAAAATATTTTATGCTACATGCACAAGATAAAGCACTGAAAGAAATTCAACAAGGGAAGCAAAAATATCTTGAGGGGAAATTTTCCCATGAGGTTTACAAATGATTATGTTGTCTATTAATGTTAAATTTTAAATTTTAATCCAATTGATAGTAGTGAGGTGCATCTATAACCTAGTATGAGAGAGACACTGTCATGTGGATAACACTTACATCATCATCTATCAACTTAAAAAAAATACAATACTTGTAACAAAAAATAATGGTACTACTATATGTCAATCAAATATAGATGCAAACTGAAATTATATATATATATATATGAATGAAAGGGAGATTTGATACATAAACCTAAAATAAAAAATAATTATATAGAGAGATAAAAAAAATAGATACTAAATTGAAAAATAAATTGGATAACTATAAATATGACATTAAACTATTTTTACAATACAAATATAAATATATTAACAATAATCAAAATTATAATATGATGATGATGATGATTTAACATCCATTGAGACCAAATTTGGTCTATCGTACCTTAAGAGAAAATAACATAAAAAATTATTTGGTTTGCTTTAAAAAAATCATTCATATGCTCAAAAAGCTTAAAGAGAAGCATTCCTAACTTATCATAGTTTTGAGGAGTTAGAAGGTTAGAAAGGTCTGTATTGTAGCAAAGATTTTGAAACTAAGATCTAATGTGCGTGTATGCAGAGCATTCTAAGAGAAAGTGATATCCATCCTCAACGCTCATAGTCTCGCGGAGATGGCAAATCCTTTTAGCCCGCAATGTTTTAGGAATTGTCTAATGCTATGTTTCACTATGGAGCTCATGAGAGTTCATTCTTATCATGGCAATATTAGTATTCTTCTTTGAACTAGTTAAAATAGAGAAAAAAATTGCGATCTTCTAGATTAGGGTTAATGACTTCCTTTGCTCAACTTCAACTAATTGTTTATTGAAAATTTTCATTGATGGCATCTTGGTCTGTGATTTTCTTAGGGTTTTATCACCGGTCGGCTCCTCACTCTGCCCTGCAGCCATGGAGTCGGAGGGGGCTCCTCCCCCTCCCCCCTCTTCGGATCATCTTGAATTCCAATCCCTTCTTGATGTCCTCTAAAATAAGGTCAAGTCAAGGAAATCACCAGACCGTTTTGTGAAGAAACTCAACAACATTCCTCGGGTTGAAATTCCCCCAAATTCATTTCATAGCATGACCCAAGCTCTTACGGAAAGGGGAATGATCGGTCAATTCATCGGGATGTGGTCGTACCCTACTTCAATGGAACAATGGCTAGATAATTCATGGAGACCTATAATGAAAGGCGACATGGTCCCATATTCTTGTGGAAAGGTTTTTTTCATATTTCATTTTTAGTATTTAGAAGATAGAGATCTAATATTTAGAAATGGTCCATACTTTTTGGGCCTCGTGGGATTTACCTCAACTGGTGGACCCTTGATTTTGATCTAGAGGAAGACATTCCCTCTTCTGTGTCGATTTAAATGAAACTCCCTAGACTCCCCCTCTCTTGTTGGGGAGATGATTGCTTAACATCTATTGGAAAATCCTTGGGTAAATATGTCGATCAAGCCATCTGAAAGGCAAACAATTTTCTTGTGTCAGGAGTTGTGTGGAAATTGACCTTGAAAAGGATCTTCCAGTCGAGATCTTGTTGACTCGCAGATCTTGGTCTCACCTCCACCAGCTTGATTATGATCAACTTCCTTTCAAGTGTAAGATTTGTGGCCACTTCTCCAGAGATTGAAAGCAAGCCAAATCAAAAGAAGCACAAGAAAACACCCTAGAAGAACAATGGCAGACACAGAGGAAAAAAAGAGTACAAAAAGGATCTACTTCAGGGCCCAAATGACAAGTCATGTCCACCATTCAACCAGTTCAAAACTATAACAAATTTGATGTCCTTATCTCCATCCCGAAAGGACCCATGTCACAGGATACGAAGGATTGTCTTCCCAAAGCGTCGAAGTCATATGACCAATTCAAAAATAAAAAAGTATCATGTGAAGGCTCTCCAACCAATACAAGATATAAAGAGGCGGTAACCAGTAGTGATCCAACTCTGGATCAAATTATGGGATATCACAAACCCCCCTTGAGATCAAGAGTGAATCAATGAAGGTTTAGAACATAGAACCCCAAGGCATAGTTTCACCTTGCGGCCCTCGTTTGTGTACTTCGAGCCCTAACCAGAATGTAGGTATTTCAACTCAAAGTAAAACCAACTAGAAATATGGAAAGGATCGGCAGGAGGAGGTTGATTCATCTCAACTGAAGCACAGAGGAAGAAAGACAAATAAGGAGAACAAGGAGACTAAGGCAGCGAGAGACCTAAGACATGGCACTTGGTCCAGTCTAGATAAATACGAGATAGTAGGCGGCAGAGGTATCTCAAATCGTCACATTCTACAGGCAGTAATCCCCTCCCCATTCAGTTAAATAATGAAAATTATATCTTAGAATGGCAAAGGGTTAGGAAATGCCAAAAATGTCTTAGCCATGAAAAATATCTCATTTGTTGAAAAAAACCCAAGTTTTATGCATCCAAAAAACCAAACTTGAAAAGAAGGATATGTTAGATACAAGTAAGATAATATAGAAGTACGGTAAAGCTCTTTGCATCAGTCCCATGGGGGCCTTTGGAGGCTTGTGCACTCTTTGGAACCCTTCTCAGCTTGAGCTTCTTGGTAGTGAGGAGAACTTGTCTTTCACTCTTACTTCCTTTAGTCGAATAGATAGCGGCCTGCCTTTGATAATTATAAATTTCTATTCCCGAGTAATCTATTGAGGAAAAGTGCAATTTTGGAACTCTTTGTCGCAGCTCAAGTCACAAGGTTATGTCAATCAATGTATTATAGGAGAGGACTTTAATACAATATTGTACAACTTAGAAAAAAGGGGAGGATCTATTATCAGTGATCCTTTTTGGGAGAAAATAGAGGATCTCATTACAGAATGGGATCTCCTCGACATAAATCCAGTCAAAAGGAGATTCACTTGGCCCAATAAAAGAACTAGGAAAGGCCATATAGCAGCTCGGCTGGACAGGTTCTTGGTGAGCACTGATCTCTTATCTCGAGACTCAAAAATATATTCTTCAATATTACCTCAAAGTGACTCGGATCATTGACCTCTATATTTAATTCTCAAACCTGGGGAGAACTATGGCTCACTCCCATTCAGATTCAACTCGCACTGGCTCCATGAACATGAAGTTTTTGAAATAATATCAAATGCGTGGGCATTGTATGTGTCTGGATCTCTCTCTTATGTTTGGGAAACCAAATTAAGAATGGTCAAGATGGCTCTAAAGCAGTGGGTAAAGTTAAACTATAGATTTCCAAAAGTTAGGAAAGTCGCGATTTTTTAGTTGCTTCAGACCATTCAAGACACAATTGATACTAAGGAGGTCACTCCCCAAATACTACAACAGGAGAAGGCCATAAATCTTGAATTACACATCATTCTTCACATTTAGGAAGAGAAATGGCGGCTTAAGTCTCAAAGCTTGTGGTTGCAATCAAGAGATAGCAACACAAAGTATTTTCATAATCAACCTAGAGCTTGTGCCCATCAAAATCAAGTTAAGGAAATCAGGCAAGACTCTGGCGACGTTTTATCCTCTTTTGAGGATATCGAAAGGGCTACCTTGGATCATTACAAATCTCTTTACTATGAAGAAGGGGATCTTGACGAGGACTCCACCCAATTGCTTTTGATCTTAGTCCCAAATTTAATCACTAGTGAAGACAATGCCGCTATGTGTAAGGGCATTTCAGAAGAAGAGGTTATTCCAGTTGTATGGAGTCTTGAGCGGGATAAAGCTCCAGGTTATGGTTTCACAACCCATTTGGTTTGTACCATATTTGGACACACTCGAAGACTATCCGATTGAATAAGTCAACCAATAGAGAATAATCCCATATCGAAAAATAAATTAATATTGAATATGAATTGATGATTATTACATTTACAATATGTTGGGTTTTATATAGCCATCGTGCCTTTTCAACATAAAGGTCACATCTTTTGATTTTATTTAATTAATTAAATATTATTGTTTATCATTTATTATTTATGATTATTTATTTTATGTTCATAATATAACCTTCCTCTTTAGAAAGGATTTGTCCTCAAAGCAATTTGAAGAGTCTCTATGTCTTTGCTCTGTAATGTCATTGCATCATTGTATATTTGGTCATAGTTGATGACACATGACGATATGAAATTCTAAAGGCTGAACACAACTTTCGAAATGTAGACGGCTCAATCCATCCTAAATCGATTCTCTGTTGAACGTTGTATTGCCACGGTGAAGTGTCGTCATAAGACTTGATTGCATTGATATCAATAATTTTCGTTAGTTGTTCTTGACTTTTAGGATATCTACTTTTATGATTTGCATGTCGATAGGGAATTTTTATAACATTATTTTCCTTGATCATGTTTGTGGTGTCTTCTTGTTTTAACTTTCGTGTATGCTTTTCTTCAACTAAGCTGACATCCTGGGTGGTGATCTGAACTGGATATGTGAGTGTTCCTTTTTCCATAACTTGTACTTTTATTCTTGATGATTTTGAAGTCTCTTTATGGATTTTCTCTAATTTGTCTTCTAACAACTTGTTATCATCTTGAATCTTCTTAAACTTTTCTTCTTGCAACTTTTCGTCATCCTTGAAATTCTTAAGTTGTTCCTTTAGATATTGATTATAACTCTTAAGGTGTCGATTTTATTCTTATTTTTCCAATAGTTTCCCTTCAATATCTTCATTGTCTCGTTCCGACTTGCGCATATTTTTTAATTTTTTTACTTTTGTAAGTAGAAATTTATTATGGTTCCTTAGTCAGAAAATTTCTTCAATATTGTCAGATAATGTTTTATTGATATTTGTGATCTCTAGTTTATGCTTGTTGTTTATGTCTCCTTTTTGTAGCTGGAGTTCTTTTATTTGTTGTTGACGATGGAAGTTCTCTGATTCTTGATATTCTAATTTCTTTCAGATTTGCGCAATTTCCTCATATTTGTCATTCAAGAGTGCGTTCAAGTACGTTACTGCTTCTTCTGCTTTACTGTTGTTAGCTTCCCTTTTTATCTCTAGGCTTTGATATTTTTTATTGAGACGCTTTTCATTCCATAATTCTTCAATCTAGGCGTACAAATCTTCCATGAGCTTTTTTTGGTTGTCATAAGCATCATCTTTGAATTTCTTTTGAATTGTCTGCAAATCAATTATCGTTTGTAATCTTTTGTTTTCCTTTTGACAATGCACGAATTCAACTTCCATTTTTTGTATTTGTAGATATGAATTGTATTCTATAATTTGTGATTACAACTCTTATTCAATTTCGACAATAGATAGACAAAAATGCAAGAAACCTCAATGTGGTTCTTTTTGTACCTAAGACCTTTGTACCTAGAACTAAGGATTTAATAACTTTGAAAAACCCTTTAATAATATTTTACTTTTCAAAAATTTAATACCCTTCACTTGTCTTAATACATTTTTAATAATAATAATAAAATTGATTTAAAAAAACTCTTCTAAACTTAAACTTTTATCTCACCTAATATAAAAAGTTCCACTTATAAACTTTTCAAACCTTCAACATATAAATGTAATTTGTTTTGACCTTACTAATAACACAACTCCTTGTTAGGATACTCGTCTCTTACTTTGGAAACCGTGAGCCTAAAAACCTTGTGTGGTTTTATAAAACCAATGGTTGTTTTTATTAAACCTTATGTTGTGTGTGTGTTTTTTTTTTCTTCTTTCCCCTTTTTCTATGGGATCTTCTTCCTTCTTCTCTTTTATTCTAACTTCTTCTTCTTCTTCTTCTTCTTCTTCTTCTTCTTCTTCATTCTTTTTCTTTTTTTTTTGTTTCTTCAATAAAGATGGCTAAAAGCCTAATGTGAGGTTAAAGACCTTAATCCCAAGAAAACTTGGATAATTTGGCCACAAGCCAAAATCAGCTACTCTAATACCAAATGGTGCTTACTGTATCCAGACACACTCGAAGACTATCCCACTGAATAAGTCAACCAATAGAGAATAATTCCATATCAAAAAATAAATGAATATTGAATATGAATTGATGGTTATTACATTTACAATATGTTGGATTTTATATAGCCATCGTTCCTTTTCAACATAAAGGTCACACCTTTTGATTTTATTTAATTAATTATATATTATTGTTGATCATTTATTATTAATGATTATTTATTTTATGTTCATAACACCATTTCTAACGTGCCTGTTGGGATATCATAAAGTTTGACCTATGTGGATGTAATATCTCAATTTTGACCCCATTGCAATAAAATATAAATGATGTAATATTGTTATAAAATCATGGTGAAGAGCTCAAGGCCAAGGCCCTGCCATCGATTTAGTGATGCATATGGTTTGCGTGCTAGCCAGGCACAATGGAATTGCAAATATCATGTAAATATGCATTTTAATAAAATACCCACAACTAGCTATGCAATGCAATGCAACAAGAGTATGGGGGCATAATATTTACAAGGAATTGGGAGGAAAATATTCAAACCCTTGGATCCAATCAAATCAAGCCAAGTGTCAATGAGAGAACCCATGAACCTTCAACTACCCATGTTGACTTTTGTACCCAATCATTTAATACTTCCAAGAGTTGGTTGAGGTAGTTAATCCCTTGGGGAATGGGGAGGTATGGTTGTTCAAATTCGAGTATGGGAAAGCCACCATTTTGGAAAAACATGTTTTGCTTCCTTGGCAAGAAAAGAACCATGAATTTGCTCCCCAAGTCATTATTCACCAACCAGATTTTTCTCTCTTACGAGTTATGAGCTTGTTGGGTGTTTTCCTCCACCGTTTTATGGTTTTTCCTTGTTTTCTAGCTCGGAAGAGGGCGTTGTGGTGTTATAGAGCTGCTAGGAGGAAGGGAGCTCGTTTTGGGGTTTCATTGAGGCCGTTTTGGCCATTTGGAATGCTCATAACCTGTGGGAGAAATCAATTTTGATCCCTGTGGTCGAATTCCCCTTTCCACAGTTCGAATTGGGAGAGCCAATGGGAACTCTGTTTTGCAAATCCCTTTGTAACTCGTTTATCCATGCACAACCATTGTTTTTGTTGTCTGTAGAAAGATTATGTTGGGGTATGGGTTATGGGTATCCATTGCTTTGGCTTGAGCTTGAGTGCAAGCATCCAAAAGTAGAGGGTTCAAATTTGGCTTGATAAACCCAGCTATAGGTTGCCTTAGCTTAGATTTGATGAGCATCTTGTTGTACATGAGATTGAGTGTTCCCTTTCTTTGTAGAAATCATGCCCAGCTCGGGGGTGGAAGTTGTGTTGAGAGATTGATTAACACAACTAGTCGATGGCTGGGTGTAACGTTGCAGCGACATAGCTAGTTGCTTGGGACAACATTACATTAAGATAAGTATTTTATTTATGTGCCTTACTTCTGCATTATTTTAATTATTTAATGAATGTTATCAATATGTGGGAAATTGCATGATATATGTGTGTAGAAGAATTTTACTTCTGCTTTGTTTGATAGATCTGCACACACGGATGTTTTTATTTGTATGAATCTAATGAATTGGGATGAGTTTTTGGTAAAAAGCTCAAGATCTGTAGTCATGTTCCCTTCCTTGCGTTGGATCCACGGGAGGGGATGTGACAGATTGGTATCAGAGCATAGCTTACAACATTGGGCCTACATGGGCTACATCTAACAACTTGCAAAGGTAAGAACCCTTCCTACCCAACACTAATCATTAGAAAAGAAAGAAAAAATTTCAAGATGTCAAATTTTTCTAAGTGTTTTTGAAATTTTGTCTAAGTCTGTTTCGGCGAGAAATTGGGAAAGTCGTCGATACGTTTCGGTGAGGAAGTGAGAAAATTTCCGAAAAAGTGTTTCAGTGTAAAAGAGAAAAGTCCGCTGAAACGGTCGGCGACGAATCACGAGTTGCTCCGAAACGGTCGGCGCAAGATGGTAAGTTCCGTCGATCGGCGATAAATCGCGAGTTGCTCCGAAATGGTCGGTGCACGATCACGAGTTGCTCCGAAACGGTCAGCGGAAAAGGATGAGTCCGTCGAACAGCGACAAATCGCCAGTTGCGACGAAACAGTCAATAGAAAAGGATGAGTCCTTCGATCGGCGACAAATGGAAAACTCGCCGAAACGGTTGGCGGAAAAGGGTGAGTGCGCCGATCGGCGTAAAATTGGAAGTTGCTCCGAAACGGGTTGGAGGAGAATTCAAAAGTTCGTCGAAACAGGTCGGCGTCAAAATGGTAAGTGTGTCGATCGGAGACAAATGGCCAAATCCGCCGAAATGGGTCAGAGGAAAATGGCTAAGTCCGCTGAAATAGAGAATTTCAGCATTTTGCTAGGACGATTCCAAGTGCTAGAAATTGGAAAATGTCATAGAACTTATGTGCCAGATTGCGTGAAATTGGAAGATTTACCAAAACAAAACAAAAAACGAGGGCATTTCTCTTGACCCGCCCTGCAGTGGCGGCCACAAGGGGGCAAGCCGCCCTTGACCCCTGTCGTCCCCCGGAGGCAGTCATTGATTGTGAGAGAATTCTATGGCTGACAGAAATTGTCAATATGGATTGTCTCCATAATGCATGGAAATTATTTTGTGTATTTCTGAGAATATAATGAGGCATTTCCATGTGTGAATTAATTGTGTGGTTCAGAATTGTGGAAAATGTTTCCATGAGGAAGGAAAGGAATTATCATAGTTGAAAGGAATTGAAGCGGTAATGCAATGCTGATAAAGAGGAAAATTTTTCACCTTAAACTATTTATGTTTATAGCATAAGAATTGCATGCTTGAAAAGTAGCAAGTAAGAATGTTATACATGAGTATATGTATTGAATTGCTACTTGTTGAGAAGATCATAGCTAATAATTGCTTGTATGCTTGGTAGAGTGGCCATGAAATTGGATCAGTTATGATGTGGAAGAGGAATTCCATGTTATGATGAGGGATTGGAAAGGGAGAATTCCTTAACTCCTCTCTTGCTATTGTATTTATATTTTATGAGTTTTATATACATAAAATTATGGCATAGGAATGCTGGAAATGCAAGAGAGTAGTAGATTAAATGCATATGAATTAGTGGGCATGATTAAAGAGTCATTGCATATTGCATGTGAATTGCTTATGCATGAGCATGATGTTGCATATGGATAAAGGTAGTGAAGTTACACATGTAGTATCCCATTAATGCTATTGACTATGGTTGATGACAGTTAATGTTGTTGATAATGGTTTTAGGAATCAGACCATAGAAGCATGATTGAAAATGCAAAGAAGTCACAGCATATGACCGACAAACCTTGAGAGGGAAGGCTGGAGTAATGATTCATGATCAAAAGGTTGGAAAAAGGACTGTGTAGCCTTGGTAAGAGGTCAACTGATCAAGTAACATCAAGATATGTTAATGAGAGCCATGCAGGTAATGGTTATTCATGCAAATTGTTTTAAGTGTTGAAATGGGATTGGGTAAGAATCCCTTGGACCTTATTTAATAAACATAAAATAGTATGCATGTAAGGTTGAATGCATCCATGTTAATGTCATACCGCCATGGTATGGTGAGGTATAGGGTAGTAAGGGAAATGAACCTTCTACCATGTGACTGTTTAATTGTTAGAATGCATTCATATATCATGTCATTTGTATATATTGGTTATGAGTTTAATAACCAAAGCATGTAAGGACTTATAGTCCTTTTATGGTAGTGCTATGGTAGTGCATGTTATATGAGATAGACCTAGTTAGGCCATAATGTGTTTGGAATGATGGAATGCATGGCATGATAGTATAGTATGCATGAATCAACGCAAGGTGACATTGAGTGGATATGCAAAGATTTTGTAAATCTTGTGGACATGCATTGAGTGAATGCACCTAAAAAGTTTGTGTAAACCTTGTAGATGCGCATGTGTGTGTGTGGGTGCACATGTTGTGATGCATTGTGCAAATGCATGGTTGTGATGTGTATGTTTCATCGCAAATTAAATAATGGATGAAATGATGAATTAATGGTAATTCCGGGATCATTTCATGAGCTGCTGTGAATGCAGGAGAAAGATTGCAGGAAGGTAGTCATGTTTGATGGGCTACCAGAGTGCTCTGTTGAAAGGACAGAGTTGCATAAAAAGAATATGGCTGTGAAGTAATGAATATTGGAGTTTTTTATTTAAATTGCAGGGATAATGAGACTGTGCCTTGCAATTTTATTATGATAATGATGCATATATAGATATATATATTTCATTGCATTTCAAATTTTAATAGCTGAAAGTGTTTGAATTATTGAGTATTATAATTATGAGATCACTTCAGTGACTGTTGTAGCAATGAGAAGATTATTTGCATACATACTCACAACGTGTTGATTGAAAGTTTCAGATTTCAGGTAGAAATATCTTGAGTATGGCAATGAGGATAAGTCCATAGTAAAGACCAGGATCTACCATGTGCAGAATCCAAAGGTTATGAGAAGATTCTCATGGTTGTGAAATTTAACTTATGCATGGAACAAATTTGTAAATTTCAGGCTTGCAATTTTGCTAATAATTATTAATGGTTGTTTGGCTTCTCTTGAATTGTGTCAGGAGGAAATGTTTTAAGTGGATGTTCATGTATGATAGCAAGCATAAAGCCATAATGGACAAAGTGATGCCACTTACAGGAGCCAAACGATATGAGGATGGCCTCATGGTTAAAACCAATCAATTTATGTAGGAGACAGAATTGTAAATTTATGTTTGAATTTAATGCCACTGACTGATTAGGGAAATCATATTTGAATTTGATTGTTAAATGTTGTTGATTGTTTGGTTGTTTGAGGAGTCTTTCCGGAAGACACCTTGCAAGAAGACCATGTGTGATGGCCTGCAGAAGCCAAACTCCATGGGAAGGATCCCATGCTTTGGAAATGGGTTTCAGGTGAAACACCATTGTAAATTTTGATAATATCCCAGCTGCACTGCATGTTGGAAAACCATGTGAGTGAGATGGTAAAATTATGCCAAGAAGGCATGTGTGGGTTATGGAAAATGAAAAGATTGGGGTGGAAAACTGAAGGACTGTTGACTAAGAGAAGGGAGCCCCAATTCTTCACAAATGAAGAAAATATACATCCGCAAAATGAATGAGTATTCTGTAACCCTAGCTAAGAATATACATGTCGGGTTATTATATTTAATATGCAGAGCATGTTTTATTACCTCATTATTATTCTAGACTGCATGAGAGTGACTAGGGCCTACATGAATCACATCGGAAAGGGATGCATATCTTTCGGGTGTTGGGTTATGTTAGGGTTTCCAATATTGACTACACCCTAAGGGAATGGACGAATTCCTGGTGTTTCAATACTTGATAGTGAATGTTATGAAATATGGTTACAATTTTAGAATAAGCAATACTGGTGAGTTTGCTTATCCTTCTTGTGTTGTTAGCTTACACAGATGCAATTTGGTGTTGCACATTAAGAGGCAAAGTGAAGAAAGGGTACTCAAGAGGAATGTATGGGCATTGGTAACCTTTCTACGCACACACTAAAAAACACTAGAAGGGATGGATCGGCCTGAGGAGCTCTGTAGTAAGAAAGGGGTATCATCCTTGTGTAGTGTGAGTGGGTAGTTCTTAGAGGGAACCACTGGTTTGCATAAGAGAAGGAGTGTCATCCTTGTGTGGATGAAGAATTGATGTGTGTGTGAAGGTGTGGTGATATTGATGAAGGCATAAAATCTCTATTGGGTCAGCAGTAAGGTGGGGCGCGAGACTGACTGGAAACCCTAAGATGCCTATGGCTCCATAGTAGAGCCTTGACCTAGAAATGGTCGTGGTGCAGTTTCCTTCCATTAGCTGATGACCCAGACAGATCTGTTGGCTTGGCAATGGAGAGGGAAAACCAGGTATGGGACTGGTTTGGCACCACCAATGCTTGGTAAATCCAGTCGATGAACTGGTTGGGAATTAACTACTTGATGTTACGGAGCATCATGTGTGTTGGATAAGCATCCACCCCACAGGTGATCCAAGGCTTGTAAAGCAGAGAAGGAAACCTGTGGAGTAGCGAGGAACTACCCAATACAGATAAGTATTTGGTTATCTTGCAGCCTCTTGCTTGTTTAATATGAAATATGTGTGTACATGATTTCTTAAACTCTTGCTTAGAGATAAACCCTATGAAAATAAAATAAACATATGAATTGGTTCAATGTTTGAGTGTAGGTATTGCTAGAAGCAAGGACTATGAAGGCATCCTAAGGATGCATGTGGACATGTGACTATCCTAAAAAGCTCAGCATGAGCAGTAATGAAATATGGTGCTAGTGGACTTGTGTGGGTCCTAGCAGCCAAAGGTTCTATAGGCAATAATGAGGAAGGGTTTCTTGGTTGAAAAGCCTTACACAGACCTTAGACATTAAGTGTCATAGCCAAGAAAGGGCAAGTCAAGCATTCACATTGAAGTGAAAGAGGATAAGGAGCATGAAACCACAGTGGTGGTGTAGCTATGGATTGGAACAAGACTAAGAGGGGGGAACTCTTACTCTTCTCTTTCCTTTTGACTGATGCATCTTAGAAACATAAAATTGTTGAATGCATGTCATGATTGAAAGTAGATTGTGTTTATTTGCTTGAAATAAATTGTGAATGTTGAAATAGCTAATTCCCTGTGGAAGGATGAACATGAATGAGTTCATGTGTATGTTGGGAAAGCATGAAAAGTGTGGAAGTCTCATGAGTAAAGCATGGACTTTCCATGTCAATTGGGAAAATAATTCACTGATTTTAATATTTGTGTTATGCTTGGCCTAACAAGAATTTCCATCATGAATTTCGCAGGTGAGAAATTGAAATCCATTGATTGCAGTTGTTACCAGCCAAGTGTTGCTAGTGAGAAAAGTGAGAGCCTATTGTGCACATTGGCCATGGAAGCAGACCAAAGGCTATGGGGTTTGGCTGAAAATCTTCCTCAAATAGTTGCCAGGAAAGTAAGAAAGATGGAAGTCATGAAATTCCATATTTGTGGATCAACTGGAAGGTAAAGAAAAGAAAGGGATTGTTGTGGAGCAATGCCCACCTACAGAGCTAGAAGATCAAAGCCAACATGAGCAGCTTGTGGAAGCCAAAAGACTTGGTCCTGAAAGTTCAAAATAAAAGATGAAATGCAGGACAGACCTGCCACATTTTGTGAATTTTTGGACATGTGTAAAGTGGGTATGTAATCCTAAGTGTTGGAACACCTAGGATGATGTTATTTCAAGGGGAAGGGGATTGTCATATCCCAATTTTGACCCCATTGCATTAAAATATAAATGATGTAATATTGTTATAAAATCATGGAGAGGAGCTCAAGGCCAAGGCCCCGCCATCGATTTAGTGATGCATATGGTTTACGTGCTAGCCAGGCACAATGGAATTGCAAATATCATGTAAATATGCATTTTAATAAAATACCCACAACTAGTTATGCAATGCAATGCAAAAAGAGTATGGGGGCATGATCTTTACAAGGAATTGGGAGGGAAATATTCAAACCCTTGGGGCCAATCAAGTCAATCCAAGTGTCAATGAGAGAACCCATGAACCTTCAACTACCCATTTTGACTATTGTACCCAATCATTTAATTCTTCCAAGAGTTGGTTGAGGTAGTTAATCCCTTGGGGAATGGGGAGGTATGGCTATCCAAATTCGAGTATAGGCAAGCCACCATTTTGGAAAAATGTGTTTTGCTTCCTTGGCAAGAAAAGAGCCATGAATTTGCTCCCCAAGCCATTATTCACCAACCAGATTTTTCTCTCTCACGAGTTTTGAGCTTGCTGGGTGTTTTCCTCCACCTTTAAATGGTTTTTCCTTGCTTTCTAGCTAGGAAGAGGGCATTTTGGTGTTATAGAGCTGCTGGGAGGAAGGGAGCACGTTTTGGGGTTTCATTGAGGTCGTTTTGGCCATTTGGAATGCTCATAACCTATGGGAGAAATCGGTTTTTCTCCCTATGGTCGAATTCCCCTTTCCACAGTTCGAATTGGGAGAGCCAATGGGAACCCTGTTTTGCAAATCCCTTTGTAACTTGTTTATCCATGCCCAACCATTGTTTTTTTTGTTTGTAGAAATATTATGTTGGGGTATGGCTTATGGGTATCCATTGCTTTGGCTTGAGTTTGAGTGCTGCAAGCATCCAAAAGTAGAGGGTTCAAATCTGGCTTGATAAACCCAGCTATAGGTTGGCTTAGCTTAGATTTGATGAGCATCTTGTTGTACATGAGCTTGAGTGTTCCCTTTCCTTGTAAAAATCATGCCTAGCTCGATGGTGGCAGTTGTGTTGAGAGATTGATGAACACAACTGGCCTATGGCTGGGTGGAACGTTGCAGCGACATAGCTAGTTGCTTAGGACAACATTACATCGAGATAAGTATTTTATTTATGCGCTTTACTTCTGCACTATTTTAATTATTTAATGAATGTTATCAATATGCGGGAAATTGCATGATATATGTATGTAGAAGAATTTTACTTCCGTTGTGTTTGATAGATATGCACACACATATGTTTTTATTTGTATGAATCTAATGAATCGGGTTGAGTTTTTGGTAAAAATCCCAAGATCTATAGTCATGTCCCCTTCCTTGCTTTGGATCCATGGGAGGGGACATGACAGTGGAATGTTGAATTGGTCCAATCACGAAGACAAATTGGGAGGAGGGACAAACTCCACTTCTTGGCCCTCATACCCAAAGAAGCTAACCCAAACTTGTTCTCTCGGTTTCGGCCCATTTCTTTGTGAAACGCTTCCTATAAGATTCTAACCAAGATTCTAGCAAATATACTCAAACCGTTGTTGTCCAAGCTCATTCTGAGAACCAGGGAGTTTTTATGCCCAACAAAAATACTATGGATAACATATTTTTGGTGCAGGAGGCCTTGCGTTCTAGCAATTCGATGGGATAAAAAGGCATGGTCGTCAAGCTTGACATGGAAAATGCCTTCGACCAGGTAAGTAATTCCTTTTTGTTTCAAGTCTTGGAGCATTTTAGTTTATGTTATGGGTTGATCAAATGGATTCAGGCCTGCATTGGTAGTCCATGGATCACTCCTCTGACTAATGGAAGGTCGAACAATTTTTTCCAATCCTCGTGGGGGTTATGTCAAGGCTTCTCTCTCTCTCTCCCATCCTCTATATTCTAATGGAGGACAGTTTTTGTCGTCGTCTTTAAAAAGAACATGCATTGGGACAACTAGTTGGTCTCCAAATTGCCAAAAATGTTCTAACCATAAACCATTCACTTTTTGCAAACAATTCTCTTCTAATGGGTGGAGCCTCCAAAATTACTGTTAGGTGCTTCAAAGGCATCTTGGATTCCTACTTATCATCTTCTAGTGCAAAGTTCAATAATCATAAGTGCCAATTTTTGGGGTGGAATTGCCTTGAATATATTTTGAGAGCAATTTCCATTATCCTTGATGTCCCCTATGTCTCCTCCTGGAATTATTTTAAGTATTTGGGTCTTCCAATTTCCAAAGGGACATCTCTTTCTAAATAGTGGGATGGTCTCATAGAAAATATTAAAAAGAAAATATCCCAATGGGGATTGTGATGGCTAAATTAGGCTGGCTGCATTGTTCCTCTCAAGTTAGTATTTTCCACCTTACCAATCTATCAATGCTCTGGATTGCTAGCTCCCAAGGGCATTCTAAAACAAATTGGTTCTCTCCTATAAAATTTTCTATGGGAAGGTGGGATGTCCAATACAAAAAAATTCATCTCATCAATTTGAATGTCGTTTGGGATGCAAAGCAAAATGGAGGGCTAGGAATCCATGAGCCTCTTCTTGTCAATCAGGCCTTGGGAGCTAAAATAATATGGAGATATTTCAATGAAGGGAATGAATGGTGGAAAATGGCATTTCAGAAAGAAAAAAATATCATCCCAACATCATCCCTTTAAGTTTGGAATCAAATCTTTGACGCCTTTTCAAAGCCTTAGCTTCTCTCATCACCAATCATTTATCTTGGACAGTTGGAAATGGAGCTGATATTAACATTTGGACCAACAAGCACTCCCCTTTATTTTCAGAAGAAATGCAAAGGCAAGTGAGATATCTTTGTGACTAGCTCTCTTTGAATGGGAAAAAAACTCTTTGGGATATTTCTCAATGGGACAACTCATCAGGGGATTGGATTAACTAGAAGTTAGGAGACAATATTCTACGTGAAATGCAAGAGATAAAAATAGTTCTACTATCCTCCCTCAAAGGCTTATCTCCCCCCAATTGATGCAGTAAAGACTCTAGAGCTTGGAAGTGGTCCTCAGAAGGATATCAAGTAAGAATGGGTTATCATACTCTTCTCGCCGCTCTGGACAATCCTCCAACGTCCTCCCAATGGAAGAAGATCTGGAATCCTGACGACCTTCCAAAGGTTAACGTCTTTTTTTGGACGATCGGTCATGGAAAAATTCTTACATTTGACAATCTCAATAGGAGAGGGTTCTCTGGGCCATCTAGGTGTGAGCTTTGTAAAGAGACAGAAGAAAAAATTAACATACTTTTTAGGAGTGCACTTTCTCTCATGCGGTATGGAGACATGCCTTTGCACCAATGGGATACATCCCCTCTATCCCAAACAACTGGAAATTTATGTTTCTCAAGTGGAAGCTATATCTCGCTAGCTCCCTTCAGGCCAAAACTCTATTAAGGCAATTTTGTAGCTTTCTTCCAAAATATCTCTGTTGGAAGATCTGTTTAGTGTGCAATCGGGCAAATTTTAAAATGGAATATGTTAGTCTGATTCGGGTATCCAATCAAGATATGTGCCTTCTATCTGAGGTGCTTCTGGAAAAAGGAATATCAGAGTGTGATCTCAATGTTTTTTCTGCATCCAAAAAACATTGGGTTCTTGGTTCTCGGTAAATTATGAAACCCATGCATAGAATACATAGGCCCATTCTGTTTGAACATTGGAAATTAAGAATGAAATCTAAGGAATTTTTAATGTGGTTGCATCAATAGCAGAGTCCAATTCTCTTCTTTGATAGTGCCTCAAAAGGAAACCAAGGTGCGATCGGAGGAGAGGTGGTTTTTTATCCCGTTGAATCCAAATAAGAAAGCTATGCTTGGGGATTAGGACAAGAAACCAATAATCAAGTTGAACAACTCTTGTTGTTGATGGTTTTATCCATCGTAAAGAATAAAGGTGTCAAAACAGTCACAGTGATTGGAGACTATCTTCTTACAGTTTCAAAAATTTGATCCCTCCAAAAGAAGCATCATACTCCTCCTTTAAATCTTCTTGGTCGAATTTATAGATTGAGCTCGTGGTTCAGCCATTTATCCTTATTTCATATCTTAAGAGGTCTGAATCTCAAGGATAATGCTCAAGCGAATATACGTGTGAATCTTACAGTCGTTCGTTTGGTTATAAATAATGGGGATCCAATCTTCTCATATCCACCTTGATAATTTTAATATCTATTTGACGAATGACGATGGCCGGAATGGAGACTCTTTTGACCAAAACTTAATGCTAGCCTTCTTTCCAATTTATTTGGTTTATTTTCTCTTCGTCAATCCAATGGAGTGGGACTTAATGAATTCAATGTGGAGGCGAAATTTTGAAGTTTTTGTTGTTTCCTTTCCTCAAAGAATGCAATCATCGACAATCGCCTCTAGTTTCCAGCCTTGTCAAGTGCTATTTCCATGCCATGAGAGCATAAGAAATCCGAAATTATTAGTGAAATATCATGTATTGCAATTACATTTTCAATTTTTAGATGGTGCAGACAAGAAATTAGTTCTTCAATCCTTAATGCGACTACAAAAAATAGAACATAAAATTGAGTTTGTTATGGAAAATACTAAGATAACAGCCTCTTGGTTTAATGAGAAACGAATAAATGAATACATGAAGGATCAGGGGGCGTCGATCTCCTCACTAGCGGACAATCTCCCTTTCAGGATTAAATCAGGCAATGTTTTAGAGATCGGTGGAACCTTGAATCCCAACGCTGATATATTTGAGGAATTTGGGCAATCTCATGGTCTTCGTGAAAAGCAAGCAATGGCAGTCTATGGAAGCACCTTTAGAATCATTGTTGAACTTTCGTCTAGTAGATGGACAATGGCTATGTGGATACAAATCTTTGTTTTTGTCTATGTATTTCAAGTGCAAGCTCATAGGCTCTTCCTTCTGTAGAATCTATTGTAGTAAGTTTAGGCCTTTTTTAGTTTGGAAGTCTAAATGCAGATAGAATGGTAGTCTAAGTTGTCCACTAGTCTTTGAGATGGACGTAGCTATCCCTTTGTATTTTTGTAAGGTTTTTTTGTTGAGCTAGCTCTCAACTCTTTATAATCTAATGCAAAAGTAATCGTTCTCGTAAAAAAAATGACTTCCTTATAATATCTCAATTTTCTTTTAACCTTTAAATCTTTCTTGCACCACATTTGCTCTTTAAACTTAGATGTAATAATATATTTAATGTCATCTATATTCTGGAAAGTGGCATTCTCATCAATCCCCCACTGGTTTAACCATGCCATGGCATCTTTATGCCACCCCATTTGAGACATAGGTAGTTTTGGCTAGAATTTAAAGCAATTTTAGGAAATCTATGTTTTCCCATGTTGTTTATCTTGTGCTTCTACACCAGGTACCTAGTCAAAGCCATGCTCTATATGGGGGATATCCCCACTTCTAGGAGGAGAATAGGATAGTGTATTGTTTTTAATTTTAATGTTATAAGTTATAAAATGCTTATGGATTTGCTCAATTTTCTCCAAGATTCTCTAGACATGTTGCAGCCCCAAACTTCACAGTTGTACAAGATAACAAGAGTGACGAGCATTTCAAAGAGGAACTTCTTTTTATCCCACATCACAAGGTTTGTGTTATAGCCCAAATTGGCACTTCTCCGTTTGTGACGACAGTTGCATGATGAGATTGCGAATGTTGATTGTCATTCACACAAAGATGGAAGAGCCTGGTTTGGTATTTGTTTTTATGGTTGTGATCATTCATTGATTCCCTAGCACTTGTGAAGCTTTGTAACTGAAGTTGAGAAGAAAACGCTCCTCATGCTCTGTCAACTAGCATTTCCTTTGCTTGTTGCCTTCAGTTTGCCAACATTTTCCCCTAAAATCCTAAAAAATGCTCCTTTCCTTTGGATTCCAAGGGTGTGCAACGCTTGTTCACCTTGGTTTGCTAATGGTTTTCCCCAAAAAAACCCCAAACATTAATAAAATCTTGAAATTTGGGCAATTTGGGTAACTACTCTCTCGATTACAACTGCTTTCTACCCAATGGCAATTGCCTCCATTAACTATAAAACCAAGGAAGATAAACCATTGAGGAAACCTAATGCCTAAGTATTGTTATGCTGGAGGAATTCTTGTTCTCTTTCCCTTTGTTGTCCATACCCTTTTTCTTGGGACTATTGCCCTAGCTAGTCCCTAACCTTTATACATGGGAGTTGTGGTTGGGATTCATGGAGAAGACAAGTAGGAGGCCCGAAATATTTGTTTTGTTAAGTTCTTAAGCAGTTTAAAGGTATAATTGTACTTGTTGTTATTATGAATATATATTGGAAATCTTTACCTTCCCTGATATGAATCTTTGTTATTTGTTCATGAAGTAGGTTAAATATTTGGAATTCATGTTATTTCAATGTCTTTTATTATGTTATTTGTGAATTTCAATATTATGTTTAGACTATTTGTTTGAGGAAGTTATGTAGTGGTGATTTGCAGGTTAAAAGCTTGGGGCTAGTCCAGCGGGAGCAACGAAAGTTAAGATCAACCTTCATAAATAAGGTATTCTCCTCTCTTGCCCTAATTCTTATAGAGTTAATTACTTGTATGTTAACCCTAGGTTTCCAATCTATTTCAACCCCTAGTATGTTGGTGATGTCAACCCTAGTTATATGGATAGATTCCTTAACAACAAAAATGGCAACTCCACTGGGGAACATCTTCTTTGGGGTTTCTAGGCCTTTTCCTTCAATTTGCTTAGGTGTTTAGAGATTGTTTACAAGCTAGGATTGGTCTAAGACTTTAGAAGACACTTGATTTTTAACTTTTCTGGCTTGTACTTGCATATTTTAAGACTTTTAGTGCCAAAAACGCCCCTAATCTTCATAACATAATCATTTCTGGTCAAATAAGGCTCCTAAACCTCTGCACAGTAGCATGTTACACCCTCTTTGCCTTTGGCTTGTCAGCGTTTTTGTCCTGTAGAGTGTGTTTTTCACTTCTTCCCCTATTTTAGGAGTTTTTTGGTGGAATTTTGTAAGTCTTTGCTTGTCTTGGGTCTTGTTAGGACTCCTTAGAAGTGTTGTGTTTGGTTTTGGATTGATCTTGGCTTGGTTTTTTTTACATCTCTTTTTGAGTGAAAAGTGTCTTTCATTTTAGACTTCTTTTTGCTTGTTGGTTCTTTGGTAATCCTTTGAGGTGGAAGCTTAGGACATATTTTGTTGTTTTTTTTTATCTTGATTGCATCAGTAGTCTATGAAATCAGACGTTATCATACTTTGTAGTCCAGTAGGTCATTTTCTTAATTGATTCTAAAAGTTTTTTCTCAAACCTTGCATCTGTGTGTGACTAAAAAGTTTCGTTTGTGTGCCTGCTATCACCGAGTCTGATAAGGTTATCGGAGGTTTTGTTTGCTTTGATTTTACTAGGTCATTGTTCTTGGCTTGTTTTTATTTCTTATTTTGGAAAAGAAAACATAAATTTGGATACGTCTGGGTCAATTTGGATATGTTTGAGTCAATTTGGATATATTTGAGTCAACATGGATATGTTTGGGTCACTTGGATCTGTTTGGGTCAATTTGGATCTATTTGAGTTAATTTGGATCTATTTTAGTCGATTTGGATCTATTTGAGTCTATTAGGGTTAATTTGGTTCAATTCATGAGGTTGCTTATGATTTTAGTACAATGCAAGTGTTGTTTAAAAATCTAGATTTACATTTCATATTGAAAGCAAAAAATTGCATGTTTTCTTTGTGTTTGCATTAGGTTTTCATTTCAAACTTAGTTTTGCATTTCAAATTATTTCTGATATATAGAACTTGCATGTACATTGAAAATGAAATTGGATTTTACATAAAAGCATAGTTTTATTCTGGTTCATTAAGGAATTTTTTGGGATTTTGGATGTTTTTGGGAGAGTGTTGATAAAAGAAAAGATTGTATTGCTTTCAGTGGCATTATCTCGTGAAAATTAGAAAGAGTTTCTTACATTGGTCATAGTAATCTCCTTAAAAAGTTTTTCCTTGCTTAATATTTTGAAAGGTTATGCTTGATTTTATTCTTTTTTGAAAGTTGTTTTTAGTCAAGTAACTTTTTTAAAGAATTTAAGTGGTATTTTCCAATTGTAAGTAATTTCATTTTCATTTATTTTTAGTTAAGAACCCCATCTTTTTACACTTCTGCATCCTTCTACGTAACGACAACCACTAAAAAGAATGCTTAATCTAAAATTTATTAGACTTTTTGGATTTATAGGGTTCATCGACTAGGGTGGGGATAAAGCCTTGGAATAGGTTGTCAATTAACAATCGAAGGCTATTTCAAACTGTGAAACCTAGGCATCTTACATAAGGATAGGAAAATCCAACTGTCATATAGGTGTGGTCGAGCATTTGTGGGATTTTGTGTGTACGGGGTTTTCTTCGGTACCAATTTGGGCCCCTTGAGGTGCCAATACTGTTGAAGTTTCAGGCTTAGATACCCTACCCATACGTACGATCTTGATTGTCGACTGTTCCCTGGGATGCTAACTGCGAGTTAGTGACCATAGTATCTTGTCTTAGGTGCCACACAGGTGAATGCAGGGCGCTTCCTGATAACCTTGAACATATGTTCAACCAAACTGATAATACCCTTGGAGGGTGTCCCTTGCTTTGTGGGGATACTTGCACCAAGAAGGACTATTAGTGGAGGCCTTGGTAATTGTTCTCGAACCTTTGTTGTTTGGCTATGGGACTTAATCAATCCACACTGAACTTCGAAAGGCCCTTTGCTTTTCTGGTTGATATTCCTAGGATTTTTTATTAGTGATGTGATCTTTGTGTTGTTTCTTTTTAGTGGGCCTTAGAGATTTCTTATTTGTTGAAACAAACATTATGGCTCAGTCTCCTGTGGACACCAACCAAGGGACCCCTATTCAAGGGGCTCCTTGTGCTTTTCCATTTGTCAAGGACATTGGTGTTCCCTTGATGGCCACGACACACCCTTAGATTATTGATTTAGTTATTTTCCACTTTCATGGTCCTAAATGCTCCTGATGCTCCTCAAGCAAACACTTTATATCAATAGCATCAAAACCTTGTGCCTTCTTCACCACTAACAACTTCTCCTCCTCCTTCTACCTCATGTGGTGAAAGTTTTAGTACTAGTAACCAACAATCTAAAAGGAATAGATGAAAAAAGAATAGGAAGAAGATGCGAAAGCAAGGGGGAAACCACCCAGCCTCTGAAAGTCATGTTAGGGGCACTCATCTAGTCACTGTGATTCATACTGAAACCACCCACCCAACCTCTAGAATTCATGCGAGGGGTACTCATCCAGTCACTACAGGTTATACTGGTAACTCAAAGCCAATCTCTAGAGTTCATGTTGGGAATAAACTTTTAGCCACTACAATTCATACTAAAAGTATGTCATCAACCACTACTAGCAATGTTGACGACAAGTCATTGATTAATGTGAGTCATATTAATGACAAGTCACCAGTCACTTCAAGTCATACTTGAGAATAGTCATCATTCATTATACTTCATATTGAAGACATCAAGCCAACCGTTGGAATTCATGCTAGGAAAGTTGATATAGTCGACAAACCTAAAAAGCAGAAGCTTAAGTTCCCTTGTAAGCTTTGCGAGGGAGGCCACCTTACTCATTTGTGCCTTGTACTTCCAGAAGTGCAAAGGTTGTGGTCCCTATCTCAAAATTCTTTTGCTTCTGAGCAACCAGCCTCTTCAAGTCATGCTGGGGGAAATCAATTAGTTAATGCAAGTCATGCTGAGAGTATTGATACTGTTGAGAAGTCTAAAATCATAGAATATAAGCCTAAGTTCCCTTATAAGCTTTGTGAGGGAGATCACCTTACTCATTTATGTCCTACTCTTCCAAAGGTACAAAGAGTGTGGTCCATGTCTCAAGGATTTGTTGCTCATGAACAACCTGTGATTTCCCAACCATTTATCCAAACTTTGGTTGATGAAGTGGTTGAACCAATGCAATATTTGGTCAATCCCACTCTTCCTTCGGAGAGAGAAGTGGTCGAATTGATGCAATCTTCGATCGATCCATTCTTCCTTCAGAGAGTGATGTGGCTATCCTTGAAGTCCTATTTATTTCCCATTCATATTTTTTTGGAAAATGGGGCACTCCATCCATGTTGAGTGAGCCCATGCCAAGATCAAGGATTATTTCCTTCGATTGGAATAATCTAGCCAGACCTCGTCTTCCTTCATCTGTACCCTTTTAGATAAGGGATGAAATTGGAAATAATACAGTCCATTGACTCATTGTAGATGAAGGAGCCTCTGTTAGTATTATATCTACATATCCTTGGAGAGGTGTGAGATCTCCCAACCTCATTCCAGTTTTCAATCAATCGTTGGCTTTTGATAGAATACCTAGTGAACCTTTGGGATTTCTCCCTCAATTACTTGTTACTTTGGGTGGAAAAAATGTCATAGTCAATTTTATGGTTATAGAGGACCCTTTGGATTTTAATATGCTCCTCGAGCGTGATTATGTATATGCTATGAATGTTTTGTGTTACACCAAAATCTTGTCATCATGAGTCATGTATCAGCTCCATGCCTTCATCCCTAAAGTTCTTGGGCTAAAACACTAACAGAAAGGTTGTTGTCCTTCCCTTTCCATCTTTTGTTGTCACGCCGATGCACCCTGACTTTGAGCAGGGAGCTTCGAACCCTTAGTGACACACTCTACACCTTAGCAGAGCGCGGCGATGACACATGCTTCCCTTTTACACAATGCAGCGATCCACTTCTGACGCTGGTTGCCTTCCTGCAAGGTGCGTCAGAGTTGGTTAAATTGGATCAAAGGAAGCTTTGAGTGATTTCTCGAAGCTTGGTGACATGGAGGTCTATCCCTAGATGCTAGGAAACCTGGCTCTCGATCCCCTAACCTAGTGAGGTGATCCCTTAGACCTCTCTCCTAAATCTTCAACCTATTCTATCCCTTTAGCCCTATATATACAACCCCAATCTCCATTGTAAAGGGAGGAAGGATAGAGTACTCTTATGCTGGTGAAATTATTGTAGGTGATCCTCATTCATCCTTTGGGAGGCAAGCATTCTATCTTGGAGGTTAGGATTGTTGATGGAAGTTGCAACGTTAAGGCTTGGGTTGTAACATTTCTTCCCTATGTACTTATGTTTATTGCATTAATACAAGTTCTTTCCATAAGTGTTGTTGTATTGATAATACTTAGGATTTTCCTCCTTAATTGTTAATCTAGATCAATTCATGTTCCTATGCTTTTACTGCTTGTATGTTTCCACTTGCTTGACATAGTTTTACAGCTGAACGTATGAAGACTTTGGATCTTGGGACGACAAGGAGAAAGGAACTACAAACTTAAGGTAAGCCACATCTTGACTTGTCTATTACTTCTATTGATCTAGGAAAGTAATTGGTATTGTGTATCTATTTGTTCTAGATCCACTTGGACTAGAGAGATTTGTTTGAGTCCGCTCATGTAGATTGTCCGTAAACAAATTTGGTGACCACACTGGGGAAAGATACACATAGATTTAATTTCATTTTGTTTTGGTTTGATTAGTTTCCGTTTAATCAACTTTTTAGCCTCTTAAGTGCCTCCCACCATTGGATCTGATCATCAGAGAGTATCTGGGTTACCCAAACTCTATTCAGGATCAATATTGGACCTGCTACCCATTTAGTTTTGGAGAACTTTTTATTTTTGTTGCTTGATCCTTGCCCGATGCACCTGGGCTGTGTATAACCTACGTCACAGTATCTTTGACGCCCTTAGCCAGTAAACAGACTGCGTCACTAACGCTTTCTGTCCTTTGGAAACATGCGTCGCTGACACACATACCCAATGTGCAGAGTGCGTTGTTGGACCTCCCAACGCTCTGGTGCATCATAGAAGGGCACGTCGCCCTCTATTGCTTGGTACCCAGTGTCAAAATTTTCTCCATTTGGTTTTTGGTCTGATTTTTAGAGCTATGTGCACCGCACCTTACAGTCACAGAACCCCTAGACCCAGCATGTACTGTTCTTTGGCTTGATTGTGAAGTTTTTTTATCGATCCAAGTTCTAGCTAGTCAAGCGAGTGATCCAGTCGCTGTGGAAATTTCAATCCCCCATCGACGTACTCAATCTTGTGACTCTCGATCGGTACACCAGATCCGTTCGATTTGTTCGATCTAACTTCTATGCCTTCTGATTTTTGTTATTGTGATTTTTTGGCTTGATTGTGTGTGTTTTGAGTGTTATTGAGATTTTGGGTGATCATACTTCTTTGGGAATTCCTCATTATTCGAAGTTTGCAGTAGTGTATTCTTTCATTTTCTGAATCTTGATCTAGAAGTGACATCATTCTCGGATCTTGAGCGCATTTGAGTAGGAAATCAAAAGGGTTTTCATTATCTTCATTTCAAGTTTCATTCTTGAAATTGTTAGATCTTTGAAAAGTTTTAAAGCATCGGCATGTTTATCAGACAATCCACTCGAGCGGACGCGAGCCGGATCTCCCTAGCTCTATGAGTCTAGAACAAATAAGACAAGCTACGAATGCATTACCTAGATCTACTTAAGGATCAAGTACTCGATGTCTTACCTTTCACTTTGCTATCCTTTCTCCTGAATGCTGCTCCACGTCTCACGGTCGTCAGATCCAAGCTGCAAGACCTGTCAAGACAAGAAACAAGATAAACAAGTAAAGGGCATCTATACAATAAGAGATATAAGTGAACAGTTAAGCAGGTAAACTACTCAATATCATTACACACATGAACAATATTGGTGGAAATCATTTGTATTACTGTAAAAATAGGGAAGTACATAGCAGATATAAAACTACAACCGAGGCTTAACGCTGCAGCCCTTCTCCAACAAAGCCATTTTCCATTTCCTCCTAAGGAAGCTTGAGTCTCTCAAGGATGAGTAAGGATCTCTCCAGAGTGATTTCACCAGCATGTAGACACCATAGACTTCCTCCCTTTGGAGAGGGGTAGAGCTTCTCTTATATAGGACTAAGTGGATAGGGTATGGATAGGATAGGTTGAGACATGGTAGGAGAGAGATAGGGGATCCTCCCAAGGTATTAGGAATAGAGTACCAACTCCCCTAGAGGTCAGGGATAGGGCCCCAAGTCAGCAAGTTTCAAGAAGAACCTCGAAGAAGCTATTTTTGCCCATTAACTGACTTCGTCGCACCCTGCAATGAAGCAAGTTGCGACGTCGCATGTTGCATGAGTGCAACCTGCGACGACCTCTCAAAACCTGGTACAACTGGGTACAAATCCTTCCAGGTTAATTACTCAGTCAAGATATCTTCAGGGGTGTATACACTGAATCTCATGATGGGTAGATTTTAGGTGTAACAGAATGCCCCCCAAAGCATGAAGTTGTTTTAAGATAGATAGGTGAAGTGCTTTGATAGAAGAAATGGCAATAGACTTGTCGGACGAAGGATATTGCTGCAGTACAACTGACTCTGAACTGACAATCTCATATAGAGTACAACATGGTTGTCGACCAATACAATGCAGATCCATGGTAGTAATGATCGACTGGACACAATCATGGCTACTAGACACAAGCGTAGATCCATGATGAGATGATAACACAGCCACGACCAATACAAATGTGGATCCATGTAATATAACTCAATACAAACTCCATCGTAGCCTGGGTAAAACATGACTTCCCAGGGTCTTCAAGTTGAACCCGCAATGATACGAATCTATCCATGTGATTACAAATGTCTTGATGTCGAACATGGTAGAAACCACTTGATTACCGACCATTGATGTAAACCATTAACAAGCACGAGGGAGATCACCATTGATGTCAATGATTCCCAAGGTATCACAGTACATATCATCAAGCGTGCATAAATGAGTTGAAGTCGAATGCAAGATGAAATCTTTCAATCAAGATTCAATGATGTAAACTCATGTTGAAAGCGAGGTAACCTGCCATTGAGGCATGCAGGGCCAAGGTACTTGGTTGGTTTCTAGATTCAATCCTTGGATGATGATTTGAAGTCGACAAGTATGAATCCGTTGAAGGAGGGCCATGATGAATCCCCCATCAATCGACACGAAACACGACAAAAAATGTGTAGAGTAGATCGGATGGTACAGTAACATGTGAGACTGACTTGGAGGAGACCGACATGATGGCGGGTGTACTGACTGCAGATGATGAATAGTGAAAGTATTCTTGAACATGGGCATGGCATGACTTGGCAGTATTGACATGACGAGTACAACACAAATTCCTAAGGCGACTGATGATGGAAGCTTTCTTTGAATGATTCAAAGGAGTAACAAGACTCAGGAAATAAGTGGAACTCGAGGACAAACAGATGATCCAAGTGCTGTATGCAAATGCAGATGAGTGCCATGTTCAAGAACGACTACGTACTGCCATTAACAAAGTGTGTAACATAAAAGCTTTCCTTTTTCCCCATCATGAATGATGAGTGCCTCATGTGTTTTTTACGAGCTTGATGAGGGTAACCAAATGCTCGGTATAGCTCATCTCATAGATGAGTCCAATCCCAAATATTTTTCGAACCTGGGATAGGAGGGGTTCGTCTCATGGCGGGCCCTTCAATGCAAAAGTTTAACGAGTCCATAGAAGGTAAACTCGGTTGTCATTTCATGTTTAGAGAGTCTGAAAAGAACTAAAGAAGACTCCAACGGTCCTTTTTCGTAAAGTTAGCCTCATCGCCCGAAAAAAGGGTAAAACAATGCAGGAGAGGACTCTTCCAGTCATGATTGGCTGGAGTATACATTTTTCGTAATTAGTGCCCCCTGGTCCGAAAAAGGGGTAAACTACCACCAGGAAGACAACCATTCAAATTCTTTTACAAGCGTGAACGCGACAAGTTCGCTTGGCAATCTTTTCGTATTTTGAGAGCCTGAAAAGAGCTTAAAGATAGACTCCGGGGGGGTTCCTTTTCCGTAGGAGTTTAACGAGCCAAAAAAAGTGATAAATCGTAACTCGGTAACGTATTCTCATAGTTTCAAGAGCACGAGAAAGAACAAAGAGTAAGCTCATTAATTGCAATCTATGAAAAAATGGGTAAACGACAAAAACTCACAAGGGGTGTTCATACCTGAGATGACCGTTTCAACATGAAAATGGAGTAGAAAGGCACTTCACAACTCCTCTACACTCGAAAACTAGGTCAAATAGTCAACCGAACGTTCAAATACAATAAAACTGATCCAAACTATAGCAAATAGCATAACGACATCAAATATTTGAAAAAGGAATATTCCATTTGTTTTATAAACAGAAATAAAAACCAAATACAGGCACCATTGTTCTATTTTGCCAAATTTGGGAGGAATAGTGCCATTTGCTGCCAGATTTTCACTTGTCGATTCCAGGAGCTATGATCAACCATTTCACCTGCCATCAGGAACAAGTAACCCTAAACTTCAGCCAGCAAAATCGTAGTGGTTTACAATTTTGAATTTCAGTCATTTTTTTGGGTTTTGGGTCAATTTGGGAAGGGCCATTGCGCCCTCGGCTCGTCGCAGTTGGCCTTTTCGGGAACTATGACGAGACTGAGTCATCGCAAATGGAATATACATGGACTGCAATGACGTCGCCCTGTTTTCAAAAACGGGGTGCGACGACGGCGACGTCCATCCCCTAACTCAAACAAAACTCAAAAGAAGGACTTCCAGTGGGTGAAGCAAGTCCTAGCATTGTTAAAAACTTCCTGTTGACAGGTTCCAAGCATCAAAATGGTTTTGGAATGGCGGGAAAGGGAACATGAATTAGATGATGAACAAATTGCAAATGATCCACATTGTGTGGAAGCTTTGAGAAACTGTGGGCTTCTCAAGTTCTTCTGCATTCAGGGGATGAGATCCCAACTTCCACTACTGAACTCTATTCTCCAATGTTGGGATGCGGCCCAGCAGTACTTCCTGATTGGTGAGCATGAGCTTCACATAGATGTCGAGGACATCTATTTTCTGACTGGTTTGTCCTGAAGGGGGGGGACAATGTGGCACTCACTGGATCACGTGGGAGTGATCGAACCGTGGAATATTTCATCCGACAGCATTGTGGTCCCAACGCCCGTGCATCTAGCGGGAATATTTGCATTAAAGATGTACCGGAGCGCCCATGGTGGGCCATTTTATTCACCATTACGAGGATGGCGAGGAGTCAAGCTCCTCACCTAGCCACCAGAGCACAGATGCTTTATGCGGAGGACTGTTTGTCTCCAAAGATCTTCAACTGGTGCGAGGGGGGTCCTCGCAAACGTGAGAGCTCAGCTAACAAAGTGTCGGTGGGGAGAGCTTAAATAGTTCAGCTATGGTTCTATAGTGATCTCATTCTTGCTGGAACGGGTTCCCCTTCTGTGTCCTCAGGTACCACTATAGGATAGGGACCTCAGAGATCCACACATGGTCAGGTGGACCAATGTGATGGCTCAGCATGGTGGGGGTCCTATCATCGGATTCCCTCCTGAGTTCTTCACTTGGCTGGAAAGCCAATTAATGATGGTGGAGGACTTTCCATATAGTGGCACCGACTTCACAGATGACCCAGACTTGCCGCTGCCCGAGGGAGCAGCATGGGGAGACCTCAGTAAGAACAAAACGACCCTTGAACTTTTTAAGTTTTGTGCATTTATGATTTTTTTGATATAGTGCTGACAGGTGAACAAAACTAGGCTGCGAAACTAGAGATTCTGGGTTTGATCCCCAGTATGGTCGCCAGATTTGTTTATCGGACAATCCACTCGAGCGGACGCGAGTCGGATCTCCCTAGCTCAATGCGAGTCTAGAACAAATAAGACAAGCTACGAATGCATTTCCTAGATCTACTTAAGGATCAAGTACTATATGTCTTACCTTTCACTTCGCTATCCTTTCTCCTGAATGCTGCTCCACGTCTCACGGTCGTCAGATCCAAGCTACAAGACCTGTCAAGACAAGAAACAAGAGAAACAAGTAAAGGGCATCTATACAAAAAGAGATCTAAGTGAGCAGTTAAGCAGGTAAACTACTCAATATCATTACACACATGAACAATATTGGTGGAAATCATTTGTATTACTGTAAAAATAGGGAAGTACATAGCAGAGATATAGAACTACAACCGAGGCCTAACGCTGCAGCCCTTCTCCAACAAAGCCATTTGCCATTTCCTCCTAAGGAAGCTTGAGTCTCTTAAGGATGAGTAAGGATCTCTCAAGAGTGATTTCACCAGCATGTAGACACCATAGACTTCCTCTCTTTGGAGAGGGGTAGAGCTTCTCTTATATAGGACTAAGTGGATAGGGTATGGATAGGATAGGTTGAGACATGGTGGGAGAGAGATAGGGGATCCTCCCAAGGTATTAGGAATCGAGTACCAACTCCCCTAGAGGTCAGGGATAGGGCCCCAAGTCAGCAAGTTTCGAGAAGAACCTCGAAGAAGCTATTTTTGCCCATTAACTGACTTCGTCGCACCCTGCAATGAAGCAAGCTACGACGTCACATGTTGCATGAGTGCAACCTGCGACGACCTCTCTGTTAAATTTTTAGAATTTACTTCAATCTGATCTAGGATCTTAACTGAGAGAACAACATGTACAGCATATCTACAGCATATCAATCATGGAGACAATAATGCAAGCACACAAGAGACACAAAGATTTACTTGGGGAAAACCATAAAGGTGAAAAACCCCAATAACTTCCTCAGAGATAGATAGAGCAATGATACAACCCAAACATAAGAGATAGACATATCCTAGCAGCAGATCCTCCTCCTCCATAAGTGCACCACTCCTCCTTGAGTGCATGAGTGAGAAGTGAGTGATCAAATAGAGTGCCTCCCGCACTCTATTTATACTTGACTTGACTTGCCTTTTACATAAATCATGTACGCTCGAACTTAACCACATAACATAATGCTGACTGGGCCGATCCCCAATAGGGTGGTCTAATAACCCTTCGACCCACATGGCCGACCCCCAATAGGGTGGTCTAATAACCCTTTGACCCACATGACTTATACAGGGCCGACCCCAACAAGGTGGTCTAATAACCCATCAAGTATAAGTTACGACATTTACAATATAAATGATGACACTTTCGTATAGAGGAATAATACCATCTCTATAGGAGTACATACAACATACATATATGAAATACATTCTGAAGTTACATATACATCAACACTCCCTCTTAACTAGGAAGGTATTTCTCAGCACAGGTCTTCTAGCACAAGTCTTCTTCTCTGGATCATCGTCACTGGATAATCGTCATCGAGACATCATCATCATCACTGCTGTTGCTATCTCAATCAATCTCTGAATCTACTCGTCATAGGAAGTTCTACAGAGACAGTCCTTTTTCATACTGGATGTAGACCCACCACCTGCAGGTCTTCATCATCACTGGCCATACTGTGGAAACTTCAGGACTTATTACGTGTATCACAAAACCTGGCTGCAGCATCCCAGGCTATTACGAGCACACAGCTCTACCTGTCAGATCTCCCAGGAGCACATTATATGTGACCCATCACAAATCCTGGCTGAAGCATCCCAGGCTGTTACGAGCACACGGCTCTACCTGTCGGATCTCCCAGGAGCACATTACATGTGATCTCACCACAAAACCTGGCTGAAGCATCCCAGGCTGTTACGAGCACACAGCTCTACCTGTCGGATCTCCCAGGAGCACATTACATGTGGTCCACCACAAAACCTGGCTGAAGCATCTGAGGCCTTTTTCATCCTGTCCAGATCTCCCAGGAGCAAATTACATGTGGTCATGGCAAAACTTGGCTGAAGCATCTGAGGCCTTTTTCATCCTGTCCAGATCTCCCAGGAGCAAATTACATGCCATAGGACAAAACCTCGAAAGAGCATCTGCCAGATATCCCAAGGCACGAATTACATGCCATAGGAAAAAGCTCAAAAGACTATCTGCAGATCTCCCAGGGCACAAATTATATGTCCTCCCAAGCAAAACCTCGAAATAGCATTTTCCAGATGTCCCAGGGTACGAATTACATGCCATATGCAAAACCTCGAAAGACCATCTGCAAATCTCCCAGGGCACAAATTACATGCTTATCTGCACAACCTGATCCACGGCCACAAAGTATCATCTGATACTCACCATACATCATCCTGATGTACACATGATCATCCTAATCATCATCACTGCAACATCCTGCTGCATGTCATCTGGAGAAGCTCGTCATCCACGATCACCCTGATCATACAATGCATCCATCTGATGCACACCAAGTATCTACCTGATACATATCATCATACATAATGTATCCACCTGATACGTAGATACATGATCCACACAATGTATCCATCAACATACATGATCTACCTGATCATACCTAATACATATCAATATACATGATCTACCTGATCATACAATGTATCCACCTGATACATATACAGATACATGGTCCAAGCATCCAACATGATGCTTATACAAAATACATACACATGATCCAACCGATCATATCCAGCATCCAACATGATGCATACATACATATAAAAATGATCCAACTGATCATATCCAAGCAGAAACCAGAACATCATCCTGATGCTCGTCATCCAACGCTTACATCCACAGCCATGTGAAGGATCCTCCTTCCAACATGCTTGGAATGGCCTCAGCAAATGTGTCCATCACTTCTTCCTCGAAGTTTCCTCGATCTGAAGAATGCCAAGCCTCTCTCTGAATTACTCGAACTTCACCCTGGCTAGTGGCTTCGTCAGCACATCTGCAATCTGCTCGTCCGTCCCAACATACAGGAGCTTCACAGCTCCTCTCTGCACCATATCCCTGATATAGTGATATTTGATCTCTATGTGTTTCAACCTGTCATGAAACACTGGGTTCTCGGACAGCTTCACACAACGCTGGTTATCATAGAAGATACCAGTAACATCCAACGGGAGATCAAATAACTCAGACAGTAGCTTCCGTAGCCATACTGCCTCACAACTAGCTGAACATGCTACAACATACTCTGCCTCAGCTGTACTCAGTGCTACGCAGGACTGCTTCCTGCTAAACCAAGAGATCACACCTGATCCCATACTGAAGCAGCACCCATATGTGCTCTTCCTATCTGCAACACTTCCTGCCCAATCTGAATCAACATAACCCTGCAGGTTAAACTTTTGATTCACTTCATACTTGAGCCCATAATCCACTGTACCTTTCAGGTACCTCAGAATATGCTTTACAACAACCAGGTGAACACTCCTCGGATCTGTTAGGAACTGGCTCAATGTGTTCACCGAAAAGCAAATATCTGGTCTCATGTTCGTCAGGTACATCAAGGACCCAATCATCTGACGATACATAGTGACATCAACTAGTTCAGATGAAGCATCACACAGAAGCTTCAGGTTCGATGCCATAGCCTCGCAGTCCATCATCCCGAACCTCTTCAGGATCTCTACTGCATACTTCCCTTGTCCGAGGAAGATTCCATCTGCACTCTGCCACACCTCCATACCTAGAAAGTGGTGCATCATACCCAAGTTTTGCACATATATGACTCCCTGTCATGTGTCTCAAAACCAAGTGGCTGCTCCACATACACTTCTTCTTCAACTACACCATTCAAGAAAGCTGTCTTGAATCCATCTGGTGTATCTTCTATTCAATCACTTTTATGTTTCTCTATGCTGCCATCTGCAACATGCTTGATCTTGATAGATCCATATGGAAGTCATAATGAACTTCCCTTCAGGTCTTGGGACTACATCCCAAACATCATTCTTCATGATCGACGGATCATGGCATTCCATTTCTTCATCCCAGATCCTGGGAACTTCAATATCTTCAATATATTCAATAGATATCTTTGTTGTTGGAACAAATGTTGTAGTCCTTTTGTAGGTGAAGATATACGGTCTTTCCTACAAAACAGGTTAAATTGCATGATTAGAAACATCTCATAATTTTCAGAACAAATTCTTACACATAAAGAAATATGTCATACAGTCATGCAATTATCTTAGCCAATGCTTCAATACAACATTTATCCATATCCCACAACTTTCTAGATGCCTTCCAATCTCTACCAGAACATTGTTAAGAGTGTGCACAACTCCCAACATGTCAGCAAAGAGGTTTCATTCTAGATAAGTAGCAATGGAATGTTTTACAGTGCCATAGTCCACTTACCCATGCATATTAGTAGTATACTGTTCATCAATGCAATTATTCTAATATGCATAATACACAACCTAATTATAGGAACATCAGTAGATACATTATTGAACAATATTATTTAAGAAATGACAATTCAAATACTTATCTTTGTTTGTTCATTGGGTGGACTCCCTCTGAGTCTTCACTTCCTTGCAGGAGCTACTGGAGTCCTAATCTGAAGTAGCTTCTTCTACACCTTTCTATTGTGGAATGTAGAGAGATGGTCAACTCCCTCTGAATATCTGCATCCTTGCAGAAACCACTGGAGTGTACTCCCTCTTGATCTTTGCTTCCTGGATTACTTGTCCTTCAACTTATATTCATTCTCGATCCCTATGCATGCTTGTTAGTATCATCATTGTGTTATCCTCTAGGTCTCATACGTAGTCAAACATTCATTAGTATAATCTTAATATTATCAAAACACAATAATCTCAAGCATGTATAGTCAGGATCATTTCAAACACAGATAATAAACATTAGTATTCAAGGTTTCAGGGAAGTCTTCTTTTACTCATGCATATTCTTATTTGATCATAGGACTCTTTTGGTTAGTTAAATCATCAATCAAGATAAGAGATATAACATGCATAAAACCCGTGATTACTCAAACCTATACCTTCATGATTCTTTTGGTTAGTCATATCATCAATTATGGTAAGAAACATAATATGCATACAACCATGACTATTCAAACCTATGACTTCATGAATAATCATTATCAACAACACAACAGTATAAGATCCTAACCCAAGGTAGGATTCTAGCTTGATATAGGAAAAACATACCTGGATTAGGATGCTAGCTAGTTATGTCTAACATACTCACATGATGTCTTCTTGTTCTTCTTCAATGACTTGTGCTAGTAACCTGTATATCTCATAGGTTAACCATTATAAAACCAAGTTATACATACCTCGTAAATGGATCTTCTATGAGATCCATGACAATGGATGAATCTTTGTCCTCATGTCATCATGATCATATGTTCTTGAACCAGAACATGATTTGTCTTTCTTGGTGTACCTTTCATGTTAGTAGACAACATAAACCTCATACAACACCATAATGCATTAGTACAATCATAAGTGTCAACACCCTAATCAATGAATATTTTCTATCATGCATTCATAAATTTGTTAAGGTGATACGACAAATCTAAAATCAAGATTGTACTAACCATAATAACATGAAGACAATCATACCATAAACTTAATCATGAACAAATATCGAAACATACCTCTATGAGTCATACCTGTCGAGATCGCTTGAAATATTCTTATGTAAGGCCTTAGCCTCATCACCCTCTGAAACAGGAACTTCTTCACTCATGCAGATGATCAATCCATCTTCTTCTAGGATTAACCCAATCCACTTGATTTGCAAGAATTGGACCTGGAGCTGGATATGGGTTTGCCAGAGAAACCCCAAAAATTCAAACTCTGAATTTCAAACTTCTGAAAGGATAGAAATATGCGCCTTGATGAGTTGATCAAGCTGGTATATTCAGAATTTGAAAACTGCAAAGTTTCACTCCTCAATTTTGCCTTTGAAACTTTCGGATTCACTAGACGTGACCCTGAACTGGCGTTTGATGAAGCCCACTCTTCTGCCCAATCAAAAGGTTTGATCCAAAGCTCTAAGCTTCTATTTTTCTGAGGAGCTTCCAGCCGTGGTAACAGATTTCAAAAATTCCCATTTTTACAGAAGCCCTAATTTTCCACTTTTCTGATCAAAGTCCCAAACTAGGGTCTGATCAAGCCCGGCCTTCTGCCCAACCAAAAATTCTGATCTTGGTCTCTAAATTTCTATTTTGATGAGTAGCATCCATCCGTGGTCTCCGATTACAAAAATTCCAACTTTCTCCGAAGCCCTAAATTCCGGAAGCCATGAATGAAGGTACTAAAAAATAATTCTGTTTTGACAGAAATATGTACCTGATTGTTTCTGGTGTAACTCTGAACTTTTCAATCCACAGGGTCTGAAAAAGTTTCCTGAGATAGCCCGACCTCTTATCTTTCCATCCTGACAGTTCTGAACTGAATTGGATTCTCTGAGAGAGAGTTATGCCAAGTGTCGCAACGTGACCTGTTTTGGGATAATACAAGAGAGCGAACTTGTACGGCGTGCCACGTGTAACTTTTTGAACTTCGGCCTCTGAAAATTTTTCCTGAGATAGATTTCCCTGTTATCTTTCCATCATGACAGGTCTGACCTCAATTGGACTCTCTGAGAGAGATTTATGCCAAGTGTCGCAACGTGACCTGTTTTGGGATAATACAGGAGAGCGAACTTGTACGGCGTGCCACGTGTCACTGGTTCAACTTCGGCCTCCGAAAAATTTTCCTCAGATAGTACAGTCTGTGTACTACCTGTCACATTTTACGAAATTTCATTTGGATCTTCCTAGCCCAAGTTATGACCTTTTGGTCACCTAATTTTGACTCAGATCTAGAAGAAGGAGAAACCCTATATTGTACAGATCATAAATCACAAAGTACAACGAATTAGAGGTTGTCCTTTGGACACAAGGTACATGGGGATTTAATCTTCGACCTGTAAATATTTCAGATCCGAAAACTTCGCCAAAACGGATTTATGGTGAAAGTTCTACAATGACTGGTTTTTTGCTATATCAAGCCCTAGCATCGTAAGTGCAACAAGTGTCATACATGCCATATCATGCCTTCTTTCATGCTAGCTCTGATACCATGTTAAATTTTCAGAATTTACTTCAATCTGATCTAGGATCTTAACTGAGAGAACAACATGTACAGCATATCAATCATGGAGACAATAATGCAAGCACACAAGAGACACAAATATTTACTTGGGGAAAACCATAAAGGTGAAAAACCCCAATAACTTCCTCAGAGATAGATAGAGCAATGATACAACCCAAACATAAGAGATAGACATATCCTAGTAGCAGATCCTCCTCCTCCATAAGTGCACCACTCCTCCTTGAGTGCATGAGTGAGAAGTGAGTGATCAAATAGAGTGCCTCCCGCACTCTATTTATACTTGACTTGACTTGCCTTTTACATAAATCATGTACGCTCGAACTTAAACACATAACATAATGCTGACTGGCCCGACCCCCAATAGGGTGGTCTAATAACCCTTGGACCCACATGGCCGACCCCCAATAGGGTGGTCTAATAACCCTTTGACCCACATGACTTATACAGGGCCGACCCCAACAAGGTGGTCTAATAACCCATCAAGTATAAGTTACGACATTTATAATATAAATGATGACACTTCCGTATAGAGGAATAATACCATCTCTATAGGAGTACATACAACATACATATATGAAATACATTCCGAAGTTACATATACATCAACACTCTCAAAACCTGGTACAACTGGGTACAAATCCTGCCAAGTTAATTACTCAGTCAAGATATCTTCAGGGGTGTATACACTGAATCTCATGATGGGTAGATTTTAGGTGTAACACACCATTATCTTGCATTTTCTTAGTTGCGAAAACTTGTTTCTCATTCCTTTGAAAATTTCAAGTGCATTAGAAATTTTACAAAGCATTTCCAAAGATTGAAAGATTCTGGCATTCTTTGATTTTCTTCCACTTGTTGATCTTTATTTTGGAAAATTGAAGTTATTGCATCCAAAGAGAATTCTCCTTTTCATCTTAGTGTAGATTCGTTTAAATTTGAAAAGACAAAAAGAAAACGTTTGAGATTTTGTGTGTGTTATTTCATTGTCTTTTGTTGGCTTAGTGAAAAGAGTGCTTCATTTGTCTTTCAGTTGATTTTGAAATATAGGGGTACTTGTTCATTTTTATAATCGGAAACAAATAAAATTTCTCCTCACCACATATAGTTTTCATCGAAAAGAAAATAAAAGATTTGCATTTGCATGTAGCTTATGTCTGCATTCTTTTTAAATTCATGTCTACACCTCATGCATTCACCTAACCGTAAAAAATAAATTTTATCGGTAGTGTTAGGTTAAAACTGTATAGAAACTTGTGTGTTAAGTTAGGGACATGTTCCAGTGTCTTTAAGCGTGGTAGCTTTCGTTTTTTTGCCTGCACTCCATTCTGGGGGCTTGCAGTTCTTCCATGTACCAACCGGTATATCGAACGACCTTTCACATACCCTTGGGTATATAGAAAGGTACTTCACGTAAACGGTAGTATATCGGAAGGCTCCTGTCGTACGATTATGCATTAGACATCACCACTATGGATTTGAGCTGCCACGTACCTTGAGTATATCGAGAGACCCTTCTAGGATTCCTGTAACCATCCAAGTTGACCTATTAGCCTTCTTAGCGTGGCAATACACCGAGAACAACACTCGGGGAGCTATTACGCACGTGCTTCAAGTAATCGGGTTATACGGTCAGGGGTATGGTCCTAATCCTCCCTGGTTAGTGCTCTGAAAGATTGGGCCAAGTATAATTGTTGGACCCTGTGGTATATCGCGAGTTGCACTGCCTTGATAATCCCGTGAGGTTCCACACCACAGAATCCACACCCATCACATAATTTTGCTTGCGGCTTTAGCTTGTTTAGATTTTGGATTGCATTTTTCTTTTGTTTAGAAAACACTTAGGAGAAATTTTGATTCAGTCACTCTGGTTGATCAACCTTTGAAAAGATCCCGAAGGATTTTGAACTTGCCACCTGAATATCCCCTTAATCGGGAGAACTCGGGAGAAAACATGGATCAACCTACTACATCTGTGTCACATGAGGAAGATACCTCTACCTTAGAGTCGGGAATGAATTATTCACCTCCCGCAAATCCACCTATCTCTGATCCTACGGGACCCTTGATTGTGGAACAACCTACTTCATATGAAACATCTTTCCATCATTCTATGGAAAGACATCCTGGAGCTACAGATTGGGTTTTTAGTCAGCCTCATGATGATCCTATATCAACAACATTTGGTCCAACTGCATCTTTTTGGGACACTTCATTAGGTCGACATGTTGTCGACTTTGGGTCACTTCCCATGGAAGAAATAATACCTCGTCGATGGATTCCTAATAGGGATTTTCTTGCACCAATCTATGAGCGAATGAGCCAGTTGCACATAGCTGGCGAACAACTTAGATGTCAGAGTCCCCCACGTACAGTAAGTTCGGAAGTACCCATTTTCCGACATTCCCCTATACGTTCTTTATCTTTTTCTTCACCAAAAACATCCATACCCAACACGACCACTTATGAACTAGGTCAACCCTCATTTCCTACGAGTACACCTCAAAGTCAGACGAGCGTTTCCACACCTCTCGTGACCCCAACCTCTGAAGGGAAACCTTCAACCTCTATTAATTATGTTACTGGGACATTACGTCCACCTCCCCCACCTCAAAATTCAAGGGGAGGTTATAATCTACCTGTTATTTTACAGTCTAGCAGAAGTAATCCCTTTGTTAGTAGTCGTCCATTTGTTACAGGTCAACCCAGTATTAGTGGTCAACATTCGGTTACTGGGCACACTCCAGTAAGTGGGCAAGTTTCAATTGGGGGTCAACCCCTAGCTAGTGGACTTAATCTGACTGGGGGACACCACCCAGTTAGCGGACATAACATGAGTGGAGGATATACTTCACATACAAGCTATAGTATGGTTGGAAGTTCTCTTCCAACCATGGGATAACCCACGTGGACACATCACACGGGGGGTCCATCTATTTGGACCCATCCCCCATGGGGGCATATTTTTTCCAGGACATCACAATCCTAATATAGGACCAAACTATCGAGGAAACCTTTTTCTTGGATTAACTTATCCTATAAACCCAAACACCCCTTGGGGGCACCATAATGTCTCACCGACTAGACCTCCGGTCGATGGACCACCCCCACCACCTCCACCACCATCTATCCCACCACCACCAAAACCACCCCATTCTAGAGGAGGAGGACCCCCACATTCAGGCGGAGGCCCACCCCATTTTGGAGGAGGAGGACCCCCACCTTCCGACGGAGGATATCCCCATTCCGGAGGAGGATGACCACCACCTTCCAGTGGAGTACCACCCCATTCCGGAGGAGGCGGACCCCCACCTTTTGGCGGCGGACCACCCTACTCTGGAGGAGGCGGACCCCCACCATCCAGCGGAGGACCTCTCCCTTCCGGAGGAGGTGGACCCCCACCATTTGGCGGCGGACCACCCTGCTTTGAAGGAGGCAGACCCCCACCGTTTGGAGGAGGCCCACCTTATTCGGGCGGCGGAGGACCCCCATCAGGTCCACCTTCTAACCTGAGAGGCCCACTCCCATATGGCCAATTTCCTATGGGAGGACCTTACGACCAATCGATCCACGATCCTACTGGTACACAGATGCCTTATCAGTACTATCGGTATCCACATCCAAACCAACAATTTCTAGCTACACTTGATATGCCAGACTTATCACGGTTGACTAACGATCCCATTTATCATGGCACTAATTGGCTAGCCATTCCGGTGAAGTTACCATCCGACATCCCGAATTTTGATGGCAAACACGGTGAGGACCCAAAAAACCATGTAATGACTTATCATTTGTGGTGTTCGTCCAACTCCTTAATGGATGATGCCATATGTTTGAGGTTATTCCAGCAAACCCTTACCGGCGTTTCCGTCAAGTGGTATATTGAGTTACCACCACACTCTTTTCCCGATTTTCGATCTTTGGATAAGTCATTTTTGACACATTTCCAATTACCTATCCGCTACGAGATTGGTACAGACCTCTTGACTTCTCTCCGACAAACCACCGTCTCTCACATTTCTGATCATATACATGAGTGGAGGAGGAGATGACGTCTAATCAAAGCTCCCATTCCAGACTAACTCCTTACAGATTGGTTTATAAAGTCACTACTACCCGTCATAGCCAAAGATGTCGCTATGGGTGGGGCCGTCAAAGAATAGCAATCTATAGCTCGTGCTTAGTACTTAGTCTTGGTCCATGCTCAATCAGGCACCTTATACGATATCGTTCCTGATGCACCCCACCCTACCTACAACGCAGCAAAACCACCCATGGAACCTCATGCTAACGACATCATTGGTTCCGTTCAGAACCAACCTGCCTCACAATCCGGTGGATCACATAGCCACCATGGCTCGACCCCACCCCCATCACAAGCTGGGAACAACACCAATAAATCACCCATCCCTACTGCCACCGAAGAATTGAATTCACTCCAATTTTCTTCACCTCAAAAATATGGTGGGAAAAAGGAGAACAAAGGGAAAAACAAAAAGTCTTCTAATCAGCAGGATCCCAAACAGAACAATCCTGACAACACCAAACAAAAGCGGAAGGTTAAGTATCCTTGTTTACTGTGTGGTGGTGACCACTTCACCAAAGAGTGCCCACATCGGGATGAGGTCCAAAATTTCCTCAAGGGGAACCTCACACCCGCAGTTTTAATCGATCGCTTCCCCAAGAAACAACAACAGATGATCGCGCAAGAACCCCCTCCTTCTCAAGGAGAACCATCCTCGACCGCTCATGTTCTCATGATGCACAGTGAAACTGTCAACTTGAACACTCGATCATGTTCCTATGACTCAGTCCCAAATAAGGAATCCAATGGAAGTAATACTGAAAAATATTTCGCATCTACATCAGACATTCTCTCGCCCCAAGGTCCTCTCATTATTGAGAAACCTTCACTTGATTCAGTGTTACGTCCACCCAAGAGCACGATTAGAAAAGTTGTTTTCAATCCCAATGCTTGGGCTGCTCAAAACTACAACGTAGTAGAGGACTTAGCACAATCCCCTTGTGCTATTTCGACGTTGGAAGTCTTACAAAACTGTCCTAATTAGCGTACAACCCTCCTCGCTACTATCGGCGCTGTAGACCCTTATTCCTCAAATACCATTATGTTAAGACTTGAGTATTTCATGTCGAGGCTTGCCCACCAACTTGTGTTCCAAATTGTTACCAACCTCACTCGGAAAAGCATCCATCGTATTGTTTTAGACAAAGGAGCCTCCACCTCAGTAATGTCGTTATCCTGTTGGCGAGCCATTGGCTTTCCCGAGTTGAACCGTTCCCCTACCACTTTGAAGGCATTTGACGGTCGTGGATTCCAACCACATGGGATATTACAAGCTTTGGAAATATAGCTGGGGGGCAAGACCGTTTCCATTAACGTGGAGGTAGTCGCCGCCCCGTTGGATTATAATTTACTCCTTGGTCGTAATTGGTTTTATGCCATGACTGCGGTTGCATCATCTGTATTCTGCATCGTACAATTTCCCCACCAAGGGAAGATTGTTAACATCAACCAACTGGATTTCTGTACACCGGACACCACTACTCATCCTGCAGAAAACGTACCACTCTTAGGACATTCGTCGCAGATATATGAGAGTGTGGGGATAGGACTCCTTAAAGATTTCATCCCTCATGTGAGTCTTTCCATTGCCATATCCCCCTTCCCATGTTGCCACGGTGAACATGATTTCTTCTATGATCCCCTCACCATCCCACTCCATTGACCAATGCCTCATGCCCGATCCTAATAAGTTGGACTCGATTGGAGATTTTATGCCTCTAACACCAGCGGAAGCTATTTACGAGGCTATCCAATCAACACCTGATGACCACTTTTCAGTGGCATCTACTTCTTGTTATCCACCCTCACAACGGACTTCATCCCCACCCGATCCTCTCCTCCATACTTTTCATTCGATGAGTCCATCATGGAGATAATGAGTGTGGATGATCCCCCATGGGAAAACCTCCACCATCGATCGTCTTTCCTCCCACTGCTAGATTCCGTGGAGAACTACATTGAAACAACCATTTCGCCAGATGTCTTTCCCTAACCCCAATCTCCTATCCTCGCTTGTGATACGGTAACCGAGGGTAAATTGGCAAACATTACGCCTACATTGCCGATCGACATCTCGGCCACACCTGGACTCGTGGAACATATTCATATAGGACAAAACTGCTCTCCTGAAGAGATTACCTCATATACAACCTTATTCAAACAGTTCTGCGACGTATTTGCATGGAGCTACGAGGAAATGCCCGAGATTGATCATGTTATCACTGTACATGAGATCCAAACATTTCCCGATGCTAAACCCATCCAACAAAAATTACGTCCTGTGCACCCTAGGAAAACTGCGGCTATAAAGGCTGAAATTGAAAAGCTGTTGAAGATTGGATTCATTTATCCTGTTCCCTTGACAAACTGGGTCTCTAATGTCGTCCATATTACCAAAAAACAGTGCACCATTAGGGTTTGTGTCGATTACAGGGACCTGAATAAGGCTTGTCCCAAGGACAACTACCCTGCCCCGTTTATCGACCAAATCATCGACAACTGTGCCGGAAGTGTCATCTTCTCATTCATGGATGGATTTTCTGTTTATAATCAGATTGAGATCCACCTGGTTGATCAACATAAAACTGCTTTCATATGCCCATGGGGTACGTTTGCATATCGCAAACTACCCTTTGGCCTTAAAAATGCTGGTGCTACATTCCAGCGGGCTATGTAGTACTCTTTCCACGACGTGAAGGACTTTGTAGAACCATATCTCGACGACCTCCCTACCCATTCCAATCGTCGTGATTTCCACATTGGCCATCTGATGACAGTATTCCTCAGATGTAGGTGGTATAACATTCGTCTAAACCCTCACAAGTGCATATTTTGTGTCGAGTCTGGACACCTCCTCGGCTTCATCATTTCGAAAGATGGGATCCGCACTTATCCCCTGAAGGTAGAAGCCATTGTTGCTCTACCACCCCCAACGGATATATCGGAACTACAAAGTTTGCAGGGGAAGGCAAACTATTTAAGACACTTCATGTGTAATTTCGCCGAGAAAACTCAAGGATACATGCGATTGCTTAAGAAGGACGCCCCTTTTATTTGGGATGATTCTGCTCAGCAGTCCTTCGACAACCTAAAACACGCTATCACCCATGCACCTGTGATACAACCGCCCAATTACACCAAGGATTACATCCTTTATCTTGTTGCTTCCACTACCACCATTGCTATGGTTTTGTTTCAGGAGGATAGTAACGCCCAAGAGCACGGGATTTACTACCTTAGTAAGGGTCTTGTTGACTCTGAAACGCGGTATTCACATGTCGAGAAGCTAGATCTCGCAACCTTCATTGTTGTCCAAACGTTTTGCCATTACATCCTCCTCCGCACTACCACCATCATTGACAACTCTAACCCTATGTACCACATTCTCACACGTCTGGTGCTGGGGGGAAAATATTTGCATTGGATCGTAATTCCTCAGGAATTTGACCTCCAGTTTGAGAAGTCCAAATCTAAAAAGTCTTTGGTTTTTGCGGATCTTATCTACAATCTTCCCCTTACTGATCAGGGAACTGATCCCATTGACTCCCTCCCCAACAAGTCTTTGTTTCTCATCAATACTTATGACCCATGGTATGGAGACATCACTTTGTATCTCCAGACCCAATGTTCCAGTCCTCAGTTGTCTCGTGACGACCGTCGTCATGTGCGTCACCACGCAAAGTACTACCTAATCATCGGTGATACCTTATACCGTCGTGGTGTTGATTCTATCTTCCGACGATGCTTAAATCATGAAGTGGCTGAACACGTTCTGAATGATTGTCACTCAGGGGCATGTGGCGATCATCTTTCTGGGATGGCTACAACTCAGAAAATCCTACTCATCGGATACTATTGGCCTTCCATCTTTAAATATTGTATTGAAGCCATCAAGAAGTGTCCTCCTTGCTAGCTTTTACATCACCAAAAGCGCTCTCACCCATCCCCACTACATCTAGTTATTTTCGTCGACCCCTTTTCCAAATGGGGCATAGATTTCATGCATTGTAGGCCTATCTTGGACGGGGGGCATGGTTAAGTCATCGTTGTTGTTGACTACTTTACCAAGTGGGTCGAGGTTGTGCCTACATACAATGAAGACGGCAAAACTATCGCACTCTTTATGTTTAATCACATCCTTACATGATTCGGATTTCCTCAAGCCATCGTCACTGATCATGGAAGACATTTCCAGAACAAGATGGTGGATGAACTAAGCGTCAGGTTGGGTTTTCAACATGAGAACTCAAATCTGTATTACCCACAGTCCAATGGACAAGTAGAGGCCATCAATAAGGTCTTGAAAACCATGATCCAACGCATGGTGGGTACACACAGGTCTAACTGGCACAATATGTTTTTTTCAGCCCTATGGGCATATAGAACTTCTGTTAAAACTACCACCGGATTCACACCCTTCCAATTAGTCTATGGATTGGAGGCAGTCTTACCTATTGAGTGCGAGATTCTGTCATTGAAACTTGCAGTCGAACTTCTACCGAACACCACCGCCGAGGAAGAACGTTTTTTTTTTTCTTGGATAAACTCGATGAAACCCGTCGTGATGCAGCCCTTTCCAATGAAGCACACAAGAAGCACATCAAGGCCCAGTATGACAAACTGGTCAAACCCCGTATCTTTAACGAGGGAGATTTGGTCCTCACCTACAACCAAAAACATGATAAGCTGGGGGCATGCATAATTGGGTCCATGTGGCACGGTCCATATGTAGTTAAGCGTGTTTTGGAGAAGGGATCATATGAACTAGAAGACTATGACGGGATATCTTTAAGAGAGCCTCGCAATGGAATCTTCATGAAGCGGTACTATGCCTAAATCTTTTATGCCTTAGTACTATGTATTTATTGTACATGATGTGTGTTTTGTGTGGTGTGACGCTTTACTTTGAATGTGTTAGGATCTTGTCTGTACGCTTATACCATGTTCTACCTAGATGTGCAGATGGAAACGTGTTTTGGATTTGCGGATAGTACTAGCCGACATACCCGTAGTCTCACTTCAGCAACATGGGTACTCTATTCCCCTCCTAGCGAGCTCATTAGTGCAAGAGAAAGTTTTCTAGGATACGCAACCAACAATGCCGCTGAGTACCATGCGGTGATTGGATTGTTGACTGACGCTCTTTCCCTGGGTATGGATCACATTGTTGTCCACCTTGACTCACAATTAGTGGTCTCCCATCTTAACCGTGTCTACGCTATCCACGATCCCATGCTACTCCGTCTATTCCAACGAGTATGTCTCTTGGAGAGGTTTTTTAATCCATCCAATACCTGCATATCTCTAGAGACATGAACACTGTCGCTGAATCCATGGCCAATTTCATATTGGATTGGTACATTGCGCATTCATAAAACGTTGTATCAAACAAATGTGTAAAAATGACATAACATGTAAATCGTCCATAGTATAAGTTAAACATGCACAAGATCCCATAATCATCAATGAAACACAGTATATAAAGCTGTGAGTAATGTTTTGTATATATATATATCATCGTGTCGGTATAATACAAAATGTAGTACTAGTACAAAATCTAAAGCATATGAGCTTTCAGTAGGTCATATATACAAAAAAATTCAGTAGGTCATATATACAAAAAAATCTAAATCTCGTAGCTTTCAGTACATACATATCACACATGGGCTACTCCCTAGGACGCTCATGATAACAGATGATTGCCCTGGCTACTCTATGGAGCAGTGGACCAAAATGTGCCGAAACTCCTGCAGTATGGCGCTGGTAACGACGAGGTAACTCATCTATAGAAGCGTCTAGTATGTCCAACGTCAATCTATGGTGGTTCTCCTCCAACTCATTCAACTCCTCGGCCGCATCCTGGTGCACAGCAGCTATATCACGTACCACCGCTCTCCGCTCGATCGGAGAAGCACCCAATGGTCGAAGTGGACCAACATCTGCACAAAACGTATGTAAACTATCAGTACTACTCCAAAAACATCAAAAATCATAAAATGAAAAACACAACAGAGTTGTCGTTCTTACCTAGGTTACCCCACTGCTCTCCCTCAGGCAAAGTCAAGTCTGGGTCACCTCTAAAGTCTGCGCCCGCATATGGGTAATCCTCAACCATGAGGAGTTGTCCCCGCAACCACCTGAAGAACACAAGACCATAACTGATGATGGGGCCCCCAACTCCATGGTGGGCCATAACCTCAGACCAACGAACCATATGAGGATCCCTCGGATCTAGATCCTCTATCTCCACGTGAGAACGTAGCAGCTATACTCGCTCCAAGAAGAATGAGACTACAATAGAACCATAGCCAAACTGTTTCAGCTCACCTCTACGACACTTGGTGAGCTGATCTCTGAGATTTGCGAGGAGTCCTTCGCACCAGTTAAACACGGTTGGGGCCATGCACTCTACAACATACAACATATGTTCCTCCATGGCCTAATGAGGAGCCTTGCTCCTCACCACTCTCTCTATGGTGAAGAGAATCGTGCACAGTGGTCGATCCCTCACACTCTTGATGGGAATCTCCCCAGTAAGCATCTGAGTACCAGGTGTACAAAACTGAGCCACTAGACTCTCTGTGGATTGGTCACTGCCTCGTGGCCTTGATAATGAAACTGGGATACCCCGCCTGGACAACCCTGTCAGGAAGTAGATGTCCTCTACATATATGGTCAGCGTATGAACACCAACTCGAAAGTACTGTTAGTCTGGATCCTGCAATCTAATCAAATACTCCAGCAATGGCACTTGGGCTCTCATGCCCTAGATATGAAAGAATTTGAACAAACCACATTGTTTGAATGCGTTCATGGAGTGAGGATCATTTGTCGCTTGGGCATCCTCCATTTCATGCTCTCTTTCCCTCCACTGAACAATTTTAGTGACCCAAACCTGTCCAAACAACATTTCAATAAGTATTAGAAACTTGCTCTGCCTTTGGGCTTGGGTTTTTTTAGCACATTTCCTAGTTTAATGGGTTGAATTGCGTCGACGCACCCCGTCAGTACACACAGTGTGTCGACGACTCATCCTACCCATACGTGAAGTGCATCAGAAAGCCCTAGACGCACTTCCCGTAAGGGGAAAGTGCGTTGCCCAGAGGGCGCACAATTCCTCCATTCCACAAGCTCAAAAACCCAAAAAATGGAAATTAAAAAAAATATAATCCACTACAAATGAAGACGATAAGGTTTAGGCCTATCTGACGCTGATGGTGTCGAAAATGGCTGGCTGAAACTCCCACAATCGACGCTTGAAAATCGACTCGAAATGGTGTTTTCACTCCTCCCAATTTGGTAAAAAACAATGGTAACTATTTTTTACTCTTTGGCGCCCAGAGGGCGCACAATTCCTCCATTCCACAAGCTCGAAAACCCAAAAAATGGAATTAAAAAAATATAATCCACTGCAAATGAAGAGGATAAGGTTTAGGCCTATTTGACGCTGATGGTGTCGAAAATGGCTGGCTGAAACTCCCACAATCGACGCTTGAAAATCGACTCGAAATGGTGTTTTCACTCCTCCCAATTTGGTAAAAAACAATGGTAACTATTTTTTACTCTTTGGCCCTTTTTATATCAAAAATGGAATATTCTTATTTTGATTTATTCTTTTATGGGTCAATTTTGCTATATTTGGTAATATTTTTGTGTTTAAACACTAAATTTGTTGTTTTGACCTAGTTTTTGGAGTCTACAGGTAAAGTAAAGCAGCATTATAACTTTTTGGTGACTATTGTGGTCATTTCACACTTGTTATCAAGTATGAACAACTCTTGAGCGTTTTGCGCTATTATGCAGCTCATTAAATTCAAACGTTAATGGCACCGAGCTTATTCTTGGTTCTTTCTCGTGCTCGTAAAGCGATGAGAATAAGCCACCGAGTTACCTTTTGTCACTTTTTCGGGCTTGGAAAACTCCCACGAAAAAGGAACCACTTGGAGTTCCTCTTTAAGATCTTTTCAGACTCCCTAAATATGAAAAGATCGCCAAGCGAACTTGATGCTTTCACGCTTGTAAAAGTATTTGAATGATCGTCTTCCTGGTGATAGTTTATCCCTTTTTCGGACTAGGAGGTGCTATTTATGAAAAAGGAGCGCTCCAGTTAACCATGATTGGAAGAGTTCTCTTTCACATTGTTTTATGCTTTTTCAGGTGAAGAGACTAACCTTTACGAAAAAGAACCTTTGGAGTCTTCTTTAGTTCTTTTCATACTCTCTAAACATGAAATGACACTAAGTTTACCTTCTTTGGACTCGTTAAAATCTGACATCACAGGGCCCATTTTGGGACGAACCCATCCTATCTCAGGTTCGTAAAACATTTGGGATTGGACTCGTTCGAAGGATGAACTATACCAAGCATCTGTTACCCTCCTCAAGCTCTTTAAAAAACAAAAGAGGTACTCATCAATCATGATGGGGATAAGGAAAGAATTTGTGTTTCATTGTAATTATGACAATAGTTAGTCACTCTTGAACATGGCAGTCATCTGCATATGCATTCGGTACTTGGGTAATCTGTTTGTCTTCGAGCCGTATCAATTCCATGAGTCCTTTACTCCTTTGAGTCATCCAAAGAATGCTTCCACCATCAGCTGCATTAGGGGTTGATATCATTCTCGTTGTGTCAATACTGCCAAGTCATGCCATGCCCATGTTCAAGAGACGTATGTTCATTGATTCACTATTTGCAGTCATTCTACCTTCTATCATGTCGTTTTTCCCTGAGTCAGTCTCACATATTGCTCTACGGTCCGATTTACTCCAAAACATCTTTGATTGTGTTTTGTGTTAATGATGGGGGATGCATCATGGCCCTCCTTCGATGGATTCATCCTTGTCAACTTCAACACATCATCTGAGGATTGAATCTAGAAACCAATCAAGTACCTTGGGCCTGCATGCCTTAATGGCAGGTTACCTCGCTTTCAACATGAGTTCACATTATTGGATCTTGATTGAAAGGTTCCATATGATGTTCGACCTCAACTCATTGATTCACGTTTGATGGTATGTATTGTGATACCTTGGGAATCATTCACATCAATGGTGATTTCCCTCGCGCTTATTAATGGTATACATCAATAACCGATAATCAAGTGGTTTCTACCATGTTCGAATTCAAGACATTGTAATCACATGGTTAGATTCGTATCATTGTGGGTTGGGGTTGAAGACCCTGGGTTAAGTCATAAATCTCACCCAGGCTGCGATGAAGATTGTTTTTGGGTCATATCACACACATCCACTTTGTATTGGTTGTGGCAGTGTTATCATCTCATCATGGATCTACGCTTGCGTCTAATAGCCATGATTGTGTTCGGTTGGTCTCTACTGTCATGGATCTGTAGTGTATTGGTCGGCAACCATGTTACGAGTCATGTGAGATGCATATATCGGAGTTAGTTATTCTGCAGTAGTAACTTCCAACCGATGATTCTTGCCTCCATCCCTTTCATTTGTTCCAAAGCATTTCCCCTATTTTACTTTACCAGCTTCATGCTTTGGGGGGCATTCTGTTACACCAAAATATCGTCATCATGGGTCATGTATTGGCTCCATGCCTTCATCCCTAAAGTTATTTGGCTAAAACACTGACATAAAGGTTGTTGTCCTTCCCTTTCCATCTTTTGTTGTCACCCCGACGCACCCTGCCTTTGAGCAAGGAGCGTCAACCCATTGGTGACGCACTCTACACCTTAGCAGAGCACGAAGATGACACATGCTTCCTTTGTACACAGTGCAAATATCCACTTCTGACGCAGGTTTCCTTCCTGCAAGGTGCGTCAGATTTGGTTAAATTGGATAAAAGGAAGCTTCGAGCGATTTCTTGAAGCTTGGTGACATGGAGGTCTATCCCTAGATGCTAAGAAACCTGGCTCTCGATTTGCTAACCTAGTGAGGTGATCCCTTAGACCTCTCCCCTAAGTATTCAACATATTCTATCCCTTTAGCCCTATATATACAACCCCCCTCTCCATTGTAAAGGGAGGAAGGATATAGTACTCTTATGTTGGTAAAATTATTCTAGATGATCCTCATTCATCCTTTGGGAGGCAAGCATTTTATATTGGAGGTTAGGATTGTTGATGGAAGTTGCAACGTTGAGGATTGGGTTGTAACATTTCTTCCCTGTGTACTTTTGTTTATTGCATTAATACAAGTTCTTTCCATAAGTGTTGTTGTATTGATAATACTTAGAATTTTCCTCCTTAACTGTTAATCTAGATCAATTCATGTTCATATGCTTTTACTGCTTGTATGTTTCCACTTGCTTGACATAGTTTTGCAATTGAATATCTGAAGACTTTGGAGCTTGGGATGACAAAGAGAAAGGAACTACAAACTTAAGGTAAGCCACATATTGACCTGTCTAGTATTTCTATTGATCTAGGAAAGTAACTAGTATTGTGTATCTATTTGTTCTAGATCCACTTGGACTAGGGAGATCTGTTTGAGTCCGCTCATGTAGATTGTCCGTAAACATTGTGGTGTATATGTTCTTTCGTGTGATGCATTTTCCTCACAATGGAAGCATTGTCACTATTGATCAGCTTGCATTTGTTAATCCTCCTCATGTCCCGACTTTAGACCAAATATACCCTTTGTATGTTCCTAGTGTTTCGATTGACACTACCCTACCATGGGTGAATTATGCGGCATTATATCCCTCGTGTCTAGCTACTTATGAGAAGAAGCCTCTGTGTTCATGCTTACCTTCTTGGGATTTGTTCCTGGCAGTTGACGAAGTGGTTAATCCAATGGGGTCATTGGAGTTTGCTCTCCACCCTGTCGATCCAAGTGAATTTTTGGACATGTGTTCTATCTGGGATGATATACTTCCTTCCAATGAATTTTTCCTAGAGGATATGATAAAATTTGACATTCCTTTGGATATTGATGTCCTTTATAAAGATTATATCCCTAGATTGGACCCAGGGATATAATCTTATGTTTAGCCTATTTGTTTGAGGAAGGTATGTTGGGGTGATTTGCAGGTTAAAATCTTGGAGCTACTCTAGCGGGAGCAACGAAAACTAGGGTCAACCTTAATAAATAAGGTATGCTCCTCTCTTGCCCTAATTCTTATAGAGTTAATTACTTGTATGTTAACCCTAGGTTTCCAGTCTATTTCAACCCCTAACATGTTGGTGATGTCAACCCCAGTTGCATGTATAGATTCCTTAACAACAAATTGCCAACTTACAATTGTTTTAAAGACCAAAGTAAGCTTTCCACACCCCATTAATCATTTTCTCAATGCTATAGTTCCAATAGAGCTTATGATGGATATCAATTCCCGAGATATTTGTAAGAAGTCACTTCCTCCAAGTTTGTATTGTCATACACAAAAGTAGCATAAGTGACCTTCTTGGATATGATAATCATAACTTTTGTTTTGTCAGTGTTAACAATCATGCCCATATTGGAGCATGAATCTTTGAGAATTCTTAATTGCTTATCAAGATCAAAGGGACACCTTGCCATGAGAACAATATCATCAACATAGAGAAGAAAGATGATGACTATACCTGCTAAGGTTGTGCCATCGCAACCTGGTTCCTCTAAAAAACTTTCTAGCTTATCAATGTAAATGCTGAAAAGGGTAGGGGAGAGGGGGCAACCTTGCTTAAATCCAATATTACGATTGATATCTTTCGACCACCCCTCATTGTTCTTGAACTTTGCAATGACATTCACATATAACCTTATCATAGTAGCTCTGAACTCGAAAGGAACGTTTAGCTCTTCTAATCTATTCCACAAGTTATTTATAGGCACTGTATCAAAAGCCTTTCTAAACCCCACGAAGCAACAATAAAGATTGGATTTATTATTATGATGTTCCTCCACAATGATCCTAAATGTAACAGGGTGGTCCGTGGTTGAGTGATGCCTTCTAAAACTCACTTGACCTTTAACCCATTATCCTTCAATTTCTAGCCATATGCTGATCTTCTTTTCCAAAATAATATTGTAGAACTTGGCAAAGAGAGGGTTGATCATAATGATAATTAGAGGGGTTATTTTTATCATCACTTTTAAAGATAGGGACAATGAGGTTGTCAGTTCAAGGCTTAGGAAAACCTTGTTTGACTGCTAAATTAAAGAGTTTGTGGATGTAAGGGATGATGACGAGCCCTCCAATTTTTAATATTTATGCTTTTTATCCTTCAATGTCCTTAGCTTTCCCATTTTCCAGGTGCTTAACCCCAAAATCTATGTATTCTGACGAAAACAATTTATCTGTTGTAAGGAGGGCTTGAATGTTATCCATGACATATGGGGATTCGTAAAGCTGTTTAAGATAGGGGTTCCAATCCTCCAAAGTAATCCTATTATTTTCTTTTGTTTTGTAAGTTAGAATTTGCCTTCAGAACTTCATAGGAGCTATCTTAGATAAGTGTAAAAGCTCTTCCTGTCTTTTACGCTTATTTAAGATAGCTCCTAAGAAGTTCTTTTGATAAGGGCTTAGTACCTATTTATCTTGTCGACTTTTGGGGACTCATTAGAAGCTTCCTTAATATCTCTTCACACATTTTTACACTTTGTCAAGGGTTGGTTCTTCTGTTTCCCTTGTTACTTGAAACTTTGATAGAGAACTCGTTAATAGCATATGAGAGGCCGTAGTAAAATTATGATATAGGTATTTTATGTTGTCTTTACTTGATAGAGGAAACAAATCCTTTTTTTTAAATCATTTAGGAAAATATCATTTTTATTTCCATCAAAGATCAAGTGCTTATGGCTTTGAGAATTTTCTTCTATGGGATGCTATGCATGACACAACTAAGAGTTACAATTAAAGGTTTATGATCTGAGTCAGGCTTTTGGTTGTTTAAGATGTCAAAATTTATTATTTCCTTGTATAAAGGGATATTAGATATTAACATAAGCAACCATACTACTGTGAAGACCATGAATACAAGCCATCCGACTATAATTTGGGCACTTCACTACACCGTTGCATATTATAAGGTCTTGAGCACTACTGAGTTTGACAAGCTCAGAACCGAACAAATTTTCACCTAGATCTTCATAACTTGTTTTGTACCTACTCGCTACAACAAGGTCTTCGTCTAACCAAAGAGGATTAGGATTGGAATAACTGCTTAAAAGAATAGCTTGGTTATTTAAAGTTCGAGCATTAAAGTCTCCCATTAAGAGGATATTGCCTACATTCCTTAACTAGAAATATCATGCTCTAAGCTATTATAGGGACAATTTTGATCTAAATTGCATTTCTCATAAAAATTAGAATTAATTATCTCAATCCAAATATATTGGTTGAAAGGGTCTTTGTTATAAAGTCTAACATGAGGAGAGATATTTTTCCTAATGTAGCAAGCTATACCTCCAATGCCTCTATGATAGGATTGCTTGTTCCATATCGACCATAAGACAAATCCTTCTATGTTAGATATCTTAGATTATTCATTCTCCATGTTTCAACAAGCAATATAATATCAATTTCATCGGGATCCAAATTAGCATGGGGCCTTTGTTCCATTGAAAGACTTGACAGTTCTAAGAAAGGATCCGAAGTGTGCCAAATTGCTATTTATTAGTATTTGTTTGGACTCTATCCCGGATGACAACTTTTCTATTTCTAATTAATGCCCATTTTCCTTCATTCATAGCTTCTTTCACCTTTTGAACTTCCTTTCTTAATTCGGCTTAATCTTCTGGAATGAGATCTTCATTTATAAATATTCCCAATCTTTTTATACTCGAAGTTTTGCTGAGTTTTCCCAACCTCTTTGCTTCTATGAGACAATTAGTTTCAATTTATAACTTATTATGTAACGCTGCTTTGACTACGGCTAGTGTATCCTCTTATGTCTCTTCCTTCAAACAAAAAATTACAAGGTTCAAGGCTCTTTTGTTACGCTCATGGTCTAATTCTACCAGCGTATTCATTTCCTCTTTAATGGGTTTGATATCTAATTTACTTTCCAGGGTCATATTGTTATTTACCTTTTCTTCTCTCTTTAATCTTGTCCTTCATCTTAAGATTTTATCAAGTATCAACTTCTCCTTCTTGGGTTGATCTTATTGTCTATTTGTTTTTGGTATTCCAAGGATGTAAATTTATTATCAAGCATCACTTCGAACTCTTTATAAAATTTAGCATCCCTTTCTTCCCTACTTTTATCTGAATGACTATGTAATCATAAATGTTTTATAAGGTAACTCTGTTAAGTCTAAGCACACTTGAGATGAGTCTTCATATATACATATATAATGAAAAATCCAAATTTACACATAAATAAAAATATTAAATATAATCCTTGAAAAATATAATTACAATACAATATAAATATCTCAATAATTCAATTTCCATAAGTGACGTATTTAACTCTTAATCTATATAATATCTACCTTATTACAAATCATTACACATTAACACTACCTTTATAGATTTGTTTTGTTTTGCAAAACACTACTTTCATTGATTTTTTTTGGGCATGGGATAACTGGCATTTAAATCATTTCGCTTTTTTGGCTATTTGTTCCCTAGATTCAATTAAAAAACTGGCGGAATCATAGTTTCACCCCATTTACTACGGAACTATGCTATGAAACTATGTTCCTAAGATTTTAACCATTTTAAAAAGATACAAATTGTTGAAATTCCAAAAAATTAACGAAAAAGGTGAAACTGTACCTCGCCCGAAAATTTTCCAATCACCGACCGGGGCGATTTGAGTGTGAGTTATCACACGCCGATTTTTTTGCAAAACACTACCTTCATAGATTTTTTTTGCATAACACTACTTCATAGAATTTAATAGCGCCACTTGCCACTTGTCCATTAGCTACCCGCCTAATGGTAACATAATCTAGGTTTGAAGAACATGCATGTGGAAAAAGACAACTCAATAGGAATTGCATCTAGCACTGGATTGACTATATATGATTAAATACCATTTTATGGGTGGAAATTTACAAGAGTCAGAACGCGGGATGGCCTCAACCCTCAGGCAGACAGCCATCGCTGCAATTGGGCTGTTCTACAGTTCACTGCCCCCTGTGAAAATCCAGTCTGCAGCCTCAAGTTTCTTCCGTTGCTCCACATGGAGATACACTCATTCATACCTAGCTTTCATTCCTCCATATTCATCGAGAACCAAACCATTTCCGCCCAGTTTAAATGCCCAAACAATATCCACAATAACAGAAACTGTGGAGGAAGCGGTAAAACTTCAAGTTCCTCTGTTTGAGAGACCACCCATCTTCTCGACATGCTCAGAAGACCTGCTAAATTGGAGAAAGTGGGCTCAGGACCTGGCAAATTCAGTTGGGTCTAAGTACTTAGAGGCTGACGGGGGCCCTGATTCCGAAGACTTATTGAGGGAGATTGAATGGCTTTTGGAGGATGCAGTAGATGAGTATTCTCCAAATTTAGCCACGGTTGAGGCCCCACTCACTTTGAATATGAGAACGAGCGTTGAGGATTTGTATTCACTGTGGAGTGATAGAGTGGAGAAAAGAAGGCCATTTCAGTACATTGTGGGTTGCTCGCATTGGAGAGATGTGATATTGTCCGTGCAAGAAGGAGTGCTGATTCCCAGGCCAGTGACAGAAGAATTGATAGAACTAGCCCAAAAGGCAATTGCTAAAGATGGGTCATTGGCTAAAGGGGTGTGGGCTGATTTGGGCACTGGGAGCGGTGCCCTTGCCATAGGCCTGGCGCGGTTACTAGACCCAGAAGGTCACGTAGTGGCAGTGGATCTCAGCCATGTTGCGCTATCCATTGCTCGCTACAATGTGCAGAGATATGAGTTGCAGGTATGTGTCGGTGCCCTTGCCTCTTTTTTTCGGGAGAACAGTCTGTTACTTGTCTGTATATTAAGCAAGCTGGTACCTTGCCAGCTTCTGTGGATTTTCCTTCTCTTCCTCGGTTTTCCAGATGGAGGACGGAAGTAATAGCAACCTGAAATATTGGCTGGCAACCTCAAGGGACTTCATGGGTTTTGATCATGAGACCTCTGTGAACTTTCATACAAGAACATTTACCAATTGAGTTTGCCAGTGTTGCTGTCCTTGCCCATTAACTAGATGGTACATTGGTGCACTGAATATGGACACTAGTACCAACCCATCTAAACCGGGATTTGGTATGCACCTAAAGGGTATCCACTTTACACAAATGGTTGATATATCAAAAATATTGGAATTCACGATACACAACCTCGAGTTTCGGACCTGGGTTAGATGAGTCTGCACTAGTTATATTAATTTTTTTAGAATACAATGTTGTCAGTTAGAACATGTTTGGAATACATGAGCCGATTTGCATTGTCCAAAAGTCATGCTGCTTAATGTAAGCTCTGTATTTTTTGTTGATTTTTTTGGGTAATCTATGTACGAGAGTATGTTTATGTCAAGCACATTATCTCTCAAAATTTGTTGTCTCTTGTATTAATTAGAAGGCCTGCATTATAGGTGAGGTCTAAAATGTTATGGGTATTCTATAAGATTTAAGTCTAGGGATTAAGTAGCATTTGGGTTTTGGTGCTCATTGTATAATGCATTCCAATGGACATATACATCACTCAAAGTGGTGTAACTTGAATGCATTCTGTCTAGCTACTTGTAGTTTTAGCAAGATTGGTGACAAGTTTGTAATCCATGGAGATATGAGACCTGTTTGTGTAAGTCAGTCACATTATTCAATATCTATGGGGGACTATGTTTGCATGGAACCGGGGCAGCATTACCTTGGCATGTTCACACTCAAACCATCTTGCCCATGCAACCAGTTGAATTGGCCATTCCAAAACAATAAGTGTGCAATGTATCTTATGCCACAACTGAATGGAGGCTCCCAAATTTATCTTTTCTTTATTTTTGTTCACAAATTAGGAGGCTGTTGTCTTTTTGCTCTTTTTCCTCTTTGTTTCAACTATGATCATTTCTAGGATATTAGCCCCTTGCCTATGTAGTGGGTTTCAAGGGGTCTTGATATTGCTTTGATTCATGTCCAATCCATCGACTCGACTTTGGTTTTCTTAGTATTATTCTTTCTCCCAAAACACAATTAGAAAGGGCAATTGTTTTATGTAACAAATCCTTAATTGCATCTTATTTATGGCTTCTCTCAATTTGGTGGTGCCTTGTCACAATCATGTCTTCATATTTACAACGGGGTTGTCACGCACCAATGTGAGCTCTTTTCTCGAGTGATGGGGGGTTCTTCCTTATGTAAATTTAGATAAAGGCATTTTTTGGTAAATTAAACAACAATTGTCTTTCAAAGGGAGTATGGTATCGAGATTTATGCTCTTGTTTTTTGTGAATCTTGATATCAAAGTAAACTTTAAATATCCCTTAGGAAATAATTTGTATGGTCGCCAAGCCCTTCTCTTGAGGACGATGAAGGTGGACAAGTCTCCAGGCTTAGCCACTTGGTTCTTCACTTCCTTGCACTTGTTAGATTTTCTACTTTTAATCAATATTTATCTAGGATCTTACGGAAAGAATAACATGCACAACATAACACAATAGACACAAAGAATTTCCTCGGGGAAACCATAAAGGAGAAAACCCCACAACTTCCTCAGAGATAGAATAGTCACCAATACAATGTCAAAAGTAAAACCCCAAAATAAAGATGGTCTTCTGCAGCTCCTCTTCTTCTCCTCCTATGCGAACTTGTCCTCTCTCTCACTTATGCGAGCTTGTGAGTGAGTGTGATATCCAAATGAGAGAGCTCCACTCTCTATTTATACTTTATCTTTCACTTGACCTTTTCACTTACTAGGTCGGCCCCAGTTGTACCTGACTGGGCCGACTTCTCTAGGAGACTCTATTAACCCTAATACAATCTAACTCTGGGGTCTATTGCCCCGACTTACAATGGAGGGTTAACCTCAATGACTTTACATGACCAAATACAAAACTTCTCCGACCGGAGGAATAAACGTCTCCGTCGAAGGTACAAATAAAATACAATAATAATAACAATATAAAATACAAGTGAATATCTTCCGAAGTTACAATTACATTAACAGTCCCTCTTAACTAGGAATGTATTCTCTTGACACAGTCATCAACACATCTGGACACAAGTCTTCGTCGCTGGATCATCAATGCTAGAACATCATCATCAACACTGGATCATCATCGTCGCTGCTGCAATCCTCATCATATCGATCATCTATTGGTGACATCTCTCGAATCTACTCGTCATAGGAAGTTCTACAGAGCTAGCCCTTTTTCATGCTGGATGTAGGCCTAGCCTCCATGTAGGTCTTCATCATCTCTGCGAGCAAGCCATCAAGTAGGTACAGCCCAGGACCAGTCATTACATTGCCTCTGCAAACACCCGTGTCTCCTATTGTCGCCTTATCGTCACACGGAACACAGCCCAGATGCACATAACAAGTCTACCAACATGGGAGGACCAACCTACCACCATGTAAGACACAACACTTACATCGATCGACATGGGAGGAATTTCCTACCACCATTCGGGAAAGGCTCAACACTTACATCAACCGACATGGGAGGACTTTCCTACCACCATTCGGGAAAGGCACAACACTTACATCAACTGACATGGGAGGACTTTCCTACCACCATTCAGGAAAGGCTCAGCACTTACATCAACCGCCATGGGAGGACTTTCCTGCCACCATGCTGTTAGGTTTTGCAACTTTTAATCAATACTTATCTAGGATCTTACTGAGAGAATAACAAGCACATCATAAACAAAAAAGACACAAAGATTTTCCTTGGGGAAATCATAAAGGAGAAAACCCCGCAACTTCCTCAGAGATGGAATGATCACCAATACAATGTCACAAAAGTAAAACCCAAAAATAGATATGGTCTTCAATAGCTTTTCTCTTCTCCACTTGTGCGAACTTGTCCTCTCTCTCACTAATGCGAACTTGAGTGAGTGAGTGAATGAATAAATGAGAGAGCCTAGCTCTCTATTTATACATTCACTTCCACTTTACCTTTATCACTTGACATGTCGGCCTCAACTAAAGCTAACTGGGCTGACTCCTCTAGGGGACTTAAAAACCCCATTACATTTGACTCTAGGGGGATCTATTGCCCCGACTTACAAGGGAGGATTTACCTCAATGACTTTACATGACCAAATGTAATAATTACATCCCTGACCAGAGGAATAAACATCTATGTCGAAGGTACAAATAAAATACAATAATAATTACAACATAAAATACAAGTGAATATCTTCCACAGTTACAATAACATCAACACTCCCTCTTAACTAGGAAGGTATTCTCTTGACACAGTCATCAACACATCTGGACACAAGTCTTCATCGCTGGATCAACAATGCTGGAACATCATCATCAACACTGGATCGTCGTCGTCACTGTTGCTGCAATCCTCGTCATGTCGACCATCGATTGGTGATATCTCTCGATTCTACTCGTCATAGGAAGTTCTACAGAGCCAACCCTTTTTCATGCTAGATGTAGGTCTAGCCCTCATGTAGGTCTTCATCATCTCCGCGAGCAAGTCATCAAGTAGGTACAACCCAAGACCAGTCATTACATTGCCTCTGCAAATACCTGTGTCTCCTACTGTCGCCTCATCATCTTTAGATCATCTCATCGTCACATGGAGCATAGCCCAGATGCACATCACACAGCACTTACATCAACCGACATCGGAGGACTTTCCTACCACCATTCAGGAAAGGCTCAGTACTTACATCAACGACCATGGGAGGACTTTCCTACCACCATGTCGGAATGGCTCCAACACTTACATCAACGACCATGGGAGGAATTTCCTACCACCATGCCGGAATGGCTCCAACACTTACATCAACGGCCATGGGAGGACTTTCTTACCACCATGCCGGAATGGCTCGGCACTTATGTCAACGGCCATGGGAGGACTAGCCTACCACCATGCCGGACTGCCCTCGGCACTTATGTCAACGGCCATGGGAGGACTAGCCTACCACCATGCCAGACTGCCCTCGGCACTTATGTCAACGGCCATGGGAGGACTAGCCTACCACCATGTCGGACTGGCCCATGTGCATCTTCGTTTTCCAGACTCATCACTTCCCCTTGGAAGGAACCTCGATCTGAAGAACACCAAGCTTCTCTCTGAAGTACTCAAACTTCACTCTGGCTAGCGGCTTGGTCAACATGTCGGCTATCTGCTTGTCCGTCGCAGCATATTGGAGCTTCACTGCTCCTCTTTGCACCATATCCCTGATATAGTGGTACTTGATCTCAATGTGCTTCGACTTGTCATGGAACATCGGGTTCTCGGAGAACTTCACACAACTCTGGTTGTCACAAAAGATACAAGTCGCCTCTAACTGGAGATCAACCAAATCAGACAGTAGCTTCCTAGGCCATACTGCCTCACAACTAGCTGAACAAGCTGCGACATACTCTGCTTCGGCTATACTCAGTGCCACACAGGATTGCTTCCTGCTAAACCAGGAGATCATACCGAATCCCATACTGAAGCAGCATCCCGAAGTGCTCTTCCTATCTGCGGCACTGCCTGCCCAATCCGAATCAACATAACCTTGCAGGTTAATCTTCTGATTCGCCTCGTACTTGAGCCCATAATCCACTGTACCCTTCAGGTACCTCTATATATGCTTTGCAGCAACCAGGTGAACTTGTCTCGGATCCGTCAGGAACTGGCTCAATGTGTTCACAACAAAGCATATGTCCGCTCTTGTGTTCGTCAGGTACATCAATGACCCAATCATCTGACGATACATCGTGGCATCAACTGACTCTGATGAAGCATCACAAAGTAGCTTCAAGTTCGATGCCATGGGTGTGGCCATAGCCTTGCAGTCTATCATTTCGAATCTCTTCAGAATCTCCACTGCATACTTCCCTTGTCCAAGGAAGATCCCATCCGCATTCTGCCACACCTCCATGTCTAGGAAATAAGGCATCATACCTAGGTCCTTCATCTCGAACTCTGCGGCAAGTTTCCTCTTTGTATCTGCAATGAGCCCATCCTCTCCTATTACAAACAGGTCATCTACATAGAGTAGAAGTATCACTGGATTTCCCACTTCAACCTTGTAGTAAAGGTTGGAATCTGCTTTACTCTTGATAAAGCCCAAGCTCATCAGGAAACTATCCATCCTGCTGTACCACGTTCTGGGTGCCTATTTCAATCCGTACAAGGCCTTCTTCAATTTGCACATGAGTCTGTCTGTCATGTGTCTCAAATCCGAGTGGCTGCGCCACGTACACGTCCTCCTCTACTACACCATTCAAGAACGTTGTCTTGACATCCATCCAGTGTACCTTCCACTTCATTACTGCAGCCAATGCAAGTACTGATCTGATGGAAGTGTATCTGGCTACAGGTGCAAATGCCTCCTCATAATTTATGCCTTCCTTCTGGGAGAAGCCATGTGCCACAAACCTTGCCTTGTGTTTCTCTATGCTGCCATCTGCAGCATGCTTGATCTTGTAGATCCACGTGGAAGTCACAACAGACTTCCCTTCTGGTCTTGGAACTACATCCCAGACATCACTCTTCATGATCGACTGGTACTCCTCGATCATGGCATCCTTCCATTCTTTCTTTTCTGCCGCTTCCTCATAGTTGGAAGGTTCTTTGTCAATGATGTCGCACAACAGGGCTACATAACTGGAGTATGGCCTAGGTCTCTTGCTTTCTCTATGCATTCCCTCTGGAGCGCCATACTTCTCTGCATCTTGAATTGCCTCTCGTACCCATGCTGGCTTCCTCTTGTGAGAGTTCTTCTCATGGGGTGGATCTACAGGTTCTTGTGGTTCTTCCATCTCGCGGTCTTCGTTATCTTTTGGAATCGCTTCTTCCATTACTGCAGCTCTAGTCCTGGGAGCTTCAGGTTCTTCAGTGTCTTCAATAGGTAGCTTTCTGGATTTGTTATAGGCTGAGTCTTCGTCAAATGTCACGTCTCTGCTGATGTCAATCTTCTTGAATCCTGGGAAGTATATTCGGTAGGCCTTCGAACTTTCACTGTATCCTACGAATATACCCTTCTTTCCTGAAGGATCTAGCTTCGTCCTCTTCTCCTTCAGAATGTGTATGTACATTGGGCAACCAAATATCCTGAGATGGTTGACTTCTGGTTTCTCGCCGGAGAACACTTCTTCTGGAGACTTGTTTTCTAGTACTCTATGAGGAGTACGGTTCTGTACATACACAACTGTCCTCGCAAGCTTCTGCCCATAGGTGCATTGGAAGATCCTGGTCATGAAGCATTGCTTGTGCTGCTTCCATGATTGTTCTATTCTTCCTTTCTGCAACGCCATTCTGTTGTGGATTGTATGGAGTGGTCAACTCCCTCTTAATCCCAGATTCTTTGCATAGGTTCTTGAAATTTTCTGATGTGAACTCTTCGCCATTATCTGATCCGAAAGTCTTTATTCTTTTTTCTGTGTGGTTCTCGATCAAGGCTTTGAATTCCTTGAATTTGTTGAACACTTCATCTTTGCTCTTCAAGAAGTATATCCAAGTCTTGTCAGAGAAATCATCAATAAATGAACCATAATATACATACCCGCTCAATGAACTGGATGACATGGGACTACATGCATCGGAGTGGATGATTTCCAATATTCCTTTTGCTTTCCTCTCGCTACTTGGAAATGCCTTCTTCACGTTCTTTCCTTTTGCACATCCTTTGCAGACACCTTCATGCTTCGACTGGATTTCTAGAAGTCCTTCAACCGCTTTGCTTGCAATGGGTAGTGCTCTATAGTGCACATGTGCAAGCCTTCTATGCCATAGTTCACTTGGTTCCATGGAGTCATAGACCAAGGCTTGTTTAGGTTAGCCCTTCAATTTGTACAAACCTCCCTCTTGCTCTCCAATCACAGTTGCATCATCAATTGTCTTTCCCTTTGGCCACATTAGGACTTGGCCATCAACAAATGCAAACCTCATACCTTTTGCATCTAGTCCAGATATGGAGAGAAGATTCTTCTTGAGTCCTGGAACATATAGGACATCCTTCATCTTCAGAGACTTGCCAGAGTCTAGCTTGTATGAAGCTTCTCCACTCCCTTTTATGGGATATTGGTAGTCATCCCCAAGATTCACCTTGTGAGGTGACTCATGTTTAGACAGGTTCATGAAGGATTCTCTATATCCTGTCATATGCTTGGAAGCCCCACTGTCTACAAGCCAATCATTGCTTCCATGTGTGACAGTGCCTGTGAGTGTTGATATCGGGACATATTCTTTGTCGCTTGAAGATTCATCACTTTCTTCTCTGGCTCTCTTCTTTGGAGGTTCATCATCTTCTGCAGCATGAGCATGGTGCCTTTTCTTGTTGTTCTTCTTGTTGGAGCCTCTGTTTCTGGGACAATCTTTGGAGTAGTGTCCCTTCTCATCGCATGTATAACATCTAACAGTAGATAGATCTCTCTTGAATCTTCTAGGGTTATTCCTTTGACTTTGGTGGGGGTGCTTTTCCTTCTTACTGTGGTGGTGCTCCCTCTTGTTGTTATTCCTCCTGGAGTGTTTTGTGAGAGCTTGATCATCGTTTGCTCCCATCTTCTCTTCTCGAGCTACAAGTCGAGCTTCTTCTTGTGAGCATTCCTCCCACAACCTACTGAATGTGATTAACTTCTTTCTAGCACAAATCCCTTGAATGAAAGAGTCCCATGATCTAGGGAGACCATTCAAGGTGGTCATCACAATTTCTCCATCTTCTACATTTTCTCCCACAGCTTCAAGCTGCTCCTTGATTTGAGAGACCCTTGTGAAGTAGGATTGCATGGTCTCTGCATTTTGTATCTTCACATTCTTCAATTGGTTTCACAAGGTCATCTTCCGATTTATATTCTTTCCTTCAAATAGCTTGGTCAAGGAATCAACCATCTCTTTAGGTGTCTTCAAGGATGACACACGTGGGATGAGATGATCCTTAATAGAATCTGCAATGATTCTCTTGGCCTTAACCAAGTTCTTCTTGTGTAAGGCTTTAGCCTCATCTTCCTCTGGAACTGGAACTTCTTCATTCACATATGTGTCCAATTCATTTTCTTCAAGGACAAGTGTAATACTATACTTCCATGCTCGGAAGTTATCAGCCCCTTCAAGCTTATCCTCAAACTTGGTGTGGTGAGACATCTTTAATGAGTACTTCAAATGGAAATAGAAAAACTTTTAGGTCTTACCACTTGAATTTGCTGAAATTGGTTCTAGAGCTGGTTGGTCCTCCACTTGTGCGCATCCTCCTCTTCTCTCACTAATGCGAAGTGAGTGAATAATGGAATGTGTAAAATGAGAGAGACACACTCTCTATTTATACACTAACTTTCACTTGACCTTTACTCAACTAGGTCGGCCTCAACTTAACCACTTAACATAATGCTGACTGGGCTGACCCCTACTAGGGTGGTCTAATAACCTTTTGACCCACATGACTCATAAAGGGCCGGCCCCATCAAGGTGGTCTAATAACCCATCAAGTATAAGTTACGACACTTGCAATATAACTTGCGACACTTGCGAGCACACATGACGATACTTCCAATCAGAGGAATAATACATCTCTGTTGGGGATACAAAAGGTACAAATGTAATACATACAATATACAAGTGAATATCTTCCGAAGTTACAAATACATCAACAAAAACCCCATTACATTTGACTCTAGGGGTATCTATTGCCCCGACTTACAAGGGAGGATTTACCTCAATGACTTTACATGACCAAATGTAATAATTACATCCTTGACCGGAGGAATAAACATCTTCGTCGGAGGTACAAATAAAATACAATAATAATTACAATATAAAATACAAGTGAATATCTTTCGCAGTTACAATAACATCAACACATGCCGGAATGGCTCGACACTTATATTAACGGCCATGGGAGGACTTTCTTACCACCATGCTGGAATGTCTTGACACTTATATCAATGGCCATGGGAGGATTTTCCTGCCACCATGCCGGAATGGCCCGACACTTATATCAATGACCATGGGAGGACTTTCCTGCCACCATGCCGGAATGGCCCGACACTTATATCAAGGGCCACGGGAGGACTTTCCTGCCACCATGCCGGAATGGCCCATGTGTATCTGCGTCTTCTGGACTCATCACTTCCTCTTGGAAGGAACCTCGATCTGAAGAACACCAAGCTTCTCTCTGAAGTACTCGAACTTCACTTTGGCTAGCGGCTTGGTCAACACATTGACTATCTGCTCGTCCGACGCAACATACTGGAGCTTTACTACTCTTCTCTGCACCATATCCCTGATATAGTGATACTTGATCTCAATATGCTTCGACTTGTCATGGAACACCGGGTTCTCGGACAACTTCACACAACTCTGGTTGTGACAGAATATACAAGTTGCCTCTAACTGGAGATCAAACAAATCAAACAGTAGCTTCCTAAGCCATACTGCCTCACAACTAACCAAACAAGCTGCAACATACTCTACTTCAGCTGTACTCAGTGCCACGCACGACTGCTTCCTGCTAAACCAGGAGATCATACCGGATCCCATACTGAAGCAACATCCCGAAGTGCTCTCCCTATCTGTGGCACTGCTTGCCCAATCTGAATCAACATAACCTTCCATGTTAATCTTCTGATTCGCGTCATACTTGAGCCCATAATTAACTATACCCTTCAGGTACCTCAGAATATGCTTTGTAGCAATCAAGTGAACATGTCTGGGATCCGTCAGGAACTGGCTCAGTGTGTTCGCATCAAAGCATATGTCTGGTCTCGTATTCGTTAGGTACATCAATGACCCAATTGTCTGACGATACATCGGGGCATCAACTGACTTTGATGAAGCTTCACTCAATAGCTTCAGGTTCGATGCCATAGGTGTGGCCATGGCCTTGCAGTTCATCATCTTGAACCTCTTCAGGATCTCCACTGCATACTTCCCTTGTCCAAGGAAGATTCCATCCACACTCTGCTACACCTCCATGCCTAGAAAATAATGCATCATGCCCAGGTCCTTCATCTCGAACTCTGCGGCAAGCTTCTTCTTCGTATCTGCAATAAGCCCATCCTCACTTGTCACAAATAGGTCATCTACATAAAGTAGAAGTATCACTGGGTTCCCTTCCTCAAACTTGTAGTAAAGGTTGGAATCCGCTTTACTCTTGGTAAATCCCAAACTAGTCAAGAAGCTATTTATCCTGCCGTACCATGTCCTGGGTGCCTGCTTTAAACCGTACAAGGCTTTCTTCAGTTTGCACACATGAGTCTCCCTGTGATGTGTCTCAAATCCGAGTGGCTGCTCCACATAGACTTCCTCTTCTACTACACCATTCAAGAATGCTGTCTTGACATCCATCTAATGTACCTTCCATTTCATCACTGCAGCCAGTGCAAGTACTGATTTGATGGAAGTGTATCTGGCTACAGGTGCAAATGTCTCCTCATAATCTATGCCTTCCTTCTGGGAGAAGCCACGTGTCACAAACCTCGCCTTGTGTTTCTCTATGCTGCCATCTGCAGCATGCTTGATCTTGTAGATCCACTTGGAAGTCACAACAGACTTCCCTTCTGGTCTTGGAACTACATCCCAGACATCATTCTTGATGATCGATTGGTACTCCTCGATCATGGCATCCTTCCATTCTTTCTTCTTAGTTGCTTCCTCATAGTTGGTAGGTTCCTTGTCAATGATGTCGCATAGCAGGGCTACATAGCTGGATTATGGCCTCGGTCTCTTGCTTTCTTTGTGCATCCCCTCTGGAGCGCTGTACCTCTCTGCATCTTGTATTGCTTCTCGTACCCATGCTGGTTTCCTCTTGTGAGAGTTCTTCTCACGGGGTGGATCTACAGGTTCCTGTGGATCTTCCATCTCGCGGTCTCTGTGTTCTTCTGGAATCGCCTCTTCCATTGCTGCATCTCTGATCGTGGGTGCTTCTGGTTCTTCAATGTCTTCAACAGGTAGCTTTCTGGATTTGTTGTAGGCCGAGTCTTTGTCAAATGTCACGTCCCTGTTGATGTCGATCTTCTTGAATCCTAGGAAGTATATTCTGTAGGCCTTCGAGCTTTCACTGTATCGTACGAATATACCCTTCTTTCCTGAAGGATCTAGCTCCGTGCTCTTCTCCTTCGGAATATGTATGTACACTGGGCAACCAAATATCTTGAGATGGTTGACTTCTGGTTTCTCACTTGAGAATGCTTCTTCCGGAGTTTTGTTGTCAAGTACTCGATGTGGAGTACGATTTTGTACATACACGACTGTCCTCGCAGCTTCTGACCATAGATGCATCGGAAGATCTTGGTCATGAAGCATTGCTCTTGTTGCTTCCATGATTGTTCTATTCTTCCTTTCTGCAACGTCGTTCTGTTGTGGATTTTATGTAGTGGTCAACTCCCTCTTAATCCCTGATTCTCTGCATAAATTCTTGAAGTCTTCTGATGTGAATTCTCCGCCATTGTCTAATCGAAAGGTCTTGATCTTCTTCTCTGTGTGGTTCTCGATCAAGGCTTTGAATTCCTTGAACTTGCTGAATACTTCATCTTTGCTCTTCAAGAAATATATCCAAGTCTTCCGAGAAAAGTCATTAATAAAAGAAACATAATATACATACCCACTCATTGAACTGGATGACATCGGACTGCATACATCGGAGTGGATAATTTCCAAAATTCCTTTCGCCTTACTCTTGCTGCTTGGAAATGTCTTTTTTATGTTTTTTCCTTTCGCACATCCTTTGCAAACGCCTTCATGCTTCGCTTGAATTTTTGGAAGTCCTTCAACCGCTTTGCTTGCAATGGGTAGTGCCCTATAGTGCACATGTGCAAGCCTTCTATGCCATAATTCACTTGGCTCCATTGAGTCATGGACCAAGGCTTGTTCAGGTTGGCCCTTCAATTTATATAATCCTCCCTCTTGCTCTCCAATCACAATTGCATCATCTATAGTCTTTCCCTTTGGCCACATTAGGACTTGGCCATCAACAAATGCAACCCTCATACCTTTTGCATCTAGTGTTGATATGGAGAGAAGGTTCTTCTTGAGTCTTGGAACATATAGGACATCCTTCATCTTCAGAGACTTCCCATAGTCTAGCTTGTAAGAGGCTTCCCCACTTCCTTTTATGGGGTATTGGTAATCATCCCCAAGTTTCACCTTGTGAGGTGACTCATGTTCAGATAGGTTCACAAAGGATTCTTTAAATCTCGTCATATGCTTTGAAGCCCCACTATCTATAAGCCAATCATTGCTTCCATGTGTGACAGTGCCTGTGAGTGCTGATATCATGACATACTCTTCGTCACTTGAAGATTCATCACTTTCTTCTCTGGTTCTCTTCCTTGGAGGTTCATCATCTTCAACAACGTGAGCATGATGCCTTTTCTTGTTGTTCTTCTTGTTGGAGCCTCTGTTTCTGGGACAATCTTTGGAGTAGTGTCCCTTCTCATTGCATGTATAACATCTAACAGTAGATAGATCTCTCTTGAATCTTCTGAAGTTATTCCTTTGACTTTGGTGGTGGTGTTTCTCCCCCTTACTGTGATGGTGGTGCTCCCTCTTGTTGTTATTCCTCCTGGTGTGTGCTGTGAGAGCTTGATCTTCATTTCCCATCTTCTCTTCTCGAGCTACAAGTCGAGCTTCTTCTTGTGAGCATTCTTCCCATAGTCTATTGAAGGTGATTAACTTCTTCCTTGCACAAATCCCTTGAATGAAGGAGTCCCATGATCTAGGGAGACCATTCAAGGTGGTCATCACAATTTCTCCGTCTTCTAGATTTTCTCTCACAGCTTCAAGTTGCTCCTTGATTTGAGAGACCCTTGTAAAGTATGACTGCATGGTCTCTGCATTTTGAATCTTCACATTTTTCAACTGGTTCCTCAAGGTCATCTTCCGATTTATATTCTTCCCTTCAAACAGTTTGGTCAAGGCATCAAACATCTCTTTAGGTGTCTTCAAAGATGACACATGTGGGATTATATGATCCTTAATAGAATCTGCAATGATTCTCTTGGCCTTAACCAAGTTCTTCTTGTGTAAGGCTTTTGCCTCATCTCCCTCTGGTGCTGGAACCTCTTCATTTACATATATGTCCAATTCATTTTCTTCTAGGACAAGCCCAATCCTATACTTCCATGCTCGGAAGTTATCAACCCCTTCAAGCTTATCCTCAAGCTTGGTATGGTGGACATTTTTAATGAGAACCTCAAATGGAAATGACAAAGATTTAGATCTTACCAATTTGAGATGCTGAGCTGAGATTGGTCCTGGAGCTGGTTGGTCAGAGAAACCCTAAATTTTCAAACTTGGAATTTGGAACTTCTGATTGGACATATAGATGCGCTTAACTGAGGCGAGTATGCTGGTATACTTGGTTTCTGGAGATTCCAAAATTTCACCCTTGAAAATTGACTTGCGAAATTCTGATCTGCAGTTTCTGGTTTTTTCTGGTTTTCTGCAGTTTTTGGTCCGAAGTCAAACTAGGGTTTGAATTTCCGGGAGTTTTACCCTTTCAAAAATTTTGATCTTGGAGAGGCGCACTTCCCTATGCCCATTGCATTCCAAAATTCCAATTTTGTTAGAAGCCCTAATTTTCCTCCAGCAGCAGTGATAGGCCAAAAAAATGAAAATTCTCAGAATCAACTTCTGCTTCGACAGAAAGATGCGCCCTCCTTAGGCGAGTTAGCCTAGCCTATTTTCGTTGATGATCTGTGGAGAGAAGTCAAAAAATTAAGAAGCCCTAGCTTCCACAGTTGCATAGTGTCTTCTTTTCAGGTTAGCTCTGATATCATGTTAGATTTTCTACTTTTAATCAATATTTGCCCAATGTCTTCTTTTCAGGTTAGCTTTGATACCATGTTAGATTTTCTACTTTTAATCAATATTTATCTAGGATCTTACTGAAAGAATAACATGCACAGCATAACACAATAGACACAAAGAATTTCCTCGGGGAAACCATAAAGGAGAAAACCCCGCAACTTCCTTAGAGATAGAATAGTCACCAATACAATGTCAAAAGTAAAACCCCAAAATAAAGATGGTCTTCTGCAGCTCCTCCTCTTCTCCTCCTATGCGAACTTGTCCTCTCTCTCACTTATGCGAACTTGTGAGTGAGTGTGATATCCAAATCAGAGAGCTCCACTCTCTATTTATACTTTATCTTTCACTTGACCTTTTCACTTACTAGGTCGGCCCCAGTTGTACCTGACTGGCTGACTTCTCTAGGAGACTCTATTAACCCTAATACAATCTGACTCTGGGGTCTATTGCCCTGACTTACAATGGAGGTTTAATCTCAATGACTTTACATGACCAAATACAATAATGACTTCTCCGACCGGAGGAATAAACGTCTCCGTCGGAGGTACAAATAAAACACAATAATAATAACAATATAAAATACAAGTGAATATCTTCTGAAGTTACAATTACATTAACAACACTGACTCTTATAAGAGATTTATGGTAACTTGTCTCTTGATCAACCTGTTTGGGTTTGACTCTCGTAGCACACTTGAACAATGGACTTAGCCTTATCATGCTAGCTTGGATGGTCAATGCCAATGATGCACTTAGCCTAGTTGGCCTTCTCAAGGTTGGAGTTTGCACTATGTATTCATTTCCAACGACTTCCTCTATATCTACAAACCTTCCACCATAATTTCTTAGTTGTCTTAGCATCCATTGAAAAATCACTAGTCTCATTGTCTCAATCACAACAATTGATTTTCCCTTGTTATTTGTATTATTTATTTGCTCTAGTTCACTAGCTAAAGTTGACTCAACTAATTATCGTCTTAGTTGTTGACTATGGCACTAGCATGTACCTAAGGCCTTTGTGAAACACATCTTAAATATGGAAAATAATCCTTCTCTCAAGTTCATATGACCTAAATCTCTCAATTCCTTCACCGTATCCCAAGAAGATACAACTTTGTTTTGCAATATCTAGCTTTGATTCCTTCTCCATGGGTATTGACCTGTATGCATCACATCCAAGTATTCTTAGATGTGCAACCAATGGTTGTTTCCTAGTCCAATCTACTTGAGGGGTAATGTTTGGCAATGGTCTCGTCTCTACTTCTTTTTTGACATGCATGGTTGTCAGCATTACCTTTGTGTAGAAACTATCAATTGGTCTTTCAATGTAATCATGCATTGTTGTATTGGATCAAAAGTTGGTGCTTTACCACCACTCTGTTTTGCTCAGGACTATAGGAGTAGTCTTCTACCCAACAATTGTTAGCAAATTCTTTGGAGACAAATGTTCCACCGTTGTCATTTCTTAACTCCTTGATCTTGTCGATCACCTCATATTTCTTGCTGCAAGAAGTACAAGTCTCCCCAAAATGGTCATCAATGAATGTTTCAAAGTTTGTGGCACCTCCTTTGGATGTAGTTTCCAGTAGGTCACATACATTCACATGTATTGAGCCAGGCAATCTTATTGCTTGCTTTCTCAAACGTCCTTGGTGAAATTCCTTCTTGCATTGCATCCACACGATGAAACTTTTAGAAAACCTCTGAATTGCCATGCCATGATGGTAGTTGATTCCAGTGGCAATCTTGCTCACCCATTCTAGGTTCTCAGCACCAAGATGTTCTAATCTTTTATGGCATAACACAAGCTGATCATCGACATTGACCATCCAAGTCACCCTAGTTTGCTCTATCAAAAGTAACATTGACATCCTTGTCGATTTTCCTATTGACGTTGACATGGATTGGTTAGTTTTCTGTATGAACAACAACCTTGACTTCACCACTTACCAACTTAGTGATAATGACATGGACTATCTCATAGTTTGGGGTTACCCCCCAAATTCTTCAAAGGGTTGCAATTGTGTGGTGATTTCTAAAGGTTTCAATGCCATGTTGTGAGCATCTAGGCCCCCGTTTGATCTCTACCCAAGATATTATGGGAATTGATCATTGATTTAGTCAAAGCTCTTTCCTACTACAAATCAAGGGAGTGCATCACTATGTTTTCTTAAGGTTCACCTCATTTACCACTAGGCATACTGTGAATATAAGTGTCAAAGATAGTAGATGTTGTAGCCTACTAACGTCCTTCTTTGCTTATCCTTGAATCCTAATTACCATAACTCGCAAACTTTCTTGGCAGAGGGGCTCAGTGGTTAATCCTATTCTTGGTTTGAAGATGGAAGGTTTGAAGGATTCTTTGAGTATTAACATTATCAATCTTCTTTGCAACATCTTTGAACAAATCTCTTTTGGTGACCAAGTTACTTGATTTTTTCAAAATTCAATGCTTGAAACCCCGAGGCAGGTCCCACCTCTTCCAAGGCACAATTTTAGTAGAGGACTTGCAACATTCACAAGGGATAACAAGCGGTGCAAGGAAACCCCTATTTTCTTGCATTTTAGGATTCCCTTGTGTATTGTGAACATGGACCTCCTTCCATAAGTTTGAGAAAAATCCAGAGTCTTCTCAACCCGTGTCATACAGAAAGAGAAACACAGTTAAAACTAAAGTTCCACAAAGGCTTGTAGTTGGAGGTGGAGGAAGTGGTAACAATGAACATGAGGGTGATACTTACAAGAAGGATTGTAAAAGAAAGGGGATCCACGAGGAAGATGTATATCCTTCTAAAAGGAAACATGAGGCAAGGATATAGAGTCTGAAGACATGTTGGCACTGTTAAATTTTTAACATAGATTTGATTTGATAGCAGTAACAGTCTTTTACAAATTTTAGCAGACTTCTAGCATTTAATTTTGAGATTATAAATCAGCAGTAACCAAAACAATCATCCACAAGAACCATACACAAGAACACAAATATTTTACCCTAGGGAAACCTTTTCAGGAATAAAACCCCAGCAAAGAATATCTTCCTTAATATGAGATGACTGAAAATTTACGTGAGCAGATTTATGTTAATTTTTCATTTTACAAATTACCATGTAAACTTGTGTCAAGTGTCAACATTGGAGGGCAGCTTGAGCTGCTTAGGGTGGCAAGCTGGGGGGTAGCTTGAGCTGCTTAGGACATGGAGTTGACTAGCTAAGGCGGTGGAAAGGGGCAGCCTTTGAGTACCCCAAAGGCCAACCTTTAGGGGCCAGCCCTTGGCTGCCACATGGGCCAGCCTTTAAGGTGGCCAGCCCTTGGCTGCCACATGAGCCAACCTTTAGCGTGGCCTTTGGGGGCTGCTTAGGGCAACCACCCATGCTATTTAAACAGGCTCTCACCCCCCCCATTTATTCATATTTCATTCATTTTTCATTGAGTTTTGAGAGCCAAGGCAAGAAAGATTTATGCCATAGTTTACTGCTGTCCTATACCTGAGTATACTGCTGATATACTGTTGATTCATGAGCTGATATCTTCTGGGTTTGCTGTTGTCTTGTACTTGAGTTTACTGCTTTAGTGAAGATTGAAGAAGGTTGTCCTAGATTCTAAGTTTGTTGGTCATACAGTCAGGTATTTATTTTCTTGGCAAAACTCATAGAAGAGCATAGTTCATGGTGATCTTGTAATCTGGGCCTGATATGCTATTTATATAAGGAAGATTGTTTGCTGGAGTTTTTCTCCCTTCTAAGGGTTTCTCCAGGGTAAATATATGTGTTCATGTGAGGTCCATTTGTGTACTTTCTCTACTGTTGATTATCATTTCAAGTTTTATCTATCTACTGGTTTAAAGTTATCAAATTTGTTGAAATCATAAGTAAATGAAATAACAGTAAAACTTAGACTATGTGCTTGAATAAAAAAAAAATTCACATGGTATCAGAGCTCAGGGTGTGAACAGAGCTTAGTTCTTTAGCTCGTGAGCCTACACAGGTCCAAGGATTCAAGCTTTATCAAGCTCAGTTCTAAGTTTTCGGTTCAAACATGTCTTTTTCTATTTCAGTTCGGCCTGAAGACAGGCTAGAGGGAGCTTCAAACTTTAATGTTTGGAAGCTCAGGATTATGAATATTCTCCAAGAGTTGGAACTAGATCATTTTGTGACTACGGTGGTGGAAGAACCAACTTCCAATGCTGGCAAGGCAACCTTCAGAAGGAATCAAGCTAAGGCAAAGAGTTATTTTTGATTCAGTAAAAGACAGTATCATGCCGGTACTAAGTTTTCTTATGATAGCTAAAGACTGTTATGACACTCTCGTGAAATTGTATGAGAAGACTACGCCTAGTTATAAGAGATATTTGAAGAACAAGTTAAAGTTTTTAAAGATGGAGAAAGGTGAGTCTGTGGCATCCTTCTATTCTAAAATTGCTCAGATTCGTGATCAGTTACTTGTCACAGGGGTAACTGTTGATGATGATGATCTTGTTCAAGCCATATTCGATGGCCTTCCACCTTTGTGGGATACTTTCCTTGCCAGTGTGAATGGTAGGGAGATTTAGCCTACTTTTGAGTATTTGTGGCATGACTGCCTTCAGGAGGAAGGTCGCATGACTTCAAGAAATAGGGATGCTAATGATGACAGTATTGCTTTGGTTGCAAAAACAAGGAGAGGAAAGAAACCTCCCTTTAAGAAGCATTTCCAGGAAAACAAATACAAAGGTAACTTCAAAGATAAAAGTTTTGATATGTCCAAGATTAAATGCTATAGTTGTAACAAGATGGGATACTTTGCTAAAGACTGCAGATCCAAGAAGAAATACTTCCATAAAAGGAAGCATCATGCATCTACTGCTGAAGAAAGAGGATCAGGTAAAGTGAATCTCATGAGAGACAAGAGAACATCGAAGAATACTACTTAATGTCCGCTCTTTCTGGTCATCTAACTACTGATCATAACACTTGGTTGGTTGATAGTGGAGCTTCAAAACATATGACTGGTTACAAAAATATTCGTTCAGATTACAGGAAGAAGACTTGCTCAGTGTAGGTATAGCTTGGTGACAACTCATGTTATGATATCAAAGGGGTCGGTTCCATCTCTCTTCAGTTAAAGTCTGGATCCATCATTCATATTGATGAGGTCTTATTTGTTCCTGGCATGAAGAATAACCTGTTGTTAGTCTCTACACTTGAAGATAAAGGCTACAAGGTGGCCTTCATGGATGGTAAAGTAGTTCTCTAGCCGAAAGGTGGTCAACTAAGTTCGGATGAAGTCATTGGAATTCGAGAAGGAGGTCTCTAAAAGGTAACGAATCATTCTGCTCGTGCTCTTGTTCATTCTACAGTCAGTCCCAGCGAGTTGTGGCACAGAAGATTCGGTCACCTTCACTTCAAGGCTCTTCCTAGACTTCAATCTATGGTAAGAGGTATGCCTCCTATTTCTTCTGTTAAAGTTGAAGGATGCAAAGGTTGTTTACTTGGAAAGAATGCAAAGAAGTCTTTTCTGCACAATAGCAGTAAATCTGAAAAGATCTTGGAGCTTATTCATTCTGATATTTGTGGACCAATGTCTTCTCCTTCTTTGAATGGTTTTCTATATTATGTCATATTCATTGATGATCTTTTTAGAAAATGTTAGATTTATTTTCTGAAGTTGAAAAGTGAGGCTTTTGCCAAATTTAAAGAACTCAAAGCTTTAGTATAAAACCAGACAGGAAAACACATTCAGATCCTAAGATTTGATAATGGAGGGGAATATGAATCTCACGATTTCGAAATCTTTTGTAAGGAAGCTGGTATCAAACGTCAGTTGACTGTTCCTTACAATCCTCAGGAAAATGGCGTTGCTGAAAGAAATAACATAACTGTATGTGAAGTTGCAAACGCTATGATGTTTGATCAAGATTTGCCCAATTCTCTTTGGGTAGAAGCTACAACTACAACTGTTTACATTCATAATAGATGCCCGCATGCAATCCTAGAGGATAAAACTCCTGAAGAAGCTTTCTCTGGTAAGAAACCCGAAGTTGGACACTTGAGAGTGTTCGGGTGTCTAGTTTACATCCATGTGACCAAAGAGAAGAGAACGAAGATGGAACCCTCAGGTAAGAAAGGGATCTTTGTTGGATACAGTGAATCTTCTAAGGCTTACAGAATCAATATCCTAGGTCAAAAACAGATCGAGGTCAGCTGAGATGTAACTTTCCATGAGGAAGTTGTTTTTAAACGATCTAGAGAGCTTCAGATCGATGATGATCCAGACTCTCTTCTAGCTGAGACTTCTGGTTCTGACTTTCAGAGGGAGGAAAGTCATGATGATCCAATGGATCAAGATTCGGTGTTGGAACTTGTTGAGGTGTTAGAAAGGTCTCTTGAAGAACCTCCTATCAAGAGAAGACCTACTTGGTTCAAAGAAACTCTGTAAGAAGTAGAGAAACATATAGCCCCTTCAGGAACCTTTAGAGAAAAGAAAAGGCCTCAAAGATTTACAGGCTATGTTGCTTTGGTAAGTAACATTAGTGATGCTGAACCTTCTTTGTTTAATGAAGCTAACAAGTTGCAGGTTTGGAAAGATGCCATGTTGGAGGAATACAAGTCCATCACGAAGAACAATGTATGGGACATAGTTCCCAGGCCTAAAGATAAGTCAGTTGCCTCATCCAAATGGCTGTATAAGATAAAGCATGCAGCTGATGGGAGTGTTGAAAAGTACAAAGCAAGATTCGTTGCCAGAGGCTTCTCCCAGAAAGAAGGTATAGACTATCATGATATTTGGCATCAGTAGCTAGGTATACTACTATCCGTACAGTTATTTCTCTTGCTTCTGTACATGGTTGGAAATTACATCAAACGGATGTAAAGACTGCTTTCCTTAGTGGTGAAGTAGAACATGAAGTATATGTAGAACAACTTGATGGCTTTGTAGTGCATGACAAGGAAACTCATGTGTGTAAAAGTTAAAGAAGGCCTTGTATGGTCTTAAACAAGCACCCAGAGTTTAGTATGACATAATTGATGGCTTTTTGCAGAGCTTGGGGTTCAATAAGAGCATTGCTGATTCTAACCTCTATTTTAAAGTTGTTGAAAATCAGCCTATTATTTTAGTCCTGTATGTGGATGACCTTTTCATGATAGGAGAAGAAAAGTAGATTGCCGAGTGCAAGAGGGAGCTCATTTCTGAGTTCTAAATGAAAGATCTAGGATTGATGCATTAGTTCCTGGGTTTAGAAGTTTGGCATAAACCAAACGAGCTTTTCCCATCTCAAGGAAAATATGCAGTAGACATATTGAAGAGGTTTGGTATGATGAATTGCAGGAGTATGACAACTCCTATGGTTGCTAATATAAAGAAACTGCATGATTCAGATTCAGGATCTGATTTGGTGGATCCCACCATGTATAGGCAGCTTGTTGTGTTGTTCGGGATTTCTACCCTATAGTAAAGAGATGGACACTACCAACTGGGCGGGGTTGACAGGTAAACACATTGATTATATTGCATATAGTTATTGCAAAAGAAATAGATTGGGATTGAAGAACATACCTCTTTTCGATGTTTGATCCTAGCTTTCGCTTGGTCCTTCACTTGATCTCTCGCTCGACCTTCTGTTTGACGAATCTGCAATACAAGAGATACCTTCCTCAGCGTATCTTGACCATATAACATATGATGAAATGACAAAGCAATCTAACATCAAATATAATCAAGAATTAAACCAAAAAGACATGCAATCCAATAGATATCATATTTGGGATAGGAAGGGTGTTTCGACCTCTTTATTGTCAAAGAAACATGAAATCAGTACAATATACCTGACGTGTAGAGACGTTTCTGCAACCGGATCTTGGGCTCCTGCTCTTCACTCTGACTTGGAACTTTCCTCCAGCATAACAATACTTCAAGCCTTCTCTCAAGATTTCATGAGCAGCATTATGAGGATAATGATTGTATGAGTATATTGAGTAACCCCTCTCAAGGATCCTCCTTGTATTTATGGGACAAGGTAGGCAGTTTAGATCGAGAGGTGGTTGGATTGGGAGGTTGGGGAAGTTGCAGAACCAACTTCAACTAATCTCAATTCGTCAAATTAATATATTTTTTGATTTCATCTTAAGATGTACGCGGGTTTCATACAATAAGAGCAGCGTACAGGAAGAAACTTTTAAGCTTTACAACATGTGTTTACAACCTTTTTGGAGGTGTACGCTGGTTGCCCTTGAGAAGAGTAGGGTACAGTACGCAGGTCTTGTGTACAGAGAGGGGCGTACAGGGGGCAAAAACAGAAGAAACTGTTAAATTCTTAGGTGAGAAGTGTACTTTTGGCAACAAGTCGTCTAAGGCAATCACGCTCTTCAATCCTTTGTGTCCTTTTGTGTGATCTACAAGGCAAGGTGATCATGGGACGGAGAAGTGCAGATTTGACCTATAACATGTTGGATCTTTGATGTACCTAACTCATACTCGACTTGATATACAGTATGCGGTAAATGTTTTGAGCCAATTAATGGCTAAGCCACGAGAAAGGCACTGGGTGGTAGGTAAGCACATCTTGAGATATCTTTGAGGTACCATAGCTTATGGGCTAAAGTACACATCGAGTAGTGGTGTGATGCTGCATGGTTATGCAGATTCAGACTGGGCTGGGAGTCCAGTAGATAGAAAGAGTACCTTTGGTTACTGCTTTAGTTTAGGATCAACAATGATCTCTTGGTCTAGCCAGAAGCAGGGATCTATTGCTCAGAGTGAAGCTGAGGCTAAATATATTGCTGCTAGCAATGCCAGCAGAGAAGCATTATGGCTCAAAAAACTTATTTCTGGGTTATTTGGTGAAGAGCTTGAGACTACGATTATCCACTGTGATAATCAGAGCTGTATAAAGCTCACAGAAAATTCGGTATTTCATGACAGATCAAAGCATATTGATTTGAAGTACCATTATATTAGAGATATGGTACAACGAAATGTAATCAAGTTAAAGTACATTGCAATAGATGAACAAGTAGCTGATATCCTGACCAAGCCACTGCCGTTGACAAAGTTTGCACACTTTAGAGGCAAACTTGGAGTTGCAGAGAATGCCTCCCTCTCTAAGAGGGAATATTGAAATCAACACCAGAAGGCATTCTTCGGATTTGAGGTCAAGAGTGACCACCCTGAAGCTATCCAGGGAGATCTAGAGATTAAATAGTTCTGTGAGTCCTGGCAAAAAGTCGAGGCAAACATACAAGCCTTGTGAGCCAGGAAAAAAGTCAAAACGAAAGTGATAATGCCTTAATAAGTCTTGTGAGGTCATGGCAAAAGTCAAGGCGAATGAACAAGCCTTGTGAGCCATACCAAAAGTCAAGATAGTAAGTCTTGTGAGACAATGGCAAAAGTCAAGGCGAATGGACAAGCCTTGTGAGTCATGTCAAAAGTCAAGACAGAAAGCCTTGTGAGCATTTAGCAAAAGTCAAGGCATCCAACAAAAGTTAGGATGAATATAAAATTCCTATGAGCTAGAAACAAACGATCTTCCTTATGTAAATAATGTATCAGTTGGTAAATTATATCTTCCTCGCTAAGAGGGAGTGTTAAATTATAGCTTCGGAAGCTATTTTTCATTTTACAAATTACAATGTAAACTTGTGTCAAGTGTCAACATTGGAGGGCAGCTTGAGCTGCGTAGCTGGAGGGCAACTTGAGCTGCTTAGGGCGGCAAGTTGGGGGGGCAGCTTGAGCTGCTTAGTTGGAGGGCAGCTTGAGCTACTTAGCTGGAGGGCAACTTGAGTTGCTACTTAGCTGGAGGGCAACTTGAGCTGCTTAGGACAGTGGAGTTGACAAGCTAAGGCGGTGGAAAGGGGCAGCCTTTGACTGCCCCAAAGGCCAACCTTTAGGGACCAGCTCTTGGCTGCCACATGGGCCAGCCTTTAGGGTGGCCTTTGGGGGCTGCTTAGGGAAACCACCCATGCTATTTAAACATGCCCTCACCCCCCCCATTTATTCATTCATATTTCATTGAGTTTTGAGAGCTAAGGCAAGAAAGATTTATGCCATAGTTTACTGCTGTCCTATACCTGAGTATACTGTTGATATACTGTTGATTCATGAGTTGATATCTTCTGGGTTTTTTGGTGTCTTGTACCTGAGTTTACTGCTTTAGTGAAGATTGAAGAAGGCTGCCCTAGATTCTAAGTTTGCTGGTCATATAGTCAGGTATTTATTTTCTTGGCAAAACTCATTGAAGAGCATAGTTCACGGTGATTTTGTAAGCTGGGCCTAATATACTATTTATACAACGAATATTGTTTGATGGAGTTTTTCTCCCTTCTGATGGTTTCTCTAGGATAAATATATGAGTTCATGTGAGGTCCATTCGTGTACTTTCTCTACTGCTGATTATCATTTCAAGTTTTATCTATCCACTGGTTTAAAGCAAGGCTGCGGGGAATCGCTCTACCCCCCAGCGCTTCGCTCCCAATTCGCGATCCGGGAGGAATCGCGATTTGGTAATTCGCGACTCCGGGGGTCAAAAAAACGATCCCTAGATTTCCAGGAATCTACGATTCCGGATCGATTCCTGAGCGATTCCAGGCAAAAAAATCGCTCCTTGACCGATTCCGCGGGATTGGCGGACTTCATGAAGATTTTTTGCATTTTTGCATTTTTTTTTTGTTTTTTAGGCATTGGGTAGGGTTAATTTGGGCAAATAAAGGGTATTGGACTCCATTTGGACTCATTCCATTCCTCATTTCATTGATTTCACTTCTCTTGCTAGGGCTTTGAGTGGGTTTGCTAGTTGTTTGAGAGCAAATTTGCGGGAGCTTGGAGGGGAGATTGACGGGGAGATTGAAGGCTTCTATTTGGGAGAGCTTGCAAGGGAGATTGAAGGCTTCCATAGAGATATTCAACCACCAGTGAAGAGCTAAAAGGTAGGCTCTAAAAACACAATCTTTGTTTGTTTTTGAAATTTTTTTCACTATGTTACAAAATTTAAACCTTGCAATGTTCTCTTCTCCTACTCTTTCTAATTTCTTCTTCTGCATCATTCTATTGCAGGCAATAAGTGACTCATCTTGAATCAAGAAACATGATGGGTATGTGGTTTTGGCTTTTGGTTCCACTTCTTCTCATTATGATGGTGTTGGGAAGCAGATATGGTGGTGGTAGTGATGAGGGGGAAGAGGTAGAGAGTGACACGTACCATGGAGAAGAGGAGGAAGGGGAAGAGGGTGATGATGATAAGAATGAGAGTGATCAGGGGCAAAAACAAAAAGACACAACACCTTTGTGGAAGTATGTGACAAGGCTTGGGGGAGGGAGAGGGGGTGGAACCACAAAGCTTATATGCCCCCATTGTACTAAAACTGGGGAGGGAGAGGGGGTGGAACCACAAAGTTTATATGCCCCCATTGTACTAAAACTTACACTGGTTCATATACCCAGGTGAGAAAGCATTTGTGTGGGATTATGCCATGCGATCAAGGTAAAGCTACTGGAGTCAAAACTTGTGACAAAGTGTCAGCTAAAGAGAGAAGCAAATACAAGATGGAAGAAGAGGTCGCTCAATTCCAAGAGATCAAGGGTTGAATCTGAATCCTCACAGAGAATGTTTGGTAGTGGAGCTGGATCATCATCGGCTCGATCGAGACCCTCATCTGCCCATGGAATCTCGCCTATTCGAAGAACATTATCGGATTTCCTTGACCAAGGTTGTAGAGATGATGTGGATTCAAAAGTTTATAGGTTTCTCTATGCATGTGGTGTGCCATTCAATGTTCTTCGCTCACCCTATTGGCATGAAATGGTACAAGCCATCAATGGTGCCCTTCAAGGATACAAAAGCCCTGGGTATGACAAAGCTAGAACCGTGGGACTTGACAGGGAAAGAGCCAAAATCATTGGTGCTCTTGGAAAGTTTACAAATGATTGGTCCAACTATGGGGTATCCATTGTATCTGATGGGTGGACAAATGTTAAAGGCAAGCCATTGATAAATATTCTTGGCGTTTCTGCTAGCGGTGTGATCTTCCTTTTAGCCCATGACTACTCCGATCGCTACAAGACCGGTATTAATATTGCACAACCTTTACTTAAAACCATTCAGGAGATTGGGCCATACAATGCCATTAAAGTCATCACTGATAATGCTGGTAATTGTAAGGCAGCAGGAGCAATCATTGAGGATAAGTATCCCAACATATTTTGGTCAGGGTGTTTGGTTCACACATTGAACCTTTTGATGCATGATATTGTTAAGATGAAGGACCTTAATTACCGATGAATTGGTGCCTTGTACAAGAGAGGTAAGAAAATGATCAAATTTATTACCAATCATAGCATGGCCCACCACATTTTTCGCAATCACTCTAGGTTGGAGCTATTGAAGATTGCAAAGACTAGATTTGCTAGCTACTACCTCACCTTCAGGAGGCTTTTGAAGGTAAGAGAGGCATTGGCTAGTATGGTCTCAAGTGATCCATGGCAAGAATTAAAAGACAGATTTGCAAGCATAGTTGATAGACATGACTTTCAGGAGGTGGAGGACACCGTTCTTGATGGTCATTTCTGTTCACAGGTTAGGTATGTTCTGCAGTTCACTAAGCCAGTTTATAATATGATTCGTTTTGCAGATACAGATCAGCCGGTGATTGGGGAGGTATATGAGCAGATGGATAGCATGCTTGGTCAAATCAAAGACATTGTTGAGCAAAGAGATGCAATCTTGTATGACCATATTCATAAACATGTGGTCAAAAGGTGGGATAATCTAAATGTTCCACTCCATGCCCTTGCATATGTCCTTACCCCAAAATACTATTCTCCAATTTGGTTGGCCCAACCTGCACCTGGGGGTGGAGTTAGGAAAAAACCCCACACAGATCCAGAGGTGCAAAATGGGTATATGCTTGCATTAGACAAGTTGGTCCCTGATGAGGATGAGTGTGCTCAAGTACAGAGTGAATTGAGCGAATACATCAGTGAGCATGGAGCCTTTGGTACCCTGCATGCAACCAAAGATCGAGATAGATTGGATCCTATCCATTGGTGGAACATGTATGGCTCTGGAGCCACATATTTGCATAAATTGGTGGTGAGGGTGCTTTCACAGGTTGTTAATAGCTCTTCTGTAGAGAGGTGTTGGAGCACCTACAACTTCATCCACAGTGTAAAGAGAAACAGTTTGAATGTAGAACGTGCAGAAAGCTTGGTTTATGTGCACTACAGCTTGAGGTTGTTGTCCCATTATTGTGAGGCGACCAAGAATGATAGAACATTTTTGACTTGGGACAACAATCCAGAGGAGGCTAATGTGGAGGATGGAGCCATAGCATTAGAGCGCTTGGAGGCTGAACTATTGGGTGATCATGATGATCCAATTCATACTACAGGTACTTGTACAGAGATGCCACCCCCATGTAACATCTCCAAAAGTTAGATCAGTATTTAGGGAATTTCAAAAATTTTCACCAAACAATTTCTAATATTATAGGCTATATTCGTAAGCAATATCTTAGTTACTCCTATAATCATTTCTTGTGCTAACTCCTACTAAATCTTAGTCCATTTTCCATCAATAGAAAATGACTGATCTTTACATGTAACGTCTACACTACTTCCTTTTCCACTGAAACAATGATACGTAAGGGAACTTCATCACAACGGTGCATTTATATATAAAACTGTTTAAACAAACATATACTTATATAAACCCAATAATTCATTCATTTCATGAATATGCTTAAAATACAACATACATTACATGATCAACACGAAGATTAACTATAACTTACAATCACCTAGTCAGGTATTGATGTAAATGACAAAACCATCACAACATCTAGTACATTTCAACAATAAGGACACATTAGAAAGAGAGACCAATTTCACGTGGTTCACCCAAATCTTTGGGCTACATCCACCAACTAGTTGTCGCGTCTTGTAATATTTATCAAAAGAGTTACATTCTGGCAACGTCATTGTTGCTCTTACAGCTTATCTCAAGGAGAGTATTTTTCGTTACCTTCATTTGTGAACATACTTACAAAAATTGCAGAGGACTTCCTCTGTACTTTATATATTTGCAAGCTCTAGCCTTAGTACAAAATCTCACATCAGTAGTGATTTCTATCTCTGTTCCCAATGTAAACATGAACATGATTACTTCTCTTCCAGTAGTGACAACGATGTAATGTACCAAATCGCTGAATAGCATGATTAGGACAAGAATCAATCCTATATAAATCACTGGCATAAAGCTCATTAACAAGTCTGATTTTACCCAAAAGCTCATTAATAAAGTTGCGACAGAGAATTTACCGCATATGCATTGGTTAAACATAAAACAAGGTCTGAAAGCATCTATTCGCTGGTTGGTACAAACTGACAGATGTCAACATACCCAAAACGAAGGCACCGTAACCTTGTAGTAGAGTAAATACCAGATGGAGGCCCGTAACTCCTTCGATGGAGCATAATCCAATACGAAATTGGAAGAACATAAATCCTGTAACAGAGTAAGATAATACAAAGACATCGAAAACTCTATAAAAATGACAACGCAAGACAGTACACAAAGAGACACCGTTCTCTTTGTGGAATCGAAGAATTGAAATCTCTATGCTAATCCACAACGCATAGATAATAACCTTTTAGAAAAGACAGAGCCTTCATCTTCATCAATGAGCAATTCAGAACAGTAACGCAGGGTTTTTCATGAATGAATAACACATAGCAGCAACGCAGGGATGTATGAACTGGGGATCAAAAGCTTTCATAGCTTTCCAGAAAGAGGTATTGCTCTGACTCTGGAACCTTGGCTACCTTCTAATAAGAAAAGACCAACATCAGAACAGCATCACAGGGCTTTGAACTTAAGCTTCTCATAATAAAATATATATAGATCAAGCGGTTTAATGTGGAAACGTACCAGCTAGGATTTGCCTTACTACACACCATAAGCAATGACCAAGGAAGGTCGACAGATCTCATGACCTCATACATGCAGCAATTTCCACAGTCGTCACACAACTCACCAAGGAGGGGATCGACAGTGTTCCTATTTCACACACACAGCAATATACAGTAGGAAAATCGACATGGTTCCTAACTCTATAGACACAGCGATCACCAGAAGGAAAACGACAGAGTTCCTATTTCACACACGCAGCAATATAAGAAAACAGTTGGTCAGAATACTTAACTTCCTGCACGCAGCCATATCCACAGTCGTCACACAACTCGCCTGGTAGCAGAAAGAACTAATACACAACATTCATCCAGGGATCGGGCCCTCTCATGGCCGTCCTTTCCCATTCGCAGTAAAGGCCCTTTCCTTAAAATCAGATTACTTCACACATAAAAGGCACCGAGAACCCCTCCCTTTTCCGCTGGGATCTGCGATCTCTTATATACATCAAAATCTCTCTTCAAGGAGACCGCCCAAAATATTCGTAACTTCTCCACTCGGCATTATGAAGAGTTCTCTTAACACTTGTAACCGATACCCCTCCACGTGGCAGGTTAGCTGCGTTAGCTGGTCACTTGAGGAGTCTTACTTCCATAGCCATCGAAACCCCCTTTGTGGATTAAAAAAATACACAATCCCACTTAATTCATTTTTCATAGGTCTATTCGATTCCTCCTTCGGGGATTTTTCAATGACTCTACTCTTATTAAAATTGTTCTTTATACTTACTTTAATAAATTAGTTTGTGCCCGTGCCAGTCAAGGCATTCGAGGTGTACACAAATACAAGTTATGATACATATATATTATATGTTTCTTTAGCATAACACCTTATAAGTTATTGTCCCGTGATATAAGTACTAAACATACATACATATATATGTTATCCATCATACACTATTTACTTTATCATAGTATATTAGCATAAGTGCTAAAAAGTCCTTTCCACTTAGGAGTGACTATATGCACCATAAATTATATCATAGTCTATTAGCATAAATGCTATGATATATATATATATATATGTTATATATATATTTCCTTTAATAATGACTATTGCATATAGTCCTTTAAGATTAGAACCTAAGGCCTATTTCTTTCTTAAGACTTGTAGATACATCTATGGCATTCTATGCCAAGGTTAATGTGGTTATATTATTTACTCATATGACTTAATCATATTAGGATTAAAAATAACTAGGCCCTAGTATCTTATCCAGATACGTACGGTGAATAAAAATCCTTATAGTGTCGAAGCTTTATCTTCACGCTTAGGGTGACTACGATATCAATTCATGGCCTTCCAACCGTTCCGCCACTCCCCTTAGCGGTTTTGTTAGTCCATCATTTTAGTTGCGTCATTATAAGTTTACGGTTTATAACTTACAACCTAGGGAAGTAGTAATGATACTTTCGAGCTCCACTGGTGGGGCCTTGGCCTTGAGTTCCTCACTAGGGCTTCATACATATCTTACAATAAACATTTATAACTTTGATAGGGGTAGAAGAGGGATATTACACCCCAAGCTGCAACAACTTTCTAGATGCAGGATTTTGCCTTTAGCTTCACAACGTCCAATAGGCCGTGGGGGCCATTCATCTTCTTCTCATGTTCCACGATCACTTCCAGCAGCTCCTATTCCACCTAGACCACGAGAAAAGAAATTGGAAGTTTCTCGTGGCAAGCGGAAAGCTTAGTAGATAGTATCATAGATTCATAGTTGATAGTACTTTGTATTTCATTTTCATGTTTATTTTGGCCTATTTTGTAAACATTATGGCCTAGTTTGATGGCAAATATTATATGTTGAAATTTGAAGGTTGATGTTGTTGATGATTGATGATTTGATGATGATCATTTAATGACAATGTTATAAGTTATAGCTCCTAGATGATTGATGTTATATCAATGTGTACTAAATGGTTATATGACTATCTATGTTTTCATGTTTTCTATAGCTAATTTGGCATAATACATGTTTTTTTTAATATATATGCATCAAAATATATTAAAATATATATTATATAAAAAACGCTCCCAAAACGGAAGCTTTTGAAAATTTCGCTTTTCGCTCCCTCTTCCGCTCCTGCTCCCGCTCCCCGCTTCGCTCTGCGCTCCCAACAACTTAGGTTTAAAGTTATCAAATTTGTTGAAATCAGAAGTAAATGAAATAACAGTAAAACTTAGACTATATGCTTGAATGAAAAAAAAATTCACAATTTAAAGATCAGACTTTTACAAAGAAGCCTCTAGGTTTATTACATAACAAGAGAGAAAAAATGAACCCACTGTGATCACAGATGTCTGCTGTAGGTGATGGCAGCCCTAAACTTGATGACGTCAACCCTTTAGCAAACAATGGCAGCCTGATCCTTGTTGAAAAACTGACAGCAGCACTGTATGTAGGGTTTGATTTGAATCACGGCAGCCCTCTGTCTCATAGTAGCTTTGTTAGGGCTTTATCATACACACGACGACCCTCTTTAGGGCTTCAACTGTCCGCGGCTTCCCTCCTGAGGGCTCTAGCTATTCATGGCTGCCCTTCTAGGGTTCTAACAGCCCATTCTAGACCTGTAGCAGACCTCGACTGCCCCTTCTAGACCTGTAGCAGACCTTAACAACCTCACGGTAGCCCTGTTTAGGACTTCATCTGTCACGGCAACCCTGTATAGGGCCTTAACAGACCACGACAACCCTAATGGGCTTCAACATTAACCTTGGTAACCCTTCTTGAACTCTTGGCTGCCCTTGGCAGCCTTCCTGAAGCTCCCGACAGTCTCCTAGAACCCTTGGCAGCCTCAGAAGAGAGAAAACAGTCCTGCAGGAGAAGACGATAGCCTTGCATGGAATGATGACAACCCTGTTGAAGTTAAGGGCAGACCTTTGGCAATCATGATTAGAAGGAAAACAATCCTGCTAGCTGATCCAAACCCTTAGAGAAGAATTCTGAGATGAAGAAGAATATGAACAGTAGCTGCAAATACCCCAACAAATTTCTTGGACAAAAATGAGGAATGAATTTTGTGGTGATCATTTTCACTTGAGAGGGTTCCTCTTTTTATATATCATCATTGGGTGACTTCCATAAGTCAAGGAGTCCAAAATAATAATATAAAATACATTGGTTGGGGCTTTTTAATTTCATTGTGGGCTTTTAACACTTTGGTACATTAGTTAGGGTCTATTACGTGGTACTAGTACCACCGCACCTTCAGATGTGCCCCAGGTAGAGACAGTCATTTTTTTTGACTTGGAGGGGTGTTTTATAGCTTTTTCTGAGTGGAGGTTATGGCCATATCCTTTGGTCCTGTTATCACACAACTCGTAGTTGCCCCAATAGGTGATCCTATATAGGACGACAGAGGAGACAGTCAACTACAGAGGTGACACAGGATGGCCTTGGTCCCCAATATGGATTGGTTGCCATGCCAATTGAGGCACTCTTCGCTTTTTACTATCCAAGCCACAGATAGCAAAGGGGGAGACCCTGATCTACTCCTAACAGGAGATATCTAACCCAATCACCAGATCAAGCTATGGAAATAGGGTACGTAAGGTGAGGGGTGAAGAACCCTAGATTTAAGGAAACAAGGTCACTGTGGAGGCTTAGGAAAGGTAAGATTAGACTTCGAGTGTTTAACCACAGTGACTTGGAGATTAAGAATGGATCCAGGATTTCAGTGCTAGGGAAAATGATCAAATTCAACTGCCTTGGGAAACGTGATCCCTAAGGAGCAGATCTGAAGAGTTAGGGATTTCTAGCACAACTTGTAAGTAGATCTGACAGTATCAAGGCACACAAGCTCAACAGACAAGGGTTTAACAACCCAGAAGACATGCAAACCAAAGAGGGCGCAAGGGTTAAAGATCAGTGCCTAGGGAAAGGGGGTAGATGGAGTCCTCATAGCATGATGCCCTTGAGAACCCACCTGGGGTTTGGCCGTAAGATAAAAACCCAGAAATGGTTTGCCAGTAAACCAAGTAATAAAACCCATAAAATTTTCCGAATAATTTGCAGTTAGGGTTTGAATGTAGATTACAGATGGGTAAGTTAAAGGAATAAATTACATACCTTCGAAGCCTACCTAGATCATGAGAATCGATGATGGTATGTCAAGGACTACTCCTGCAAAGATCAAGTGAAGATTTGATGCTTTTTCTTGCCTCTACGAATTTGCCCGGCTCCACTAATGCGCACCTCTCTTCCTGCAACACCAAGGAGATAAACTCATTTAGCAAGCAACAATGTAGGTAAATACAAATGAAGAAAATTATCACAGAGAATAAGTAGTACAAAGACAAAATCACTCCCTGAATCAAACCAATTGGAAAGAGAGAGACAAGGTAAGTCTCCCTAGCTAGTGTGTCCCTCCTTCAAGTCGTCCTCTTCACCTGCAGATAAAATGTGGATTGAAAGATGTGCAAAATATTCACCAATATCTTCAATGCAATGGAAAAGCAGTTTCAATTGAGATAGCCAAACATCCAGACCAAGATCACAAGAGTTTCTCGCAAAATATATTTTCTATTCCAGTATCCTAGGGCCAAAAGTCCCTTTACAATGAGGGGGGTCTCTCCTTGAAATAGGAATGAAGGAGACCAAAACCCTAACCACCTTTTAAGTGAGTGGTTGAGATTAAAAGATACATCAATCATAATCAATGGCTAAGATGAGCCCAAATACAATATACACGGATCAACTCAATAATAGAGGGGGCGCACTCACTAAGTCGCCCTAGGGGGGACGCACCACATAAAAGTGACTAGAAGTCATAACATAAGCTCATGGTGGGGCTAGGAGGTGTAACTATCCTTCTCTAGCATGTTCCCATGGCACAATAACATATGATAACTCAAAATAATAACATATTGTGACCACATGACCAAATCGTGCCCTCTCAATGACATAATAAAAACCCCAAATAATAGTCTGGAGTGTGCATGGGCCCCACTGAATGCTGCAAACTGTGCTAGGTGTGGAATGCATCACACAAATCCTTTGAACCAACCTCATGCCAATTCTTTAACTCAATAGCCCAAATCGAATTCCTCAGTAGCCATTTCTTCCATTTTTAATCCTCAGAAAATCACCTGTAAAAGAATAAAATGCATGTATCTCTCTTCCTAGTCCCCCAGGTACAAATTTGACTATACCAAAATGTCTGGGAGCATGGTAATATGGTAATATCAAGTGGTTGGACCCCATACTCCCTCTGTAGTGCCCTAGGTGAACCAAAAAGATCTCAAACTGTGCTGACACACCATTTTATATGGCAAAAATGCAGTAAAGTGATAATTTGACCATGATCTCATCTGAAAGTGCCTGAAACTGAAATCTGAGTGTACCAATGGACTTAGAAGGCCCAAATGTAGTAGAGATGAGTACTCATACATCATATGACCACCTGGATAATCATCTATTAGCTCAACCATGCCCGAGCAAATAAAAAGAATGATCTGTAAAAATATGTATAATAATAAAAATCCATTTGATCATCATATAAATCCCGTGTCTACTGCATGGAACCATCAAGTGGGCATCATAAGACCACAAATAATCAATCTTGAACATCATAGGTCCAACTCATCTCAGATCCTGTGTTTGACCAGGTCAAACTTGATCAAAATTATGACCCAAGCTCAATCTGACTGATGCTGCAAGTGCAAATGGATAAGATATGCTCTTCTAATTATTTCAATAGCAAGACTAAAGTACAAAGTAGCATTTCACTGGCGAATAAGCAATAACACATCAAATATATGTCTGGATTAAAATAATCAATCCCTAAGAAGAAGACCCTCAAGTGTATACTCAATATATGGACTTGACCATTTTGCTAGGAATGGGTGAAGGTGGAAAAAGAAAGACTAGGACAAGGGAATGACTTAACAAACTTCAACACTGTGACACTTTGGATAAAGGAAAAGGGGAACACACCTAGGCATATGTTGGATAGAAAACACACAAGGAATGGCGGTGTCTCACTAATGGAATAAGTTGATTTGAGGAGTGCCTATTCACTTTAACAAATGTCTATAGCTCACATCCAAGATGAAACCAGCTCCATGAGGATCTTCTCTAGAACCGCCGTGCCTAGGTGCACAGCTAATTGTAACTTGGGGTTCTAGGGGACACTTAAAATTAGCTGTCCCTTACTCCATCTCACATCCCAACCCGCAGGCTCTTTGAGGAATTAATCTTTACATTTTTCCATGGCCAACAGTCTTTAGATTTAGCATATGTTTATCCACTGCTTTCTTAGGCCTTATGTCCCTTTGGATTTTGCATGTGCTTAGAAGCACAACTAATCGCAACTTTTATCCAGGGTGTGTTTCATTTAATTTCATAGCCCTCTTTCATTGTGTTTAAAGACACCGTTTTATTCATAATCACGGGCTTGCTTAAAAGATATGACAAATTGTAATATATGCATGTAATGATGGTATTACAATTTGCTTCAAGTTTAGTCGACACAACTCAGGAAACTAGGGGGACTATCCACAATCAGGACCAAACATCGAGGGAAACCGACCAGAGAGGTCAAGGCTTCAAATCCAACTCACCTAAGCTCAGGAACCAACTCCAGCGGGTTCTCCTGGCCCAGAAGGATCAAGGATTCGGTAAGTTCTGTTGCACAACTTAGAGCTGAGACAAAACAACAGGGAGTCTATCCAACATAGAGGCATAAGTGGGGAAGTCCTCAATATCACAAGCTGAAGTGTAAGTCAGGGTTAAAACAAGTATGGAAGAGAACGAATGGATGGGGAAAGGTGACAGGTGATGCCATAACTAGCAAGCCATAAAATGGTGGGAATGACCAAGTCCACACTACTAGAGAGGGTGAGACCAACTAGTATACACAAGAGATTCCTAATCCAAGTAATTAAATCATTTCAATTCTAGACAATCAACCAACAACCAAATCTATATATAATATCGCTAGATCATGACTACTAGATACCTAATCAAGCTACCAAGATAAGTAAAAGAGCAAGAGATGGTATCCAATGCACATCCATATACCTATTGGGTCATATAACTGTATATACCATCTGAACCATCCATATTCATTGGAACACTGCTGTTGTAGAAATTTGGGCACTATCACACTACTCTGTATGGATGAAAATGGCTACATCGGTCATCAAATCTGAGGTCATGAGGCTCAGTCATGGCATAAGGCTGTAGTGTCTGCTCTGGGGTTTTTGAAAGTATGAGTGATCCTGGAATAAATGCTCATCATCTGTCGATCTCAAGCATCTCAATGTAAAGGACTGGCTAAGAAAAAATACTGGAATCTGATCTGAAGATATGGTAGCCCCAGCTACAATAAATGTGATAACAAGTCCCTCCCCTGGGGGTACTATGGCTTAGTGGCATTGCTGGCTGTCTCATGGAAGAGCTTGAAGCCTTGAGGTTGGTGTCCGGGGCTCCCAGGGGTGGGTCACTTGGTCACATGACCCCCACCTTGCTTTATCACACCGGTGGCACTTTCTTTCAGCAGTAAGTCTCATGTCTCTCCTCCAGGCCACCATCCACACCCTCATAGTCCTCCAGCTCAGCAACGCCCTCTCTCCTTGGCTTGCTTTTGATGATGACGTCATTCTTTTTCCAGGCCTACATTGTTTGATTAGGGGGGGGCGTTGAGGGGTTTTCACTACTATTGGGGTTAGATGGGGCATGATGACCCCCTCCTCGCCACTCCAGCCTTCAGATCGGAGTGTTTTGCTCATTTTTAGCTATTTTAGTTGCGTGTCGGTAAATTCTGGGGAAAATGTCCCAAATTACCCACAAATTTGATTATTTTATATTATTTTTGTTATAATTCTAAGTTGACATTTTATAATTTCAAATTGACATTTTAAAGGCATGTCGGCTTGGTTAATTTGTAAAAGTGAGTGTGAGAGGCTATAAATAAACTCTCCTCCCTTCATTTTTAGATAACAACTTATGGGATACAACATCATGCTACTTTTTTTACCCTTACTAGGGCTCTTGGATTGATGCGCACCTCTTGAGAAGGAGAGTCTTTGGGTTTGAAACAATTTTCTTGAAGTGTCTTTTGTTCATGCTCTTTGCTAAGGTGATGCTTGAATTGTTAGCTTAACACATGCACAAGGAGGTATCTATGCTCTCTCTCTTGATGTCTCGTTGTTAAATGTTGAATGATGATGCTTGTTCATGGTTGAATGGTAGCCATTAATGCTACATTTTGTCTAGACTAGGTCATTTTCAGCCTTTAGTCACTCCAACATTGTGAGGGACATCCTCTAGAAGGAGTCGCTTGAAGCTTGAGCTTTAGGTCTTCAAGTTTTGCCTTAACTAGGCCTCCTTTAACCAAATCTTGTGGTTGTTAAGGAAGGCCCTAGTTTGCCAAACTTTGCAAGTACCATCTCAATAGGTGGCTGGTTTTTCACTTTTAATGAACAGGTAAGAGGAGGTGCTGCAAAAAAATCGAAGATCTAGGTCATCGAAGACCCCCTGGAACAACATACCTCTTCCTTGTTTTATTTCATAAAGCCTTGTAAGCCTTTGGATCCGGATTCATAAGGACCAAAGGCATCCACTTTAAAAGATTGTAATTTTAATTAATAAGAGCAGGTGGGCTACCCAGTGCCCACAGAACCCCCTAGGGGGGTTCATGTCGGTTTGGTGTGTTTGATCTTTATTTTAGCTCAGGTGCTTTTGCTAGTTTTGTTAAAGTAGATTAACCGCTTTAGTTTTATTTCCTATTGGCTTATCATAAAAGAAATACTTACCCACTGTGCTCTCCCGAAGTACTGCAAGAGAAAAGAGACTCATAGTGTAGTAAATAAAAAACTTTCAATTTCGCATGTTGTTTTTCTTTTCACAATATTGTACTTTATTTCACAATTAACAAACTCAAAAATTAAATCCGGCTGTGCATTCCTGAAGTACCAAAAGGGAAAAGAGATTCTCAGTCGTCAATAAATTTACTTGTTACAATTTTTGTTCTTTTTTCTAACGAATAATTTAGGTTGTGTATTCCCGAAGTAAATGGAAAGGGTTTATCCCTGATAGGTGAAAATAGATTCTCAGCCTCTTAATAAAAACTTCAATCTCATTGTTAAAATTAACCAAGGCTTAGCCTCCCTGTATGCTCCGGATCTCTGCGGTTTGTCTGACCAGTTGATCACATCAGAAAGGGAGTTAAGTGACTAGTTTAATAGGGCAATCCAACAAAAAAATTGATCTCTAGAACTCGGGAGGTCGTGTGAAACTAACTACGGAGTCAGTGGGCTACTTTAAGCAGGTTATGCTTCGCCCAGTTGGACCCTTGGTATAGTTGTCACTACGCTCAGTTCGAAGGACTAAGTTGGAATTGGGCCAAACTAAGAACTAACCCACTCCCTAATCCACACATCAAAATAAATTAATTAAAATTGACCAACAAGACTCTTGCAACACTTTCACGACACAACAACACTCCAATAATCTCATGTGACTCCGTTTGGCACTGGTACAATCTGCAACAATCAAACATTAAGTGAATCAATGTGTTAGATGGATGTATCTTTACTCATGCTGTTGTTTTAATTCATAAGTTGCATTTCCCGGTTCAGTATCAATTCATATTCAAACTCCTAGAATCATTCTCTTTCCCTAACTTAACTTAAAGGCCATAGTTTATTTTCATAGGGACTACCCCCTTTGGCTTCCCAAGGAGTTGGCGTAGATGGAGGAGTTGAGTGTTGAGTGACAGTATTTCGACTCTTTGCTTGCCCCAAAGGACGCACCCAATGGCTTGAAGATTTTTGCCACGTTAATCCCCTTTGCCCCGAGGTGCGTATCCGACGACAACATAGTGGATGGAGAGCATATATATATTACAGAGTGTTGAGTGACAGTATCTCGACTCTTTGCTTGCCCCCAAGGATGCACCCAGTGGCTTGAAGATTTTTGCCATGCTAACCCCCTTTCCCCCGAGGTGCGTATCTGGTGACAACACAGTGGATCCAAAGCATATATATATTACAGTCTCATGTCAGGACTGAGCCTCAAGACCCCAGGTCGATGATTGAGTTAGCCATTCTTCTATCATTCATAGCAGATTGATGATGGTGGCCATTGATTTATTCAATAGCAGTGTTTCAGTGCCATTCAGATGTTCAGATTACAGAGGCAGGTATATGACCCAACAGGTATATGGTTTGTACATTTGGATTATTATTGTGCTCGTTTATTTATCTTTGTAGTGTGACTTGGTGTATGGTGGTTGTTTATTGGCGATACTATATATTGTTCTTATTGGCTGTTTAGAATAAAGGTAATTCAATTACTGTGAGTAAGAGGTTCTTGTGTATACTCGTTGGTCATGCCCTTCTTATAAGTATGGACTTGGTCATTCCCTCGTAGGTTCTTTGCTAGTCATGGCAGCATGTTATCACTTTCCCCATTTGTCCGTTGTCATCCATTTTTTATTTAATCCCGACTTACACCTTAACTAGTGATATTGAGGACTTTCCCCATTTATGCCTTTGTGTTGGATAGACTCCATGTTTACCTTGTGTCTCGGCTCTGGAGTGTGTGATTCTAGTTACAGTGATTGTTATCCTTTAGTCCTCGAAACCAAGTATGCCCAACAAAAAGTGTCTTTAAACACTAAAGCATCGAAACTTAAGTGTGTCGTATTCTAAATGGATGCTATGTCAGCAAAAACAGTGTTGCTAAACACTATTATAAATTAAATGTTTTCAGTAGCTAGTCAGTGGCCAAGAGACGAGCACTCATACTTTGTATGATGTAAGGCCGTTTACTTCTACAAGGCAACAGGGTAGTCACTCCATCACACCTATGGATGGTGGTGGGCAATGGAGGTCATACCGAGTCATTATTTGAGGCTCGCAAGGCTATTTAGGGCACTTGCTCTTGGAGGCTGGCTAGTAAAACTTAAAGTAAATAATGAATGTCAAATTGCATAAAGCTGACAATGAACTAAATTGCAATAAAGGTTGCTTGTCTAGAGTCCATTGGAAGCAGTCTCATCACTCTACCCATTTGTGAGACACCGCCATCCCCAAGTGTTTCTCTATCCAACATATGTATAGGTGGTTTCCCCTTAACCTTCATCCGAGATGTCACAGTGTTGAGGTTGTCAAGTCAAACCCTCTTACCCTAACCTTGTCTTTTCTACCTTCACCCATCACTAGCAAAATCGCCAAGTCTGTAAATGAGTATACACTTGAGGCTCTTGTTTGCAGTAATTGATTACTTTGATCTAGACTTATTATTTATATTTTGTGTAATAGCTAGTTAAACACCATTTTATGCTTTAGTCTTATTGCCAATATAAGCAAGGGAGCATATCTTATCCATTTGTACTTGCAACATCATCTATTTTACGTTTGGGTCATTATTTTGATCATTCTTGCCTTGGTCAACCTAGTTTGACCAAGTCAACAGCAGCATCTAGGATGAGTTTGGCCGACAGTGTTCAATATTGGTTATTCATGGCCCCTTGGTGCCCATTAGATGGTTCCATGCCTCAGACAGTGGTTTCATATGATGGTTTGTGGGATTTTTATTATTATCAGCAGTTATAGGCCATTATTTTTGTTATTCGGGCATGGATGAGCTTATAGATGATTGTCTTGATGGTCACATGGTGTATGAGTACTCATTCCTACTTGATTTGGACATTTTGATTCCATTGGCACACTTAGTTATCAGTTCTGGGCATTTACCGTTGATGATATTGTCAGTTTATCACTTTGCAACAGATTGCCATATAAAAATGGCCTGTCCAAGACTTATAGGGATCTTTTATTTTCTCCCAGGGCGCTACAGAGGGGATATGGGGTCAAATTACTTGTTATTGTTAATGTTTTGCACTTTAATTCAATATTATCTAGGATCTTTAACTGAAAGAATAACAAGTACAACAAAACACACTAGACACAATAGTTTTCCTCGGGGAAACCATAAATGAGAAAGCCCCGCAACTTCCTCTAATACAATATCAATCAAAAATGGAAAAACCAAAATGTCTTCTGCAGCTTCTCTCTTTCTCCTCCAACGAACTTGTCTTCTCTCACTTGCTATGCGAACTTGTTGAGTGAGTAGTGCGTCCAAATGAGAGAGCAAGGCTCTCTATTTATACTTTACTTTTGACTTGACCTTTTACCTAACTAGGTCGACCTCACTAAAACTGTCTGGGCCGACTTCTCTAGGGAGACTCAATAATACCTTTTACATTTGACTCAGGGGGATCTAATGCCCCAACTTACAATAGAGGATTTACCTCAATGACTTTGCATGACCAAACATAATAATGACATCCCTAGCTGGAGGAAAAACATCTTCGTTGGAGGTACAAATAAAATACAATAATATAAAGTACAAATGAATATCTTCCGAAGTTACATTTACAACAACACTCCCTCTTAACTAGGAAGGTATTCTCTCGTCACAGTCATCATCACCCTGGACACAATTCTGGACAACGTCATCGTCGCTGGATCATCTTCAATGCTGGAACATCATCATCAACACTGGATCATCATCGTCGCTGCTGCATCAATCCTCATTCTGTTGATCATTGATTAGTGACATCTCTTGAATCTATCCGTCATAAGAAGTTCTATAGAGCCAAACCTTTTTCATGCTGGATGTAGGCCTAGCTCTCATGTAGGTCTTCATCATCTCTGCGAGCAAGCCATCAAATAGGTACAGCTTAGGACCACACATTACATTGCCACAGCAATCACTTTCGTTTCCTACTATCATCTCATCGTATCTAGATCATCTCATCATCACACGGAGCCCAGCCCAGATGCACATCTCATGTCGAACAGACCACTTGCGTCTCCCACCTAGTGGGTACAACCCAGGAACACCCTAGGTGCATTACGTCTCTCAACGGTCAGCTCGCGTCTACCAGCATGGGAGCACAGTCAGGAGCACCCCAGGTGCATTACGTCCCAAGGACCACCTACGTCTTCGACCATGCAAGATCCTGCCTAGGCGCACACAAAGTGTCTTATGACTGGTGGACCTCTCAGCGTCTCTAGTATGGGAGGACAGTCATGAGCATCCCAGATGCATTACGTCCCAAGGACCACCTATGCCTACCACCATACGAGAACCAACCCTACATCTACCAACATGGGAGAACAGTCAGGAGCATCCCAAATGCATTATGTCCCAAGGACCACCTACGTATACCACCATGCGAGAATCGACTCTAGTGCATCTGCATCTTCCGGTCTCATCACTCCCTCTTAGGAGGAATCTTGATCTGGATAGCACCAAGTCTCTCTCTGAAGTACTCAAACTTCACTCTGGCTAACGGCTTGGTCAACACATCGACTATCTGCTCGTCTGTCGCTACATACTGGAGCTTCACTGCTCCTTTCTACACCATATCCGTGATATAGTGGTACTTGATCTCAATATGCTTCGACTTGTCATGGAACACCGGGTTCTCGAACAACTTCATGGAACTCTGGTTGTCACAGAAAATACAAGTCGCCTCTAACTGGAGATCAAACAAATCTGACAGTAGCTTCCTAAGCCACACTGCCTCACAACTAGCCGGACAAGCTGCAACATACTCTGCTTCGGCTGTACTCAGTGCCACGCATGACTGCTTCCTGCTAAACCAAGAGATCATACCGGATCCCATACTGAAGCAGCATCCTGAAGTGCCCTTCCTATCTGTGGCACTGTTGGCCCAATCTGAATCAACATAACCATGCAGGTTAATCTTCTGATTCGCCTCATACTTGAGCCCATAGTCAATTGTACCTGTTATCACCTGACTTGTAGTTGCCCCTAAAGATATGTCTAGGATTGATGCCAGAGGGGATAGGCAACCAAAGAGGTGCAACCAAGATAGCCTCGACTCCCAATGGATGGTTGTCACGCCAATCGAGGCAATCTTCACTTTATGTTATCTAGCCCAAGATAACAAAGGGGGAGACCCAGATCTACTCCTGATAGGAGAGATCAGACCAAAACACCAGATCAAATCAAATATAGATGAAGTATGTAAGATGTATGGTGAACCCTAGATCTATGGATGAAGTCACAAGATGAGTCATAAGGTGGATCAAGGGGTTTAAACAGTGTAGCTTTGGTCCAATATGTATATGTGAGTGACTTATGATGTTTGAAATAAGATCCAGGATTAGGGTACTAGTCAATTATGAGAAAATCCACTGCCTTGGGAACTGTGTCCAATGTAGGGTAGTTAAAGACCAAATTGGGGCTAACTAGTACCAAAGATGAGCTTGATGGATGGATATGACAATGTCAAGGTGCTCAAGCAAACAAAACAAAGATCAAACCACAAGCTAACCCAACAATCCAGGAAAGTCGAATTGGCTTGGACAAAGATCAGTGCCTTGGGAAATGGGCCAAATGGAGTCGGATGTCCACCAAACTGTAGATCAGGGATGTTGAGGTGTAAAGCTAGGTGGGTCTTGAAAATTAGGATCATCCAATGGCTAGATCTCAGTAGATCTGAGATTGAAATGTATCACAAAGTGACCCAAGTGGGGCTCACCCTCAAAATGAGGAATGGGGCCCACAAGGTGAAAATCACTGAAGTGACACTAGAGGTAGGTTATCAAGTGTGTAGATGAAGGATCAAGTGGGATCTCACCTACCCAGGTGCTAGATCTTAACAAACTCACCCCTCCTAGGAAGTGCGACCTTCGTTGGAGAAGCTTCTTTGCCTTGGAAAATGGGTCGGATGAAGGCCAATCCACACCAAACTATAGATCCGAATCGCCGTGGATACTATAGAGGTGGGTTTTAAATTTTATACCCAAAAGCCAAGTAGATCTTGCTAGATCTAAGAAAATGTAAAATGAGGGTTTTAACTTATGAGGGTTTGAAGCATTTAGACAAATGGATAGATCATGGAATGAGAAATTACCTTGAGATCATACCTGAGTGATGGAAGTAGATGCCTTGTTGTTGAGGAAGACTCCTGCAGAGATCAAATGAGAAATTGTTGATTTTGCTTGCCAAAATGATGCCCTAGCCCACAAGTGTGACCTCCTCTACCTATCAAACCAAGGAAATCGATTCAATCAGAAAGATCAAGTATGGAGGAAATACAAGCGAAATGCAATAGTAACATGAAATAGAAGGTCAAAGACAGTAATACTCCCTGTTACCAACGAAGAAACCCAAGAAAGAAGTAGGGAGGGTCCTCCCCTACCAATACGTCCTCCTTGAACCAATTCGGCCTCCACCTGTAGATGACAAAAACGTGGTACAAAATATAGCAAGACAAGATCTCCAAAAACCCAGTGCAAAGGAAGAATCAATGAACGAACTCCAAAAGCATTCACCACAACACAACAGATAGATGCAATAATAATTTCTATTCTAATAATCCAGAGCCAAAAGTCCCTTTTACAATGAGAAGCTCTCTCCTTTAAATAGGATGGAGAGAGGCCACAATCCTAACCACTTTTTGAATGAGTGGCTAAGATTAAAAGATCAAAAGATCTAATCAATGGTTGAGATGAGCTCAACAATACAATACATGGACTAATAATAAAATATAACAATATGTGGACAAACTTGCTCTAGGAGAGGGGATCCCACCAAATCATAATGATAAAATATAAGATCTAGCTCATGGTGGGTCCAAGGGGTAATTTCTAACACCCTTGGTCAATCCCCGTTGTATAATATCCAAAAATAATTATGCTAGACACCAAATCGTGCCTCTCTGGGAAAGTCGTGAGCCTTAGGAGGCTCCAGAAAATCATATAAAATGCCATAAGTGATGGATGTGGGTCCCGATGAAGTTGAAACTGCTGGAGAAGGTGTGGAAGACATCCCACTCATCATCACTAATCGTCCCATGCCAAAACTTTGCCTCAGTAACCCAAATCGAATTCCTTAGTAGCCATTTTCACCATTTCTGGACTGCCTCGGGAAATGTGAAATTGCCCAAACTGCCTCCTGGAGCGCCTGCGCTGTCAAGGTAAGCTCACCAATGTGTCTGGGAGGGGGATAATATGGTAATAACAAGTGGCTGGACCACCCCCTCCATCAATAGCGCTCTAGGTGAACCAATCAAATCTCTGCTCTGCTCTGACAGGGCCTCCGATAGGCCAAAACTGCACTAGAATAGCCAACTGAGGCCAAAACATCACTGTAACTGCCCGGAACTGAAAACAGATTGTCTCATTGGACTCAGAAGGTCCAAATCCATCCAAAGTGAGTACTCATACACCATATAGACCTCTGCATGGTCAAAAATAAATGCTCATCATATCCGACAGACCAAATAATAATAATTTGCAAAAGTGCTGAAAAGCACAAATCATCATCATAAGCCTGAAACCACTGCATAAGCCCACCATGGTGACCTGTACCAGACCATATATCATCTATCTGAATCATCTGAGGTCTGCTACCTCATGTCCTGTGGTTGACTTTTGGTCAAACTGAGTTTGACCAAGTCAACATGACTAAAATATAACTCAAACTGTCATCAAGCTGCTGCAAGGTGTCAAAGGTTAAAACATGCTTTACAATCCATTCACATAGCAATTATAACAAATAGCAATCATTACTGGCGATCTAAATCCAAATGTAATAGGTCATTAATTATTATTTATTACTTAGACTAGACTTTCAAGACCATACTCACTTCATAGTTGTGACCATTTTGCTAGTGAAGGGTGAAGGCTAAAAGTAGAATGGCTAGGCTAAGGGCTGACTTACTGACTTAACACTGTGACACTTTGGATATGGAAAGGGAATACACACCATAGCATATACTGAATGAGCAAGAACACAGGGAATGGCGGTGTCTCACAAATGGATAAGTTGTTCAAAGAGTGTTTATTCACCTTGACAGATGCGCACAATCCATAATACAAATGAGGCCAGCAATCTTTTTGATATAGAGTTTAAGTTCCATTGCTTTTTGGGCCTATAGTTTCCATAGCCTTTGATCTACGCGTGTTTATAAACACATTGCATAGATTTGCATTTCATTAGGGTTCTTGCTGCAGGTGTGTTTTTAAGGCACTTGTTTACCTGAGCACTTCTAGGTGTGTCACAGACAGCTTGTTTACCTAGGTATTTACATTTCACAAAAGATATAACATTTGATATTTCAGAGCCATTTTCATTTGGCTTGCCTTTCATTCATGTGTGTTAAGAAACACATTGCATGAATGGGCTTTTCATACAAGATACAACATTTCATTTCCATACTTTGTATTCATGGTAGCACTAAAAGTTTCAGGTTTAGCCAACAACACCTTTAGTGACTAGGGGGAATTCACTAGGAAATCCAACTCACCAAAGGTAAGTTTTGTCACCAACTCAGAGCCGAGACACAATAAACAAGGAAGCTCATCCAATACAGAGGCTACAACGGGGAAAGGTCCTCCATGCCACTAGTCAAGTAGTAAGTCAAGGTAAATAACAAACTGGGTAAGTCATGGATGGATGAAGACAGTGAATAATGGAACCGACACTAGCAAGCCAAAGTATGGCGGGAATGATCACCTCTATTCTCCCTAGGGAGGGTAAAACCAATGAGTATAGGCCAAGAACTTCTAAGTCTGAGTAAGGACAAATATGATATATATAGTACAACGAGGTCCACATATCTATATGATCACCAGATCATGATACTAAATGCTAAGACATGCTAAGAAAATGGAAATAAAAGCAATATAAGCACAACACCATAATATACCTGCTGAGTCATATACCTGAATGCTCATCATCAGAACCATCATCTGTCCTCTGAAACTGCTACTGTAACTCTGGGCACTACTGACTGCTTTGTACAAATGGCTAAAATAGCTACATCGGTCATTTCTCTGAGTGTCCTAAGACTCGGTCATGGCAAGGGGAATAAAACTGTTGTCCATAATCTGATAGTGATCCATAATAGATGCTCAACTCAGCATCTCAATGCAAGGGAACTGGCTGAATAGTGTACTGGAATCAGAAAAATAATGTATGGTAGCTCGGCTACTATATATGTGATAACCGTACCCTTTAGGTACGTCAATATATGCTCTGCAGCAATAAATTGAACATGTCTAGGATCCGTCAGGAACTGGCTCAGGGTGTTCACAACAAAGCATATGTCTGGCCTCGTGTTCGTCAAATACATCAACTAACCAATCATCTGACAGTACATTGTGGCATCAACTGTCTTTGATGAAGCATCACTCAATAGCTTCAAATTCAATGCCATTGGTGTGGCCATAGCCTTGCAGTCCATCTTTCCGAACCTCTTCAGAATCTCCATTGCATACTTTCCTTGTCCAAGGAAGATTCCATATGCACTTTGCCACACCTCCATGCCTAAGAAATAATGCATCATTCCCAGGTCCTTCATCTCGAACTCTGCGGCAAGCCTTCTCTTCACATCTACAATGAGCTCATCCTCACCTGTCAGAAACAGGTCATCTACATATAGCAGAAGTATCACTGGACTTCCGCCTTCAACCTTAAAGTAAAGGTTGGAATCTGCTTTACTCTTAGTAAAGCCCAAGCTCCTCAGGAAACTGTCCATCCTGCCGTACCACGTCCTGGGTGCTTGTTTCAACAATCCGTACAAAGCTTTCTTCAATTTGCGCACATGAGTTTGCCTGTCATGTGTCTGATAGGTCATCTACATATAGCAAAAGTATCACTGGACTTTCGCCTTCAACCTTAAAGTAAAGGTTGGAATCTGCTTTACTCTTAGTAAAGCCCAAGCTCCTCAGGAAACTGTCCATCCTGCCGTACCACGTCCTGGGTGCCTGTTTCAATCCGTACAAAGCTTTCTTCAATTTGCGCACATGAGTCTGCCTGTCATGTGTCTCAAATCTCAGTGGCTGCTCCACGTACACTTCCTCTTCTACTACACCATTCAAGAATGCTGTCTTGACGTCCATCTGGTGTACGTTCTATTTCATTACTGCAACCAATGCGAGTATAGATTTGATGGAAGTGTATCTTGCTACGGGTGCAAACGTCTCCTCATAGTCTATGCTTTCTTTCGAGACTTGCCCCCAAGGGCGCACCGAGCAGTGGCATAGATTTCTGTTGCGTTAACTAGGTGCGCGATCTGTCGACAACAGGGCCTAATGTTCGTAACCATTTAGCACCCGATACAACATCACACCAACCATTTCAAGAGCAAACATGTGGGTTTGGGGGGAATAATCACCCATTTGAAGTTGACATTTTCATAATGACCACCACATTTCATAGCTCGTCCATTTGTAATCACGATTTGGAAGTTGTTCACAACATGGATATGAGGTGTGTTTCTTGTGTTGTTTGACAATGAATGAAGTTGTGTGCTACCATTGTCAATTAAGGCCATGACCTTGCGATGTCTGACGTTGCCAATCGATTTGAGGGTTTGGGGGAGCAAAAATACCAATTAAGGCATGCAAAAAGATCTTGGGTTCCACCTTCGGTGGATCAAGTTGGGGAATGTCTTCCATAATGGATGAGGTGTTAATTTTTAGTGCAGCTGCGAGACCCATTCTCTCTTCTCAGAGAGAATGGTACCCTAGTCAGTTAACAAGGGTTTCTGGTCAAGTTAACCGGGCAGAGTCAAGTTTAAGACCCTAGAAGGTACCCTAGGGCCCCCAGCTGTCTCTTGGGGTTCTTGGTCAAGGACCAAGCATGTTGATGCCATGGAAAAATCCCTAGCATGTGGCTAGGGCCCTTATTTGTCTTTAGGGTATTTTGGTCTGGGACCAGACAGTTTCTTGGTCATGTGGACCAAGCGGATCCTACAGGTTGAGATAGAGACATCCTGGTCTAGGACCAGGAAGATTCTTGGTCAAGGACCAAGTAGGTCCTGCAGATGGTTGATCAACATTCGGTCTGGGACTGAAAGCTCAACTTGAGGCTGAGGACCATTCTCCGGGAGAATGGAGGACCTGGTCATGGACGAGAGGTTGATCAACATGACTCAGTCTGGTACTGAAGCTCAACCTTGGTTTGAGAGCCATTCCTTGAGAATGGAGGCACTTGGTCAGTTACCAAGATGATGATGTGTGATGTCCTCTTCTCCTAGGTCTTAGAGATGGCTGAGTTAGATGGTCTTCTCAAGGGACTGGCCACCCCTTGATGAAGCCACTAACATTTGACCTTAGGAGCAGTCTAGAGGACCACATGATCACATCATCCGTGTGAAATCTTCCTTATATAGTGACGATGAACTTTCAGGTTATATGGAGCATTTGTACATTTGAGAGAGAGATGACTGGTTGTACTTTCCCCACCTTGGTTGATTCATTTTTTTGGTCCTTACACCTTATTGATTATTTGTCTTGTGGTACCTTGTCTTTGACTTATGATTAATAGGGTCATTTACCGACTTTAAGTTATACCACCTTTGATGTTTGTGATCTTATGGGTATTATGTTTGTTTAACCACATTTAAAGTTTAGTTTGGTCATTGTACCCACCTAAGACATTCCACTTTATTTTTATTTTTTATTTTTTATTTTTTATTTTTATTTATTTTTTATTTTTTATTTTTTATTTTTATCTTTTATTTATTTTTTGTCTTTTTATTTTTATCTTTTATTTTTTATTCCTTTTTATTTTTTGTTAAACTTCCTAATTCTATGGAACCCTAATTTAAAGGATTAATGTAATGTTTTCTTTAGAAGATCACAATCCTATTTATTGAAGTCCATGACCACTAATTTGATATCATCAACATCTTTATTTTTTCAGCTCTGCTCCTTTTTGTACTGCTTGACGTCAAGGGTATTGAGGACATTCTTTGCTGCTCGCTCACATGTTTTTAAGGCTGCCCACTTGCTGAAGTTTACCCCACACTTCAGATTTGTTTTTTGGTTGAATGTTGACGTGGAGATCTTTGCTGCTTGCTCACATGTTTTTAAGGCTGCCCACCTGCTGAAGTTTACCCCACTCTTCAGATATGATTTTTTGGTTGAATGTTAACGTGGAGATCTTTGCTGCTGTTGCCCTAGCCGTGATCCTTGTGACAAGTTTCAGGCTGCTGTTGCAGCCCTGTCTGAGATCCGTTTTTTGCTTGTTGATGATGATTGGAGTCCGTTCTGCTGTATTTGCTAGACCGTAAGCTTGTGAACCTTGATCTATTGAACCGTGGGTTAGTTCTGCCTGTTGTGCTCTACCAGGGGTTCGTTGTGCCTGCTGCTATCTTGTTTGTGAAGGCCGTGAGCCCAATAGAGTTTGATCTGTCTGCTGGTACTTATTTGTGAGGGCCGTGAGCCCAGTAGAGTTTGATCTGATTGTTGGTACTTATTTGTGGTGGCCGTGAGGCTTGTAGGGCATGTTCTACCCTACTGTGTGAAGGCCGTGAGTCCTGGTGGCTAGATCTCGTGTTATGATCTTTTCAAGACAGACCTTGTTCATGCTGAGACCTAATTAGTGTCTGTTTTATATGCTGAAGTTTAACTGTAGTCTGATTCCTTGTGCCACTGGCTTGAGGCCTTTTTCTGCTTGGGGTTAAAGCTTCATCTAGGGTTCAGACCTCCTTTGATTTTATCTATTGGACACCTATTGCACAGAGTCTTGTTTGGTACTGCCACTGTGTTTGACTGTCATTGACCATCTCAACACCAGTCATATCTCTCTCTCTCTGGTTTGTACATACCCTCTTGTAGGGTCAGCTGGTTCCTAGAGTAGACTTGCCTCTCTGAAGCACAGTCTCTCCTGAAAGTAACTCTTCTGAGTATTTCTACAGGAAGGGTTTCACACCTAGGTAAGTATCTCCAACTATATCTCTTTTACTATTATATGATCAATTTGTTTATTACATATTACTCAAGATTACTTTAACACAATGATCTAACTGGTAGTGTTAAAGGAGAAAATTACATTAACATAGTGACCTATCTGATAGTGTTAAAGGTGTGAAGTTGAAAGAGATGAAAATTATGTTATGTTAGAAATTACTACTGCACTATTTCATATTCAACTTTTGTAATTGTTTATTAAATGTATTTTTTGCATTAAAGTATATTGAATTGTTATTCTTCAGCATATAACCCTAATTGGATGCAAAATTAACATGAGGGCCCTCATGGGTTCTAGCTTCAACTTCCTCATCAGAAATGTCCTTTGAAATGGCCATAAAGAGTTTTTGCTCCTTACATTTATGGCCAAGGGAATATTTGTCATCGTAGTTGTAGTAGAGACCTTTGAGGTGGCACTCAACCATTTCAGCTCACGTTAACTTTTTGATCTTGAGAGGTGGAGAGGACGGTGCGGGATTAGTTGTAGGGAAGGTAGGTGGATAGGGACATGTAATAAATGGGGCCTTTTTGATTTGAGCATTCATCACCTTTTGTGCTTCTTTAGCTCGTTGAGTGGCATCCAACGAATTAGTGGGACCAGCCATTAAGACTTGTGCACGTATCTCTTTTTTCAGACCACTAATGAAGCATTCCTTGTAAAAAGTATCATACATGCCTTCGGTGTAGATGGCTAGTTGCTCAAAAGAGGAGATGAAATCTTCAACTATGCTAGATTGTTTGATCTTGGTCAGCGATCCCAAATATTGAGTGTCTTTCAAAACATTCATAGAGATTTGAAAAAAATTGTGTTCAAGCAATATAGCCCTTGTAGGATTTCTTGTGCTATTGCCAGTGTTCAAGATCCAAATATAGGACAACCACTTGAAGTTTCATCATATCATCTGTGATGCCATGCAAGGAAAAGTAATGTTCCATTTGAGTGACCCACTCGGTGGGGTTTGACCCATCAAATTAGGTGAGATTGACTTTAGGAATTTTGTGCCACTTTTGAGTCATTGGATCACGAACAAGCAAAGTGGAGTGAGGCCCATTGGGATTGAATGAGTCAGCCCCTTGCTCGTGAAAAGGTTGGTTTGCCTCTGGGTATCTCAAGGATGATGAAGGAAAGAGTGTCATGAAGTGGGCATCTGGTTGGAAAGTGACTTTAATTTGATAAGCTTGCCACGGATGTCATCAAGATTTTGCTGAGTGGACGAATGGTTGCAGTCTAACTTGTTTTGTAGCTCATCATATAGTGCTTCTAGGTGGGAAACTTTGTGGGAGAGTTCGCCTCCTCGAGTGTTAGCCATAGGAGGAATGGGTCCACAAAAAGGGTTACCGAAGAGTAGTACCAATGCAATCAACTTGGTGCAAGGATTCTATTGAGATTGGTTTGAAATAAGGGTTTGAAGATGTGGGTCCACAGAAAGGGTTATTGGAGAGTGGTACCAATGCAATTAGTGCAGTTCAAGGATTTTGTTGAGATTGGTTTGAAATAAGGGTGCAGAGTTGCAGACAGGACTTCCAGAGTCCAAAGAACAAGGGAATGCTAGGTGCTATAGCTCTTTGATATTCTTGCATGGTCCAATAGTAGTACTCACCCCAATCTCCCAGGGGACTAACTAAGGAGGCTTTACTGTGCTCTTAGTTGTACTACCCGACTACCCAAGTGCTAAAGAGTAATCTTCTCGAGTGCTATGCTTGGTGCCACTGTAGCAATAAGACAATCGATTGGATTATCCAAAGCTGGTTTTGGGTTGCTTAGGAGACTTCCAATATACCTGACGGTAAGTGGAATTGAAATTTTGTATATGAGTGATGTCTGATGCGGTACTACTTGAAGTGGTAGTAACAGGGGTGACAAGGGTGTCCAAACATTTGAAACCTCTTGTACACTAATATCCACAATTGTGTTGATTCCTAAAAGAGGGAACTACAATTCGAACCCCGGGAGAACTACATTATTGGAGAGACGATTAGAGTCTGCCGAGCACTAGGGTATTCACAAGGAGATATATACTTAATTCTAAGAACCTCGAGTGCTAATATAAAGATTGCATTGTAATTGTGATCAATCTATAATACAAAGAATCCAAAATCAATGTATAAGGGGAAAGAGACTATCTCTGTATAACCTGCTGTCACAGTTGCCAAAGGGGAGCCAATACAAGAATCGTGAAATTTGGAAGCAACTGCATAGTAGCATAGACATTTCGAATAATATATTCGAGTCAATCAATTGTTAAGGTAACAAGAACACGGGGGTAACATGAGAACTACCAAACAAAAGCATACGGCTAGAATCAAGTCTGTAACTAATCGATTGCCTCTGTTGAGTATCCCATTATAGAAATTGTGTTGCCTAAAATCGCAACTATTCAAGGTATGTGAGTGAGGGTTATCAGTGGTATTTTGAAATCGACGCCGCCTACTCACTTGTGACTCATTCAATCAAAAGGTATCGTGCCTAGCTAAGTAAGTGTTCGAGGTAACCAAAAGAGCCAATATCTGTTGAACAAGTAATTGGTGAGGAGGTAACTCAAGAGTCATATCTGTCGAGAGGTAACCAAAAGAGCCAAATATCTGTTGAACAAGTAATCGGTGAGGAGGTAACTCAAGAGTCATATCTGTCCGATCACTTTCATTTTCAACACAAACAAAAAGTTTTTGACATTTTCTTATAAACAGAAGAAAATAACCTTGTAGGACGTTACAATGAAGTCAGATGCATAAGCTCCATCATTTGAAGACTTAAAACTTAAAAGATATCTCAAAGGTGATTTCTCAAGAAAATCAGAAGTCAATACAAAAGATGCAAAAGGAATTTGAAAAGGTTTTTGTTAATAAGGATGAAGATTTTCTCGCCCAACTTACTATCCCAAATCAAGAAGCTAAAGAATGACAAGAAGTCGCTACAGAACAAGTTAGAGAAATATACCAGCAAGGAATCCTTAATTGATAAAGAAACAATGATTGATTTTGTTGAAATCAAGAAGTCATCACATGTACTAATCAAGATGTTTGAGAAGGCAAACAATACGGATCCAATCAAAATCTCACCATTAAATAAATCATCAGAAGTATCCAAAGATGAGAGTTTTAAGAATATGACACCAGATGCAAGGATACCCTATTGACATCCTAATCATGAGAGTCGATTCTTACACCAATCAATATATCAACATCAACAAAAACAGATGGCCTATGTGTGAAATTGCCCACATAAGATCCAAAAGAGATGATGTAAACTTCACAATGAAAGAATTTAGGAATAATAGAAGAAGAGACAAGCAATAGAACTTAGATCCAAAGAAACTCTGATTGAGACAGAATAATTACACATGTTACTATTAACAGAATAATGAACTGGTAAATATACAATGCTGAGTATGAGGATTCGAATTCACTAGGAGGAATTCGAATTGGCCTTCATGCACAGATCCATAATCAGTGGAGAGTCATCAATGCCTAACTAGGAGTCCACCTTCTCATCAGTGAAGTCATCAATGCACAAGTAATGATCAACCGGGAGTCAAACTGAGTCTAACTGAATGTGGTTGGTGTAACTGGCACATGGAAGCACTAATATAGTGAAGGAGGCTCAGTGGAGGGCGCCATAGGTTCTAACTGGAGTCAGAATGGTCAATCTAGTCTCACTGGAGGTCCAACAGAGTGATAAACTCAGTAAAGAGTCAGCTAATCCTTAAATCAAGGAAATAACTGAAGATAACTCAATATAACTGAATATAACTGGACTGGTAGGTGAAGAAGGCGCCCTTGTCATGCAGTGGAGCAAAGGAGGGCACATTAGTCACTGGGAGGCATAGAAATGATCTGAAAGAAGCTCCGGGGGCTAGTTTGCTGAGGACTAGGTGCTGGGACTGATGACCTAGAATGCATGCAAACCCTAATTTTGCATGCATGACAGAAAATGAAAATGACTGGAAAGCTAGTAGGACTAGGATGGAGTATAGGAATATCCTAACACTATGTTCCAAAGAAAACCCATATTGTTACAATTCGATCTCAAAGTAAAGTCATTTTGGAAATCACAATGCAATAGGTTCTCTTCAAGAACCCTATAAATTTCCAGTTCCACAGAAGATCGAATTTGGGTGGGCAGACCCTTTCACAATTTGACAGTTCTGCTTGGCACTTTGAAGATCACATCATCTTGTATCATCTACCCTAACGAACTTAAGAATGAAGAATCTTGAGAAGTCATTACAGGCAAGAACGAAGACATAACTTTTGTATGCTTTGAGGACAAAGCATTTTTAAGGGGAAGGCAATGTAATAGACATAAATAAATATAAACAAGATCAATTAATAATAATAATAATAATAATGATATCAATAAATAATAATAAAAGTAATTAATTAATTAATTAATGAAGTGACATTACCTAATGGAAAGACATGTCTATTCATCCATGGTGACCAGTCAATGCTTATTTAAGCATACGGTCCCATGGCATTGTAACATCTCATCTCTATTCAATATATATTTTATTTGTCTTCTATGGATTATTGTTTGCTATCGTTCCTGTGCCGGATTTTCGTTGGGAAATGAACTTTGTTCGTTTCAACTTCAAGCAAGCTAAGAGACCTAGGCATATGAAAGAGGACAGATGACATCCGGTGACAAATTTTAGTTAGGGTCTTTTAATTTTTAAATCCTTCAGGCAGAAGTAAAATATGAGGTCCCAATTGCAAAGCTTTGCAATCTTAATTCATTGACTGAAAATGTGGTCAACAGGTCAATGCCTATTGAGTGCACGTGATGATTAGTTGCTTCTTATTGCATGCCACTATATGGGTGTCCGGCAAGGTCTGCAATGTGAAAAGATAAAACCATCTTACTTGTTACCTTTGTACAAATAGCTGATATGATAAAAATACAAAAATGGGACAATTGTTTGTATGAGCTTGCATTTGTAGAGTTGTGCTGAGAAATGTTTATTTATGTGCTTGGTTTCTTATGTAAAATTCTGTTTTGCTGATGGGAACTTTCAGGCTAGAGTAGAGGTGAGACAGGGTTCATGGTTCCTCCCATTGCAAGATGTTAATGGAAAACTAGCGGGTGTTCTCAGTAATCCACCATATATCCCAGATGATCAAATTCCTGGGTTACAAGCAGAGGTTGGTAAACATGAGCCAAGGTTGGCTCTAAATGGAGGTAAAGAGGGCATTGAAGATCTTCTACACCTATGCAGAGGGTGCATCTCTGCACTACGTTCTGGTGGATTTCTTGGCTTTGAGGTACTCTTTAGATTCTGGACTACTCTCTTGCTTTTTGTTTATTGCTTCAAAACCAACATATAGAATGGCTTCTTGTATTGTGCAGACAAATGGGGAAAGGCAGGCAGATGCACTTGCAGATTTGTTGTTATGTAAGTCGGACAATAACTTTAAGGATGTGCAAGTTATAGCAGACTATGCCGGCATACCCCGTTTTGTGACTGCTTTCCGTTGCTGAGCCAGTGGAATGGTTAAATATTGCTACTTTTATTTACGATAATATCCAGGTTAGAAGTTTCTTCTCCTTCACTGCTAATATACATATGAATATGCATCAATGTGAAAATCAACAATACTCTTATATCAAGTACATTCGTTGATATTTTACTATTTGGGGTTGTATCATGATAGTAAACATATCTATACATGGGATGCTACGTCGAATAAGCCTGCAGAATGGAGTTCCTTCAACCTTTTTTCACGTACTGTTTAAGTTCTTGTGGCAAATACTGAACACACCCAGGCCAACTGAGAAACTGTTCGCTTTCAATAATGATTGAATGGATTACTGTTTAATTAATTTTTTTTGGAATAGCTTTATTATTTTGCATGTCTGGGACTTGCACAACTTTCCTGATTAGTGGCCTCTGAAATTCCCTTTTAAGTAGGTACCCTTAAACCTCAAGAAAATACTTTTTGCAGTAAATGTGGCCTCATGATTGCAGTAGGAACATGGCATATTCTTATGCTTTCCTAAATGGTGGGGATCCGTTAATATTTATCTTGTTGAATTGCCAGGGAGGCTTTTCCTTCTGCATTATCTTTCTTATTGCTTGAAAAATTCTTGTGCACAATTATAAGTTATTATCTTTGAATTTTAACAGTTTCTTTTTGAAAAAATGCATAATAATTCTATTAATATACAGGATGAAAGTACATGCATTTTATATAACAAGGGCTGTTAGAACAGCCACCACGAGCTAAGGCCTCGACAAAAAAGCCTAGCCTATCATAAATTGCTATAACGTTATAGAAAATAGAGTTATAACAGTTCAGAGTGCCCAAGGTGGAAAGCAAAAAAACACACTTAAACAGGCCAGCTTGCCAGAGCGAATGGGTAGATCAAGAAGCTGCTAGAACTAAACATGCTTTAACAGGTTTTTTGAAAGAGATGTATTGTTTCTGATCTGGTAAGAACAAATTAATTGCCCTTCACTGACGTTTTCCCTTCTCCTGGAATACTATCCTTGTTTTCCCCTTCCCCTTTACAAAGGGAAGTAGTAGATAGGTAACCCATAAATCATATACTGCAGAAATGGAAAATTCAAATCAGGTGGGGATTTCGGAATGCGTTACAATGTATCATTTGAGGCATTTATTGTGTTTATATTCCATCTAGATCCCCAAAGATATGTTGGTTTTTATTTCTAGCCCTATTCATCATAGTCTTTGATACAATGTTGGGTCCTCTATTTTTTTTCCAGGTAATTATCCTGGGGCAAACAGCATTAAATGTTTACTGAGGATAACTACCTGGAAAAGAAACAGATAATTATGCCTTCTATCAAACCTTTACTGTTTTACTGTAAAGTGTTTTATCTCTTCCACCTTTTAAGACATAATATTATAAAAGCTTATCAGTGAAAAATCTATAGCTGTTTCACTTGCTGTTTTATTTAACAATTTCTGCAAGCAAAATATATAGGACTTATTGCATATGTCTAATGGTAAAAATTAACTGCAGATTTTCTTCAAAAGCGAAGGAATTTTGGTTGTAAGAATTTAGTTATACAGGTAATCATCAAGAGAAGAAAGCTAATGCTGATAATGAAAAACATTGAAGAAAGTGCATGCATTGATCCCAAGAAGCACTGACTGAGAGATCTCCTCCTAGGAGATGCAAGTAAGCACATTTTGTAAACAAAAAACTGAGCCTCCATGTTATAAAGAGCTCTGCTCTTCCTCATTGATGGCTTCTGCCTTGAGTACAGCTTGATATCATCTGTATTGTGAAAAAAACTTTTATCGTGAAGGTATCTTCTTCGTCCTTGATTCCCAATCTTTATCAGATAACAGGATCCTTCAGTAAGTCATTGTTATCTTCTTGGTTTGGTGGAGTGCTGTCAACAATGCTAGTGAGATACATTAATGTTCCTTTGTCTATTGTTTTTCCAATCTATAATCTGAATTTCATTTGTCTGGAAGGTTTATCAAGCAAACTTAATTCAACAGCAAGATAAATTATGCTACTATTAGATGGACTCAATTAGGCCAAATTATAGATTTCAAAGATTCTAACAACTTTATTCAAGGATGCTTATCTTTAACTTCAAAGTCATTGCAGAAAGGAAGGTGAGCTTTGCTGTATATCAGAATACCCCTTTGCCTGCTTTAGGTGCAGAGAGGCTGCACATCTCATTAGAAGTTGCCCCAAGAAGCTCAGCAGACCTTAGCAGCCTATTTCAATCAGTTGATCTCCAGGATAAAAATTGAATCTCCAATTAGCAAAAGCAGGGTGCAGAGAATCCAAGAAAGAACATTGAAGAAACTGGTGTGTTCCTCCCAGGTGGAGAGGAAAGATAAATAACAACCAAAGTGAATCTGATGAGTAGTTAAGAGGAGAGCTAAAATAAATTCTAGGCCAGTTTGCACTTCAGGGAGGGGTAAAATTAGGCTACAATTAAGGCTCCAAAGTTTTGAGCAGAAATCTGAGCTCTGGATTCCGGTCAATGTAAGAAAGCAGAAATGCTTGTAGCAGAACTTGCCTTCCACTTTGACATCTCTACAACACAGAAGGGAGACCCTGCAGGATTAAATGAAAGGTAGAACAATCTGTTTAGATAAATTTTCCAACGATTAATGTAGCTTTCTGCAATATTAGAGGAATGATTGAACCTTGAGAAAGATTGTGGTAAGAGAGTTTATTTATATAGAACTAGGACGTTATTCTTCTGCAGGCATTACAAATTGCCATAAAAAGCCATCTTGCCTCTTACCTGACTGGAAGTTATTTTTTTGTTCTCATGGACAATGAACCAGGAAGAGATGGCACAGTGATTGCAACCGAACTTGATTGCTAGGAATATTCGTGTTGAAAGCATTGGCACAGATGAGAGTTAAGTAGAGCACCATGATGGGAAAGGAAAAGTTAGTAGGTTGCTTAAGTGACTATGTTTCAAAAGAACTAAATGTTTGAAATGTGGGATTGGCTATATCATAACGTTCTTTTGACGAATAGATCATTGGAAGAGAATTCCACACAATAGAAGCAATTTCTAACAGAGCGGAACTGCTTTATGGGAATGAAATTCTATTAAACTTCAAAGTTGATTCAAACTCAAAAGTACCCTTATAATTAGGACTCTAATAGAGGCGGCAAGAGCCTTAAAGATGGTATGGTCTGGTAGACCTGCTTGATTGGAGGAAAGGGAGACAAAACAATCGTGATACACTACACACGCTATACCCAATCAAAATCATACAATGTGACTGTAACTATTTAGGTAGGGGTGTTTATGCAAACATAAGTGCTGCTATCTTAAACCATGTCCTGCTAGAAATTCTTATTTTCAATTTGCAACAGCCTAGATCTTTATGTTCCATTCAATCTAAGTATCTCACAGGCTCTGGTACTACTCCCTCGTGGACTATTTGGGTACCCACTGCACTGAACTTCATAATTTGTTTTCCGTTACAGATTTGAATTGCAACTATAACTGGAGCTTCCAACAAATCGTGAAACAGATTGATATGCAACTAGACGTGGAATTTAACTTGTGAATAATGGAAATCCAATTTATAGCTATACATATTCAGAAATTCTTCCATGCATCCATCATCCATCATCACTCAAAACACACGCAAATTTCACGACCACATTTACATGCTTTCTCCATCTCAAATTATATCCATACATGAAACAAAATTTAAGAATTAACATTATAGACTTATACAATTAGATGAGAGTACCTATATTTCTCGTAAGCTATCCATGTATATTCGTTACATGGGAGTAATTAGCCTGCTAGCCGTGTAGGCATCCACAATGGACACCACGCTTGAATTGGGCTATGAGGTGACAAGGGCAAGGAACTGCCTAAAGGTATCAATTTTTCATCACAAACCAACCCACATTGCCACGTGACTTCACGAAATTAAACATCTAGCAGACTACTGTTGTAATCTAGGGGATTACATGTATTAATTACTGACATTACATTAAGATAGGCATGCATGCAAACAGAGACGAATGAATATGATACCAATAAGTTGTGATATTATTAATAGGACTTACTTACATCATAAGCTAATAGCCTTATTATACATATGGATTGACATAGATAATTGCACATGACTGTTTACATGTTGGTTGACCTGCCAAGCCAGTTGACCACTTGCTGTCGGTCGACTGGTGGGCCTAGACAACTAATTTACTAGGCCCTTCCAACATCTACCCCACCCTCAAACTGTTCTTTGTCCCAAATAAGGGAGATGTTATTTTTGGACACAATACTCACACTGAGAGGGGGGTGAATCAGTGTGTAGGCAATTTAACTCCTTTTTCAACTTCTATTAATCAAGCAAAGTTCATCAATGCATTATACTGCCATTTACATCATTATTGCATAAGCATCCATCAACTAATCAACAATGAATCATAAGCATGTTTATCAACTAGATCATTGAATCATAACAAGTAGCACAACACAAGAGAACACAAGATTTATATGGTAAACTTGTTCTATATTTTGATGGAAGACTTCAATCTTTGCGATTACAATAAGGAGGAACTGATAAGAAGAGCACCAACTCCCTAATCCAAGACCCAGCTTGGTCTTCTCAGGTCCAACTGAGAAAGGGTTGAGGAATCCAATCCCGAAGGTTGCAAGGCTCAACTTTCCAATCAAGAAACACTTGCATCACTGTCCCAATCACAACTCAACCATCTTGTCACTGTCAATCAGCTCTACTCATTAACCTCTCAGCCCACTTCAAGATATCAATTTAATCAACTATCTCTGTCAAGTCAATACTGTACACTTCAATCTCTTCTGTAGGTGTCACTGTCATCAAGGTCATGTACTTGTAGCGGTCATATCACTGGGCTGTCAATATCATAGGCTGTCAATGTCATCAAGCTGTCAACTGTCAACACAATCACGTCATCAATCTGTATAACCAAATCCTTCATTGATCATTTCCATGTTCTGCCAAACATGTCATCTGGACATAATCTCATATTCTTTTACAAAGAACACACACATTCAGTCTAGTCATCTTAGTCAAATCAATTTGATCTCTGTTAAATCAGGGTTATCATTATCAAGTAATCAACTTGATCAGCTCAAGATCATCATCATTATCTGGTCATGATTTCTAGAATAGGTCACACATCAAGATTATGTAGAATGTGCTCTGATATCATGTGAAAGGTCTGGTTACCTCACGTTAGTTTTTATCTTCTACTCATACCATCTGCTCAACATATAAGATAGATAACCTTCAACTTTCTGCTCCAAAAATATGAGATGTTCACTGTCTAAGTGATCTGCACACACAAAGATCAGAAAGAGAAGAGACTTGAAAGACTTGTCCTAAAGTGTGGCTGCCACAGTGTTGTAACCAAAAATGATAAAAATAATTCTTCTACTGCGGCTCCATCAACAGATATCTCTCGAATTCTTCATGCCCAGAAATATCAGAGATAAGAAGTATAAAAGATATTCAATCACCTCCTAAATGCATATCTTCCACAATTTTCTCTCCTTAAACCCTGTCTAATCACCAAAATTCCTCAGAATAAGTACACCCGAAATCAGAGTTCATTCTTCTATTTCACTGAAAATCCTCATTATCACATTAGAGATGTGTCTCTTATTTATATTTCTCTTTTCCATAAAATCTGCTAGGCCAACATGTCATTTTTATTTTATTTTTATCATTAAAGAATTAAATAAATCAAATGAGATTTATTTAAGGTGGCCATCCTTCAATCAAGGAGATAAACAACCATTTGATTTTTATGCCATGCCATTTGCTGCCCTTCCAGAATATTTTTATTTTTAACATTAAATAATTAAATAAATCAAATAAGATTTATTTAAGGTTGGCCATCCTTCAATTAAGGAGATAAACAACAATCTCAATTTTATTTCATGTCCTTTGCTGCCCTTTCTTAGGCCATGCCCCCAACACTTGTGGGTCCGAGACCCAACCCTCCTCATTTTATCAAATTTTTGTGCCAATCAAACTTAGCAGGGGTCTAACCAACTTGCTTTTCAGTAAGAATCCAAAGAGTTCTGGAGAATTTCTGTTACATACCCGTCGAACCAGCTTCTTATTTGTTGTCCACACAAACAGTACAGTCCTTCATGCTTGAAACACAACCTCTTTACGACCACCTGCCTTCAACGAGGATTTAAAGCCACCAACATTGCACCCAACTTTAGTTGCCTTTGAACAATTACTCGAGAGCCGTGAGGATATTAATGGTATAACAAAAGTTTCACTCAGAAGACACAAAACTTTCCAAGATTTTTTTCATTAATCAAAGGGATTTTTACAATGCAGAGTCTAGACAGACTGAGTTTTCTGGTGTCTTCTTTTAGCTCAAGGCCAAGAGACAGAGCATACTTCCCCTTGAAGAACTAATACAGACTCAATACAATAAGAAAATCCAGCTTTCTGGTGATTTGATACCACTAGGGCCAGTCACAGAGCTTACGACTGAACGTCTCCTCCTAACAGACTCGATACTTAGACTTCGAGAAGTTTTTTGATGCAATGTGATACCACGAAGGCCAGTTGCAGAGCATACAACTATATCTTCACTCAGACGCAGAGCAGAGAGAGACCAAAACTTCGATGCCCTCAATGGCTCTCTGCTTGCTTATTTATAGCCCAAAGATAAGGCACGGTGAACTACCGGGAAAAACCGAGAGAATCTATAAAAGAAGGTTATGACATATTATGAATCATCTTTTCGGACAATCACATGTAGGACATGGGTCAAACCACATCAGAGGTCGGAGAAGTGCTCCGAATCATACATGTGAGTGGTCCTTTATGATCAGACCATGTCGGCCATTGGAGAGGACATGCCCGCTCTCCTAGCCAAAGGGATTCTTATTATGACAGGTTGAGTAGATAGGCTCTACTCATAGCCGAATATTTTTACAGAGCATCTGAGTATGGTGGCCCATACATTTCACGGAAATTGGACTGTGTATCCCAGGTTTTTGAATAAAGCAATTTGAGGACGACACGTCTATTTTGGTGCATGTGTACTTCAATGCGTGTTTTGACCAACCATTGTTCTTTATTATGAATATAATATTCAAGGATTTGATCTTCGGTGATCTTCGTCTGCCATATGTCCTTGACTCGTTCAATAGATTCCCCGACATTTTGCTTTAGGTTGTAGATGACAGCTGGTTCTAAAGCAGTCAAGTTGATGCCGAATGTCTGCCACCAGTCTTTTATCCAATCAGGACCAAAAAGTGGAGGATCTTCACAGATCTGCATACGTTGAAGCCCAAACTTTAACATGGTGTAATAGGTCCTTGTTGTATTTTCTTTTCGTAAGAACTCCCACCATAGTTTTTTATATTTTTCATAAGTGTGGGTAGTACTTGGAAATTGCAGACTTGCATCTTGATGTGGCCAAGCCTTTAGAGAATGTATTCGGTTAATACAGTAGTGTTGATGGTCCAACTATAATCGGAGTTGGAATGAGGAAACCTCTGTCCATATCAGGTTAAGGTCATGGTAGAGGTGCATCAACCAATTGCTAGTGTCTGCAGCTTTTCTTAAGGAATTATTATATATCATTTCAGGTACAATGCTGGACCCCATTGGCATTCTACGAAGTTCTAGAACCAATCTTATGAAAGCATCCGATCCTTGTAGATTTTCATCCAGTACTTTTGTATATCTCAGCTCCCATATGGGCTTCCATGATTGCATATAATCCATCCAGCTCATATTATCACTGATACTATAGGTCTGGTGTTTTCCTTCTACCCATGTAGATACTAACATATTTATTTGTGGGTTATGGGCCCACTGGCTTCCGCTTTCTTGGCTCGCTTGTTTCAGGCTCGCTTGATCAAAAGTAACTACGTACTTCTGTGTCATATATTCTTTGGTTAAGAAATTGGGAATGCTATTTGTCTTACCAGAAATATGCTCAACTGAATAATTATAGCATGAAAATAATGCTTGCCATCTCGCAAATTTCCCTTTTGTTGTTGCATTTTTTATTGTATTATTTAAGACAAATGGCAAATTGGAGCAACCTGTTCTTATGAAAAAGTCATGATTTAACAGATGCATTTGGAATTTTTCCATGCACCTTAACGCTGATATAATTTCTTTATCAATAGTGGCATAATTTTGCTCAGCTTTGTTCCAGGTTCCAGAGGCAAACTGGACTATTTCTTTACTTTGCCTTTTTGTTTGCCTGACTTGTTTAGAACTCCTCCCCATCCTAAATTTGAAGCATCAGTTTCAATGATTTTGGGAAGATTATCATCAATGACGTACACTATAGGGAGCATTTTTACCTTACTCTTGATTCTTTGTACTGCTTTGGTGTGTTCTTTCCAAGGGCATGGCTCTTTTGTCAATCGTTGATTCAATACCTTTTTGTCACTGGCAAGATTTTTATAGTAAGGAGAAAGATAGTTTAGGCAACCAAGAAATCTCTGCAGTTGTGTCTTATCTTTGATGATATTTGGGAACTTGTCAGCAAATTCAATAGCATGGTCCTGCATCTGAATCATTCCCTTTTCAATATTTTGTCCCAGAAACTCAATAGAATCTTGATAGAGTTCCATCTTTTTTGCAGAAAGGACTAGACCATTATCATGAACGACTCTCAGATTTTTTTTCAAATGTCTTTGATGTTCTTATAGGGTTTTGGAGAAAATAAGGATGCCATCAATATATACAAGTAACCAGTCCATATAGGGTCTGAAAACGCCTTCCATTATCTTCTGGAATTGGGATGGTGCATTTTTCAACCCGAAAGGCATTACTTTCCATTCATAGTGCCCATGGGGTACTACAAACGCTGTCTTATACTGGTCCTCAGGATCTACTTCCACTTGCCAAAATCCACTCTTAAGGTCAAACTTGGAAAATATTTTACATCTTGCAATTCTCTTAACAAGGCCGGACTTGTTTGGTATTGGGTATCTATTCCAATCCAAGACATCATTTAGGGGTTTGTAATTGATCACCATTCTGGGAGCCTGTCTTACTTGTTCCGAATGCTTATTTACATAGAAACCATAACAGCTCCATGGGCCGTTTGTTGGGACTATAAATCCTTTTTCAATCAATTCCTTAATCTCCTTTTTACAACATTCTCTCATTTCTTTGGACATTGGAATAACATTGGTATGTCCAGGTGTTCCTCGAAACTCAGGTTTGAGTGGTAATTTAATCATATGCCTTTTTCTGTGCCTGAACGCATTAGGAGATTCAGCACAAACAAGCTTCTTGAATTCTTCTTCTGTTTTATGCTTGATATTCTGCCATTTGCTGGAGTTCAACTGTTCTTCAATTCTCTTCCTTTTCATTTGAGCCTTAACTTCATTAAGTTGTAGTTCTTTTGCTACCAGTTTGTTCTTAAACATTAGCAAAGGTTGGACTCTGAGATTGTGAACCATGTCAAATTTTTTGGGAATGGATATCAGTGGCAAGAAAACTGGGGCATCTAAGGGATTTATTGTCATAAATATGCTTTCCTTATTTTGATAAGTACAGACTCCATGAGGCTCTACATCTTTCAGAAAAGGGGTTCCTAAGATACATGCATTGCGCATTTTCATAAGATAGAATCTGACATCCAATTTATACTGATTTATGCAAACTGTGGCATGAGGAATTTCAAACTTAATATTAGAGTCAGATCCTACTGAGGAGATGATCTTTGAAGTTATCTGCCAATATCTTGCAGGGATCCTATCCAGGTCTAACACATTCACATTAGATCCTGTATCAATTAGGACAGGGAGATGAAAATATTCTTCTTGAATCTTTATGTCCATGGAGACTGTATATCTTTGATGCAGTATGGCATTCACATGAAAAGGGGAAAAATCGACAGGGGAATTTTGAGAGAGTGGCGTCACCTTTTGATATGCAGGAATTGTTGTATCTTCATTTGTTTCCTCAGCCTCACTCTTTTCTGTTTCTTCTTCTTTTGAGGAGCTTTCAACCAGACATGAACTTGACTCCTTGTCCTTCTCTAGTTTTTCAATTCTGCCTTTGAGTTCTTTAATCTCCCTTTTCAAAACGTTCTGTTCTTTGGCCAATTCTTGTAGAGAGACTGGTCTTTTTGTCTCTGTTTCCAGTAGTGGAGCAATATTTCGCTCATATGAAGGAAGTGCAGATGCAAACAAGTTCCATCCAGGGGATACTTGGGGTAGTGTTTTATGCTTTGTTTTTTTGGAACCTTTACTGCTCTTGCTTCTTGGTGATTCATTTTCAACCTTTTCCTTCTGTTTTAGTAGAAATGCATTAGCAAAAGCTTCTTTCATTATCTCTTTTGCATTTCCTTCATCCATTTCCTCTATTTGTTTCATCATGATAGAAGCTTGAGGTCCCGACCTGAGCATGTTGCATTGCTTGATCTCTTTCTTAGATTCAAGCTAGGCTAGATATGTTGCCAATTTTTCGTCTTCTGATTCATCTAGAGATGACGACAAAGATTCATCTTCTAAGGAACAATTACAATGGGTTTTATCTGGACATTGGCAAGTATGACCATATCTTGTGGCTTGGATTTGGTCAAAATCAGTGTCACTATTTGATCTTTCTGCACAAAACATGTCATCACTTTCAGAGGTTATGCAATTTAAATCTTCAGATGAAGATTCAATAGCATATGCTTCTCCATAAGATCTGGATTTTGGACATCTATTTTCTTTATGGCCTTTGTTACCACAAAGTGCACACCTGTATTTTTTCAAGAGATCTTCAGGTGTTGGCTTCTGTTCTGGCTTTAATCCAGAAGTCTGATTGGTATTGGGATTAGGGCACTTGTTTGCATAGTGTCCTGGCTTACCACATTTCTAACATGAGACTTTGGGGGTATATTTCCATCTGGATTTGTTGCCAAATTCATCTTTCAGTTTTTGGTACTTATAATTGCTTCTTCCATCTTTGCTTTGGTGCCATCTTCCATATCTTTTCCCTCTCCCAAAAGCCCCTTTTCCCTTGTTTTGCTTATACTCTATATATCTATTCGTTAAGAATCTCAGTCTTGCCTTCTTTTTCTTTTTCCTTTCTTCATAGATTTGAGATTCTCTCTTGCATCTTTTTCTTTTGGATATCCAGGCTCGAGCATCCCAAATTGAGTACAAATTCCTCTTGTTCCAGGAAGGAAGTCTCTGGTTGCTTTAGCTGCAATTCTTCTAGTACAAATATTTGCTATGCAACTATGTACAATATCATGCAGTTCACCCCAGAAATAATCCTCAAGGGTATCTAAATTCAATGCACTGGTAAAGAATTTCTGGAAATTTCTAGGTAAGGTAGATATATACTTTTCTTTCCATACTTCTTTATCACTATCTTGAACATCTTGACACTTGATTATCCAATCTCTATGGAATTGCTCATAATCCTTAAGACTTTTGCATTTCATGTTCAAGAGCAATTGTGTGTTTTTGGCCATATGATTTTCAGGTGTTCCCCAATATCTTAGGATTTCTGCAGTTAGATTTCCTATGAGGTTTGGCTCCTCTTTTCCATCCAGCATCTAGCAAGGGCTCCTTAGAATGCCCGCAAGGGCTCTTTGATTTTGCCAAACTGTGATACCCGCAAGGGCCTTCAAAAATGCCCGCATAGGCCAGCTGTGATGCCCGCAAGGACCGTAAAGTGATGCCCGCATTGCCCTTTAGGAATGCCCTCAAGGGCTCCAAGAGATACCCACAAGGGCTCTCTTCATATGCCCTCTGGCTGTCCTAGAGATGCCCGCAAGGGCCTTATTCTCATGCCCGCAACTGCTCCTTAGAATGCTCGCATAAGCTCCGATGGATGGCCTCATATGCCCGCAAGTTGTCCTTCAAATGCCCTCCAAGGCATTAACCTTTGTCCTCCATGTCATTGTCCTTTTCCATGTCATCACCTTTTGTCATGCTTGCCATGTCATCACTGCTTTGTCATTAATGTGTTGTCATGAATGACAACCTTGGTCATAAGTTATAACAAAGTTTTACAAAAAGAAACAATTTTAGAAAATGTATTTTACAAGTACTATGGTTTATCAATTTCTATGCTTTCAATTGGTACTGGCTCTTGATTTCAGATGTGTTGAATTTGAACATAGCGGTATAATTTTAATCTCTTTCAACTTTTAATCCATAATTCATTTCTTCCCACAATTATAACATCATTCATTTGTAGTGGAAATAAAAGCAAGGATCATGGAAAGATAACCATGCACTAGAGAAAGATTTATCCTGGGAAACCCAAACGGGATAAAACCCAACAAACTTTTCTCAAAAGAAATTAATCTAATACAAGAACAATACCAATCATGAAGATTAAGCCCTAGCACAAGAGTGTGCCCTTCTTCCACAAGAAACCCTAACGAAATAAGACAACCCCAAAAAATTGCTTCTAGTGATCTTCACTTGTCCTCCTTGAGAAGTGCGCACCAATTGAGTGGAGATGAGCTTTTTTAATGTGTGAAATGAAGTGTGAGAACACTTATATTTTTATTCTTCAGTTGACTAGAAGATTCCTCAATGGGGCCGACTTGTCTTTTCTCTATTGGGGCTGACTTGCTAGTTTAATATTCATCTTTATTTTATCTTTATCTCCTAGTGTCAATTTACCCCTTTTGTTGGGGTAGTTGTGCTCTTTCTTGTCTTCCACTTTCTCTCGGACTTCTTCAATGGATTGTCTTGACTCCTTGGTTATTTCTTCATCATAGAAAAATTCTCTTTGTTGATATCTCCTCACATGCATATCAAATTCTTCCATAGAGCTCTAATGTTGATTTGACCATAATCTAAGAAGTCCCATACACTTCTTAGAGCCAATGTCAAATTCATCATTAGATTAGACTTTGTTTAATATACAAAAGGATAGGATCCCTTTGTAACATAAACAAGTCATTTCACTCTATAAGAATAGATCACTCATCAAGAGTACTCCTTCTCGGAGAATGCAATGTGATCTCTAGCCTTCTATCACTCCAGCAAATCCACATCACTGGAACATGTTAATCATATGAGCCTCAAGTCACTTAGTCAATACATATGACTAATTAGGCTACGATGGGGTCATTCTCTACTTGGGCTGCGAACCCATCTGGGAGAATGATCTGTAGAATGTTTGCCCAATGCTGAAACCATGGAGAACATCAACACTCCCTCTCAGCGAGGGAGACATTCTGCATCATACCAAGCCGCTTACTTGGTGAGAATGTCCTTCAATACTGCATTTGTACTGCATCTACATCTGTATGGTACCTGTACTGCATCTGCATCTATACTGCATTTGTACTGTATCTCTATTGCAACTGCATCTGTATTATGTCTGTACTACAACTGCATTTGTACTACAGTGTCTGTACTGCAATTGCATCTATACTACTATGTTTGTACTGCGACTACATATGTACTACTAGGCCATTCACTGTTCGTGAATGTCTGCCAATCATCTATCGAATCATCACAATGTCTCGGCCACTCATCTCATATGAATGCTTGCCTGCTCATTTGTAAGACCATCACGTTGTCTGGGCCATTCATCTTTCATATGAATGTCTGCTTGCTCATCATCACGGTGTAACATATCCATCAACGCTCCCTCTCACTCAGGGAGGCATTCTCCATCGACCAAGCTTGTCCCTAACATGTACAAACTTTTCCGTGGACAGAGGCTTGGTGAGAATGTCGACTGTCTGCTCGCCTGTGAATATGTACTAGAGTTTCACTGCTCCCTTCAGCACCATGTCTCGAATGAAGTGCTATTTGATCTCCAGATCAAATAGTGCTGTGACACTTGCTGCAAATTGCTCTACTTCTGCTATACTGAGTGCCAAAAAATTTTGCGTCCCATTAATCCATGATGTCATAACTGATCCAAGATGAAGCAACACCTCAAGATGCTTCTCTGTCTATTGCATTCCTATTAGTCCGAATTTGTATTTCTTTTGCAGCTTCACTCATCACCTAATACATAAGGATCATGTCCAACTTGTACCACGCAGGTACCTTAGCACATGCTTTGCTGTCACCCAATGTGCATGCCTCGCCTCAACCATAAATTGGCTTAGGGTGTTCACTGCAAAGCAAACATCTGCTCTGGTGTTAACCAGATACACCAATGACCTAGTCAACTGTCCACCAAATTTGAATTTGAAGTCCGATCATTAAGCTTCTCCACAGCTGCACATCAAGGGATCCACTGGGTCTGAAACTGAAGCGAAATCACTCAGCTTCTCCATATTTGTCATCATAGGTGTGGTCATGGACTTGCAGTCCATTATGTCGTATCTTGCAATATCTTGACTGTTCACTCCCTCTGCCTGAGAAGATCTCATCACACGTCCAATCCCAATAATCTTGGACTCAAAGGCTAACTCCCTCTTACAATTGACATTGATTTTCTCTATTTCCGTAAAGGAACGGATCATCACTCATACAATACCAAGATCAAATGGTCACTATCAACAACCTTGTAGTAAAGGTTGGAATCTGCATCACTCTTGGTGAAACCCAAGCTCATCAAGTATCTGTAAATCTTGGCATACCAAGATTTGGAAGCCTGCTTGAGTTCGTACAAAGTCTTCTTTATCAACAAGCCGTGCTACAACTACTCCCTTTGTGTGGGAGCATACTGCTCCCTCTGCATCTGAGTATCCCGGTCCCTCTGCATCTAGACACTATGCTCTCTCTGTATTTGAGTATACATTTGTGTCACCTTCCATCAAGTGGGTCTACTAAGGCGAGCCTCTTGCTTACTGAATACTCCCTCTAAGTCTGTGACTTGGTTGTCCTTCATGAGCCATCTTTGATGCTAATCTGGACTGCATGCTAGATCTTATAGATCTATTTGGAGGTCACAATTAACTTCCCTTCAAGTTTCAACACTACCTCATTCTTCATGATGGACTAATATTCTTCCATCATGGCTCCCCGTTGCTGCATTATCCCTTGGTAGATTCACTTGTTCTGTTGGCTCTACTGTTTTGTCTTGATAGAAGTATGATCACTATACTAGAAGGACACTTGATTTGAGCATAATTGTCGTACTGGTCGCATCTTCCCATAAGAACATGGGTAGATCTTAATCACAGATCTTTGTCTCCACAATCTTTACAATGGACCTATTCATGACATAAATGTCCACAAGGATTAACCAACACTAATTTAAAGAGTTATGCTATTCATCAATAAAATAACAATTCAATTTGAGCAAAAAAAACTTATCATACCAAGTATAAAATACTTATCTTTCTTTGTTTGATTGGCTCCTTCTTGATCTTTGCCTCATTGCATAAATCACTGGAGTTTATGGGAGGGTGCTCTTCTTCATCGTCTGATCTGACAACCTTGATCTTCTTCTAAACTTTTGGAACATGCTGAAATCTTAGTAGTTCACCAATGACAGTCACATAGTACAAGACATCACCCAAAGATGACATTGTCATTGGTGTGTATGTATTTTGAGTGTACTAGAAGAAATACTCCTTTCGGAGATCATCTACAATCTCCTCAAGTTTATCTTCTTTTTTCTTCTTTGATGGACGTTCATCAACACTGGTTGTTGATGCATGCTGCTTTCATTAGGGGAGTTTTGAGGTAAAAAATGGGCCTCAAAACAAAAAAATGTACCATCAAAATTCACTTTATAAGAACCAATAGGATTCAATATGACGATGTCAACCATAGGGGTAAATTTTGTAAAAAAAATTGGAGGGAAAAATAAAAACTATTTTTTTTTTAATCGTATTTTTGACATATATCTTTACCGATTTACCCAAATTTCAAGTTTGGGCACTTGTTGGATGCCCATACCCACACTGCATGTTTCTAAGGCACCCGTGACACGAGAAAAATAAAATTTCAATAAAAAAACGTATTTTAATATTAAAATATGTTTTTTTATTGAAAATTTTATTTTTTCATACTGTGGGTGCCTTAAAAGTATGTAGTGTGGGCATGGGTTGGATGAAGAATTAAATTCCACATCCAACGAGTGCTCGGACTTGAAATTTTGGTAAATCGATAAGAAGATATGTCAAAAATATGATAAGAAAAAGTAGTTTTTATTTTTCCCCTCTAAAATTTAGAACTCTTATTTTATTATCTCTCTTAGGAGGCCCATTTTAGACCTCAAAACTTCCATAATGCCTTTGATTTTCTTTTGATTACACCGATGGGCATAGTGACCAAATTTCTAATAATTGTAACACCTTATCCTTGAAAGATCCTTCTTCCCTTGGGTTGAGGCTGATCCTTCACTTGTATTTCTCTTCTTTTCGAACTTTCTTCTTCCTCTTCTTTTCCTTGCATGAGCTACAAGAGCTTGATTTTCTTCTTTTTGAGATTTATTTGATAATACTTTGGCCTCTTCTTGAACACAATCAACCCATAGTTGATCAAATTTGAGTAACTCTTCTCTTCCACAAACACCCTGAATAAATGATTCCCATGTGGAAGGAATTCCATTAGGGTCATCATAACACGTTCTGCATCCTCAATAACGTCTCGAATGGATTTAAGTTGATCTTTCAACTAGGAGACCTTCATGAAGTAAGTAGCAACGGAATCTGAGTTTGACATCTTTATGCAACGGAATTGATTTCTCAAGCCTAGTCTTCTGCTGGTAGTTTTGGTTTCGAACAACCCTACTAAGGCATCATGCATTGCTTTGGTTGTCTTTTGTTCAACAATATGAGGAATCAAGTGGTCTTTTACATAATCTATCAAAATCCTCTTTGCCCTTGTTTCATTTTTCTTATATTTGGCCTTTTCTTCAACACCTTCTAGATCCGGGACATCCTTCTTTACATGATACTGGATCTCATTTTCTTCCAAAATGAAAAGTATCTTTGTCTTCCAAGATCTAAACTTTGAAGCACCACCCACTCTCTCTTCCACTCTGAGACTAGACACCATTTTGGGATTTTGATCTAGAAACCCTAGTAGAAGCTAGGTCAAAACTGAACTTTGCTAAATGTGAAAATTGACTCCACAGGTAGATGCACCCTCCTACGACGAGCTCCAAAATGCTAAGATAAAACCTAATGTGTGGTCAGCAAGAGTAAAAACTGGAAGCCCTAGTTTCTTGTTCCCGACATAAATTAGGTCAAAAATTAAACTTCACAAAACTGAAATGTGCTTCCATAGATAAGTGCACCCTCCTAGGGTGAGTTCCACAATGCTCTTTTCAAGTCCAAACTTGGAAGCCCTACTTTACAAATTAAGGCATAAACAGTCTCTGGAAATGGCTTCTATTAAGTACTGCTCTGATACCATGTTGAACTTTAACATAATAGTATAATTTTCATCTCTTTCAACTTTTAATTCATAATTCATTTCATCCCACAATTATAACACCATTCATTTGTAGCGGAAATAAAAGCAAGGATCACTGAAGGATAACCATGCACAAGAGACACAAAGATTTATCCTGGGAAATCCAAACAAGAGAAAACCCATCAAACGTTTCTCAAAAGAAATTAATCCAATACAAGAACAATACCAATCATGAAGATTAAGCCCTAGCACAAGAGTGTGCCCTTCTTCCACAAGAAACCTTAACGAAATATGATAACCCAAAAAATTTGCTTCTAGTGATCTTCACTTGTCCTCCTTGAGAAGTGTGCACCAATTGAGTGGACATGAGCTTTTTAACTGTGTCAAATCAAGTGTGAGAACACTTCTATTTATATTCTTTAGTTGACTAGAAGATTCCTCAATCGGGCCGACTTGTCTTTTTTCCATTGGGGCCGACTTGCTAGTTTAGTATTCATCTTTTATTTTATCTTTATTTTCTAGGGTCAATTTGTTAAATTATCCTTAGCAATTAGATGTTATTAAAATTTTAAACTTTTTATATCACAGAAACATAAAATGCATGCATATAGGTATCATTGAAAGAAACACGTCCATGGTAGACATTGTTTATATTGGGAAAACCCTTAACTAGGGAAAAAATCAACAAGTTATCTAGATAAGATTCTTCAACAAGATACAATGTCAAATCTAGTGTTCGACACTAGTTATAGAAAGAGAAACTCTAGAGTAATGATATATAAGAAATATACAGAATAACCTCTGAATAGGTGCACCCTTCTAAGAACAAAGAGAGAGATAGATAGCGAACCCCAAAAGATAACTTCACAATGCTTCTTATCACCTGACTATGCTTCCTTGGATCTACACACTTCTTGCTTGCTTGAACGAATTGGTGTGTGTCAAATGAGGCAACTTCACTTCTATTTATATTGAAAAATTCACTTTTCTCACTGGGATGACTTTATCTTTTTCATTGGGTCATTTTCACTTTAACTAGGCGACTTGTTCTTGGGCTTGTCAACATTCTTTCTTGTCTTTTTTATTTAGTTGACTTCTTCTTGTTGACTTTTTGGAATCTTCTATGGTCTAGAGAAGTTATCAATGAGCTTTCCATCTTCTGTGATGTTCTCCAAGGCCCAACCACTTTCAAGTGGCTTCTTTCTTCTTCATAGTCCCACCATACCCCACTAGCCAAGTATATGGCTATTTGACCTCTCTAAGAGGTTTGACTATTCCCAGTAGTCTTGACTATAATTCAATCCGAGTATCTGATAGTCAATGATAGTGTTGGAGACCTTTCCTATTTTCTGATAGTCATCTGAAGTCTTGACTATGTCTCTGCTCATCTGGGTGCACTCCACATGAGGTACTGAGTCATGTACCATGACTTACCGGTGGGGAAATGCTTGAGTCATGTGTACAACCACATGACTAACTGGTGGGGGAATGACTGCCTGTTGCTGCCCATGAAGAAACATCAACACTCCCTCTCAGTGAGGTGAGTCATTCTATACTACACCAAGCTTGTCCTGGAAGTACTCAAACTTTACTTTAGACAGAGGCTTAGTAAGTATATCGACAATTTGCTCATCCGTGTATATGCATTGGAGCTTCATTGTTCCCTTCTACACCATGTCTCAGATATAATGGTATTTGATCTCTATATGCTTTGACTTGTCGTGAAACACTGGATTATTTGAAAGCTTCACATAACTTTGGTTGTCACAATAGATCCAAGTTGTTTCTATCTCTTGATCAAATAACGTTGCAAGTAACTTTCGAAGCCACACTGCTTCACAACTGGCAACATTGGTTGCTATGTACTCTGCTTTGTAGTATTGAGTGCAATGAATGTCTGTTTCCTGTTGAACCATGAGATAATGGCTGATCCCAAGCTAAAGCAACATCCTGATGTGCTTTTCCTGTCCATTGCACTTCCTGCCCAATTAGAGTCCGCATATCCTTGCAATTTCACTTTAATGTCCGAGACATATTTGAGTCCATATCCAAGTGTACCCTTCAAGTACCTCAACACATGCTTTTCTGCTATCAAATGTACATGTCTAGGCTCAACCATGTACTGACTCAAGGTGTTCACTGCAAATCATATATCCGACCCGGTGTTAACCAGGTACATCAAGGATTCGATCGTCTATCTGTACATCGTGGGATCCACCAGATCTGAAGAAGAGTTACTCAACAACTTCAGATTCATCACCATTGGTGTGGCCATGGACTTACAGTGCACAATGCCGAATCTCTTTAGGATCTCTAATGTGTATTTTCCTTGACTGAGGAAAATATCATCCGGTGTTTGCCACACTTCTAATCCCAGAAAGTAGTGCATCATCCCCAGATCCATCATTTCATATTTTGCGGTAAGCTCCCTTTTGCACTAGTCTATGAGCTCCTTGTCCCATGTAAGAAGCAGGTCATCTACGTACAATAGTAATATCACTGGCTCATAAGAAATCCATCTATTTTGGCATACCATGCCTTAGGAACCTACTTAATCCCATACAAAGCTTTCTTCAACTTACAAACATGTAATTATCTGTTATGACACTAACTCTTGTGGACCAATATCCGATGGCCTTTTGTCGGCTATTCGACTAAACAATAGCGAATATCCGACACCAAAACCGTTGGTGCAATTTCAGCGTATATTCGATGAAAATTTTGGCGTTGGATAAACGACAACGATAAAGTCAGATAACCGACAAATCTGAAGAACAAAAAAAGCAACGAAGGCGTCTTTTGTCCGACACATGGTTTTTGGATAACCCACCTATGTTTTGTCGGTCACGCATCGGCTATCCGACTAAGACACCATAAGTCCGATGGATTTGGAGTCGGATAACCGACCCAGATGAAGAGAAGAACAAGCTATGAATGCATCGTTTTTTCGACAATCGACTATCGGATACTCGACCTGTGTCCTGTCGGTCCGACGTTGGCTATCCGACAAGGCACCATAAGTCCGACGTGTAAGGCGTCGGATGACCATCTCCTGTAGTCTTCCCATTGGGGTCAGATATTCGACTATTGTATAGTGTAACCGACGGTGATTCCATAGTTCCAACTGTTGTTCCGTTGGATATCCTAGTCCTAAATGAGTCAGATATCCGACGTTATATAGATTGTAAAAAAAGAAAATTTGGAGGGTAGTAATTGAGCAAAATCAAAGATGGAATAATTATTAAACCATGATGACTCATGTTAATGCATCGAAATCATGAACCTATAAGAGTTAGAATTTTCTAAGATTCAAAGACAATTCCAACTTGATACAAAAATTATGCCATTTACATTCATAATACAACCCATTAGCACAACACACAATGCATCATAATGGAATTAGAATCTATCTTAAAACCCTATGCCGTCGGATGATCATCTCCTGTAGTCTTCCCATTGGGGTCGGATATTCGACTATTGTATAGTGTAACCGACGGTGATTCCATAGTTCCAACTGTTGTTACGTTGGATATCCTAGTCCTAAATGAGTCAGATATCCGACGTTATATAGATTGTAAAAAAAGAAAATTTGGAGGGTAGTAATTGAGCAAAATCAAAGATGGAATAATTATTAAACCATGATGACTCATGTTAATGCATCGAAATCATGAACCTATAAGAGTTAGAATTTTCTAAGATTCAAAGACAATTCCAACTTGATACAAAAATTATGCCATTTACATTCATAATACAATCCATTAGCACAACACACAATGCATCATAATGGAATTAGAATCTATCTTAAAACCCTATGCATCCTCTTGAAAATGCTTTGCATATCAGTGTTGATAACATGTTAGGACCATGCATTTTTGAAATTGCCACATCAAGGAAAGCAATGAGACATATTCCCTTCAACAAAAACCAAAACGAATTGAATACACACTTCTCATAAACTCTTCAATAATCAATGTAAGATCCCATATAGTAAAAATGGACATAAGACACAACATGATAAAGCACTAGAGCAATGTTACCATTTGTTTCTTTTATGAAAGAAAGCTCAAGCAAACATCAAGGAGAGTGGATAAAGTAATGATATGCACATAAACATAGCAAATGGAAGTTGATGTATTTGGAAAGGGAAATGCATTAATTTGTTTTCCATATGAAGGTGAGAAGATGGATGGACATTTAGGGTGGAAATGAAAAAGAAGTCAATCCCAGTGAAAATTTGTTATGACAATACATTTGAATGGATGGATGGACATGCCAATGGATAACTTGATAACATTGTATGAGACAAAGGTAGTCTGACTAAGCCATAAAACACTAACAAGAACATGGTCCGTAACCAAGGTAATGAGGGACCTTATTCCATTGCCACTTTCTCTAGACATGGGTCAAGGTCTACCCAACTAAGGACAACCATATTATTGTACAACTTTAAATAAATGTATATTATGTCATATGCGTGTTCTAGATACTAATTCATTAATATTGAAATGCATGGGAAACATATCTTTAAGTGTGATTTTTGTTGAATTTCATACTATGCACATTCATTGAGATCCATCCTTGTTTTTAACAAGGATCACTAAGGAAACGAAAGCACACTTGTTGTGACATACGATTCTAGTGTCTAACATATTTTAAACCATTTTTTCCATCTTCCTATTTTGATCAGACAGATAATGATAAGATTTGATATTGGATAGATGACTTCCTAGTATTATCTCAATAAAACAACCATGCTCTTTGCTAGAGGCAATTCTAGATGACCTTCCTTAAAATACATACTCTTGTTGGTGAAGGGCATCCCATGAATTTTCTTGGTTGCCTTAAGGCTCCTCATAAACTTCTAATGAGTGGATTTGTGCCAATATATTGCCCCCTTATAATTTTTTTTATTCAATGAGAGACAACGGATTGGTTTGGAGGACACTTGAGGCTGTTGATCAGATGATATTAGGTACTACTTTCATTGGCAAAGCAAATTATTATTTTGGGAGATTTATTAATAAAGTTCATAATTGTTTGAGCCATTGCACGCCCAAGACTAGATTTGTTACTCATAAATGAATGCACTACATAGGAGATTCCAATAGATAATGACCATTTTTGAGTTTAATATTATGCCATTTATCTATACACGAGGTGGAATTCTTGTTCATAATTGTGACTTGAAGGTTGGACATGGGATATGCAAAACAAGTAATGTGTAGTATCAACTTCTTATCGATGAAATTGTGTGTACTCACTAAGTTGATCAACACAACCACATTTTCCTTCCTATGGCACCCTTCAATTTAGAGTGTTTAAGGGTTGTTGATACCAATTACGACATATAATGAAAAGGTGCCTATGCTTCCATATGCCAAATAGTCTTAGAGTTCCTCCTAAATTGGTGCTTTATTCCTCCTCAAATTATTCAATGGTGTTGTTTTCAATGACTATGTATGAGACACATTCCCTTACATTTGTGGTCTTTGGATTGCTTACTATAATATAAGTGTAATAACTAGCCCTTTGCTTGATGCTCTCCTAATTTTTGAGGGGTGAGACACATAATTTGTGATGATGCAATGGTGATGATTATGCGTCTATATTATAGATTGAATGAAGAGCCTAACAAGAATTTGTGAGTAGTTAAGAGTTTTGCCTCAGTGCATTTAGCCAATTGGATTGCCTCATTCGTGGATTTAGGTGCCAAGACTTTGACCTCATGAATCGCATTGCACAAGAATGATTTTTTTATTATACAAATTGATCATCATCCAGTTTGTTGAATTGAGTAAATAGTCATTGGTGTTACATACTGTATTACATAGTTGAACTGGATTAGTTGGATTAAATAGTTATTGGTCCATATATTTTAATATTATGCCATTAAATCACCCATAATTTAATCCCATGACTAAGCCATTCCCATGAGGCTTGTTTTGAACACCCATTAGTACCATTAGTAGGATTCTAGTTCAAGATAAAGTGTAGTAAGAAGTCCAAACTATTGATCCATATGGATAATCAATGGAAGCACATCATTGCCATAAAATCCACTAGAGGATGTGTTGGATCTACTATAAGAGTTTTGATGTATCATTTATAAGATATCAAAAAATATGCCCAAGTGTTAATGAGATTTGTGTTGACAAGGGTATTCGTTTTAAAGACTTGGATATTCCAATCAAACATTTTCCTCAACTTATCTTCAAACCCTTGGATATTTTGTTGAGAGGATTGCTCATATGGATTTTAATGGTCTTGATGCTTGATTTCACTTCATTGGCATATATGCTTTAAGTCTCCTTAATTTTTGTATTCTTCATTGGTGTCTTTGAGTCCCTCAATTATTCTTTGTTTTGCCTAATTGTCTTTGGGTGAAATATGTTATGACCTAGTTCTAGGTGACTTAGAAGGATTACAACCACTATGTGAGGCCTATAGTTGAAGCTTTGTACCTCATTTCATAGGATAATTGAATCAATGTGATATGAAAAAACAATGTGAAGGGAAATAAATGAGATTTGTTTGTATGAACATAATAATAGCATGACATCACTTCAAGAGGGAAAGATAAATTTGACATCACTCCAAGGCATGAGTTGAAGCCTTGGAATGGATGTTGTAAGCTATGATAAATTTGTAGCGTAAGATGGGATCGTTTAGGAGGAAAGATGCCCATAATGATGGAAACATCACAACAAGGTATATCAACCATAATTGTCTAAACTCCAAAGGTAAAGGTTGTTGATTGTTTTCATTGTCATGGAAACAAATTTTCCATTGATTGTCCTTTGAAGACGAAGTTGGAGGAAATGGAAGAAGTCTATGCACAATTGAATTTGATGATGAAGTCAACAACCTTAGGAGCATACCAAGTGCAATGATATTTCAAAACAATAATGGAGGATTTGGTTTCCTTAACAACGGGTTTATGGACATTCATGGCAGAAGGCTAGGAACAAGTACCTAAAATTTTAGGCAAAGGAAATTCCCATGCAAGGGAAAGATCTATGCATCATTACTACAATATGGAGGTAGAAAGAAATGATCAATAGGATGATTTCCTTGAGCATAGTTCAATTTGTTGTGCGACCTTGCAATGGAGGACATGGAAATTTTATCGTTTTGATGGAGGATCAATACATGGAGATTTAGGAGGGAGTTATGTGAAAGCCTTATTCCATAATATTTTAGTTCAGTTTAGTGAGAGGTTGGATAGAGGAGGAAGCTTGTTTTATTAGGTGGACAAAACTTGCAATGGCAATAGTCCACGATAGCCATCCTCTTCTTCACATTGAGGCTATTTTGGACAATTTACTATCTAAGAAGTGGGTTACTGGGCATAGAGGTGCCAGTTTATTGATACCTTGAAGAACTTGTTGAATGGCATCAAGAGACCAGACAACTTTGAGGAAGATGTTGTGACCTTTCATTTATACAACAACAATGTCGGTGCCAAAGCAATTAAATTACTTCGAGGAGCAAGACAATTCGGTTATGAGTGGACGAATGGAGACAACGAAGGAGTCAACTAAGGAAATGCATGTGTTCACTACATCATTCCTTTAATTGCTTGATCACTATAATGATTTCATTTCTTTTGCATTGTGTGGGACCTTTGATATAGCCCTAGCTTGCTTTGTATGACCTTAAAGTCAACATTAGACTATCTACTGCAACCAACATCAAATATATAACCATTTAAATTCCCAATCCTTATGCATAGCTAAGCTTGAAGAGAAATGGGATTGGGGTTAATCTATGATATACAATTTTACGAAATATTAATTTTAATTGCAATATAATGGCATAAGGTTTCTCTTTCTCACGAAACAAGGATTATGTCTACAAATTAAAAAGGGCTCTCTATGGATTAAAGCAAGCACCAAAGGCTTGGTATTCAAGACTCGACAAGTATATACAACAACAAGGTTTCAGAAAAGGTAATGCAGACAACAATTGTATGTAAATATTGAGCATGAAAGTATAGTTGTTGTAGAAGTATATGTGGACTATATATCATCTTCGGAAGCAATGATGACAGGCTAAGCCAAGAATTTTCTAAGAACACGCAGAAGGAATTTGAAATGTCAATGCTCGTAGAATTTTCATTTTTCTTAGGACTCCAAATTTCTCAACTAAATGATGGTATATTTATCTCTCAAACTAAGTATGTAAAAAAAATGTTGAAAATATTCAATATGGAAGAGCGCAATCTCGTATGTACCCCCATGGTTAAAGGATGCAAGTTAAGTAAGGAAGATGAAGCAAATGAAGTTGATCAAAAACTTTATAGATCAATGATTGGAAGTTGCTGTATGTAACATCCTCAAGAGCAACCATAATTCAAGTTGTAGGTATGGTTGCAAGGTTTCAAGCCTCACCGAAGGAAACACATGTTCAAGTTGTAAAAATAATTTTTTTAGATATTTGAAAGGGACTTTAGATTTTTGTCTATGGTATCCATGAAGTAATGAGCTGACCTTAGTGGCATACTTAGATGCGTATTGGGAAGGAAGAATCGATGAAAGAAGAAGTACAAGTGGAGTAGCATTTTCCTTGGGTAATTGCTTAGTGTCCTGGTTGAGAAAAAAACAATCCACTGTATCGTTATCTACAATATAAGCATAATACATTGCAACAACGTGTTGTGCACAGGTTCTATGTGTAATGTTCCTCGGGGATATCAAAGGGTCTAAGAGACATATCATTATCTCTCTGAGGCTAATTACTTGATTTTTAGTGCAACTAAATAATTTTATAAATATTTAATTTTATTTTCTGCAATTTAATTATGACAAAATATCGATAATTCCAAATAAATTAAAATAAAATTCATAACTGATCAAGAAAATTGAACCAATGTTGGGAAATATTATCCAACACTATATAACATCATTATGCATCCATCCCAATCCATAACACATGTTACTTTTACCTAAAAATGTCATTTTCACTTAATCACAAGTAACTAGTAATTAGTGTATTAATTACAACACTTAGCGCATAATTGACGGTACTTAACATAAATTCATTTGTTTATCACCTAATCATCATTTATCAATCCCAATGGATATTTAACACATAATATCATGTAAATAAGGCCTAATTATCATTTTCCAATTAATTAAATAAAACAATTACGAAAATGACTCCACAAGACTGGTTAACTAGTATTTAACACAAACAACTAATCTTGCACGGATTCAACACACAACCATGCCAATGAAAAAAAATGAATTTACATCCATTATAAATATATTTAATTATGCACATACAACCAAATGGATGTTTATTTGCAGATCATTCCCATTCCACATAAGGTGATATTTTCCATCAATTCCAATGAAACTAGTTAACATTCACCGCAAGGAATTGAGTCTAAATAACTAAACCAAAATGTAATGCATCCATAAGTAAATTATCACACCTAATAATTATCCACCTAAAACACAATAACATGTTCTAAACAGATCACATGGCTGTAGCATTCCATTTCTACGAAAACAAAGATTTCAATCCACAACTAGTTATCAATTTTCACCGCAATGTACCTAGTTTCCAATTTAACTTTCCAAATTACAAATAAAGAGGAATAATGATTACTGCATCTCATGGAAATAATATGAGGGGTCACCTACATTCATATTTATGTAGCTTTTCTCCCATATACATTCCATTAAATAATTCACAAATCTAGCTAATTCTACTCATCCAAATTGACTAGTAATTCTAAGAATACATAAAATAATTAAATCCACAACTCATAGAATAATTCAAATTCCATTCCAACTCAAAATAACATGTTTTTATCAGTGATAATAGAGGTATATCTCATTCAAGCATTTTGTCAAACACTTCATATGCAAAGTCACAAATCTACTCAAACAATTCCATTGAAGGAGCTAGGAATTGGAAATTGATCTAGAATTTTGGTAGACATTTCCCAAACACTATAAAGAAGATTTACCCTTAAATTCTCACACAAATTTCAAGTTTATTTATCATACATAAGAATAAAAAGAACACTAAGACATTTTTACAAACACTTAATGTGCCAAGTCTCCAAACTACGCAAAACAATCTAATTGAAGAACTAGTTTTCAAATAAGAGGTAGAAGCATCGAAGAGAAGTGTCTTAAACCATTTTGAGGATACTGTACCGTAACAATACACATTATATAATGAATATGGGTATAAATATCATTTATTTATCATAGGTTCCAAAGAATAATTTCCTCAAACAATTTGTGCACAAAATCCCAAAAACTAGTTTCCAATTCTTTCACAAAATTTACTTGCATAAATAGATTGAATTCAATGAGAAATTTATTCCACAAATAGCTCATACATTTCATCAAAAATTTCATGTGAATCTATAAATAAATAATATCAGATCCAAATAAATTAAATAAATACGAGATAAAACACTTATCTTTTCCAAATACGCAACTAGAATCGACTGTGCCATGTTCCACCCAACCGTAGACACAATGCAAGCCAAAAATTACTTTGCAATGGTCACCCTCGAGACAGAACCATGATGCCACAAGAAAGAACACACTCAACCAAAAATTCTCTCAATAAATCAGTCCAACCACAACCCAATGGAAAGTGTGGCCTCTACTTCCACTCCAGGGCAATTCCAGTGGCTCTAGGACAACAGTCCAAACACAACCCAATGCCAAGTAGCACTTCCAATCTAGGGAAATTCCAATGGATCCAAGACAAAAGATTCATAAATTTACCAATACAACCTAAAATCCAATGGCAAGTGGATTCCACATCACTTCCAATCTAGGATCTCCAGAGGCAATTCCAGGACAAAGTTTTCAGGAGAAATCTGTCCAACCTCAAATCCATTGACAAGTGGATTCCACATCACTTCCAATCCAGGATCTCTAGAGGCAATTCCGGGACAAAACAATGGAAATTCCAAAGTAACTCAACTTGGGCACAGGCTTAGTAAGGGAACAATGATCAGCAAGCATTTCATACCAAGAGTAGACAAAATCGAACCGCAAGTTCCAAACACAAGCACACGAGCAAAAACATGAACCAACACATAAGTGTGACTAGCTAACAACCCCAAATCAAATTCCTTCATGAGAAATTCGAATTGGGAGAGAGAGGGACAAAAAGCATGAGAGTTACATCGAAAAAATAACAAATAGGAGTTACACATCATGGGGCTACACCAAGAGACACACTACACCAACTCAACAGGGTGCACTAGGTAAGAGAGAGAGAGAGAGAGAGAGTAAAACTAATAATAATTAATCTTAGAATAAATGAAACCAAGAAGTAACATAACATATGAGGGTACATAGATAAAAGGGTCCACCAAGTCCACAAGAAGGGTGCATAACATAAACATAGACACAAACACAAAGGTATCAATTTTTCCGCAACCCCTTGCTCATAACATCATGGTTCCTCATACTCTCTTTTGTGGCATCAGTCGATCTGGTGGTTTTATTTTATTTTATTATTTTATAAGTTCAACATAATAAAAATAATAATAATGTGGAAACCATAGTCCATACACCTTGTGCCACTATGTCCAACATTACAACAATAATAATATGTCCAGGGGCTAAACCAGAGGGTATTACATCCCCCTCCCCTTAAACCAGGCATCGTCCTCGATGCATATTACATACATGCCTTTAAAAAAAGATAAAAAACATTTCCATACATGCCTTAGAAGGATAAAATCTTTCTAACCACAATACTTACCAGTACCACCTACTTTCATGTCCGTCTCCACTGCCCATGGGAGAACCGAGACTAGTGGAGTGGACTCAAGGAAGCAACAGTCGATCTTCAATCTCCATGACAGGGTATTCAAACCTTTTTACAAGGCTGTCAAACTTCAACAAGGATACATCCACTTGAAAATCATATTTCAATCACCCATATGATTAACATCAGGCATAAAAATATATGATACATGATATTCTTCATCAAGAATACTTTCTTCACATTCCAACAACACATAGTTAGAAGCAATTATATATATATATATATATACATATACACTGTTCATCTAGATACATAAAATACATCTTCAAGATACATGATACATTGAATAAATGAAACATAATACATTAGTATATACAAAGTACACGAGATATAGATAATTCTTCAACAAAGTACTTGAAATGCATCTACCTGAATCTTATTCTAATCAATTTAAATCATATGAAATGCATCAGGTGTATCAATCAATTTCATGAAGTGCATCAAGTATACCATTCAATCTCATGAAGTGCATCAAGCGTGTACCCTTTCTTCATGAAATGCGTTCCCGTCAATCAATCACATGAGATGCATATACTTTACCTACAGATACGAGAAATGCATCATGCATATGCTCTATCAATAAGATGCATGAAATGCATCTAATATATATGAAATGAATTCCAATCAGTCAATCACATGATATGCATTACCAAGATGCTTTTACATGATTTATCACCCAAATAATTTTCCTACAAGGATGCATGTGATTTACCATGATACTTTACAAATATTCCTTTCAACAAAGGTATTTGATAGACCACAAGGATACCCTAACAAGATACTTTCAACAATGATCAGAAGGATATTTTTCTAACAATGATACTTGTATTAGTATTGGATATATAAAGATACATGAAGTACACCGTCAACAAAGGAACCTGAATCATGCTTTAATCAGTCACATGGTTAGTACATACTTTTCAACAAGATATACGAAATACCACCAGGATATTACCAGATACTTACACATGAAATGTCACCAAGATAGCACCAAAATACCTTTTAACATAGCACCAAAATACCTTTTAACAAATATCACAAAGATACATTTCTAATGAATATCACAAAGATAAAGATCACAAAGATACCTTTCTAATGAAGATCGCAAATATAAATATCACAAAGATATTTTTCTAGCAAAGATTGCAAAGATCACCTGAACATTTTATGCACTTAATGTAACAAGTAAGCAGACTTATATACAACAATTCCAATTTAACTAAGAAACCAAAAATGGCCATAATGACTCGTAGTTAAACATACTAACTTTAATCTCCACACAAGCATAAGTATTCTTTAGAGAACATTCAAAAATCCATTATGCATCAACTAATAGTAATTAGTATCAACCAGTAACACCAACCAATATCAATCATACATCAGTCATATAGGCGTCGGTCCATAATACATCAATTCATAATACCTCAAACATATATCAATCATATGTTGATAATATATCAATCATACACCAATATCAACAAAGGACAACCATGCATGCATCAACTGACCATACAAACATCAATCATAGTACATCAACCAGAATATATCAATGAGAATACATAAACTAGAAGCAAAATACATCAATCAGAACACATCAACAAGAGTACATCAACCAGAAGCAAAATACATCAATCATAATATATCAACCAAAGTACATCAACCCGAACACATCAATCAGAATACATCAACTGGAGGAAAAATACATCCACCAGAATACATCAACCAAAATACTTCAATCATAATACATCAATCAAATTCAGGATACATAAATTAGAATACATCAATCAAATTAGGATACACCAATCATAATACATTAATATTTAACAATCACATCTATCCCACATTTGATAAACAATGATTAGTTTCTCAATAACATCACCCAAGCACATCAATAATACCAATATCAACCAATGATGACAATAACAAGCAATAGAAACCATATGAATAACAGTATCATCCATACATCAACCACTCAACATCGACCATCGTTCATTGTAATATCCTGAATTTTGACTAACTATTTCTGATGTTATATACTGGGATTAAAGTCCAACACATATGATTTATTTTTGATTATTGGGCATAAGCCCTAGTGCACATGATTAATTTCTTTTATAGATTTACATATTGGGCATGGACCTTGACTGATGCAGATTATTGTTATATACTGGGAAAAAAGCCCCAATGTATTGATTTATGTTTTATTGGGTACAAACCTTGATATACTGAGATGATCTTTTGTTACATACTGTGCAGAGTTATGGTTTACGTGATTGATTTATATGATGTGTTGAGCATGGACTCAGGAACACACGGATGACCTATGTACTGGGCATAAGCCCCAATGTACCTAGAGGATTTTATTACGTACTGGGCGTAAGCCTCGACGTACGTAGAGTGTTGGGCATAATCCTTAGAGAACTCCAAGATTGATAATAAATACCGGATCTGAGGCCATTTTGTACATTCTAGATGTGCTTCACAACCACATTCTAGTACTAGTGTTGAGCGGGATGCTCTGGAATTGCACTAGCGTAACGCCCATGTGAGAGTGTTGAGTTAAAGCTCTGAAGAGCACTCGGGGTTACTTGACCGTAAAAGTGTTGAGTCGAGAAGACTCTGAATAGCACTTTTATTCATCACATTTATTTATATTGGTTAAATAAATCATTTTCTATCTATCATCAAGGACTGCAGGAACTACCATGTTAAACGAGGGAATCCGACATGCAAGAGAGAGACCTAGAGATGCCTAACCTAACCAACTATCCAAGCTTACCAAAAGATCCTGTCCAAAGAGTTGGACCTTGTACTTAATATTTAAAAGAATTATTATGGTATGTACATAATTAAATCAAAGAGCTACCATAATTAACTTTTGGATAATTAGATTTATTTATTTTTAAAAAGAAAATATTTCTTATGTAAATAACATGCATAAAAGTTATGCATAAGATAGTTCTCATGTTGTTATTATTAATAGTATTATTATTATTTTTAAAAGAAAAGATTACTTATATAAATAAAATGCATAAGGGTTATGCATAAGATAATTCTCATAGTTGTTATTATTATTAATATTATTAATAGTATTGTTATTATTTGTGAGCTAATTTAAGATACATCTAATTATAACAAAATAAAGGTCCTAGATAAACTAGGAGTAAATAATTAATAAAATATCTTTCATAGATATCATAATTCAAATTAAATTGAAAACTGAATATTATTATTTAAACTCAAAAAACTATATTCCAAACAACCTCACATGTATAAAGAAGGGGAGGTCCCAAAAGAGGGATCATCTTTCCTACTATCATTCTCTTATGGTAACAGAAGAAAATTACTCTGCAGAACTGAAGCAACCTACTATATTTTTCAGATCTGATCAGCAGTTTACCCTAGGGCCTCTACTTCTCTTATTTCATGTTGGAACCAGCCTGAGGAGATCCAGTTAGAACTAGGAATGATCTAAGGGTCATGGTTGGGAGGAACATGGTAGCCCCAAAGTTATCTAGTTAAAGATCATCCTACACGTCAGCTAGGTCCGTACATTTTTCCATTAACTAGTGTTTGAGTGTGCAGGTTCTACAAGGGAAGACCAAACTTCAAGAACCATGTGTGAACTACAAATTTCCATACAGTTCAATTAGATTTAGAAATTAAGTAGCAATCATGTTTCTATACACTATAGTTTTATTTCTTTTTCTGTTATGGAGCAAGGGCCAATTGGCATGGGCTCCCAGGGTTTACATTCTAGGATCAAAACCCAATTAATATTTCCATTGAATTTAAGCTCCTGCCCTAAATGTTTCAAGGATCTAGCAGGGCTAGCCTAGCTAGCCTATGCTAGATACCTATATAAGTAGAATCGTTATTGTCAAAACTTTTATTTAGCAATGTATATATCTGAACTATTAAACTCCACAAAAAGAAATCACAATATTCTTGCAAACCCTCATGCTGTACATTTAAATTATTAACTTACAAGAAAGCTAGGGTTTAACCTTTTTGTCCATTAAGATTCAAAACTCACATTTCCAAAACAAGGATCACCCAAGGATCTACGAAACCAACGTAGATAAAACTTAGTCAATTGCATGTATTATTTCAAAGCTAGGGTTTAACCTTTTTGTCCATTAAGATTCAAAACTCACATTTCCAAAACAAGGATCACCCAAGGATCTATGAAACCAATGTAGATAAAACTTAGTCAATTGCATGTATTATTTCAAAAGAGACAAACGAATTAACGCAGGTCAATAATTCGAAACTATTCATCAACATAGCATTTTTTAGATCGCTGGTATATTTTAAACCTACAACATAAAAACACCCACAATACATATAACTCTCCAAGACAAACAAACTAATACGAATTCCCTATCTAGGTCATTTCAACATTTCGATTCTTCTCAACAGCAAAGAAATCAAGTAAACTAACAGTTAGATTCACAAGATAGGACCCACGAAAAATTATTCATAAAGCCAACGCAATCAACTCAATCCATTTCTTTCAAAGAAACAAATAGAATAAAATGCAGGCCAAGGTATTGAAACTCTCTGCCAAACGTTTTCAAAAACATTTAATATCGCCGGTGTTGATAGATACGCAACATAAGACCACATCATTAAACTTCCAGGCAAACAACTCTCAAGCACGATTTTCCCTATCTAGGGTTTCCTGTACATTCATTCTCTCCTTAGCAGAATTAAAAAAACATAACTTGGATGAAACCCAATCTTTCAGAATAGAGATCAAACACATTTTTCTAGCTCTACAATTTTTGTTTAAACAAACTTCCATTAAAATAAAATAAATCCACAGAGGGTAAAACCATCATTTAGATAGAAGCCATCCACGGGCCAACTTAGGCAAACAGGCTCATCTAATCATCAAATAGAATTTCCATCATGACAAGACTAAAAATATTGAGTCATCACGTTTTAGAAAATACCCAAAACAAAGCAACGGAGAATAGTTTATGGAAAATGCCAGTGGCATACTATTTTCCTCAGAAAGACATACCCAACTAGAAATGCATACAAAATACAAACATAAAAGTCCATTCAAACCCAGAAAAACGCTGTGTATATTTCCCAACAAAGCTTCAAGGTTTTTCTTTCGGAGCCATACATTCTTTCCATCTACAGTAGCAAACAAAACGAAACCCTCAAGGGTTTATATTTCATCATCTACTAACAAAATAAAAACATTATAAACATTTACCAAATTCAAGACCCCAAATAGCTGGATAGATTTCTTCATAATCATTTCCTTTCAATTACTGGCCAAACCAAAAATGATCCAACATAACTTCGAATTTAGTTACAGTGAGCCCAAAGGACTCAACAAAGTTACTTTATAAAAGAGCTCAAGCTACAGAATAGTGCAACCATAGCTGCAAAGGGCAGGGACAAATAATGGGCAGGACCCGGGCTTACTAGTGTTACACCAACCCAAAAATTCTTATCACTTGCTAGGACCCAACACCGAAGCTGGCAATACCTGCTAACCTGCCAGCAAAACCATAAAAATCACGATTCAGTTAGAAGCACATAAAACAACTAAAGAAAAGATAGAGTGAACAAGCTATTTAAGCCACAGGAAGAAATTGCCTGTCAGGATCTTCATAGCACCCTCCTTTTCCATTACCAACTTCGCTGCGACTGCATTGACCATGAGCATAGCTCAGGTCAAAGCCTAAACGTAACCATACACTGCAATCACTTACCCTCCAGACCAAAACAACGAAATGACAAAACACAGTCGTGGTTACCAATAACGTAAACCTCCTTCCAGCTGGCATCAAGTCACGTGAAGGTCACATGTAGCATTAAAGCTACCACCAAACATCCACTAGCGCCCCAATGCTTAACCAAAAGATATAGTTTGGGTAGCGCTTCATTTCCTATGTAAACACCATAGTTTGGGTCATGGTGGTGCCACACCATGTATTTTATTTCCATGGCACATTCAACGTTATCTCTTGGACTTTTGTTTTGTTTCATAGAACAAGATCATGATAGGAAATAGATGTAGGTAGTTTGGGGAGGATCCCCTTTTTGTGTCTGCAAGAATACATTTCAAATAGTGCATTAGCAAGTTTGCTAAGTAAGCCCGGGTTCGATCCAATACTCATCCCTTACCTCTCGGCAGCTCCGTCAGTAGTAAGACTACCAATACCAAGACCCCAGGGGTACTCATACCCTTCTCATAAATTCCATCAGGCCTGAATTTAATGAGTTTAACTAGTTTAAACATTTAAATAAAACGAACATACATCTAAGCTTTAAAAGTGAAGTACTTAAAGAGAAACCTTAAAGTATTATACTAGCATTAAATTTGCCATGACTGTGCTATGCACATCAAACTACCATACTTCATCTCTTCCGCAGAAAACCTAAATTGTAAGACCAATGATATTAGAACATAGTTTCTCATTGCTTCAAACAAAAACCGATATAACTTCCCAGTACTGAAGTTAATTTGCAATACATTATTTGTTTAGGCAATGTTAATAGTAAGTGATTTTTTTTTTTTAATTTTTACTGTTTTTAGGGACATTATATTCACCAATCATACACACAACAACTATAACAACCAAGAACAACCAATAATAACCATACATTCAATAATGACAATATCGTACATGTATTAACCATAAATCAACCAACATCAATCATTAACAACCAATAGTATCAAACAACATAATCAACCATTCAAACATCATACATCGACTATAAAAATCATTTCAAATATTTACTATTTAGCATAACATTATATATAATTATTAGCACATGACGATATATATAATATCCATATATTAATAATATTTGTATGCAACCAACATCATCACACAAACACTACTAATACTGCACTTATGTAAACACTCAACACATACACAATCATACATCTTTCTTGCATACATATTCCATCAATATCAATGTTATACATTGACAACAATCCCATCAAATACCCATATACTAACCATACATTAAGTTACTAATTATTTACATGTGACAAACTACTTATACTATCGACCAAAGTAAATACATAGTCACCTCAAACAGCCAAACATCCTTCCACCAAAATCTTCTAATATTCTGCGATAAAATAATTATTAGCTATACAACACACCATCATACATTCATACCATACACCATACTTACTATTACTATGTATTATTTCTATACATACGCCCATTTTGTCGATATACGTATTATAATTCTTCAATCATATATCATATTATTATTAATCATATACACATCATATTAGTCATATAACCCATATATCCTATATTTTATACACTTGTATAATTATTATGTTATACCATAATATCCATACAATTATAGCAATATGATTACTTAATCCAATGCTATCATATTAGGTACGCATTATAACATATATACTAACATAGTACTTCTAATCACACTATATTTCCTAATACTTCCAAAAACTTCCCAAATACTCCCAAACACTCCCAAATAATCCAAAATATTTCCAAACTTTACACTTACTTCATTGCACACATTCAGATCTATACATATAGTATATATGCAATATCATATACACGTAATACTAATAATTATTGCATATTTTAAAATACATATTACAGTATACACAAACATACATACATACATACATACATACATATGTGTGTGTGGGGGGGGGGTATATATATGACTGTTAAAAGTATATAAATATTCAATATCATATACCCCTCATCTATCTTATACCACATATTATGTTATGAATATTTAAATTTATGACATATATATATATATATATATATATATAACATTATTATATACTACTATACTACCTACTTACACACATAAAATAAAATAAATAAAATTAATACAATATGAACCATTAAAGACAAGTGGTTCATTTCTCAAAAAATAGACAAGGAGTTACTTCCATAAAAAAAAATAAAAAAATAAAGGAGAATATGAACCATCAAGGACAAGTTGTTCATTTCCCCCAAAAATAGACAAGGAGTTACATCTCAATAAATAAAATAAAAGAGAATATGAACCATTAAGGACAAGTGGTTCATTTCCTCCAAAAATAGACAAGGAGTTATTCACATACATTGAAAATAAATAAAAATAAAATACAAAATAAAAAGGAAAATCTAACCACTGTTAAGACAAGTGGCCTACTTTACCCAAAATACACAAGGAGTTATTCATCAATGTAACCACCATCATCCAAGCGGCATAAATAATCCTATAAAAACATACCATCAAAAGAAAATCCAAAATCCACATAGGTTATAAATTCCACTTGATAAATCATATTAATATTTAATAATAATAAAAATATATCATCTTTATATATCTTATATAATTACATATCATATACATATAAACATAATTATTTACTTTATACACTATTTATATATCACACCTTACCATATATATATACTAATCTATGTTAATATATTACATATACCAACAGATCCATAACCCCTTGACCTTTGAAATTGAAAAGAAATAAAAAACACATTCAAAATCATCTCTGAAGTAGGCATTAGTCAAGGTTTTTGATTCTTCTATTAACATAAAAGAGGTTAAAATTCTTTCACAAAGCACATCTATAAATTCCAAATGCATATAAATAGAGTTATGAATCCATAGTAGCCCCAATAGCCGCAGAGTTGGAACCTAAGCTCTGATACCACTTGTAATGTCCCCACGGGATATAAAAGGGTCTAAGGGACATATAATTATCTCTTTGAGGCTAATTAATTGTTTTTTAGTGCAGCGAAATAATTTTATAAATATTTAATTTCATTTTCTACAATTTAATTATGACAAAATATCGATAATTCCAATAAATTAAAATAAAATTCATAACTGATCAAGAAAATTGAACCAAGGTTGGGAAAGATTATTCAACACTATCTAACATAATTATGCATCCATCCAAAGCCATAACACAGGTTACTTGCACTTAAAAAGGTCATTTTCACTTAATCATGATTAACTAGTAATTAGTGTACTAATTGCGACACTTAGCGCATAATTGACGGTACTTAACATACATTCATTTTTTTATAAACTAATAATAATTTATAAATCCCAATGGATAATTATCACATAATATCATGTAAATAAGGACTAATATCATTTTCCAATTAATTAAACAAAACAATTACGAAAATGACTCGACAAGACTAGTTAACTAGTATTTAACACAAACAACTAGTCTTGCACGGATTCAACACACAACCATGCCAATGAACCAAAAATTGAACCTACATCCATTATACATATATTTAAGCATGCACATACAACCAAATAAAGGTTTATTTGTAGATCATTCCAATTGCACATAAGGTGATCTTTTCCATCAATTCCAATGAAACTAGTTAACATTCACCGCAAGGAATTGAGTCTAAATAACTGAACCAAAATGTAATGCATCCATAAGTAAATGATAACACCCAATAAGTAGTGACCTAAAACAAAATAAATGTTATAAACACAACACATGGTTGTAGCATTTTGGTTTTACGAAAACATAGATTTCAATCCACAACTAGTTATCAATTTTCACCGCAATGTACCTAGTTTCCAATTTAACTTTCCAAATTCTAAATAAAGAGAAATATATGACCACTGTAGCTCATGGAAATAATATCAGGGGTCATCTACAGTCATATGGCTGTATCTTTCCTCCCATATACATTCCATTAAATAATTCACAAAACTAGCTAAAATTCTACTCATCTGAGTTGACTAGTAATTCTAAGAATCACTAAAATAATTAAATCCATAGCTCATAGAATAATTAAAATGCCATTCCAACTCCAAATAACATGTTTTATCAGTCATAACAGAGGTATATCTCATTCAGTCATTTCTTCAAACACTTCATATGAAAAGTCACAAATCTACTCAAACAATTCCATTGAAGGAGCTATGAATTGTAAATTGATCTAGAATTTTGGTAGAAATTTCCCAAACACTATCAAGAATATTTACACTCACGTTATCACACAAATTTAAATTTTATTTATCATACATAAGAATAAAAATAACACTCAGTAATTTTTACAAACACTTCATGTTCCAAGTCTCCAAACTACGCAAAACAATCCATTTGAAGAACTAGTTTTCAAATAAAAGGTAGAAGCATAAAAGAGAAGTGTCTTAAAGAATTATGAGGCTATTGTACCATAAAAATACACATTATATAATGAATATGAGTATAAATACCATTTATTTAGCAAAGGTTCCAAAGAATAACTTCCTCAAACAATTTGTGCACAAAATCTCAAAAACTACTTTCCAATTCCTTCACAAAATTTACTTGCATAAATAGATTGAATTCCATGAGAAATTTATTCCAAAAATAGATCATACATTTCATGTGAATCCATAAATAAATCATATCAGATCCAAATAAATTAAATAAACATGCGATAAATCACTTATCTTTTCCAAATACGCAACCGGAATCGACTGTCACATTCCACCCAGCTGTAGACACAATGCAAACAAAAACTCACTTTGCAATGGTCACCCCCAAGACGAAACCATGATTCCACAAGAAAGAGCTCACTCAACCACAAATTTTCTCAATAAATCAGTCCAACCACAACCCAATGGAAAGTGTGGCCTCTACTTCCAATCCAGGGAAACTCCAGTGGCTCCAGGACAACAGTCCAAACACAACCCAATGGAAAGTAGCACTTCCAATATAGGGAAATTCCATTGGCTCTAGGACAAAATATTAAGAAATATATCAATCCAACCTAAAATCCAATGGCAAGTGGATTCAATTCCACGACAAAGTTTTCAGGAGAAATCAGTCCAATCTCAAATCCAATGGCAAGTGGATTCCACATCACTTCCAATCTAGGATCTCCAGAGGCAATTCCAGGACAAAATGGTGGCAATTCCATAGTAACTCAACTTGGGAACAGGCTCAGCAAGGGCACAATGACCAACAAGCATCTCATACCAAGAGTAGACAAAATCAACCCGCAAGTTCCAAACACAAGCACAAGAGAAAAATCATGAACCAACAAACAAGTGTGACTAGCTAACACCCTCAAATCGAATTCCTTCATGAGAAATTCGAATTGGGAGAGACAGGGACACAAGCATGAGAGTTACATTCCAAAAATATAAAATAGGAGTTACACATCATGAGAATACACCAAGAGACACACTAAACCAACTCAACAGGGCGCACTGGGAGAGAGAGAGAGAGAGAGAGATAGAGAGAGAGAGAGAGAGTCTAAAACCAATAAAAATTAATCTCGGAATAGATGAAACCAAGAAGTAACATAACACATGAGGGTACATAGCCAAGAGGGTCCACCAAGTCAACAAGAAGGGTGTATACAATCAACATAGACACAAACAAAAAGGTAACACTTTTCCCGCAACCCCTTGCTCGTAACATCATGGTTTCTCATACTCTCTTTTATGGAATCAATTGATCTAGTTGTTTTATTTTATTTTATTACTTTATAAGTTCAACATAATAAAAATAATAATAATGTGCAAACCATATTCCAGGAACCTTTTGCCACTATGTCCAACATAACAACAATAATAATATGTCCAAGGGATAAACCAGAGGGTATTAGACTAATGATGTAACAAATTCTGAAGGATGTTCGAGTAGAATTTGATCATCCTATATCAATCCTATGTGACACCACAAGTGAAATAAACATATCTAAGGATCCTGTGATGCACTCCAAAACTAAGCACATTCCAATCAAATATCATTTTGTGAGAGAACAAGTCTCTGAAAACATAGTCAAACTTAACTGTGGACACCAAGGAATAGATTGCATACATATTCACAAAGCTACTCCTAAGAAATACTTTCGAATATCTCAAGCAGAAACTAGGAGTCATTCCCAGTCCACAACATGATGAGAGTATCAAGATAGGGGAGTACCCCTTTGCCATTGCTGTCAAAGGGGGGGAGATATCATGAAGCATGTATCCATGACAGAGATCTACGCAAGAAGCACAGATAAATGAAAAACAATAGAGAAGTACTGATCAAAGGTTGCACAATAGAGAGAAGGATCAAACTAGCATGAACACGGGGGGAGCATTGTATTGTGTAGAAGCAGAATAAAAGAATTCATGATTAGAAGGAGCATAGTTTCATAAGGTGTTGACATCAATTCCAAAGGGGGATATTGTTGAACTTTGGTTGTCATTGATATCAAAGAGGACTTAGTGTCTATGCGCCAGTTTGAATAAGTACATAAAAATACGTGCGCAAGTTCTTAATCCCACCTACTCCTGGTACTCCAAAGTTGATGTCAAAGAGGACTTAGATTGTATGTGCCAATTTGAATAAATATATAAAACCATGTGTGCAAGACCTTAACCCCACCTAGTGATGGTTCCCAAGTGCGCAAATTGCACTAATCCAATGATCTAGTGTGTGCAATATACACTAAGGCATGGTACCTCACTTGCGCATGTTAAGACAAGTGAAAAATGCTCGGGTAATCTTGCCTGAAAAGAAAGGAAGAGTGGGTGTTACCATTTAGAGAAGCCCCAACTTGTGGATGCATTGTTTGAACAAGTGGAGTATAAATAAGAAGTGAAGTTTGTGGATGAAAGTAAGCTTGAAAGAACACATGGAGTAATATTATGAATTCAAAAGCTTTGATCAAATGAAATGATTAGGGGAATCAGAAGAAACATAATTTGATGAATTGCACGAGGCAACAAGAAATGCATAAACACAAGGAGCAGACACATATATTTGACCATTTGTGAAAAGGTGCAAGAAGCATGTGGAGAAATATGTGCGTGGAATCTATGTTGTAGAGTAGATTAGTGGTGAAACAAAGTGCAAGATAAAAAATAGTCTGAGTTGAACCAGTGGAAGAGAGCACAATCAATAAAGTAGAGTGAAAATATTTTTGTGCGCAGACTTGAAGTCAAGAATCTATAATATCTACATCTAAGGGTGGTTGGACGGGGAGAGGAAAGGAGATCAGTGTCTCCACTCAGGTTGGTTCCTGAACACTACGAGTTGGTGCTTGTGTAGAGGATTGGCTTCCTCAGAGATTGGATCCTGGTTCAACAAGTTGGTGCTTGCACGGAGGATTAGTGTCCTCACAGGTTGAAGTGTGTAGTTTGCAAGTTGGTTCTTGCTAGTAGGGTTGGTGTCCCAATCAGAGGAACATTTGAGTGAGTCGATGCTCACATTAGTGGAGATTGTTCTCTCCTGTCATTCTTTGTAATATAATTTTTACACACACACACACATAATTTTTTTCAAGTATTTGAGTACAGTCTATTTTTTGCGTACAGTCTGCCCCCAGTGGGTTTGGGAGTAGGAGGAGGTGTCGTAGAGGTCGAAGGGGTAGAGACACCGGGAGGTGGATGAGTGGTAGTAGCCATGGGTTGCACCGGTTGGAGGACGACATCTGGTGTCGGCGGGCGAACGGGAGGCGAAAGATACCATACAGGTAATCCCAAGGTTAACCCAGGGAGGCTAAGGGTAGCCATGACCGGGGCGCTTACTACTCCCGATGGAGGAACTAGGAAGGGGATCGTATGGATCGGTGTAACACCAATGTGGCTAGGTACCAATGGTGGTTTAGGCAACAAGGGTGGTGGAGTATTAGGTGGTAGGTTGTCGTGAGACAAGGTACATAAATCATACATTTCGGGCGTAGATGACGGCGGAGGAATGGATTGAAAGGTGGAGGTCATCGGCGCGTCTGAGTAGACTCCAGGCCCCGTAGAGGAAACAAACGAGGTGGTGGCAGGAGAAACAGGTTGTTCAACCATGGGGAGAACGTTTTCAGGTGCCGCGGGAGCACTGGGATCATAGTATGTGAGCTGGTCAATTTTAACCACGCGTCCCTCATGGGGGAACATCATGGTGCGAAAGACCGAAGAGGCAACCGCCCGCATGGCATACATGTAGCTGCGGCCAAGTAAAAGGTTATAATCTAGTTGGGCATTGATTACCTCTATGTCAATAAGGACGGTTTTACCACCTAACTGGACGGGTACGTTGGGTAGGAGGCCTTGGGGCTGGGCCGAACGACCGTCATAGGCACGTAACGCAGTGGTGGACTGCTGGAGAGGAGGGGATCCTAGCTTCTGCCATACGAATGTAGACATAACGCATGTGGAGGCACCCTCATCGATGATGCACCGATGGATGACAAGATTCCTAACGGAGACAGTAACTTGGAATGCTAAGCTGGAAGGTAGGCGTGGTTCAGACTGGTCTAAATCAAATGCCATCAAATGCGAATCAGTTGGGTCAATCCCCCCAATGGCGGAAAGTAACGTCTTGCGCTGGGAAGGACAGTTCTTCAAGACTTCTAACGCAGACATGGCTGCGGGAGATTGGGCTAGGTCGTCTACGATGTTGTAGTTTGATGCAGCGCGCGCGTTAGGGTTATTGTTGATTCGGCGAAGGGGGAAACGAGGTGCTTTCGCAGCGACGTCTATGGGCGGCGGAGGTATACGTAACGCCTGATCGGTGGGATGGGCGTTAGTAGTTTTATCCATGGGATTGGCTTAAGAGGTGGAGCCATATTGGTTCCGACGGGTCTGGAGATTGACGTCAGCAGATGACATCATCAGTAAATGGTGGGTACCTGAGTCAAACATGGGTTGATAAGGAGCAACGTAAGTGATCTGTTGTTGTTGGGGCGCATTGGCTTGATGGGGAGCCAACGGCTGAGTGTTCACTACGCCTTGGGTCGGTAGGGGGTTTTGCAGCACTAAAGGGGGTTGTTGAGGTTGGGGAGGGTTGGGCGGTGCTTGGGGAGCCGCATGCCCTTGGCGATGGGCCTCGTCAACCCAGAGTTGCCGAGCTCGCTCCAAGTGTGGGCAAGCATGTGTGTAGTGTCCATAGACCCCGCAAATAGAACAAGGGTGGTTCGTTCACAAATTGGGGTTTTTAGCCTGCTTGGGCGGGCGATCAAGGTTTTGGTTAGCGGGGGCCGCATTGTTGTTGTCAGGGGGATTAGCCGGTTGACCAGCTTGGTCTGCAGGTTGGTCGTTCCCCCGATTACGGCCCTTGCCGCGGTTCTGTGGGCCCTGGTTTCGTTGGTTATTCTGGTTTTGCTGCGGGTTCTGTTGGGCGTAAACTTGCCCTTGGGCAGCAGGTGGATTTTGAGGTTGCGCAGGTGCTGGAGCAGGCTGCGGAGGATGATATGTAGGTTGAGGCTGAGCAGGTGCAGCAACTTGAGGGGGTTGCTGATAGGACTGCGGAGCAGGTTGTGGATGTGCCGCAGGGGCTGCCTGGGGCGGATAATAAGCGGGTGGGGCTTGTGAAGGCGCAGGAGCTGGGGCAGCCTGCTGATGGTAGTAAGGCTGAGGGGCGACTGGAGGAGCATAAGCAGGAGTCGCATACCCGAAGCACTGAGGTGGACATGAGGGTCCATGGGAATGGTGGTGTGTCATGGGAGCATACGAGTTGGTTGCTCCAGACTGTGAAGTAGCCCGCGACAGGTCGGGGCCAGGGGTAGGACGTGCTATAGAAAATGGTTGGGGATGCGAAGAAACACGGCCAATGATACCATCTGCAGTGTGGGATGCCCCCGGCGCATCATGCTGGGAGGACTCACCGCGAGGGGCGTCAGGTATAATGGTATAAAGGTAACTCGATTGGGTGTAAATGAGGTCGAACTATTGAGCCTTAAGGATGGCTTCTTCTTCAGACTGGGGTCTTTCTGAGGCCACATCCTTAGCGATAACAGGGAGAAGGGATTTGAGGAACCAATCTAGGAAGATACGGTCGTCAAGTTTGATCTTGCACAAGCTACGGCGTCGACGCCACTCATGGATGTGGTCCGTGATATGGGTAGCCGTGTTTTGTCTACAAGATAAAAGGATCTCAACGCCCGCGTCATAGCGGACAGGCAACTGGAAGAACTGCAGGAAGGTCGAGGCAAGGGAAGCAAAGGTGGCGTGGGTCCCATGAGGTTGCTCGATATACCACTTGGCTGCAGAGCCAGTGAAGGTGCGCTGTAAGAGACGGAGGCGAACAGAGTCATCCACGATGGAGTTAGAGGAACACCATAGGTGGAAAGACATGATATGGTTTTGTGGGTCCTCACCAGCCTTCCCCTCGAACTTAGGGATATCAGAGGGGAGCTTGGTAGGCATATGAGGCCACGTAGGGTCGTGTCGAATAGGATCGTTGGTCAATCTGGCCAGGTCAGGTAGGTTGAGGCTAGCCATGAATGGCAAACTGGAAGAAGGGTGTGACACTGTAGTGGGTTGGACCAAGTTGGGGCCAGTGCCCCCAAGTGGAGGGACAAGATGTGAGGTGGTGCCCCCAAGTGGGGGAACTGAGGTAGTGAAGGATGGTCCAGCACCACCATTGGTAGTGTGAGCCACTGATGTAGTGGGGATAGGGATCCCCGCTGCGGGAATAGGTACCGTGAGGGGAACGGTAGATGGGGGTCCCATGGAGGGCATACCCAAAACAGGTGTAGTAACTGGTGTGGTGGTGGATGTGCCACCAATGGTCCCTATGACAAACGGAGTGGAAGTCGTGCCAGCCATGGGGCTAGTAGGGGCAGTATAAATAGGGTTCTCAGACTCTTTGTCAGAATCAGAGGTAAAGTAAGGAGCGTCACTATCTGGTGACGGAGTCCTACGTCGCTGACGAGTGGAGTCAAGTGACAAGGCTCTAGATCTATGATGGGTGGTATCAACGGATGATGATCGGAATCTATGACGAGTGGTGTCAAGAGAACCGTGCTGTGGGGGCTCGCCCCTGAGGCGCCGAGAATGTCTTGGGGACTCAATGGTGACAGATGGTGTCTTAAATCTCTGTGGGTTGAGGTGAGTAAAAAATAGCTCAAAAAAGGCCTAATGCAACCGAGTGTGCAGAAGGAGAGCTAAAAAGCAAGGCACTCAGGCCAACAACCAACTCAAAACACCCACTGCAGCAGCTGTGCTACAATAGGTGGAGTAACACCAAAGATGGTCAGAATACCAACAAGCAGCAGGTTTCCTAAAAAGAAAAAATGGTGGACTCACTAGACCAAAGGGAGGTAAAGGAGCATGCAAACACCTAGCTAAAAGTATTCTGACTCAACTAAACATATCCTCTGCAAGGTGATGAAATCCAAGTCAGACAATATGAGTAGGAAATCCAAGTGGCTATGATATCCCCCTACCGGGAGGGATACCGGGTAGTGAATCCTAGAAGAATGGCAACTCAGAGACCCCGTTCATGACACGTCCAGAAAGGTGAATCTGCCGTTTAGTTCGTTGACCGCAATACCCCTATACAGGGATATCCCGCGAACCGCGAAAGGTAGCCCTTCGGTTACTAAATGGAGTGCGGTATTCCACTCAGGCCTCCGGAACCAGTCTCCCGACTTCAACCCTCCTAAGGGAGAGGCCCTCTGATAAACTGGTCGTGACCGTGCCAAAAAGTACTAGGGGATTTTGGTTCCCTATTTGGACAACAACTATGTCTCAAGTGAAAGTGACCGAGGGGTGTTATTGGAAGCCTATCCCCCCGACCCTACCTAACTACAATGATTCTTTTGTGTTCCCCAAGTGGGGTTAGAATGTTGGTTCAATTAGGTACTTTTTAAAGGCTCACTTGATTTATGTGACAGAGTGTGTGCTCGTGAGGTGTTGAACCCAAAAATAGAAGTGCCACAAGGGGGGCAACTTCCAATCTATCAATAATACTGAAATTGAAAGTTTAACTTGCAAAATTTTCTGAATTAAAAATACTGAAATTTGGAAAATGAAATCTGTAAGAGGAACAGAAATTATATTGCAGAAAGGCTGTAAGGTAGTGAGCTGCAGGTAAGACAGGGGGCTGTTCAGATGCAGAAAATATTGCAGCAAAAGGGGCTGGGCTCAAAACAGGAAAAGAGCAGAAATCAGACCGCGAGTCTGTGGCGATTTGGAACAGGCCGACCGCGGGTTTAAGGGAAACAGCGGCGGTCAGGTCGCGGCTATAGGGCCAACAGAGGCAGTCGGGACGCAGGAAATAGGGAAAAAGACACAGTCGGGTCGCGGCAAAAAGGCTAACAGGCGCAGTTGGGACGCACGAAAGAGGCAGAAAGCCGCAGTCGGGACGCGGGAAAAAGGCCGACAGGCGCAGTCAGATCGCGGCAAACAGGCTGATTAGCCACGGTCGGATCGCAGGTAACAGACTTGAATCCGCCGGCAGGGCGTCGGAAGCAGTCTGAGAGCCGCGGTCGGATCGTAGGTAAAGGCCTAAAAGGCGCGGTCGGGACGCGACTGCAGAGGGAAAAGACGCGGTATGCGGCGGCCGAAAGGGACAGCCGAAAGTAAAAAATTCAAAACGGAAACCAGAAATTCAAAATCTAGGGGAGTCGCCAAAACTGTAGCTAGGGTTTTACCCCTAGCTTGTGCCAATGAGCACCTACTAAGGAGAATGGACTCCTTAGTAGCAGTTCAGTATATTAAACTAATTAAGCTAAAACAAAAATTAAATTACTTCTAAAGCATGCATGAAACATAAACATCAAATTTAAAGAATGGCTTTTTTGTATTGATATTACCTTCAATGAGAAGGTTTGATGAAGCCCTTTGCAGTGTCCAAGAGGATGCTCGAAGCTTCAATATGCTCCTTCTCCTTCTCCAATGATGGGAATGGGCCAAAGGTGGGTCTCAAGGTGAAAATAGTTCAAAGGTGAACTAGGGTTTCGAGAGAGATTTTGGCAGAGTAAGGGTGCTTGTGATTGTGGATATGGAATAAGGGATCTCCATCACCTATTTATAGTTTTTTGGTGGTGGAGTGCTGACCCATGGTTTTAGGAAACACATGGTTTTGTGCAGCTGTATAGGGTTTTTTCCTCCTTTTCCTCATTATTTTATATTTTTTATTCCCTTTTTAGGGGATTTTTGCTATTTTTGGAGGAAAAGGGGGTTTTTTAGCCTTTTTTAGGCTATTTTGAGGGTTTTGTGGCCTTTTGGAGGCATTTTAGGCCTTTTGGAGGCTTTTTAGGCCTTTTGGAGGCTTTTTAATGGGATTTTTTGGGATTTTAAGGGAAAAATGGTAGGAAAATGGAAAAATGAGCCATATAATGTGGTAATGAAGGTAGTGAACACTTTTTGGGTGTTAACAGATTGCCCCCTGATGTGCGAGGTCAGGAGCTCATCGTATGGCCGATGGACATCATAAGTCATGAATGGTTTTCCTGGGATGTGAAGAGAAGAGAAGAAACAAACTGAAGCCCGAAACAACGATCCCGAACAACTGCAAGAGCTAAAAGTACATAACCTCAATAATGGATGAGGAATCATCTGATCATATGGACGAGGCGGGCATACCCATGCTCGTATCAGGATATAACATAATAATAATGGGGTCCAAAAAATGGGGACCTGAAACATACATAACCTCAAATACTGACTGAGGAATAATCTCAATATACGGACGAGGCGGGCATACCCATGCTCGTATCAAGATGCATAAACAGAACTGTGAGGCCCGAAAAAGGGGGACCTGTAAGATACATGACCACTGTGTACATCATAAGAGTCCAGAGGGGACACAAATCTGGGATATACTGCTGAGCGGATCATGTGTGCACTGCAGAACTGGTGCACTGGAACAATCAACAGTGCTACTGAGTGTGGTACCAAAGGAACTGATGAGCTGCTGGATCATAGTGACTGGGGTCATACTCTCCATGGTACACTGAACTGGAACTGATCTGGGACTGAAACTAGGTACTCAAGGAAGCATAGAACTGGATGGCTTCCGAATACAAACGCCAACGCAGCCCGGACATCCACGGGAACATATAGCTGGGCGCTCCAAAGTGACTCACCAATGTGCTAGAGTCGGGGGAAATCCGGGGTCTTCGACGAAAAACTGATGGGATATGATCCTACGCGATCCTCAACGATGCGATCAAGGTGCTGAAGTCGAGCATGTGAGGAACAACCACTCGGAGAGGCAATGATGTCTCCTCTCAGAATGATCCGTAGGCACTTACCACGGATGGTGATAAGTCCAAGGCGTAGGGACCTCTGGGCCTATCCTCTGGAATAGAGGAGCTGTCGTCGACAGAGGGAGACCTGCAACTATCAAGGCAATGATGTTTCCTTGACGGGAGCGCGAGGTACAAGACCGAAATGTGATAGTGCTGATAGCAGGACTGATAAACTGTGGGGGGACAACTGGGCAAGTAGAGTGGGTGGACTCAAACTTCCTTTGTTCAGAGTATGATAATGGGAATGATCTGGCAGCATATGAAACTGACTAAGGGGAGAGGGATCATAGCTGTATGGGATCTGGGAAGATTACTGGGTTGAGGGAGACTAAACCGGGGGACAATGGCAGGAGACTGCAGAATACTCTGAACAAAGGCGACCTGATGGGGGTGCTGCCGAGATGATAGATCAAAGTGCCAAGAGGCACGGGGGAAAACTTCTTCATGGGTTAAGGAACTAGAAGAAGTGTGTGTAAAATGGTGCTGTCGTGTGGGTTTTACGAGCCCAGGACAGTGCATGCTCGTGGTTGCTTTCAATTTTAAGGAGTCTGAAAGCAAATAAGAAGACTCTGAAGTAATGGAATGGTACTGTCGTGTGGATTTAACGAGCCCAGGACAGTGCATGCTCGTGGTTGCTTTCAATTTTAGAGAGTCTGAAAGCAAGTAAGAAGACTCCAGGGGGTTGCTTTTTCGTAGATTTAGTCTCCAAGGCCCAAAGAAGCATAAAAGGATGCAATGAAGAACTCTTCTAGCCGGTGTGACTAGAGTATTCCTTTTTCGTAATTAGTCTACCAGGTCCGGAAAAGGGTTAAACTTATACCAGATAGACGCCCTTTCAGGTACTTTAACGAGCATGAAAGGAAGCAATATTGCTCGGCGATCTTTTCATTCTTTTAGGAGTCAGAAAAGAGCTTAACGGAAACTCCCTAAGTGCCTTTTTCGTAAAGGACTTGTCCGGCCCGAAAAAGGGATAAAAGTATACCGAACAAAATGAATGGCCAGGCAAGGAGGAAGTGTTCAATCAAGGATCAGAAATGATGACCAAGAACGAGAGTAGGGGGGGAACACTGGTGGGCCTCCTTGCGGGGTAGTTGAAATGGTGGAAAAATGCCGAAACATTTGCAGTATGACAGGAGTGAATGGCTCATGTAAAAATGTGGAACAATCCGATGGCGGCCGATGTGGCACGCAAATCGAGGCAGCAAGGTGTTGGGACACAATGTTGAAATTGTACCGAGTGAGAGCGAGAAATGATCTCAAGCATCATCACGAGCTCGGAAAAATGAATCCGGCGATATAAAGGATGTCAAAAACGGGTGACGGCCGATGTGGCACGCAAACCGAGGTGACGGGGGCATTTTGAAAAATGCCCGGAAAATCGGGAGGTGAGAGCGAGAAATGATCTCAAGCATCATCACCAGCTCGGAAAAATGAATCCGATGATATAAAACATGGGAAAAACGGAGAACGGCCGATGTGGCACGCAAACCGAGGCGACTAGTGACGTCTGAAAAATGGGCAAAAAATGACGGAACAAAAATAATGCAACGGGGTGACCATTATGATGGTCGCGTCGTGCTGATTCCAATGGTGGAAACGGTTCGGAAAACGGACTCCGTATGGGGCCAGAATGACCAAAACAAGAAAAAGTCAACTGACTATAAATAGTGGTGGGTCCAACATGACATGTGTCATTTGTACTTGTTGACTTTGACTTGTGATTAGAGTGGACCAGAGCTTAGGTGGCATTTCTGGACGATCCGTCTGGCTGATTTCAGATCCGTGAGATACAGGTATTTTATTAAACTCATACCTGCATATTTTGTAGGGTCGGGGGTTGGGTAGTGGGTCCCAGGGTTTAGTTGTACGGTCCACGTGGGGTGGACCACGGGTTAGGGGGTCGAAACCGCGGTTGAAGACCGCCAGTTTCGGGCCGAACCACGCGGTTGGAGACCGCGTGATTCTTGGATGGAAACGCGGTCGAGTACCGCGAGTTCCAAGGAGGAACACGCGGTTCGCAACCGCGGGTTTAGGGCTGACAGGCGCGGTTGAAAACCGCGACCATATGCCTGACAGCCGCGGTCGGAAACCGCGGCAGGAAGCCCGAAAGCCGCGGTTTTGGGCCGAGCTATTAGGGCTTCTGGGAGGGGGAAAAAGTACTTTACTTTGGTTGACATGAGTCTGATGGGTTCACTTTGTGTGAATGGCAGGATGCCCCAGGTTCTCTGGAGAGAGCGGGAGATCCCTGATGAGACCATGGGTTTCATTCGAGGGAATCGCCATGTGCGATCTGTGCTGGGATTGTGCGGACTTTTGAAGTTCGCACAGATACCTATGATGCGGACAGCAACATTGTTGCTGAACCGTCTGATCAGCTTCTGGGAGCCGGACATACAGGCTTTCCGGGTACAGGGTGAGAGGGTGGACCTCACCCTGACCGATGTTTACTTTCTGACGGGGTTGCCCTGCTTGGGCAGGGTGGCAGATACACAGCCGCGGGTTGCCGCGGATGTTGACATGGAGGACATGGTAGAGAGGTACTGCGGTCCGGACGCGGTTGTGCATAGGAATGCACTCCTGGTGAAGGACCTACAGGAGCCGGCAGTGCGGGCCATGGCGGCGTGTGTGGTGCGGGTATTGGGTTCCCAGTCACCGGAGAAGGTGTCTGGGGGGCAGATGCAGATGGTAGAGCGCGTACTGGATGGGGTGTACTACGCGTGGGGGCAGATGTTCCTGACCTGTGTTCAGCGACAGCTGACGGCAGCGAAGGAAGATGGCAAGGGCTTTTGCTTTGGGTCCTTCCTATGTGCCTTCTTTATGGAGAGGGTACCCACACTGCGGCCACGGGTGCCGATTAGGCCAGGAGGGATGAGGGAGCCGAGGATGGTTCGTTGGGGTGAGATGATGCGCCGCCGTGGGGGTGGCGACGTGGGAAGGTACTTTACGCAGGAGTTGTACCTGCAGTGGCTCCAGATACCACTGACACTGGACGACTTCCCGTATCGGGACATGGACTTCACGGGAGATCCGGAGGCGCCACGAGCACCAGGACAGGCATGGGGTCCCGACGGTATGTATTTGTTTTGGTTGGATGTTATGTATGTGAAGTTTTGATTTATATGATAGTAGATGGATATATTGTAACTGACATATGGTTGATGTTGCAGATGTGGGCCCGAGGCCACCTCCAGGACATGTGGCCCGGTGGGGTATTGTGGCCGTTCCAGCTCTGCCTGGACGAGGAGAGGTGCGACGCCGGGATCCAGAGGTGACCCTAGAGTCTGTACGGGAGCTACTAGATCGGTTATTGATAGGAGTGACCGACGAGGGATTGCGGGATGTCGACCCTACTGTAGTGCAGGACTGCATGATGGCACCCCGAGAGTTCAGATCCATCGCGATCCGGGTGGCGGTCCTAGTGGACCGGGTACGGGAACAGGAGGCCGGAGGAGAGGAGGACTTGCCGGAGGAGGAGCGAGGGGAGGATTCAGAGGCAGCCGATGCGGGCAGTGATGCAGGATACGACTCCCATTAGGGGGTACAGGGGACTCCCCCCGAGTTTTGTAGCTACGGCATGTATGTAGATGAGGCTTTAGGCATGTATAGCCATTTTTTGTATAGCTGAGTACAGGGGTACTCAGGACATGTATAGCACCAAACATGTATATTTTTTGATATATATATATATATGCACGTGGATGCACTTTTGTATATGATGTTGTTTTATGTGTACGCAAGTGGATGCGCTTTATGAGTTATGGTATGGTTACGTTGCACGTGGATGCAAGTAGGTTAGGATGTTAGGCACGTGGATGCCCCTTGTGTATTTTATGTGATGCGACATGATATATGTATGTTTAGGCACGTGGATGCCCCTATGGTTATGCATGTGGTTTATGTACATGGATGCAAATGTGGATGCGATGCAATCTTTTTGGGTTTTTATATATTTTTATGAGATGCTATGGGAATGTGATGCATGATGTTACATAGTATGATTGATATGCCATTCTAGGATGTTGTTGGCCATTTGGTCTGCGACACTATTTTGGGCTCTGGGGACATGTGTGAATGTGATGGATTCAAATTGTCGGCTAAGTTGTTTGGTGCGCAGGAATTTTCTAAAAAGGCAGGGATCACGCACCTGGTAGTAGTTGTTGAGCTGGGAGACAAGTAGCTGGGATTCAAGGAACACATGAAGGTGACATATGCCCATTTGGAGGGCGGCAGTCAAGAGACCGGTCACAGCATCATACTCCGCCTGGTTATTGGTAGCAGCGCCTATACATATCCCGTCAAGGTGAATCATCTCGTTGGAAGGGGAGTACAAGACCCATGCTGCAGAAGCCAGGTTGGGAGACCAGCGGCTTGCGCCATCAGCGAAGCCAGTGTAACAAAGTGGAAGGTGGTCCATCTGTAATCATGCAGAAAGGATGAATGTAAGATGATGGTAAAAAAGTGAAAAACAAAAAGAGAGCAAACTGTACAATGCGGACCAAAATGGGGCCGCGAGTTATTCTATGGATAGAGATTCCGTAAGATGCAACCCGTCATGGGGGTTGCGTAAAGGGAGGCCTTCAGAGTTGGTTTCGGTATGAACATGGAGTTCCTCTGGCCGTGTGTCTATGTGATGTTTGAGAATGGCGGGGTTGAACCCAGGCATTCCGTTAGAGGGCCAAGCAAAGACATCACGGAACTCTTGGAAGAGTTGATGGTAGTTCTCGATCTCCTGCGTGCTGCAGGAAGCTCCTAAAGTGATGACTTCAGGGGTCCCAATTGTAGCTTTAACATCTGAGAACTGTGAGGGATGAATGGGACGCTGTTTCTGACGAACGGGGGGTACATCAGGCCATGTGTCAATGTGGTGCTCTATGATTGCAGGGTCAAGGCCAGGCATTTCGGTATAGGACCAGGCAAAGACATCACGGAATTCTCTAAAAAGGTTTATGTAGTCCTCAATCTCTTGTTTACTGCAGAATGCTCCTAAAGTGATGAGTTCAGGGGCACGTCCTGGGGCAGCGATATCAACTTGGATGACAGGTGAGATGTTGGCCATGTTACCTTCCTCGAAGGCATCCGGAGCAGGAATAGGGTCCTTGAACCAGTCGACCTTGGTGGGGAGGAAGTCTTTGGATTCAACCGCGTATTGGGTAGCGGTGCTAGAGGAGGATTCTTCTGGGATGAAATAGGAATGGTGGTGCATATCATCCCAAGGATAATCCGGGGCAGTAAGGGCCTCAAGAATCTCCTCATCAGTACGGAAAGTCTGCGTCGTCAAATCGTTTGACGAGGGGGTAGTGGTTGAAGAGATCATATAGATGATATTAACCTCTTCGGAAGGGGGAGAGACCGGGGGGTAAATCTCCTCAATGGTGGGTGGTGCCGTCTCAAGATCCAGATTGTTCATCTCATAAAGAGCCGCTCTGTAATCTGGGAGATCGGGACAATGATGTGAATAATGCCCGTAAATACCGCATATGGCGCAGGAGTGGTTGGTACGTAAGGACTTATCTTTAGGCTTGGGAGTAGGGTTGAGTTCGACAGTTGGGATGTTAGGGTCATCGTCGAGCATCTGCATGTGCTTCTGCAAGGCTGGTAACTGTGGGCATTGGTGAGTGGCATGGCATAACTCATCGCACAGCGAGCATTTGGGAGGAGCACGAAATACTGGAGGGTTTTTGACTGTCTGGGGAGGTGGTACAGCAGTGTAAGGTTGTGGACCTCTGCCCCCAGTGGGTTTGGGAGTAGGAGGAGGTGTCGTAGAGGTCGAAGGGGTAGAGACACCGGGAGGTGGCTGAGTGGTAGTAGCCATGGGTTGCACCGGTTGGAGGACGACATCTGGTGTCGGCGGGCGAACGGGAGGCGAAAGATACCATACAGGTAATCCCAAGGTTAACCCATGGAGGCTAAGGGTAGCCATGACCAGGGCGCTTACTACTCCCGATGGAGGAACTAGGAAGGGGATCGTATGGATCGGTGGAACACCAATGTGGCTAGGTACCAATGGTGGTTTAGGCAACAAGGGTGGTGGAGTATTAGGTGGTAGGTTGTCGTGAGACAAGGTACATAAATCAGACATTTCGGGCGTAGATGACGGCGGAGGAATGGATTGAAAGGTGGAGGTCATCGGCGCGTCTGAGTAGACTCCAGGCCCCGTAGAGGAAACAAACGAGGTGGTGGCAGGAGAAACAGGTTGTTCAACCATGGGGAGAACGTTTTCAGGTGCCGCGGGAGCACTGGGATCATAGTATGTGAGCTGGTCAATTTTAACCACGCGTCCCTCATGGGGGAACATCATGGTGCGAAAGACCGAAGAGGAAACCGCCCGCATGGCATACATGTAGCTGCGGCCAAGTAAAAGGTTATAATCTAGTTGGGCATTGATTACCTCTATGTCAATAAGGACGGTTTTACCACCTAACTGGACGGGTACGTTGGGTAGGAGGCCTTGGGGCTGGGCCGAACGACCGTCATAGGCACGTAACGCAGTGGTGGACTGCTGGAGAGGAGGGGATCCTAGCTTCTGCCATACGAATGTAGACATAACGCATGTGGAGGCACCCTCATCGATGATGCACCGATGGATGACAAGATTCCTAACGGAGACAGTAACTTGGAATGCTAAGTTGGAAGGTAGGCGTAGTTCAGACTGGTCTAAATCAAATGCCATCAAATGCGAATCAGTTGGGTCAATCCCCCCAATGGCGGAAAGTAACGTCTTGCGCTGGGAAGGACAGTTCTTCAAGACTTCTAACGCAGACATGGCTGCGGGAGATTGGGCTAGGTCGTCTACGATGTTGTAGTTTGACGCAGCGCGCGCGTTAGGGTTATTGTTGATTCGGCGAAGGGGGAAACGAGGTGCTTTCGCAGCGCCGTCTATGGGCGGCGGAGGTATACGTAACGCCTGATCGGTGGGATGGGCGTTAGTAGTTTTATCCGTGGGATTGGCTTCAGAGGTGGAGCCATATTGGTTCCGACGGGTCTGGAGATTGACGTCAGCAGATGACATCATCAGTAAATGGTGGGTACCTGAGTCAAACATGGGTTGATCAGGAGCAGCGTAAGTGATCTGTTGTTGTTGGGGCGCATTGGCTTGATGGGGAGCCAACGGCTGAGTGTTCACTACGCCTTGGGTTGGTAGGGGGTTTTGCAGCACTAAAGGGGGTTGTTGAGGTTGGGGAGGGTTGGGCGGTGCTTGGGGAGCCGCATGCCCTTGGCGATGGGCCTCGTCAACCCAGAGTTGCCGAGCTCGCTCCAAGTGTGGGCAAGCATGTGTGTAGTGTCCATAGACCCCGCAAATAGAACAAGGGTGGTTCGTTCGCAAATTGGGGTTTTTAGCCTGCTTGGGCAGGCGATCAGGGTTTTGGTTAGCGGGGGCCGCATTGTTGTTGTCAGGGGGATTAGCCGGTTGACCAGCTTGGTCTCCAGGTTGGTTGTTCCCCCGATTACGGCCCTTGCCGCGGTTCTGTTGGCCCTGGTTTCGTTGGTTATTCTGGTTTTGCTGCGGGTTCTGTTGGGCGTAAACTTGCCCTTGGGAAGCAGGTGGATTTTGAGGTTGCGCAGGTGCTGGAGCAGGCTGCGGAGGATGATATGTAGGTTGAGGCTGAGCAGGTGCAGCAACTTGAGGGGGTTGCTGATAGGACTGCGGAGCAGGTTGTGGATGTGCCGCAGGGGCTGCCTGGGGCGGATAATAAGCGGGTGGGGCTTGTGAAGGCGCAGGAGCTGGGGCAGCCTACTGATGGTAGTAAGGCTGAGGGGCGACTGGAGGAGCATAAGCAGGAGTCGCATACCCGAAGCACTGAGGTGGACATGAGGGTCCATGGGAATGGTGGTGTGTCATGGGAGCATACGAGTTGGTTGCTCCAGACTGTGAAGTAGCCCGCGACAGGTCGGGGCCAGGGGTAGGACGTGCTATAGAAAATGGTTGGGGATGCGAAGAAACACGGCCAATGATACCATCTGCAGCGTGGGATGCCCCCGGCGCATCATGCTGGGAGGACTCGCCGCGAGGGGCGTCAGGTATAATGGTATAAAGGTAACCCGATTGGGCGTAAATGAGGTCGAACTGTTGAGCCTTAAGGATGGCTTCTTCTTCAGACTGGGGTCTTTCTGAGGCCACATCCTTAGCGATAACAGGGAGAAGGGATTTGAGGAACCAATCTAGGAAGATACGGTCGTCAAGTTTGATCTTGCACAAGCTACGGCGTCGACGCCACTCATGGATGTGGTCCGTGATATGGGTAGCCGTGTTTTGTCTACAAGATAAAAGGATCTCAACGCCCGCGTCATAGCGGACAGGCAACTGGAAGAACTGCAGGAAGGTCGAGGCAAGGGAAGCAAAGGTGGCGTGGGTCCCATGAGGTTGCTCGATATACCACTTGGCTGCAGAGCCAGTGAAGGTGCGCTGTAAGAGACGGAGGCGAACAGAGTCATCCACGATGGAGTTAGAGGAACACCATAGGTGGAAAGACATGATATGGTTTTGTGGGTCCTCACCAGCCTTCCCCTCGAACTTAGGGATATCAGAGGGGAGCTTGGTAGGCATATGAGGCCACGTAGGGTCATGTCGAATAGGATCGTTGGTCAATCTGGCCAGGTCAGGTAGGTTGAGGCTAGCCATGAATGGCAAACTGGAAGAAGGGTGTGACACTGTAGTGGGTTGGACCAAGTTGGGGCCAGTGCCCCCAAGTGGAGGGACAAGATGTGAGGTGGTGCCCCCAAGTGGGGGAACTGAGGTAGTGAAGGATGGTCCAGCACCACCATTGGTAGTGTGAGCCACTGATGTAGTGGGGATAGGGATCCCCGCTGCGGGAATAGGTACCGTGAGGGGAACGGTAGATGGGGGTCCCATGGAGGGCATACCCAAAACAGGTGTAGTAACTGGTGTGGTGGTGGATGTGCCACCAATGGTCCCTATGACAAACGGAGTGGAAGTCGTGCCAGCCATGGGGCTAGTAGGGGCAGTATAAATAGGGTTCTCAGACTCTTTGTCAGAATCAGAGGTAAAGTAAGGAGCGTCACTATCTGGTGACGGAGTCCTACGTCGCTGACGAGTGGAGTCAAGTGACAAGGCTCTAGATCTGTGATGGGTGGTATCAACGGATGATGATCGGAATCTATGACGAGTGGTGTCAAGAGAACTGTGCTGTGGGGGCTCGCCCCTGAGGCGCCGAGAATGTCTCGGGGACTCAATGGTGACAGATGGTGTCTTAAATCTCTGTGGGTTGAGGTGAGTAAAAAATAGCTCAAAAAAGGCCTAATGCAACCGAGTGTGCAGAAGGAGAGCTAAAAAGCAAGGCACTCAGGCCAACAACCAACTCAAAACACCCACTGCAGCAGCTGTGCTACAATAGGTGGAGTAACAACAAAGATGGTCAGAATACCAACAAGCAGCAGGTTTCCTAAAAAGAAAAAATGGTGGACTCACTAGACCAAAGGGAGGTAAAGGAGCATGCAAACACCTAGCTAAAAGTATTCTGACTCAACTAAACATATCCTCTGCAAGGTGATGAAATCCAAGTCAGACAATATGAGTAGGAAAGCCAAGTGGCTATGATATCCCCCTACCGGGAGGGATACCGGGTAGTCAATCCTAGAGGAATGGCAACTAAGATACCCCGTTCATGACACGTCCAGAAAGGTGAATCTGCCGTTTAGTTCGTTGACCGCAATACCCCTATACAGGGATATCCCGCGAACCGCGAAAGGTAGCCCTTCGGTTACTAAATGGAGTGCGGTATTCCACTCAGGCCTCCGGAACCAGTCTCCCGACTTCAACCCTCCTAAGGGAGAGGCCCTCTGATAAACTGGTCGTGACCGTGCCAAAAAGTACTAGGGGATTTTGGTTCCCTATTTGGACAACAACTATGTCTCAAGTGAAAGTGACCGAGGGGTGTTATTGGAAGCCTATCCCCCCGACCCTACCTAACTACAATGATTCTTTTGTGTTCCCCAAGTGGGGTTAGAATGTTGGTTCAATTAGGTACTTTTTAAAGGCTCACTTGATTTATGTGACAGAGTGTGTGCTCGTGAGGTGTTGAACCCAAAAATAGAAGTGCCACAAGGGGGGCAACTTCCAATCTATCAATAATACTGAAATTGAAAGTTTAACTTGCAAAATTTTCTGAATTAAAAATACTGAAATTTGGAAAATGAAATCTGTAAGAGGAACAAAAATTATATTGCAGAAAGGCTGTAAGGTAGTGAGCTGCAGGTAAGACAGGGGGCTGTTCAGATGCAGAAAATATTGCAGCAAAAGGGGCTGGGCTCAAAACAGGAAAAGAGCAGAAATCAGACCGCGAGTCTGTGGCGATTTGGAACAGGCCGACCGCGGGTTTAAGGGAAACAGCGGCGGTCAGGTCGCGGCTATAGGGCCAACAGAGGCAGTCGGGACGCAGGAAATAGGGAAAAAGACACAGTCGGGTCGCGGCAAAAAGGCTAACAGGCGCAGTCGGGACGCACGAAAGAGGCAGAAAGCCGCAGTCGGGACGCGGGAAAAAGGCCGACAGGCGCAGTCAGATCGCGGCAAACAGGCTGATTAGCCACGGTCGGATCGCAGGTAACAGACTTGAATCCGTCGGCAGGGCGTCGGAAGCAGTCTGAGAGCCGTGGTCGGATCGTAGGTAAAGGCCTAAAAGGCGCGGTCGGGACGCGACTGCAGAGGGAAAAGACGCGGTATGCGGCGGCCGAAAGGGACAGCCGAAAGTAAAAAATTCAAAACGGAAACCAGAAATTCAAAATCTAGGGGAGTTGCCAAAACTGTAGCTAGGGTTTTACCCATAGCTTGTGCCAATGAGCACCTACTAAGGAGAATGGACTCCTTAGTAGCAGTTCAGTATATTAAACTAATTAAGCTAAAACAAAAATTAAATTACTTCTAAAGCATGCATGAAACATAAACATCAAATTTAAAGAATCGCTTTTTTGTATTGATATTACCTTCAATGAGAAGGTTTGATGAAGCCCTTTGCAGTGTCCAAGAGGATGCTCGAAGCTTCAAGATGCTCCTTCTCCTTCTCCAATGATGGGAATGGGCCAAAGGTGGGTCTCAAGGTGAAAATAGTTCAAAGGTGAACTAGGGTTTCGAGAGAGATTTTGGCAGAGTAAGGGTGCTTGTGATTGTGGATATGGAATAAGGGATCTCCATCACCTATTTATAGTTTTTTGGTGGTGGAGTGCTGACCCATGGTTTTAGGAAACACATGGTTTTGTGCAGCTGTATAGGGTTTTTTCCTCCTTTTCCTCATTATTTTATATTTTTTATTCCCTTTTTAGGGGATTTTTGCTATTTTTGGAGGAAAAGGGGGTTTTTTAGCCTTTTTTAGGCTATTTTGAGGGTTTTGTGGCCTTTTGGAGGCTTTTTAGGCCTTTTGGAGGCTTTTTAGGCCTTTTGGAGGCTTTTTAATGGGATTTTTTGGGATTTTAAGGGAAAAATGGTAGGAAAATGGACAAATGAGCCATATAATGTGGTAATGAAGGTAGTGAACACTTTTTGGGTGTTAACAACATGATACTGATTCACCCCCCTCTCAGTATCATTAATAATTCCAACAATTAGCATCATCATCATGTTGCTAAGGTCACTCAAATTCCATAAGGGTCACTCAAATGTTTTGAAGGACATTCAGATGTCATTAGGGTAATTTAGGTTCCATTAGGGTCACTCAAATTCCATTAGGGTCATTTAGCTTTCATTGGGATCAATCAAGATCAAATAGTTCTATAATCAGATGCATCATCATCATTGACATCGTCGTCATCATTATCATCCTATTCATCATCGTCAACATAATACAAATCAACAATATCATCATTGTCCTCATCATCATCATCCGCATTGTTGATGCAATGCTCATTTTCATCTTATCATCTTGTAATCAAATCATCATAAACACCAACATAATTGGAATCATGCATCCTTAGCATCATCTTCATGCTATTAGGGTCACTCAAATGTTGTTAGGGACAATTGGATGTGATTACGGCCATGTCGGTTCCATTAGGGTCACTCAAATGCCATTTGGATAATTTAGGTTCCATTAGGATCAATCAAGATCAAATATTGTGTAATCACATGCATCATCATCATTGCAATCAACATTTTTGTTGTCATCATCATCAACATCATACAAATAAACAATATAATAATCATCATCATTGTCATTGTCCATGTCATCATAATTTTCATTGTCATTGTCCTCATCATCGATGTAGTTCTCATTGTCATCGTTACCAACTTATAGTCAAATCATCATCAATGACAACATCACTATCATCATGCATCATTAGCATCATCATCATGTTGTTATGGTCACTCAAGTTCCATTAAGGTCACTCAAATGTTGTCAGGGACAATTGGATTCCACTAGGGTCATTTAGGTGCCATTAGTGTCACTCTGATTCCATTAAATTCATTTAGGTTCCATTAAGATCAATGAAGATCAAATAATAGTGATATAATCACATGCATCATCATCATTGACATTGACATCATCATCGTCCTAGTCATCAATGTCAACATAATGTAAATCAACAATATAATCATTGTTATCATCATTTCCACCATCCTCCTCATCATATTTTGATCATCACCATCCTCATTGTCGATGTAATGCTTTTGATCTTGTAATCAAATCATCATCAATGCTAAAATAATTGTCATGATGCATCATTAGCATCATCGTCATGCTATTAGGGTCACTCAAATGTTGTTAGGGAAAATCAAATTCCATTATGGTCATTTAGGTGCCATTATGGTCACTCAGATGCCATTAGGGACATTTAGGTTCCATTAAGAACAATCAAGATCAAACAATGCTATATTCGCATGGATAATCATCATTGACATCGACATCATCGCCATCAAATTCATCCTAGTCATAATAATCAACATCATACAAATCAACAATATCATTGTCATCGTCCTCATCATCATAATTTTCATCGTCATCATCCTCATCGCTAACGTAATGCTCATAGTCATTGTTCTCATCTTGTAATAAAATTATCATTAACACCAAAATCATCGACATCATGCATCATTAGCATCATCATCATTCTATTAGGGTCACTCAAGTTCCATTAGGGTCACTTAAATGTTGTTAGGGACAACTGGATTCCATTAGGGTCATTTTGGTGGCATCAGGGTCCCTCATTTGACGTTAGTGTCATTTAGGTTCCATTAGGATAAAACAAGATCAAATAGTGCTATAATCCCAAGCATCATCATCATTGACATCGACATCGTCATCATAATCATCGTCACAGTCGTCATCATCAACATCATACAAATCAACGATATTTCAATGTCATCATCCCCATCATCCTAATTTTCAACGTCATCGTCCTCATCATTGAATTATTTCTCATCGTCATCATTATCATCATCAATGCCAAAATCATTGTCATCATGCTTCATTAACACCATCATCATGTTTTCAGTGTCAGTCAAGTTTCTTTATTGTCACTCAAATGTTGTTAGGGATAACCATATTCCATTAGGGTCATCTACGTGCAATTAGGGTCACTCATATTCCATTTGGGTAATTTAGGTTCCATTGGGATCAAATTAAGATCAAATAGTGCATAATGACATGCATCATCATCATTTACATCAACATCGTTATCGTCGTCACCGTTTTAGTTATCATCGGAAACATCATACAAATAAACAATATCATCATTGTCAGCATCCTCATCATCATAATTTTCATTTTCATTGTCCACATCATCGAGGTACTCATTGTCATTATTATCATCTTGTAGTCAAATCATCATCAACCCCAACGTCATTGTCATCATGCATCATTAGAATCATCATCATGCTATTAGGGTCACTCAAGTTCCATTAAGGTTACTCAAATGTTGTTAGGGGAAATTATATTCCATTAGGGTCATTTAGGTTCCAATAGGGTCATTCTGATGCCATTAGATTCATGTAGGTGTGATTATGATCAAACATGAGCAAATAATAATGCTATAATCACAAGTGTCAACATCATTGACATCGACATTGTCGTGGTGGTCATCACCCTAGTCATCAATTCCAACATCATACACATCAACAATATCATCATTGTCATCATCATTTTCATTGTCCTCATCATCATAATATGGATCGTCTTCCTCATTGTCGATGTAGTTCTCATTATATTGTAATCAAATCATCATCAGTGCCAACATCATTATCGTGATGCATCATTAGCATCATCGTCATGATGTTAGGGTCACTCAAGCTCCATTAGGGTCACTCAAATGTTATTAGGGAAAATCAGATTCCATTAGCGTCATGTAGGTTCCATTAGGGTCACTCATATTATTTTAGGGTCATTTATGTGCCATTAGGATCAATCAAGATCAAATAGTGCTATAATCACATGCATCATCATCATCGACATCGACATCGACATCATCGTCATCATCATCATCCTAGTCATCACTGTCAACATCATGCAAATAAACAATATCATCATCGTCATCATCATTTTCTTCGCCCTCATCATCATAATTTTCATTGTCATCATACTCATCATTGATGTAGTCCTCATTCTCATTGTTATCATCTTGTAGTCAAATCATCATCAACCCCAACATCATTGTCATCACGCATCATTAGCATCATCATTATGATGTTAGGGTCACACAAGTTCCATTAGGGTCACTCAAATGTTGTTAGGGGAAATCATATTCCATTAGGGTCATTTAGGTTCCATTAGGGCCACTCTAATGCCATTAGAGTCATTTAGGTGCCATTAGCATCAATAAAGAGAAAATAATAGTGTTATAATCACATCCATCATCATCATTGACATCGATATCGTCTTCATGGTCATTGTCCTAGTCATAAAAATCAACACCATACAAATAAACAATATCATAATCATAATCATTGTCATTGTCCCCATCATCATAATTTTTAATTTCATCATCCTTATTGTTGATGTAGTGCTCATTGTCATCGTTATTATCTTGTAATCAAATCATCATCAATGCCAACATCATTGGCATCATGCATCATTAGCATCATTGTGATGCTGTTAGGGTCACTCAAATGTTGTTAGGGACAACCATATGACATTAGGGCCATCTAGGTGCCATAAGAGTCACTTAGATGCCATTTGGGTCATTTAGCTTCCATAAGGATCAATCAAGATCAAATAGTGCATAATCACATGCATTATCATCATTGACATCGGCATTGTTGTTGTCATCATCGTCCTGGTCATCATCATCAACATCATACAAATAAATAATATCATCATCGTCATCATCATCATCCTTATCATTGTACTCATCATCATAATTTTCATCGTCATCATCCTCATCATTGATGTAGTTCTCATTGTCATAGTTATCATCTTGTACTCAAATCATCATCAACCCCAACATCATTGTGATCATGCATCATTAGCATCATCATCATGTTGTTAGGATCACTCAAGTTCCATTAGGGCCACTCAAATATTTTTAGAGACAATCGGATTCCATTATGGTAAATTAGGTTCCATTAGGGTCACTTTGATTCCATTAGAGTCGTTTAGGTTCCACAAGGATAAATCAACATCAAATAATCGTGCTACAATAACACGTGTCATCATCATTAAAATCGACATCATTGTTGTCATTGTCCTAGCCATCAATGTCAACATCATATAAACCAACAATATCATCATTGTCATCATCATTATCATCATCCTTATCATCATAATTTTGATCACCATCATCCTCATCCTTATCGTCGATGTAGTACTCATTATCTTGTAATGAAATAATCATCAACGACACCATCATTATCACGATGCATCATTGCCATGCTATTAGGGTCACTCAAGTTCCATTAGGGTCACTCAAATTTTTTTAGGGACAATAAAATTCCATTAGGCTCATTTAGGTGCCATTAGTGTCACTCAGATGCCATTAAGGTCGTTTAGGTTCCATTAGGATCAACCAAGATAAAATAGTGCTATAATCACATGCATCATCGACATTGACATCGACATCGACATTGTTTCATCATCATCATCCTACTCATCATCATAAGCATCATACAAATCAACAATATCATCATCGTCATCATCATTTTCATCGCCATGATCATCATCATTTTCATCATCATTGTACTCATCATCAATGTAGTGCTCATTGTCATTGTTATAATCTTGTAATCACATTATCACCAAAAGCATTGTCATCATGAATCATTAGCATCATCATCATGCTATTAGGGTCACTCAAGCTCCATTAGGGTCACTCAAATGTGGTTAGGGACAACAAGATTACATTAGGATTATTTAGGTGGCATTAGGGTCACTCATATGCCATTAGAGTCATTCAGGTTCCATTAGGATCAATCAAGATCAAATAGTGCTATAATCACAAGCATCATCATCATTAACATTGACATCATCGTTATTATCATTTTCCTAGTCATGATCATCAACATCATACAAATCAATAATATCATCATCATCATCATTGTCATTATCCCCATCATCATAATTCTCAACGCCATCATCCTCATCATCAATGTAGTGCTCATTGTCATCCTTATCATCTTGTAATCAAATCATCATCAATGCCAACATCATTGTCATCATGCATCATTAGCATCATCATCATAGTGTTATGGTCACTCAAATGTTGTTAGGGACAATAAGATGCCAGTAGGGTCACTCAAATTCCATTTGGGTCATTTAGATGCCATTAGGATCAATCAAGATCAAATAGTGCTATATAGACATGCATCATCATCATTGACATCGAAATCATCATCATCATCATCATCGTTCTAGTCATCATCATCAACATCATGCAAATAAACAATATCATCATCGTCATCATCATTGTCATCATCCTCAATATCATAATTTTTATCATCATCGTCCTTATCATCGATGTAGTGATCATTGTCATCATCATCATATTGTAGTCAAATCATCATCAACACCAACATTATTCTCATCATACATCATTAGCATCATCATCATGCTATTAGGGTCACTCAAGTTCCATTAGGGTTACTCAAATATTTTTAGGGATAATCGAATTCCATTAGGGTCATTTAGGTGCCATTATGGTCAATTGGATTCCTTTAGGGTCACCAAGATTCACTATATTTTGTTGGATGGATGCTAAAATTGGTGCACTTGATGCCACAAAAGGAGCCCCAAATGAATTACATTTTGCAAGTGCGTTTAGGTGTAGTGTCAATCCAAAGTAGATGCTAAATTTGGCGCTATTGGAGAATATATACTAGGTGCTATTGAGGATGCTAATCTAGACGAATATTGGGATGCAATTTATGGCACAATTTCATCGGAATATTGCGTCTAGTTTAGCACCAATTGATATTTGAAAGTTGAAATATAAAAATCGTGCATGGATACGGGGGTAGAGAGAGTTCATTTCATTCATAAAACACAAAAATAGAAGAGATAAAGCACTAATTTGAAACATTGGAAGGAGGAGAATCCAAGCTCTAATATTGGTGATTCTTACTTCAAATTTGGATATTTGCAAGGGAATATGGCCCTTGAATTCGCCCTTGTTGTTTGAAGAATTCCCTTGTATATGCTTGAATATTTTTTCTTGAGGAAGAGGGTTTGTAATTTTTCCTTGAGGAAGTTATTTGAAGAATTTCCCTTGAGCAAGACAGTTGAAGAATTTCACTTGAGGAAAAGGGTTTAGCATTCAAGAGCAAAGAAGATAAAACATTGGTGTTTTCGCAAGTCATATAAACCCCAATACACTCAAGCATTTGAATATAGAAAGTGGAGAAGAAGGCATCAATAAGGGAAAAATGGTATTCTTAATTTGTATGATGTTGAAATACATTTAACATGTGCATGGATTCATCAATATTATTTTCAATAGATCCATTATATTGCATCTAAGATCTTTGTTGAATGAGTGCCTCCTCACATTACTTACACCAAACATTCAGATCATTTTTCCTCAAAACATGGGCATCCTCTTAGAATGCCTTTTATTGTGCACTGTCTTGAATGCAACAAATCATACTCTGGTGAGTGCCTTTATCAATAACATCTAGATCCACTACTAGTGCAAGCTTCATCTCACTAGCAAAATCCTACTTCTATTCCACCAAAGCACACAACATATTAGTATTTTCTAAGACAATTTCCACCAAATCCTCCAATGCTTCAAACTTACTCTCCATGTGGACACCATTGTCCTAAACACCCAAGTCTTATCTTCTAAAAAACAACTCATCTTATTGTTATGAAATGACATAGTGCCCATTCATGGGTTCAATTTATTGCTTAATCAAATTCATAACTAATATTCTTGGTATCCTCCCAAACTTCTTTCTAGTCATTATAGGCATATCAAAAGTATTGGTCTCATCTATGAACATGAAATAGTTCTTATGGGGCATGGGAAATACTCCTTATGGACCCAAGTATACTTTGGAACCAATTCAACTCCTTAGAATGCATCTCCTTCCAAGGTTGTCTCATAACTTAGCCAATTACCACAAGTTTCATGCATAGTTCCATCACCTCTATAAAATAACTACTTGAGGGAAACATATATGTTTTTACATGATAAATGTTTCTTCAAAGATGTCCAACAACCACACCTACTAAACATTCCACAAAATAAGGCACTACACTACAATATAAAACCATATTGAACCTTCAACCTCCATGTCTCGGCTAAGACAATTATTCCATCCAACTCCAATGTGTCTTCTTCTAAGGAATGGCATGTTCTCATGCAACTTCTAAATTCAAATCATTAATCACTTAGATCATTTAAAATGAATTCCTTTCTAGTACACTACATGTTTCCTTTTTCACATTACTAAGTGTGTCGAAGTGCCCAAGTCACCAAATTTCTATGATAGGATCCCATCATCTTAGATCTCGAACAAATATATAAATGGGCATGTAAGTGGTTTCTTTATTTAATGAAAAACACATATATAAATGGGTAAACTCTCTTCCTCTTAAATGTTTTTTTGCGTGGTCAGTAGGTGGACCATTGTAGGTGCTATTTGAAATTGATGGACATTTGTAGAAGTTTTCTTTCATTTTCATGTATTTTGTTTTAGTTGAAAGGTTAATTTCCTAACAACAAAGTAAAGGAAAGCATGAGGCCCATGGACATTTCCATAAATCCATTATGACTATGGTAAAATATCCATGGATAAACACCATGTATATTGTTAAACTTCCATGGGAGTGAAGTAGAGAGAGGTATCCTTGAAATCATCTCCCTCCTCCCATGTACACAAAACACTTGTCGTGTTTGAAGAAAAAAAACTTAGTGAAACTATAACCTTTTCATAGAAAATGACTATACCTCTATGGAGAAACTATTATTATGTAAGTGTTTGTCTTGAATCCATAATCCACCTTGTATTTGAAAACAACTGATAATATAATTGTTTCCTTGTCACCTTCTATATTACTTGGAAAATCAATTTGTTGGTTATAATGTGATTGAAATTCTAAATATGTTGTTGGTTAGTGAAATGCTGATTTTTTATTAATGAAACTATATCTCTATTGAGTGTCCAATACTTTTTTCCAATATCCAACTAGGGAAATGGAGTCAAGGTGAATCAAATGGAAAGTGAGGCCAAAGAGAATGCCCTTCAAGAATTGGTCTAGTTCCTTCATATATTAGGGTAGGTACTAGAAATCACCATTGGGATAACAATGAAGTTCAAGATATACAAGAAGGAGCTCCACAAGGGAAAGTAATAACCACCCAAGATAAATTATAGAGAAATAAAATACACTAAACCCCTTGCCAAGGGATTCAAAGCTATTTTAGCCATATGAGAATTTAGATTGCCTAGATCCAGGGATAATTTTAAGGACCCATACTTATTTAAAAGTGTATAAAACTTGGTGAATCTCACCAAATTCTTAAAATGTCAACTATAAAATATTTGGCGATATTTTTCTAAAATTATTTCAATTTCTAAGGATATTATATAGTTCATATAATAATTTGGCGAATTTTAGAATGAAAAAATTTTACCCCATCAAAATTGGGCTAAATGGGGCTTCAAAAAATACAAATTGGTGAATAGTTTTTTGGAAAAAAACATGGAAAAATAGCCCATGGGATAAATTTCGCCCCTAAAATTATCCTTTCCTAGATCTAGATTAAATAAGAAAACTTCACTTAGAATATTTTTAGAGAATATGAGAAGAAGAATATAGAAGGTAACTTGAGAAAAAATCACAATGTATTATTCATCAATAAGATTACAATATATAATACACTCTCAAGAGAGAATTCAAATTCCTTGGAGTAAATTTTGAAATATTACAAAAGGCAGGATTACTAAAAGCAAAAAAAACCCATAGTAGCAAAATCACTTTCCAAATCAGCTAAGGAACTCACGAATTAGCTAAATAAGGTATGGAAGCTAATAAGTGATGGAAAAACAATAATATGATGGATTTTGGACATAAAAGTATGGACGACGTGTTGGCCTAAAAAGAGACAACTTTCCAAGTCCAAAAAAGCTCCTAGCTTTATCCTTATCCACTGAAAAGCAGAAAAACAAGACAAAACTGTGCAAAAGCAGGAATGTGCTCTTATTATTCTGGAAAGTCATAAAAGCAACAGAATACTATCCAAAATATTTCTACTTGCGCTCCTGTGGGTCAAAAAATGAAAATGGAGGCCAAAATCCTAGTCAAACACCTACGAAAGTATCAAAATGATTAATACTTTATATCCTAAGTTTAAAATGGGTTTTTAATATTCTAACAGACGACACTTATTATATCCAGTCAAATTAAATTATTCTCACTGGTTATTCTAGCATTTGTCTTGGTTGTTTCCTTATTAAGTTCCCAAACATCTTCTATTTATGCTGAGATCTACAAGCCACCGTCAGAATTACCTCAACTCTATCCTAGAGCGATTACTACCTTTTAGACAACACCATCAATTCAAATAGTATCATGGGCATGTGAAACATAAATTCAGCATTGGCTAGAAATACATTACTCAAAATAGATTTATAATCTAACAACACCATTCTTTCCTTGTCTTTCTCATTGTTATCCTTACTCAATTCTACCACTACTATTGCAAATGGCTATAAGATTTAATGGAATATTGAGTTGTAGAGATTCTATTGGGAATTTCTTAAGATTTGCTTAATCATGCCTATGCTTCAAAATCTTTGTTGTTCATCATTTGTAATTTTCTAGTATATGATCTTTTGACTGGAGAAAATAGACACGGATCTGATTTTGGACCTTCTTTATTATGTTAAGGTTGTCTTGACGTTGTTGTTGATGACTTAAACTAATGATGTTCAGATTTAGGGTTGTTTAATGCAAACATTTCTTCAAATAGTATCCACATTTGATTTATGCCTCATAACATAGGGATTCTCACCAAATCGGTGTAATACATGCCCATAATGTCCATCAAGTACCTTGGCCTATTTCTTATGACTATGATAGGATACTTATTGTAGGTGTATTTATGAGTGCCCAAACCTACTCTTTATGTGGATATAGTGCCCAACATTTCTTCTCTCAATCCCGGATTTCCTAGGACATGCTCAGAATGGAGGTTAAGGGGAGTTTGATGCTTGCACTTCATTGTTTGTGGATGATGTGACTCTAACCAAACCCAGAACACTGATCTATTATTGTTTTACTATTGATTCAAAGGCTACTTCAACAAACAATACCCTTTTTTGTTATAGGATTATGTCTATGGCCATCCAATGAATTTCGCCATATGCGTTAATGGACATCCATACAAAATGGGTGGTAAAAACACGCATAGTTAAATGTTGACATAATTATTAGTTAGATGCAACTAACCTTGCTTACTTGTATAGGAACAAAATGTTTAATATATAGGTGGTGGGTTATGTCAATAAGTTTGAACCACTATATCAAGGAAAATTTTGTTGTGAGGTCTATGGTTAAAATTGAAATAAGGTTCTAGTGCATTTGACTTTTGTTGGGTTACCAACTGTTATTATGGTTGATTATTGAGTTAACCTCCACTTAGACGTTTCAGGGAAATGGGGGGATCCCATTAGGTTTTCCCTAAAATTATATATTTGTATGTGTTTGTGTGTGTTAATTGAAAAGGTAGAATCACATTAGACATTTTCTATTGATGACATTCAAATATTTTCCTACAAATGGTTTCTTGACCTTGGAATTGGTGCTACATGTGGCACAATCCTTTATGAGGTGGTTATCTTATGTAGAATTAATATCTTCTACATGATGCACAAGTTGAGGAGGATGATTTATTGCATGGGGGTTGGATATACCATGGAGGACAAACATTGGGAATTAGGAAGGAGGGTGATTCACACTAAGAGTGTTGGGACTTCTTGGTATGCCTTGGTAAGATAATATTTTGACTTGAGGATGCTTGGATTGAGGTCAAATAGTTTGGGGTTATATGTGGACCCAAGATACATGTTGAGGAGGAGCATTGGATGATTTTCTTTGAGATAAAGGAGTCTTGTGATGAGGAGTAGTCAACACTTGGAGCTCGTTCATAGAGAGTGCACCAATTGAGGAGTCATTCCACGACATGTGTACATATTACAGAGATAACACTTCCCTTGGTGAAGTAATAGGATTGAATTCCTTGTGTGTGAGGGACCTAGGGTTTGTGAAAAACAAAGCCTATATGAAACACCCAATTATTGACCCCATAATGTAATTATATATATTCAAACAATTCTCCTCACAGTTCTTACATTCAAAGAATTCTCCACCTAATAAAACCTACAAAACTTTTTAGAATTTCTAATGTTGATGCTTTCTTAGATTCACATAAGGTTCACATTTCCATTAAAAAAAGGCTTCTATGAATAACATAGGACTTTGATGACCATAATTCCCACACCCTTGTTTGGAAAATTTCTTGAAAAATTTACCCTCTAAAGTATAAATCACATTGCATGTTACTAAGCAAAAATCTAGTTGCGAAAATCATCAAAATATAAAATGTTCCGTCCATCGACTGATGCTAGAGTGGTAATCTAATGTCAAAATTCCAACAGAAATGACAGTTTCTCCATCCGAGCCTCAATTATTGATTTATGGCGAGTTTCAACTCACTTCCCAAATCCATTCGGAGACACTTGGCGAATATCAATTGAGGGCATAAAAACCAAATTGAGCATCAGAATTGAGTGTTTTAACCTCCTACAAGTGTGAATGGGAAATTCCTAAATGACCATGATTCCCATACCCTTAGTTGGCATAGTTTTCAAAATTTTTCCCTCTAATGCAGAAATTACATTGAATGTTACTCAACAAACCCTACTTGCAAAAATGATCAAAATAGACAATGGTTGATTCATGGTATAATGATAGAGTGGTGTCCCTAGTGGTACTACAGTGTCACAATTCCAACAGAACTTATGGTTTGTCCATCCAATCCTAGGTTATTGAGTTGTGACAAGTTTCAACTTGTTTCCCAAATCCATCTAGGGACACTTAGCAAATTTTATACGAGGGCATAAAATATTATCCAAGTAGCGAAATTGAGTTTCGTAACCTCCTGCAACTGAGTTTGGGCAATGCCTATATAACCACAATTCCCACAACCTCATTTGGCACAATTTAAAAAAAAATGTCCTCTAATGCAGGAATTGCATTACATGTTACCAACCTAAACCCTAGTTGTGAAAATCATCAAAATAAACAATGGTAATTCCATGGTCTCACAATAGAGTTGTGTCCCTCAAGGTATTTTGATGTCACAATTCTAATGGAACTGATGGTTTTTCCATCTGATCCTTGCTTATTGATTTACTGTGAGTTTCAACTAGCTTCACAAAGCCATTCAGGAACACCTGGAAAATTTCAACTAGGGGCATAAAAACTAATAAGTGCCGTAGCCTCCTTCAAGTGTGTTTTGGAAAATCCCACATGAACACAATTCCCACACCCTCGTTTGGCATAGTTTTCAAAAGTTTACCTTCAAATGCAGAAATTGCATTGCATGTTACTTAGCAAAATCCTAGTTGCAAAAACTTTCAAAATAGACAACGTGTTAACACCCAAATTGACCCCCAGGTCGTAAGGAAGGGTAATTCAGGTAACCACTAACCAATCTTTGGACTGATGTTACTGACCCAACACAATCTGAGAGGGATCTCTCAATAAACTAATGAAAAGCTGGAAATAATCAAGGTCGTCAATCATGAAAAAGGACACCAGCATTCATTCCTCAAGATGTTCTACTTAAACATATGCAGAAGGTCAGATTTCTGTAAGACAAATTTTACTCTGGTAAACCATTGGTTGGAGAACAATAGGGATCTATATTGGGAAATGGAGTCGATTCAAGTATAACATAAACATTATCATCAAATGCTTAGCAGATACATTCACACAGAGGCAAAGTAGAACCAGCTAGTAGTCAAAGTGATTTAATTGGTGAAAAGGAAGAAAGATGAACAATCCATTGATATAAGGCAGACATAGATGAATCCTATACCAACTTTAACAGAAATAATTTGTGAAATACTTGGTAAGAAATGAACAAGGCATAATCTCTATGAATCTCATTCAGATGCTACACTGAACCAAGTACGAAGGAATGTCAACAATATGGATTAACAAAGGAAAGAAACACATATCACAAAAGGAAAGGAAAAACAGACTACCAGACCAATTACGCAGGAATCTCTGAAAAACGCATGTAAGCTTCTGACAACTTTATTCAAGGAATATCTCAAAATAACAACAGTGGAAAAAATATGTAGAGCTTCAAAAGTTCTCCCCCCTTTTCATTTGAAATTACATGGAACTTATAATGGCCTGGAGCCTCATACTCGACCCATTTGAAACATAAATTAGTTACAAATTCGATGACACCTCATAACAGTTCAGATGTCACTATCATAAAACAGGAAATATAACAAGATAAGCCCAACCGCTTTCTTGTATTTGCTGGTATGCCGTTAAACAATATAAAAAATATAAAGTATATGTCCAATGGTGAAACTTCATTACATAACGGGAAACCCACTGCCACGTCCTGGAAAATAAAAATCCTAGATATATCCTAAGATTTTCTTATCAAAAAGTAAATTGGTATTTAAAAATGCACAGTTCTGAGATTTAAGGGATAGCATCTGCCAGTGGAGCATGATAGGTATATTTCATCTTCCCGTATTTCTCTACCGGCGCCCAAAGTTCAGATGTTGGGATGTCATAACTTGTCATCTCTTTCTCCAGGACTCTGATGTTAAGTTGATCGACCGAAGACATAGGTGGGAGTGCTTCTCCAATAGAAATCAGTTTGTACAGCATCTCGAAATCTTCGTCCAGTTTGTCTATTAGGATTTTTCCTAAAAGCGGTTGGCTCAGATGTTTGAACTTGGAATGATTCATCCGTTTGCTGGTCATCAACTTTTTATGCTCACTTTGGGGAATCAACCTTTGCTTTTCATCCCAAAATGCCGGAAAACCTTTTTCTACTAATCCTTCAAACTGTCCTTTGAATTCTGTCAGCTGTTCATCCATTTCACTGGATTTGGCTTCCACAGCTTCGACCAATGCATATTTCCCCAGGATTCGTTTTGCCACTGCAATGGTCATGACTCTGTCTTTGATGTTCAAATCTATGACGTCTTTATCTGTCAAACTGTTTAAAAAGATTATAGCATTATATGCAGTCTCTTTTGGCCTTTTGTGCAGTTTTTCCTTCATGGCAATGCAACTTCTAAAGACGTCTGTGACTATCTTCTCCTTTGTTCGCATGAGATCTAGATAGGGCTTGAATCTCTCAGCCTCCTGGATAATTAAATCCCAAATCAAATGTTTGCACCCTTGCATAACTGCTCTCCCTATAATTTGCTGAGAAAACCTGTCGTTGATTGCCACTAATTCCTTATATTTTTGCTGTAGCTCATTTGTCCCTTTTTCCTTTGCCTCATTTTCTTCTTTCAATCTTTGATTTTCCTCCTTTAGCTCTCGTATCTCACCATCCTTTAGGTTGATCTAGGACATAGCTTGCACAATGTTGTCTGTATTATCCTTCTCTTCATTCAAACCTTCGCTTGCCTGTTGTGCACATATGTTTGACAAACTGCTTTTTAACTCTTCGATCCGACTTTTCAGACTCATCCTTTCTTTCTCCCATTATCCTTCTTTCTCTGCGAACCTTAGCAATTCAGCTTTATGATTGCTGATTTCCATGTTTAAATCTTCCTTTTCTTGTATCAGCTTTGTCTCTTTGGGAGCTTGTATTAACCCAATGGGTAGGGAGTGTCCGCAATTTCTACATCGGGTTTTAAATAGGTATCTAGGAAAGCCTTACGGATTTCGGGGGAAATTTGCCTATACAGGGTAACGTCTGACTCTTCAGAGGAACTTTCGGGGGCTAGGGCTGGGGACTCTGGTATGGAAAGGGTATTTCGGATGACGACAGCATCGATGCTACAAACGATTTTGGACTTCTTGGCGTTCATTATCACTTGTTGGGGTTTTGAGTAGTTTAATGAACACCATGACACGAACTCTGGGAAAGGAATTATTTGTTATAAGCAGAAAAAGATGAAAAAGGATTGGTGGACTCTATGGACATCTAACCCCCGTTCGAGAAGGGATTTGAACCTTCTTTTAACCTCTGGTATAGGGAGCCGAAGGCTTGGGTCAAACACATCACCATCTTTGTCTTCTAGGGTTACTCTGGCTTTAGAACTGGTAGAGACCTGTTCGTCTGCCATTCTATGATTATAAAACACACTACACGCTATAAACAAAGGAGTTTGGGACCCTACCTGTCATAGGAAGCTTGAGAGCGACCTTTCCCCTGTCGTCCTTTTCAGCTTCTGCACTTCCAGAAGCTTCCAACTCCGACAGGTCCAAGAAAGAAATTTTTATTTTCCACATGTCGTGTTATATATATAAAAATTTTCTGAATAACTTATGCTCACCTTTGCCAGCTGCCCCTCTTTTCCGTCCGTTGATCTGCTGGGCATTGCTTCCGGGCCTTTGATTTGATTCTTTATTTAACCTTTTTGATTTGACATCTTTTCTTCTACACCGTAGGATCTTCTACGAGCTTTAAATCTTAGCCATCCATCTTACTTAGCCACATATAAGGATACGGTGGTATCACGACCCGACTTCCAGTTTTGGAGTACCACTTAATCCCCCTCGTGAGGTATTCAGGTGGCGACACCTGGAAGATGGTACATACTCTCGCAACCACCTTCTCTGCTTATCTGGGGTGCTCCTTTACCTTGCGACAATCGACGAGGAGCGTTGATCTTGACTTTAACATATCTATGGTCGGGAGCCATCCAGGTGTCTAATCTTTACATACTCTCGCAGGTGGAGCCAGTAGGTTACCAACCTTGCATCTTCTTACATTCACTAGCCGTAGATCTGAACCTTTTTGCTGAGAGCCGTTGATATGCTCGAATATTTCTGCTGACCTGACAACATATCTTCTGCACCGTTAGATCTCTGGCTTTGCAATCTGCGCCGTTGATCTTATACCTTATTCCTCTGCTGCGATGGTATCGCAAGCCCTCTGGTGGTTTTTGCTTACTGTTGAAACTCTCATGCGAGGTCTCTTCTGACTGCCACCTGTCCCGGCGGTTTACCTCTAGCGACCACTTTCTTGTGGTTCCTTTCGCGCAACTTCATCATGCGAGGGTGATTTGTGGGCCGTGGATCTCTTTTGCACTTTGGATCAACGGTTGGAACCTGTCCAAGCTTTATCTTCCACTTTATTTTCTTTTAGACTATAGGTTATATGTATTTCTACCCATTTTTGATTATTTGGGCTATCTCCTTAGGCTTAAAGTGTCCAAAACCTCCATCTTTCTCACTGTTTCCTTTTTAACTGAGCTGCTCTTTTTGTTCTAGCAACCTGGACCTGAATAGGGAGGGGTCTTGACCATCTTTTCACAGAGCCTATCAGTGGGAAACAGTCCTTCTCTTAGTATTTTGTGCAAAAATTTATAGGTGCCAACAACTGGCTCCAGCAGGGGATGCTATCCTCCCTGCGAGGTAGCAAAGAACTCCGTATACTAAGTACCTAATCCATTGGGCGGTTTAAACTTCAGAGTCAACAACTGCTTCTGATTTCTTAGAACTGCAACTGTATCTGCCGCATATCTGGGCTGCTCACACATGAAAAGAAAAAGGAACCATGGCTAGCCTTCTAGACCTCATCTTCTTTTCTCTAGGGTTTCAAGGCTTTTAGGTTTTCCGTCAGGGATTTTAAAACAACTGTAAAAAAACAAATGAAAAATATATACAGAGGCTATGGTACATGGAATACCTGCTTCCCTTAGGATAGGTAGTGTTTTAAGAATCTCCTGTTGACTGGACCTCCTGACCAGGCAGATCCATCTTGATGTTCCAGGACAAAAGAATTTATTCCTCGGACTGCTGCAATAATATACGGCCCCATCCACATATGGTCAAACTTTCCATGTTTCTCTTCTTTAGGGGCATTCCATTTCAGAACTAGGTCATTAACCTGAAAATAATCCTCCTTGGCCTTTTTGTCGAAGGCTTCCTTCATTTTTTCTTGGTGGCTTTCCACTTTGTCATATGCCTTATTCCTTAGTTCATTTAGATCGACTATCTGATTTACTCTTCTTTGCATATGATTTGGTTCTTCTTCTATTCCCTGTAATAACCTCATGATAGGAAAACCGAGGGATGCTGGAAAAATTACCTCAGCTCCATACACCAACTAAAATGGCGACATCCCGATGGCTCTTTTCGTGCTGATTCTGTCAGCCCAAAGAGCATACTTTAGCTTTGTGTGCCAAGACTTCTTGTTATCTTCTAACAACTTTTTTATGATTCTTACCAGGATTTTGTTTGAGGACTCTGCTAGTCCGTTTCCTTGGGGGTAATAAGCCGTGGAATGATTTAGGATGATATGGTATTTATGGCAGAAATTAATCATTTTTTTGGAACAGAAAGCTGGAGCATTATCAGTCACAATTATTTTAGGGCTTCCGAATCTGGACAGGATGTTATCTTCTAGGAAATCCATGATTACTCCTTCAGTTGCTCACCTGGTAGGTATGGCTTCTATCCATTTGGTAAAATAATCAGTAGCTGTCAAGATCCATCTGTGCTGCCCAGAGGATTTTGGGTTTATTTCTCCAATGAAATCTAAACCCAACTGTTGAAAAGGTGCTTCAACTATAATAGGATGTAGAGGGAGGGAAACAACCTTTCTTTTTCCATTGAAAATCTAACATTGGTGACAAACCACAGTCTCTTTGTAAACATCGGAAAACATAGTGGGCCAGTAAAACCCTGCTCTCAGGATTTTATTTACTGTCGCTTTCCAGGAGTGATGTCCCCCACAATCCCCTTTGTGGAATTCTTCTTTTATGTGTTCAGCTTCTTCTTCAACCAAACAGTTTAGCATCACCCCTCCAGGGTCTTTCCAATACAGGTATTGGTTCATGATACAGTATTTGGCAGCTTTTAGTTTCACAGATCTCGCTCTGCTTTTACTTAACCCTGCCGGTGCCTGTAAATTTTATAGTACAAAACAATGTCAGTATACCAAGGAGACTCAAAGAATTCAGGTTTCACTTGTATGTTTGCATCCAACTGGTTTGGTTGATTCTCCAGAAAATTTAGCTGCAAAGAGTCACAATTTTCTTCGGTCATTAATTTTGCTAACCCCTGGCCTTTCACCAGCTTAGTGGGTTTTATTTCCAAATCATATTCCAGTAACACTGCAATCCACTTGGCCCTTCTGCCTTCAGGATCAGATTGGGTCAGAATACCTTTCACAACACTATTTGGGACATAAGCAATGATGTGTGAGTGTATCATATAAACCCTGAAATGTTTCAGAGATTTTATGAGAGCATAAGCCTGTTTCTCCATGATATCGTATTTCAGTTCCTCGTCTGTCAGTACTCTGCTGAAAAAAGCAATTGGTTGTTCAGCATTTTGGTCATTCTTCTGCAATAACACCCCAGCTATTGTATGTTCAGATGCATATGAGAAAACTAGGAAATCCTTAGTAAAGTTTGGGCTAGCCAATATTGGAGTTCGGTGATGGCTGTCTTGATCCCTTTGAACGAATCTCTGGCTTCTTCGTCAACTTTATTTGGTTATCTTTCCTTAGCATATTTGTAATACTCCTCATTATTTCGGCAAAACTTGGTATGAATCTCCTTAAAAAACCCACTTGGCCAATGAAAGATTGTATTTCCTTTTTGCTTCTAGGCTCTCCTACTTTCTGAATAGCACTGACCCTCTCAGGATCAATTTTTATCCCATCTTTGGTGATGATATGTCCTAAAAGCTTAGCTTCATCCAGAGCGAAAAAGGATTTTTTGGGATTTAAGGAAATGTCATATTTCCTGCATTTTATGAAAACTCTTTCTAAATGCTTGAGATGTTCTTCATCTGACTTTGAAAAAACTGTTATATCGTCCATGTATACCACCACAAATTTATCTTTTTCTTCAGCAAACACAATATCCATAGCTCTTTGGAAAGTGGCTCCAGTGTTCATCAAACCGAATGGCATCTTAGCATACATGAAGGTTCCCCAAGGAGTTGTGAAAGCATTTTTTTCCTGGTCTTCTGGTCGTACTTTAATTTGATTATACCCTGAGAAACCATCCATGGTGGAAATTCTTTCGGCTCCTACCACTTGCTGCAAAATGTGCTCCATTTTAGGTAAAGGGTAATTGTCTTTCATTGATGCTCTGTTCAGGTTCCTGAAATCAATACAAATTCTGATTTCTCCACTTTTCTTTCTGACTGGGACCAGATTTTCTATCCATTGTGAGAACCTTAAGGTAACAATTATCTTCACATTGAAAAGATTTTTGACTTCTTTCTCTATGATATATGTTAGCTTAGGATTGATTCTTCTTAATTTTTGCTTAAAAGGTTTCTCACTTGGCTTGAGTGGAATGGTATGCTGTATGATTGATGTATCATACTCCTTCAAGTCTTCATAGGTCCACACGAAAGCATCAGTGTGTCTTTTCATCAACTCTACATAGCGTTTCTTTTTGTCAACTTGTAGTCTTTTAGACAACTTCACCATTCGAGGATCTTTCTCTGTACCCAAGTTCTGATCTTCTATTGATTCTCGGGCGGGTTCAAATTTTGGATTTTTGGCTGCATCATATTGATCAAAGAGCTTTTCCAGGGGTATCAGACCTTTAGGGATGTAATTATTCTTCAATTGAATAATATCCTTGCCACCCATCATGTTTTTCCACCCTTGTTTTTTAGCTTCTTCTTCAGCATTTTCTCCTTCTACAAGGTTTTCCAGGTTCTCGTTTTCAGTATCGATATGCACACTTGCAAACTCATCAGAAAGTTCCAAAAATATCTTGAGCTGTAAGTCATCTTCAAATACCTTCCAATACTTAGAATTATCAGGATTAGAGGGTCTGTTTATTATCTTGACCTCATACTTAGCCTGGGAGAAGATTGGAGTCTTAAATCCTCCAGCAGTAGTCGCCAAAGAGTCTGCTACATCATTTTCATGTCTAGGTATTACTCTAATATTGTGTTATGTGAAAAAATTCCCAAAGAAATCCCAATCTTCATTTCTATATGCCCTCATTCTTGGGTGTTTGGCTTGGTAACTATCATTTATCTGGTTCACTACTAACTCAAAGTCTCCAAACACTTCTATCTTCTTAGCTCCCAAGTCTTTTAGAGCTCGCAATCCCAACAGTAATGCTTTGTATTCGGTAACATTATTAGTGCATTCAAAATTTAGCTTGTATGAAAGTGCCCTAGACTCCTGGTTGGGGGGAATGATCCAAACCCATGCTCCAGCACCATTCTTGCTCACAGAACCATCAAAATACATTTTCCACCAGCCTTCCTCATTTTTTTCTCTTTCAGAAGCTTCATATCTGGCTGCAAACTCCTTCTCTTCATCAAATTCCCTATATGAGGGAGGGTTAGGATCACAACGGGGACCATCAACAACAAAAATGGAGTAGCCCATGTCTGTATCAACTGCATATATAGGGTGATTCTTAGGTTTGCTTTTGCTACTGACGACATATTCCATCCTGCTTTCTCTATACAATCTCCTATTTGCTCCAAACACGGGAATTGTGGCATAAGATAAGTCCATCTGCATAGTTCCTTTCAACTTTGAAACCCAGGATCTTGACTTAAGCATTCCAAACTTTGTAGATACATCAGCCACCACCACATCCATCATGACACTTTTAGCAGGGAGTTGGGTTATAGTTACTACCATATTCTTGATCAGTCCCAAACACGGTACCTTTCTAGAATCAAAGGAGTAAAGATCTTGGTATGGCCTTGTCACTTCTAATCCTAGCTCTTTTAGCACAGATTTTGGCATTAGGTTATGATATGCCCCATAGTCTATTAAGGCATTGTGCAAGATCTGATCATGGACATTTAGGCTTAAGTAGAAAGGAGGGACTTCTTCATCGCCTGGCTCTTCCAACTTAGATCCAAAGATTATGGTAGGAGCATCATCAGACAACTCTAGAATATCATGCTGGTGTTCATCTTTTCCTTTAACCATCTTCGTTATCTCTTCCCCGTATTCATTATTTTTCAGTAACTCATTAAGAGGGATGGAGATCTTTACTTTTGATAGTTTAGCTCTGAGGTTAAAAGTAGGGGTAGGCTTGATTACCTCTCTGATTTATGGTGGTTTAACCTCCTTTGAAGGTTGACCATCTTCTTCTTTATTTTCAGGTCTTTTGTTTGCAATAACTTTTTGCTGTTTCTCTTTCAGTTCTTCTGCAGCTTGTGGGGTGACTGGAGGTTGGTTCAAAGGAAGCTTTCCTTTACTCATAATAACTTCTCTACTTCTCAATTTTAGCTTTCTTTGAAGATCATCCATAGCATTTTGATAACCCATTCGGTATTGTTCGGATTCTAACTCATATTTGTTACTAGTACTTCCTTTGTTAAAGAAGTCATGCTCCCTTTCAGTCAAGTATATTTCATGGTCTAGGGAGTCAACAAAATGAATCTGGGCTTTGGTGGGCTCTTCAGCTATTTCATTGTCTACCATATTTTCAGCAAAAGGAGGGCACATCGGCTGTGCTTCAACATTTCTTTGATTTCTTGCAGGGGGCGGTGGTCTCCTAAAGTTTGGGTTTCGGATCTGGTTTTCAGGATTTTCTCGGGCAAGAGGTTTGGTATCTATGGTCAATCTATCCATCAACTTTTCCATGGCTTTCATCATGGTATCAAATTTTGCATCGTTAGAAGCAGATGAGGTAGAAGTTTGGGTCTCCTGCTTTTTTCTTTCAGCCTCTGTTTTACCCTTTATCTTCCTTGAGGCCATCATGTTTGCCTCAACTTCTAGGGCATCCTTTAGCAAGATAGGCAGGGAGGTAGATTTTCTTTCTCTTAATGTACATGAGAAATCTCCATCAAAGGCATCTACAAAGTGGAGTTTCGCAGTGCCTGCTGAGGGTTTTAGATAATCTGGAATAGAATTGTATGCCCTCATAAACCTAGTAGAAAATTCGTGCACAGACTCAAAACCTCCTTTCTTGATGTGATTGTACTGGGACAAGACTAGGGCAGGACTTCCTATCATTTCCCACCTTTCTAAGAGCAGGGTCTTGAACTCTGCAAAATCATTTATGGAGGCATTTGGTAGTAACCTGTACCATTTTTTAGGTTCTCCAAATAAACTTTGGGCAAATAACCTCATTTTTGCATCATCATGATCCACTTCCTCTAGGTCAATAAAATATTCAAACCTGTCTACATGTTGTCTGGCAGAAAAATTTCCCTCTACATCATAAGAAACGATTCTTTGTGCGTAGTTTTGGGGTAGGTCATGTAAAACAGCTGGGAGGGCTGGAGGTGCGAATCTAGCAGCCATGATTACAGGCGGATTTTTTGAAAGGGGTGGGATATGCTAGGAATAGGGTTTATCATTTTTAGCTTTGATAGTATCTAGTAAATTATGCCAGATAGGATCTAACAAGTAAGATTCAGGATTATTAAGAACTCCTTCACCTAATATTAGAAAAGATTCAAATCTTGATCTGGGTAAAGGTTTCCCAATGTCAATCTGTATATTTAATTCTTGAAAAACAGGGGATTCTGCTTCGGACACAACTATTTCACGGTTTGAAGTATTAACTTTATCTTTTTCAGCTTTTCGTCTAAGCAGACTTTCCGGATTATCAACAATTAACAGAGTTTCAGGAATAGGATTACCTCTGTTATGGATCTTTCTTGAGGCCAGGATGCCTTGCCGAGATCTTCTTCAGAATTAGGATTCAGCTTCGGAGGTCTTCCCCAGTTGAGCGCTTTCTTGAATATGAATCTTTATGAGTGGAGTCACTAGGGAAAAAATTGTACAACCCTTAAAAATATGGAAATCTCTGTTTTCCCACAGGGATCTCTCTTTTCTTCTAATATTTGTCATTCTTGCAAGGAAAACAAGAAAACTTGTGCTCCCCGGCAACAACGCCAATTTGTTAACACCCAAATTGACCCCTAGGTAGTAAGGAAGGGTAATTCGGGGTAACCACTAAACAATCTTTGGACTGATGTTACTGACCCAACACAGTTTGAGAAGGCTCTCTCAATAAACTAATGAAAAGATGGAAACAATCAAGGTCGTCAATCATGAAAAAGGACACCAGCATTCATTCCTCAAGATGTTCTATTTAAACATATGCAGAAGGTCAGATTTCTTTAAGACAAATTTTACGCTGGTAAACCATTGGTTGGAGAACAATAGGGATCTATATTGGGCAATGGAGTCGATTCAAGTATAACATAAACATTATCATCAAATGCTTAGCAGATACATTCACATAGAGGCAAGGTAGCAACCAGCTAGTAGTCAAAGTGATTTAATTGGTGAAAAGGAAGAAAGATGAACAATCCATTGATACAAGGCATACACAGATGAATCCTATACCAACTTTAGTAGAAATAATTTGTGAAATACTTGGTAAGAAATGAACAAGGAATAATCTCTATGAATCTCATTCAGATGCTACACTGAACCAAGTACAATGGGATGTCAACAATATGGATTAACAAAGGAAAGAAACACATATCACAATAGGGAAGGAAAAACAGACTACCAAACCAATTACGTAGGAATCTCTGAAAAACGCATGAAAGCTTCTGACAACTTTATTCAAGGAGTATCTCAAAATAACAATAGTGGACAAAATATGTAGAGCTTCAAAAGTTCTCCCCCCTTTTCATTTGAAATTATATGGAACTTATAATGGCCTGGAGCCTCATACTCGGCCCATTTGAAACAGAAATTAGTTACAAATTCGGTGAAACCTCATCACAGTTCAGATGTCACTATCATAAAACAGGAAATATAACAAGATAAGCCAAACCACTTTCTTGCATTTGCTGGTATGTCGTTAAACAATATAAAAAATATTAAAGTATATGTCCAATGGTGAAACTTCATTACATAACGGGCAACCCACTACCATGTCCTGGAAAATAAAAATCCTAGATATATCCTAAACTTTTCTTATCAAAAAGTAAATTGGTATTTAAAAATGCACAGTTATGAGATTTAAGGGATAACATCTGCCAGCGGAGCATGATAGGTATATTTCATCTTCCCGTATTTCTCTACTGGCACCCAAAGTTTAGATGTTGGGATGTCATAACTTGTCATCTCTTTCTCTAGGACTCTGATGTTAAGTTGATCGACCGAAGCCATAGGTGGGAGCGCTTCTCCAATAGAAATCAGTTTGTACAGCATCTCGAAATCTTCGTCCAGTTTGTCTATTAGGATTTTTCCTAAAAGCGGTTGGCTCAGATGTTTGAACTTGGAATGATTCATCCGTTTGATGGTCATCAACCTTTTATGCTCACTTTGGGGAATCAACCTTTGCTTTTCATCCCAAAATGCCGGAAAACCTTTTTCTACTACTCCTTCAAACTGTCTTTTGAATTCTGTCAGCTGTTCATCCATTTCACTGGCTTTGGCTTCCACAACTTCGAACAATGCATATTTCCCCAGGATTCGTTTTGCCGCTGCAATGGTCATGACTTTGTCTTTGATGTTCAAATCTATGATGTCTTTATTTGTCAAACTGTTTAAAAGGCTTATAGCATTATATGCAGTATCTTTTGGCCTTTTGTGCAGTTTTTCCTTCATGGCAGTGCAACTTCTAAAGACGTCAGTGACTATCTTCTCTTTCGTTCTCATGAGATCTAGATAGGGCCTGAATCTCTCAGCCTCCTAGATAATTAAATCCCAAATCAAATGTTTGCACCCTTGCATAGCTTCTCTCCCTGTAATCTGCTGAGAAAACCTGTCGTTGATTGCCACTAATTCCTTATATTTTTGCTGTAGCTCATTTGTCCCTTTTTCCTTTGCCTCATTTTCTTCTTTCAATCTTTGATTTTCCTCCTTTAGCTCTCGTATCTCACCATCCTTTAGGTTGATCTGGGACATAGCTTGCACAATGTTGTCTGTATTATCCTTCTCTTCATTCAAACCTTCGCTTGCCTGTTGTGCACATATGTTTGACAAACTGCATTTTAACTCTTCGATCCAACTTTTTAGACTCATCCTTTCTTTCTCCCATCATCCTTCTTTCTCTGCGAACCTTAGCAATTCGACTTTATGATTGCTGATTTCCCTGTTTAAATCTTCCTTTTCTTGTATCAGCTTTGTCTCTTTGGGAGCTTGTATTAACCCAGCGGGTAGGGAGTGTCTGCAATTTCTACATCGGGTTTTAAACAGGTATCCAGGAAAGCCTTACATATTTCGGGGGAAATTTTCCTGTACATGGTAATGACTGAATCTTCAGAGGAACTTTCGGGGGCTAGGGCTGGGGACTCTGGTACAACAAGGGTATTTCGGATGACGGCAGCGTCGATGCTACAAATGATTTTGGACTTCTTGGCGTTCATTATCACTCATTGGGGTTTTGAGTAATTTAATGAACACCATGACACGAACTCTGGGAAAGGCATTATTTGTTCTAAGCAGGAAAAGATGAAAAAGGACTGGTGGACTCTATGGACATCTAACCCCTGTTCGAGCAGGGCTTTCAGCCTTCTTTTAACCTCTAGTATAGGGAGCCGAAGGCTTGGGTCAAACACATCACCGTCTTTGTCTTCTAGGGTTACTCTGGCTTTAGAACTGGTAGAGACCTATTCGTCTGCCATTCTATGATTATAAAACACACTACATGCTATAAACAAAGGAGTTTGGGACCCTACCTGTCACGGGAAGCTTGAGAGCGACCTTTCACCTGTCGTCCTTTTCAGCTTCTGCACTTCCAGAAGCTTCCAACTCCGACAGGTCCAAGAAAGAAATGTTTATTTTCCACATGTCGCGTTATGTATATAAATTTTTTTCGAATAACTTCTGCTCACCTTCTCTAACTGCCCCTCTTTTCTGTCCGTTGTTCTGCTGGGCGTTGCTTCTAGGCCATTGATTTGATTCTTTATTTAACCTTTTTGAGTTGACATCTTTTCTTCTCCACCGTAGGATCTTCTACGGGCTTTAAATCTTAGCCATCCGTCTTACTTAGCCACATATAACGATGCAGTAGTATCGCGACCCGACTTCCGGTTTTGGATTACCACTTAATCCCCCTCGCAAGGTATTCAGGTGGCGACACCTGGTAGATGGTACATACTCTCGCAACCACCTTCTCTGCTTATCTAGGGTGCTCCTTTACCTTGCGACGATCGACAAGGAGCGTTGATCTTGACTTTAACATATCTACGATCGGGAGCTATCCAGGTGTCTAATATTTCAGTACTCTCATAGGTGGAGCCTACTAGGTTATCGACCTTGCATCTTCTTACATCCGCCAGCCGTAGATTTGACCCTTTTTGCTGAGAGCCGTTGATCTGCCCAGATCTTTCTGTTGACGTGAGAACATATCTTCTGCACCGTCATATCTCCGGCTTTGCAATCTACGTCGTTGATCTTATACCTTATTCCTTCGCTGCGATGGTATCGCAAGCCCTCTGGTGGTTTTCGCTTACCGCCGAAACTCTCATGCGAGGTCTCTTCCGACTGCCACTTGTCCCGGTGGTTTACCTCTCGCGACCACTTTCTTGTGGTTCCTTTCGTGCAACTTCATCATGCGAGGGTGATTTGTGGGCCGTGGATCTCTTTCGCACTTCGGATCAACGGTTGGAACCTGTCCGAGCTTTATCTTCCACTTTATTTTTTTTCGGACTATAGGTTATATGTATTTCTACCCATTTTTGATTATTTGGGCTATCTCCATAGGCTTAAAGTGTCCAAAACCTCCATCTTTCTCACTATTTCCTTTTTAACTGAGCTTCTCTCTTGGTTCTAGCAACTTGGACCTGGATAGGGAGGGGTCTTGACCATCTTTTCACGGAGCCTATCAGTGGGAAACAATCCGTCTCTTAGGATTTTGTGCAAAAATTTATAGGTGCCAACACAACGGTCAGTCCATGGAATCATGCTAGAGTAGTGTCCTTACTAGTACTCCGATGTCACAATTACAATGGAACTGATGGTTCCTCCATTCAAGCCTCTATTATCGATTTATGGAAAGTTTCAACTTGCTTCCCAAAGTCATTTAGGGACACTTGGAGAATTTCAATCGAGGGCACAAAAACCAAAACAAAATTGAGTGTCGTAACCTCTTGCAAGTGTGTTTGGAAAGGCCAATATGACCACGATTCCCAAACTCTTGGTTGGCACAATTTTAAAACATTTACCCTCTAATGGAGAAATTGCATTGCATGTAATTGAGCAAACCCTAGTTGCGAATATTGTCAAAATAGAAAAAAAGAGGTACATGGTATCACGATAGAGTGGTGTCTTTAGCAGTACTACGTGTCATAATTCCAAGGGAACTGGTAGTTTTTCCATCTGATCCTTGGTTATCAACTTATGGCGAGTTTCAACTTGCTTCCTGAATTGATTTAAGTATACTTGACAAAATTCAACCGAGGACATAAAAACCAAACCGAGCTGTGGAATTGAATGTCATAACCTCCTGCAAGTGTATTTGGGAAATTATGAGATGACCATGGTTCCCACACCCTTGGTTGGAATCGTTTTAAAAAAATTACCCTGTAATGCAGAAATTGCATTGCATGTTACTAAGAAAAACCCTAGCTGCAAATATTATCAAAATAAACAATGGTCAGTCCATGGACTTGTGCTGAGTGGTGTCCTTAGCAATACTTTGTTGCCAAAATTTCAATGAAACTGAGGGTTTCTCCATCTGACCCTTGATTACCAAGTTATGAAAAGTTTCAACTCGCTTCCCATAATCATTCAGGGACACTTGGTGATCTAGGAGGATCATCTCAGTTGAAGAATGAATATGGTCTCCATTTTCTATGTAGTTGGTCAATCTACGAAGGGCTCGCAGTGTAGTTTCCAACGCAACTAGAACGAATTCAAATAGACTTCATAGTTAGGAGATATTGGAGGTTGAAGTTTCGACAACAAGAAGGATTTCTGTGACAATTTTTACATAAAAGTATTTTCATGGACAAAATTTGTAATAAGGAATTTGATGTAGAGATGCACATTAAATTCTCATTTTTAATTTTAAAAAGGAAATTAAAAGGTGAGAATCCACCTCATGACTTAGTTTCCTAAACCTAAGGGATGTTGAGATCCTTATGGAGGAAGAAGAGGACTCTTCCTCCACATACCCCTTAAGGTGTCTCCTGATCTTACTTTAGGGGATCATGGGAGAGATATGCTCCTTCTTATGGGTGATGACTAATCATCCATAAGGAAGCTATAAAAGCCTCTCATATGGAGAAGGAGGTAAGGATTTTTGGAGAGAGTTTGTAATAAGCATTGTGTGAAGGATTTCATCGATAGGAGAAACATTTTAGTTCTTGTGAGAGGCTTGATTCTCTTAGTATGGAAGGGAAAGGAATCCCAAGATGGGAAATATCCACTTGAAATAAAAATCATGCATTGTACTTTACACATCTTTTAAGGAGATAATAAAGCGACTCAAGTTCCAATGAGTCCAGAGACGTAGTCAGGAGGCATGACGAACTCAGTTAAAAAATCTGGTTTGCATTATCTTTTCATATGTGTTTTGTGAAATATTCATTTAATTGCTTATCAGAATTTGATTGATGATGCCAATTTCTTTATGTTATTTAAGAAATTGAGAATTGATTAAGAATCTGTGAATGGAAGGAAAGTAAGTTGTCCATTTTCAGATCACTTGGCAGATTTCAACCGGGGGCATAACAACCAAACCAAGTGAAACAATTGAGGAGTGTATCCTCTTACAAGTGAGTCTAAGCAAGGTTGAGATGAACATGATGTCCAAACATTAGGTTGGAACAATTTTCATAAATTTACCCTCTAATGCAAGAATTGATTTGCATGTCACTATGCAAAACCCTAGTTGCAAAAATTATCGAAATAACGAACGTTTAGACCATGGAGTCACTGTGGAAGGATGTCCCAAGATGCAATATGATGTCATGAGTTCAAAGGAACTGATATTTTGTCCATCTGAGTCTTGGTTTTTCGATTATGGTGACTTTCAACTCACTTCCTAAAGCCATTCAAGGACACTTGGGGAATTTGAATTGGGGTTATAAAATCCAATATGAGCAGTAGAATTGAGAGCCATAACCTCCTACAAGTTTGTATGGGAAAGGCCAAGATGATGAAGATGTCCATATGATTAGTTGGTAGAGTTTTCCAAAATTTATAGTCTCATTTAGAAATTGCATTACATGTTATTGAGAAAAACCCTAGTTTTGAAAATAATCAAAATAACCAACGTTCAGTCCATTGACTCATGGTAGAGGGGTGTCCCTAGAAATACTTTGATGTCATGAGTCTAATGGAACCAATGGTTTGTCCATCCAAGTATCTGTTTGTAAGTTATTGCAATTTTCATTTCTCTTCCTATAGCCATTAAGGGATACTTGACAAATTTCAACCGAAGGCACAAAATCCAATCGGAGTAGCTAAATTGAGCTCCATTGGAAACAACTTTAAAAAATCATCCTGTGAAGGAAATTAATGCATTGCATGTTACTTAAAGACCATATATTATACTTATTTTGAATGAAATTTTTAATGTAATGTTTATGACTTGAATTCGAATATGTAAAATGCTTGACTTCTTGACTATGATAATGAATAATTTAACAATACTAGTTATTATTTGAATTGAACAATTCAACATTGGTTAAACCATTCATTTTCAATGTAGGGTGATTATTGGTATGATTATATGGACAATTAATGTTGCATATATAATTTCATTATCATATTGTAAACTTTGTAAGCTTTGTGATTGCTAGAAAAATGATATGATTAATACGTTAAAAAATATATCTATGATAATGTTCATGTAGTCATCTTTTATGAGGGGATATTGTTAAGCAAATTATATGACATTTAATTTGTGATTACAATGTTTAACTGAGATAACACTTCATGAACTTGATTGATAAATGAAAACCATGGATACTATTCTATTAAATATATAAATTGAATGACATGTTATGTATATATAGATAATTGAATGACATGTTACGTATATATAGATAATTGAATGACATAACAAATCTGGGGAAAAAAATTGTTCAGAGAGAAGAGTATATGTGATGTCCTATTTTTCTTTGCTTTATATATGACATCGATGTCTATTTTTGGTTAACTTGATGGCTTGTTCTATTATGACTTGAAAATTGGATGTGTACATGTGTATATGTATGTGTGAGTGTGTGTGCATGCTTGCGGATACTCTTGATATGCGTGATTACTTTCTATAGATGAGATTATATCTATATTTAGATGAGATGATATCTATATTCATGGTTGGAAAATTCATGAGAATGCGGTTTATAACACTATTTGCAATATAACACAAATATGCATTATGGAATAAAATTAATACTGATACTTAATATTGAATATTTCTTTTTGTTTCTATAAAACTGGCGAAGATGAATGCTTGGATGATGATCTAGACTATGCTAACAGTGGACTAAACACGTATTTCATTAAAATTGGTAACATTTTATTCCAAGCACAACACCAAATTTGATTTTTTTAGTTATTTTGGAATTCTAGATCCACTATTTGATTCCAAATTTAATGAAATATGTGTTACTAGAGAAATGATTTGATGATAATGAAGATGGATCAAACCAACATGGTAATGAAGATGATATTGGATTTGATGAATATGTTGAGGATGATGATCAAATGATGATGTTGATGTTGCTGCTAGTAGCCATTGATGCTACTAATGAGATTGTGGATGTTTATTACTTTCTCCATGATACTGGACATGTATTGTTTCTTTTATGATGATCCAAATTCATATTACATTTTGGGTCATATTGAATTGTATCATGGATTTATGTTGACATAAAAACTTTTATTACCCTTGATAGCTTTGACTTTTCTATAAATTGATATAAAAAACTATTTTCTTGTAATATTGGCATTTTCATTATACATATCTTTCACTTGTTCTTTAAACTTTACTATAATGATCTGTATGAGAGGTTATTGATATGATGATGTACTCTAATTTCACTTCTTTTGATGAAAGATAATGATGTTTTTATTGGTATTATCTTGTAAATTTACACATATTGGAAGATTTCGATGATATTTTGATGGAGAACTAATACATATGATGTAATTACTACTTTGGATGAATATTGTCCATTTGTCTTAAATTTATTCATAAATTTTATGCAATTAATTTCAATAGTGATATTTGCTTAATTTGTATGTTCCATTATTTTATTTGAGAACTATGAAATAAATGAAATATGAGAAGTATTAAAATTAATGAAATAAATTTTAATAATTTGATATAATAATTATATTGGTGAAAAATTGGATGCAAATGTATGTTCTAAATAGGAATCCTAATGTAGTGCTAGAGAGGAAGCAAAAGAGGAATCAAAACAAGGAGCTAAAATGGAAGCCTAATTGTAATGACTCCAAAAATCCATAATTTTTTATTTTTTATTTTTTATATAGTATAATTGCCCATAAGATTCATAATTTATGCTTAAGGAATACATCTTATTTTGTTAACTGCTTAGCTGTAATTTTGTATTCATTGACGATACTTGTTTATTTACAAAATCGACGTTTATTATTATGTCCTAAAAACATTGAAAATGATAATGGGTCTCTTTTACTGTATTGATATAATAGTTGATCATTTGCATCGATGTCAAAATTTTAATTTGTCATTTATTATTTCTCACGTACTTTAGCATGGATTATGTGACCGTTGATCCCTTACTGTATTTACTTCGACTTTCAGTTGTCGACTATAAACATCATGCGTCTTAAGACATTGTCTATCTTTTGTCGTTATTAATGTCATAATGCTTAAATTGTTCTTCTTACGTGGAAGGAGTACTCTTACGAAGACTCGGGTTTACTTAGCTTTGTAAAAGCTATGCATATTGAAAATGTTTGCCATGTTACAGGTAAGGCTTTTGTGAGGAACCTGCAATAATTAATTAATGAAAATACACGAGATAGTAGTAATAACAAAACTCAGAATCACTTTATTGATCACAGGCCACTTCGAGGGGGAAACCTCCTTTGAGAAATCTTAATACAAATAACTTCACGATGCCTTCATTGGCCTCAATAGACACTTATATACTAAGTCTAGGCGCCAATACTGTGGGTCAAAACCATGGGCCAATACAAACTATGGGTCAACAATAATTACGGGCGACTTACAAAGCATATGCACCCAACAACAATAACACAAACTATGGATCAACAAATACTACGGGACGTCTTACAAAGCATATGCGTCCAACAACAATATACTAACAAAGTAAAGACATGGGTTCCTAACATCCCCTCTCCCTTAGAAAAGGCTTTGTCCTCAAAGATTTATATGTGGAAATTGATGCTGAATCTGAAGGAGTGGTGCCCATGTAGTAGCCGTTGGGTGCATGTCGTGACACTGAATGAATACCTCTATGATAGAGCGAGAGATAAGCAGACGCCCTTTGAGTGTCATGGAGGATTGCTTGGAAGGATGTAGACAAAGAAAAACCATATCAATTACTTGAAAAGTGCACTCAGAACGGTGCTGATCGGATTATTGTTTCATTCGAATTCTGGCCATGTGAAGAGTGTCCTGCAAAATGCAAAGAATCCGATCGCGGTTTCGAAGAACCATGTCAATTTCCTGAATTGGTGCACTGTTGAGGGTGTATGGAAGAAGAAATGGCGGTGCTTGACCATAGATTGATTCATATGGAGTAATTTTAGATGCAGCAGGGTGCCACCATTCAGCGAGAGCGATCCACTTCGCCCACGGAGGTTGTTGTTCGGAGGTGATGCAACGAAGATAAGTTTCCAAACATTTATTGGTAATGTCAGCCTGCCCTCCAGATTTAGGGAACCCTTCAATGAATTCCAGAGACATATCTGTCTAGATCCGTGGAAGGATGGGTACGGGTTCGAGCAATCCTGGAAGGAGCTAGAAGGTATCATATTCAACCACCATCTGTTGAATTGTCCTTTTCATTCCTTGCCAAAATAAGGTATGTTGTGCCAGATAATACTTTTGGAGGAACCCAGAGTGCCTGACCAATGGAGACACATGGAGTTCAGAGAAGACATAGCCCTATTGAACAGATTGCAACCAATTTGGAACAAGCAAAGAAATAGTTGAAAGAGAAACTCGGCATCAATTGTGCGAGAAGGAGCATCTGCCACCAAATTGTCTTGACCCTTCATGTAAGTGATCTCATTGGCATAACCTAGGAGTTGGCGAATCCATTTCAGTTGTGCGGGTGAGGAGACCCGTTGTTCTAGGAAATATTTCCGACTCTGGTGAGCAGTCGTGATGCAGAAAGAATTCCCTAATAGGTATGCCTGCCACGTCTGTACTGCATGCAAAATAGCAATAATTTCCTTCGCAGATGTAGAGGTGGATAAATTCTTACCAGAAAGGTCTCGTGAAGGCGGCAATCCCACTGGTTCAGCAAAGGCACCTGCATATCTATCCAAAATTGGGTGGAGATCCAGGGGAGTAGTGGAGACCGTTGATGGGTGCATCTGAATGGAATGGAGCTGAGCGAGGACACCATGTGAATTGTTCTTAAGGAGTTTTTCTAGGCGATGTGAAATGATGAGGCGGAGAGACCCTGGTTGTAAGCCTGCAAATTTTTGTTTTTTCCCATTGACTGAAAACTGCATCCAAAGTTCAGCAAAATCCCATAAGAAGGGTCCAAGTGTGCGTAACCATTGAACACCCAAAACCACATCACATCCGCCTAAGGCCAAGGAAAACATGTTAGAACGCAAGATATAATCTTCCAGAGAGATACGCACATTGTGACACTTCCCCTTGCAAGGTAAGGTACCCCCATTGGCAATCATGACTTCAAAGTTGGAGCAAGGATGGATAAAACAATCATCCTGTTTGGCGATCCGAGGGTCAATGAAGTTATGAGTGCTAACAGAATCAATGAGTATGGTAAGGGGAGCTTCTTGAAGTAATCCCTGACCCGCATTGTTTGGGGGGTGGTGATTCTGGCTAAAGCATGGAGAGATATCTCTGGGTGGTCTTCCTGAGATGGAGGGTCAATAGGCAGCTCCTGAATGTCGACCTGATCATCCATTGTATCTGGAGCTTCTTCACCAATTTCAGAGGCAGACGGAGAATCCACATCCAAGAGATAGAGCTTTTGCTGAACACATCTATGTCCCAGAGTGAATTTCTCATCACAATTATAACAAAGCCCTTTTTCTCTGTGTACCTGCATCTCTGTTTTAGACAAATGCTTGATAGGAGTTGGTCGAGGAGCTAGCGGTATGGGAAGTCGTTGAGAACCCATATTTCGGAAGGGAAAAAAAGTGGGTTTGGAGCGCTGTTGGGCTGCAATCTTGTCTTCTGCCAACTTAGCCAACCCCAGGGATTCCATCATTGTGTTGGGACATAACATTTTAACCTCTGAGCGGATTTCATCCTTAAGACCACTGATAAAACAACTCATGTCTAATTCATCAGGCAATCTTTCTGTGTGATTGGCTAGTTTCTCAAATCTGATACCCTCGCACGGTGCCAATTTGGCGAAGTTTAGTGAGGGCTCCTATGAAGTCATCAAAAGCAATAAGACCAAATCGTTGCTAAAGGAGCTAGCAAAAATCTAGCCATTTTGGCTCTTCATGAGCCTTGATGTACCAACGGTACCATTGAAGAGCTTCTTGTTCCAAATGAAAGGATGCAAGTGGAACTTTGGTGACATCAAAAGTATTATGCAGACTGAAATACTGTTCTGCACGATAGATCCAGCCAGTCAGATCAGTACCATTGAAGCGAGGAAAATCAAGCTTCGGACCACGGAAATTGCTGGAAGAAGAGAACCCATTGTCTGATGAAGACTCGGCCTATCGTTTGTTGTTCATGGCTGAATGCTCAAGATGGAGGCCGAGAAATTTTTCATCCAGATCCAGGAGTTTGGTTTGGATGGCTGCAAGTGCTTACTCCATGGTTTTTTCTCCTGTGCAGGTGACAACCATAACCATGAGTTTTTTTTTTTTGAATGGGTAGAAAAACAAAAATAGAAGCTTATTAAGTAAAGGGAAATTTGGATTTGGGAAAAACTCTGATGGGTAATTGGGGTTTGACTAGGTTTTGGACACTTTCGAATGGACAGGGAAGCAGAAAATGAGGATTTCAGAAGCGGGGTGAAAGAATGGGAAAATTTGTCAAAGAGGGACAAAGAAGCAGAAATAGGGAATCAACATGGTGGCAAAATTTGAAGGCGATTGGGTGAAAATTAAAGAAGTTATGGCAAACCCTAAAAACAAACAAATGTGGGATTTTTGGCTTTGGGAAGTGGAATTTGGGATAGGGTCCTCACAAATGAAAGATGCAGAATGGGATGGCAGGGGTGTCAGGGAAGTTTCAAGAGAAACAGAGTGAAAACAAGGGAGATATGGCGAAAAAACAAAATTTTATCAATTTTTATTTTTATTTTAATTTTTTATTATTTATTATTTTTAATTTTATTTTTTAATTTTAATTTTAATTTTTTCAGAATGGATTTGCTACGGCGCAGAAGGGATCGGAAATAGATGGATCTGCAACGGCGCGGAAGGGATCAGAAACAAATGAGGGATCGGAAATAGATGGATCTAAAACGACGTGAAAGGGATCAGAAATAGATGGATCTGAAACGACGTGGAAGGGATCGGCAACAGACATATTTGAAATGACGCGGAAGTGATCGGCAACAGATAGATCTGAAACGACACGGAAGTGATCGGCAACAGTTCTGGATAGAGGAAATCTGTGATTTATCAGATGAAAATAGATATGGACCCCGTATGCTCAGCTTCCTAACAGTTCAGGGGATTCACTTGGCCACCAATGCTGTCTGATGACTTGCGTATTTGGGCAGTACCCCTCACTCCATGACTCAGGTAAAACTGATAACCGCTTTGCCACAAACAACAGCTCTTGGTTTACCTCACAGGTGGGAACTAGTCAATCAGGTAGGGGTTGTTGCCCTTTTCACTGGAATGTCCTCTCAATGGGCCAGCTACTTTGGGGTTCCTGTGATACTCCTCACAATGATTTTTAGGGCTTATGCCCAAGTACTTCTCACAGTTAAGCGGATAGGGATTATTCCCAGATCCGAACGTGCAATAGATGCGAATTTTTTTTTTGGCAGAAATTTCACCCAACGAGCCTAAGAAAGTGCTCTAATACCAGATGTGAGGAACCTGCAACAATTAATTAATGAAAATACACGAGATCGTAGTAATAACAGAACTCAGAATCACTTTATTGATCACAGGCCACTTCGAGGGGTCAACCTCCTTTGAGAAAGCTCAATACAAATAACTTCACGGTGCCTTCATTGGCCTCAACACACACTTATATACTAAGTCTAGGCGCCAATACTATGGGTCAAAACCATGGGCCAATACAAACTATGGGTCAACAATTATTACGGGCGACTTACAAAGCATATGCGCCCAACAACAATAACACAAACTATGGATCAACAAATACTATGGGACGTCTTACAAAGCATATGCGTCCAACAACAATATACTAACAAAGTAAAGACATGGGTTCCTAACAACTTTTCAATTAATAAAATTTGTTTGAAGGCTATTTATAAATTTTTTCTAAGGTATAGAAGGGTCCCCTGGCTAACTAGTTGTTTAACATCAAAACATCTATATGATAACCCTCGCTTCTACTATAGGGAAGTGGGTTATTTCACTTAAGAATTTAATGCATTAAAAAGGGGTTCGAAGGATGAGTGTGAAACTATAGAAAGGAGGCATGAATTCGAAATACAGTGGTTGGCAACTGTAATAATTAAGAGGCCACGTGAACATTGGACTTTGGCCTCCACGTTGACAAACCCTAAAACCTAACTAAGAAGGGTTGTGATGGAAGACTTTCGTTCATTTGTTCGGAGAGCCGAGCTCACAGAGCTCTCGACCTCCATGGTAGTGGACAACTTCATTCATGGTTCAGTTTGTTGAGATTAATGGAAGGTATTTTACACAGAGATAACCTGGCTGGTTTTCTCGTGGCCATGAGATGAGATTCCACGCAGAGGTAAGGTTCTGTCTGCTCTCGAACCTTAAATTATTATTTCAAGTTCTTTCATTCGTATTCAGATTTTAATGCCAGGCTTTGTGTAATGTGTTGACAGGGAAACATCGAGCTCTACCTTGGAGTTCCTGGTCATGCAAAATAGAGTTTGAAGGGAAATAATAGAGCTACAGGGTTGGAAGCTACCTTGGTAAGCCTTGGGCCTTCATGGAATACCCTCTTCGAGTTGTCTGGTTATGCTTTTTAGTTTTTCCAAAGGGAAAGAGATGGAGAGCCATCGGTTATGGTTCAAATTCGCTTTCGTGGTTTTTAGTTTAGTTTTAAAAGCTTGTTGCTAGATTTTGGTTTGCTCTGTTTATTTGGGTGCCATAAGGGAAATCCCTGTTCAATGACACTGTAATGTAAGAGCTTTAGGATTTAAGCCTCAACACTGGGGTTTCTCCCCAAAGGGTTTTTGATGAATAAAGATTTTATATTACAGTTTGAGTCAACGATCAATATATGAGCAAAAATGTGTTTTTAAATGATATGCGTTTTCAATTCTGAGTTCTGGAACATGACTGTGTTAATATATTGACATTGTTTATACTTTCGGCACTTGCTATAATAAAATCCTGTTTATAATATATAAGTGCTTAATTATTTGGGAAAGGCCCTAGCTACACTTCGGTTGTTTGTATATCAATACTTCTGATTGTTTATATGGATACAATATTTGTTAATATTTGGGCAAAGCCCTACTTGTAAATACATTTTCGGTTACACAGTAAGTTACTTACTTTCTTTAAACATTACGGCCATGTCGATGATAGTGATTGTAACTCGGTTTATATGTAATCATTTATGTGTTTGAAACTTTGCTTATTTAAATTCTTTCAGCAGTGGGTTAAATTTAGGGTTTTTATTTAAAAGAGATGATATAGTAATATGTTGTCGTTTTTCTGGGCTATGCCCTAATCTAGGTAAAGTATACTCTGTAAATTAAAGGATGGAAGAAATCCTATGCCCACTGGCTATGTGTTGTTTTCATGAAACTGAAAGCGTTTAACCCTGACAATTGATTATGAGGGTTGTAATTTTCTAAAAGGATTTTTTTATATTAAATTGGGCAAAGCCTTGAGCTATTAGTATGCTCGAACAATTTTATTTGATGTATGCGATTAAAAAGAAAACAATAACGTTTTCTGAGCCATGCCCCAATCGTGGTAATGTATATTCTATAAAAAGGATTGAATGGATTCGAGAATTGCTAGAATGTTTTCGATGTAACTGTTTAATATTGTGCATAAACTTTATGAATTTGTTTTAGGTTTGGCAGAGCCTTAAAGTAATTACTATATGATACTACTTGTTTTCATTATGCCATTGATGACTCTGATTGCATTATTTACTTAAAGAAATGGTTTATTAAATATATATATATGTTAAATCTGTACCTTAATGATGTACATTTGATTCTTAGGGTTTGAATATTATCTGTCTAATTTTTACAGTAAGTATAATTATGTAATGAAGTTTGTACGTTTATGCTATATATTAGTAAGAACAGTAATATACTTACAACAATCTAATCTATCTTGAACTGTGTGATAATTATTAGTTTATAAGTATCTACTATTTTATACTTGTAAATACTATATGAAAACAATGATATTATAAACATAAATATGAATTTCTAAGTAATCATTCAAGCTTTTTAAACAGTTCTCTGTACGAGAGTACATCACTTCGGTGAAAGGAAAAATACAGAGAAAAATCATAATTTATTATTCTATATACAAAACTTAACCATACAGACTTTTATACAGAATATAATTTACCAGTTCTGTTTTTGAATGAATTTAACAACTAATAGACATCTAAGGAGCATTTAGAAAATTGATAACTAGAGAATAAAAGCTTTCAGAAATATACATAATGATTTAGAAGTAATTAACCAGAACAATGTAGATCCTGTTTAACTGTTGAGGTGGAAAAACACCCAAAGAAGACCGTTCCTCCCAACCATCTCCTAGAAGCAGCTAAGATTACTTGCTTCAGGACCCCCGAGGCTGTTCACTGAACCACTAGGATGAAGACACTGTGTAGAAGCATGTAATAGTCTCTTTGTATCTCAACCGTCATATGTACTTGCAGACAATACACACTCTGTAACTCAGCAGAATAAACTTGCAGTCCTTACACTAGCAACTCACTTTAGCTATCCCCTCATCGAATTCCTCATGTGTGCTTCACTTTTCAGTATGCAACCATCGACAAGGCATAAGCTAGTGAGCCTCCTGCTCATTCGATGGATATAAGATTGTTTAGGTCTTTGGGTCAGTTTTACATTTAATGAGCCACCTGCTCAGTTTCACCTTCCTTGGGGAACATGACCACATTTTTAGGGAAGTTGCCTCCTGCATTAACTAGAAAGTGAGTGCAGTTGCTGGCACTTGTCAATTTGCCTTCTACACCAGTTTATTCCTCCTAGTGGGTCAGTGAACACTCTTCAACATTCTTCTTTGGATAGGTGTCTCTTATTTTAATTATTAAATAATAAAAATATTCAATTACAGTCATCCTTGACCATCCTTGGTATAAAACATAAAACTTTACAATAACTTTTAAAGTAATTTTTTTTCACAACATAAAATGTTTCAAGTTCTAGGTAGGTTACACTAATATCTCACAAATCTAGAAGAAACATTGGATGGAAACCTTGGCAGTAATTTGGGAGCCAATTTTGGTGTTATTGTGGAAGCAGAACTAAAAGACAAACTAGAAGTAAAACTAGAGGCCAACAAAGAATCAAAACTAGATGCTAAATGGGAAGCTAAATGTGGCATTCACGAGGAAGCACAATAAGAAGAAACACAATGAACTAAACGAGAATCAAAATATGGTACTATTGTGGAAGCAAAATTGGATGCTAAATTGAGAGTTAAAGTGGTTTCCAAACATGGTGCCATTGAGGAAGCCAAACATGGTTCTAATGTGGATGCAAAACTAGGTGTTAAAAAGATTGCAACACTTGGCGCTAATGAGAAATCCAAACATGGCGCTAATGTGGTAGTAAACATGGTTTCAAAATCGGATGTTATTGTGGATGCAAAACATGGTGCTAAATAGGAAGCAAAATAGGGTACGACATGGGAAGCAAAACTTGGTACCCATTTGGAAGCAAAACATAGTGCAAAATGGGAAGCAAAACTTGGCACCAATTTGGAAGCAAAACATGGCACAAAATGGGAAGAAAAACAAGGCACTGATGTGGTAGCACACATGGATGCAATATTGGATGCTAATATGGATTTAAACAAGGCACTAATGTGGAAGCAAACATAGATGCCAAACTAGACACTAACTTGGCGCTATTCTAGATTATACTTGGATGAAATTCTAAGCATAATTGGGCAAAATGGATGCTAAAAAGGAAGCTAAAGGGGACGCTAAACTTGGTGCTATATTGGAAGCTAAATGGGACACTATTTGGGATGCTATTTTAGACGTAAAAGGGGACACTAATCAGGACTATAAACTGGACATTGAATTGGATGTCAAATTGGACGTTAAATGGGATTTTATTTTAGGTGTTTTAAAATTTTTCCATGAGGCTCCAGGTTTAGCATCTACTTGGGACACTCAATAGGGAAAAAATACACTAAAAATGGACGCTAATTTCCAGTTTTGTTTTAGTAATATAAAACCAAATAGTAAATTTTGACATCTTAAATAACCACATGATCCTAACTTTGACCATAAACCTTTAACCTAACTCTAAACTTTTATAAGCATGTAATCCCCATAACAAAAAATTCTAATAACCAAAAGCACTTGATCTTCTATAAAAAATAAAATTGATCTTTCTTAAGGGATTTAAATAATGGATTGAATCCATTATTAAATAAGGATAATATTGAAGTCCTCTATCATAATTTTACCACAACCTTATCTACTTCCATTAACACATTTTTTTATTGAGGCATCTTGTAAAAAGGAAAATAGAATGAACAACCCTTGGTATGATAAAAGAGTGTGATCATGGTAGAAAATCCATTAGGGATGCTTCTGTCAAGTCCTTAAAATTTGACAAGATATATATAGGTACACATCCCTAATTAAAAGGAGAAAATGTACTATATACATATAAAACAAAAGGAACTTTTCATCTCTTTAATATAAATCCTAAGAAAATTTGGAAGAAAATTCTAAGTCATAAAACTAAAGAAAATAGTATGATTACCTTGATGGACTAGAAATCCTACGTTAAAAATACTTATTAATCCCCTAATGTCATGGACAACATTGAAACCCTTTTTATAGAGGAATAAGTTTTTTTTATAGAAGATATAGAGTTTGGGGTTAAGTTACTCCCAAAAGGGAAATATAAGGACATCAAAGGATAACGAGCATAAATATTAAAAATTGGTGGTTTTTGCTTGAATCCTCACATCCATAAGGTCTTCAATTTAATAGTTGAGTGTGATTTCTCTAAAACCTATACAACAAACCTCATTGTTCCTATTTTTAAAAGCAAAGACAAAAATAATCCATCCAATTATAGGAGCATTATGATTATCTCTCTTTTATCCAAATTATATGTAATTATTCTGGAAGAGAAGATTAGCATATGGCTAGAAATTCACAGGAAAATATTTAAAGGATAGATAGGATTTATGAGCTATCATTCAACTATAGGCCATCTTGTTACACTTAGGACCATTTCTAAGGAGCGTTGCAATAATCAAACCAATATTTTGTGTTGATTTGTTTACTTTAGAAAAACATTTGGCACAGTGCCTGGAGCTAACCTTTGGAATACAGTAGAAAATCTAAAAGATCATTTTGAGTTGAGAGATATTGTAATAAGGTTGTATGAGAATGTTATTTTAAGTCGAGGAACTTTTAGGGTTGGAAATCTAAGAAATTAATTGTAATATAGGAGTCAAGCAAGGTTGTCCCTTGTACCTTATCCTTTTTGGTATATACATTGACAAGCTAAAGGGTTTTTTGGAAAGTGTAGGTTGTTTCGGCATGAATTTGGCTAGTATAGTCATCATCCTTCTTCTCTACGCCGATAATATTGTTCGTTTGGTGAGGAGACCCTATGATATCGCAAGCAACTCAAATTTCTCAAGTATTTTTTCTCTAGTATGAGTATGATTGTTAACATTGAGAAAATAAGGGTTATGATAACAAAATTAGAAAATAAGGGTTACGCCGATAATATTGTTCGTTTGGTGAGGAGACCCTATGATATCGCAAGCAACTCAAATTTCTCAAGTATTTTTTCTCTAGTATGAGTATGATTGTTAACATTGAGAAAATAAGGGTTATGATAACAAAATTAAAAAATATCACTTATACTAATTTCATGTATGACAACAACAACTTGGATGAAATGACCTTATATAAATATCTCTGAATCAATCATTATCACAACATTAACTAGAAATATAGAATTGAAAAAATGATTAATGGAGGGTGGAAAGCTTATTATGGACTTGAAAACAATTGTAAATTAGTAGTCCCTTGGATTTGGGATAACAAGAAAATCCTCTTTGAGACTCTCATCACTCTTTTTATCTTATATGGATCTAAATTTTTGGGCTACAACATCTCTAGATAATAGTGGAGAAGGGTAAAGAAAATACAAAATCATTTTATAACATATAATATTAAAATTAAATGCAATACACCCTATCATATCCTCTTCATAGAAGCAAGTCTCTCCCCATTGAGAGCATGGCTATGAAGAGGTACCTAATGTATAAGAACAATATAAACAACATGGGAGGCAACAAACTCTCTAAGATTACTTCATACTCTAGTCAAAACCACATGTGGTTTATGCAAGATTGGCATAAAGATGTCAAGTTTTGGCTAAATCATTGGAGAGATAAGGAAGAGGTCACTATGTCTAAAATAATGATAGTGTTAAAAGTATTATTACATCTAAATTTAAGGATAAATTGTGGTGAGATAAATAATTAGAGGATAAGAGAAAATTATGATTCTATGAAGAGGTGATCAACCTTAATATAGAATACCAAAAGCATCTATGTGTCTTAACTAGTGTAAAGAATAAAATCGACATTCGTAAAATAAGAACTAACTCTCATGAGCTCCGTAGTGAAACATGATACTAGACAATTCCTCAAAACGTCTTGGGATGAAAGAATTTGTCATATTTGTGATACTAAGAGAGTTGAAGATGAAAACCACTTTATCATATAATGTCTAGCATATACTTACATAAAAGTGCAATTTCAAAATATTTTTTACAATACTAATCTTCTTAGCCTTTTAACTTATCACAACTATGGTGATCTATAATTGCATTTTTTAAAGCGTTTCGAACACATAAATAAAATTTAAAGAAAACTAATTATTCCTTAAATTTGTGAAGGGTTGATAAATCAAACTTGGTTATAGTGGACATTAATAACTATAATCATCATCTCTCTCACACACATATATATTCATAACTAATTTTGTTTTTTATATAATTGTTTTATATTTTTTTCAACTCTCTTTATATCTATATATAATGTGCATATTTTTTTATTATTTAATTTATTTAAAATTTGATTTAATTAATTTATTTGTTTCGGGATTCCCTCTTGCAGATATTTATTTTAATTATTTATTTTGAAATCATGTTTTTTGTCTTAATTATTTTATGTTTAAAATGTTTTCTCTTTAATTTTAATTAAAAAAACTGTTTTCTCCTTAAATTAGAAGTTTTTGTCTTTTTAAGTTTAAATGTTTCCCATAAATTATTTATAATTTTGTGTATAAAAAAATGTTATTTATTTTTTATAATTTTGTGTGTAAAAAAATGTAATTTAGGTTATATGCAATTTTAAATGTATAAAACTTAAGTGTTATCAATAATACCTTATTTTGATGGATTCACGTTATAATGATATCTATTGTTAATGTTATGGTTTTAAACAAGTTATAATTTAGGTTGATTTTAAGGTTTTATTGTAATGGTACTGGTTGTCAAAGCCACAATTTCAAACAAGTTATTATTTTAACCTCAAAAATGAAAATGGTGTGTTAGTGATATCACCATTTTTAGATTTAAGAGTCGAATTTAAAGTTTTGGTTGCAAAGGTACCAACTCTCAAGGCGATAGTTTCAAACAAATTGTAATTTTAATTATGAAAAGAAAACGTGGGTTAATTTTGATCTAGGGTTAAAATTAACATGTTATAAGTAAAGTATATATATCCCCTTTGATGAATATGAGCACCTGAGTGGTTCCTTGTCTTTTTTGGTTTTCATTTTTATTTTTGTGATTGAAGAATTGAATGAACTACTTTGTTGAAGGTGTGGACATGTAAGCTAGAATGGGAGGGGACAACACAATGGCCTTGTTTTGTTTCTAAAAATAAATTGCATAACCTATGTGTTCTTGGGCTAGAAAAATGCACATTAGTTCTAGTGTCTTTGAGGGACCTAGTCCTTATTGTAGCAATATTATGATAGTCAGATATAGAGGAGACTAAACCCTCTTGCATGCCTTGGCTGTGAAAGTCAAGAATGCAAGATTTGATATAAATCAATACAGATAACTCTTAGAAAAGCAATATCAATTGCATTGAGCAATAGCCAAAAAATATCATTTAATATACAATCAGTGTCATAGTCTAAATGTTTTATGGATTGACTCTTTTTTAGTTGCTTAAAATAATGGCAAGGTAAACCAACATTTTTAGCCTAAAATCTAAATGTTTTATGAATTGACTCTTTTTTAGTTGCTTAAAATAATGGCATAAAATAATGGCAAGGTAAACCAACATTTTTAGCCTAAAATGTACAATAATCATTTTAGATTGATGTAATTACAGATATCAATTGTTAACATTGAAAAATCAAGTTGTAATAGGGGTATTCAAGGGTGTTGAATCCATTTTGCATTAAAAAAATAATTTTAACAATACAAAAATGAAATTTTAATAATCCAAAATTATAATTTCAACAAAAATTTTATGACTAAATTTTGATAATGACAAATTGGAAAAATTCAAGAGTGTAGAACTTTTAGTTTTCTTTTATAATCTACCTCCTTTAATAAGTAAGTTGAATACAAAATGAAGATGATCAAATTTTACTTTCTCCCTTTATTTAACTTTTAATCTTCTTTTATAATCTATCTTTTTTAATAGTTAAAGGGAATACAAAGTAAAAATAACCTTGTCTCCTTTTATTTAATAATATATAATATCTAATTACTATAGTATAAATATCAAATAATCATACATAAATTTATTGAATTTCTTCCACCTTTCTAAATTCCTTCCTATAACATACCCCATACCCCATCCAAATGTCTATTCTATCTTCATCCAAAGAATAAGTAACCATAGGTTTCCACTTATAAACCTTAATATGTAAACACATATTTCTTCCACCTTTCTAGATTCCTTCCTCTAACATACCCATCAAAATGTCTATTCTATCTCCATTGATTGAAAGAGTAAGTAACAAGGAGTTTCCACTTATAAACCTTAATATGTAAATGTATATGTTGTACTTGTTCATATTTAAAGTGAGTGATAATTCTTCTTTCTTTGAACTAGTAATAGTATTGCGACGATGTTAACATGAGAGTAGGGTCACCATTTAATAAAAATAATTTAAGAAATGGACTTTAGCATGTTAGCATGCTTAGACATAGTATGTATTAGATTATTTAAAAAATCATGTATTTCAAAGTTTTAATTTAAAAAAATTAGTATAGTCATTTAATTTGTGGTTGATAAATATTGATAAGTTTTTTTTTAATTAAATAGTTTATCTGTCACAAACTGCTCATTATCCATATATCAATTACCAATTATTTTTGATATTATTTATTTAGAATTACGATAACTATGTTAACCTGCATAGACATGAAACCATTTAATAAAAATAATTTAAAATATGTACTAAGACTGATCGAGAAACCATGCCTTTCAAAGTTTCAATTTAATGCTCGTTCTTATCATGATTGAGTAAATGTAAAGTTTGTCAATATTATAGATAAGAAGGTTTCATTAGTTATAGGGTTATACCGACACGTTGATAGGATCACATGGTCCACGGGCAAAGTGTTACAAATGGGTTATGCCTTTCCTTAAATTCCATTCTCATAGCAACCGACATCCAAAGGCAACTAACATCTAGATTTTAGATCTTATCTCCTTGCAATTCGGGTGCTATTTTATATCTAGATCTTAGCTCCATGCAATTCGGGTCATTGCTATGTTATATGGGTTTTAAGTGTGCTAATTAATCTGGGTTAACCATTTTTTTAATTAGGTGTAGTTGATTGTAATTAATATAAATATTTTTATTTTATTTTTGACAAGTTTTGATAAATCTCTTTCATAATCTTCCTAAATTTAATGAAATTTCATTCAACAATGTTCTTATATATTTTGGCATCTTTTTATCTTGTGTGCTTTCTCTTTTCTGTCATGTTGTTACATTGCCACTTTTCTAAATACCATGGAAGAAGATCATTGAATAGTACTCTTTGCTATCTTTTATAGCACCATTTTGTCATTGTTATTAATGACTCTTTTATCATTTTGTTTTTGTTATTAATAATATTTTTATTGGTCTTCATTCTTTATAAGTCACAATTAGAATTTTTTTATCATTTTGTTTTTGTTATTAATAACATTGTTATTTCTTCATTTTTCATAAATTAAATTAGATTTTTTTTCTATTTTTTTATGATGGTAAAGTGTTATATTTCCTATTATGCATTGTACAATGATGACATTGCCATGGTATCCCAAAAACAAAGGACATAAATAAATTCATAGGGATCAATGATCACATCACACAATATTTCATCTAAATGATTACCAATATGAAAAGATACCCTGTATTCAATGATTATAGTCACTTCATATACTTTTTAAAATCAAAACAGCTTATAAGGATTATGGACATTTTTGTTGTGACAATCATAATTTATGAACCATTTCAACTTCCACCATATTCTTTGTACTTCCATGATCAATTAAAACCTTACAAACACTTACCTATTGATTTACAATAAGTTTTGAGATATTTTTCCACAACCACCTCTTTTCTTATGGTATATACTGGTGTTTTTGTGCCATTTTCACTATGTGCTACATCAAATTCTTACCTCTTTCTACCCGTGTTACAACTTCCACATTATCTCCATGTACCATCCCTTTGTGGACACATCTATGTCCTTCAAGCCACCATCATTTCATCCTCTAATTTGAAATCCTCCTTGAGTTCTAACTTTCCCTTTGCTCAATGTACAACCTTCCTCTAACTTTTTGACCTTCTCTTCATGTGAATCCTCTATGTTTGATATTGAACTCCTTTTGTTACTACATGCTCCTATTCCTCTACTGATGATTTTTTTACTATCTTTGCACACTAAAGTTTCTTATGCTCTTAGTGCTAATTAATAAGCATCTTCCACTATTCCCATCCCGTGCAATCACATACCTCTAAAATTTGGATTTCATCTTCATCATGCCATATATGGATTGAGATTCAATAGAATTATTTCATATAATCTTCCACATTTTGGTATCTATGTTTTAAATATTATATATATATATATATATATATATATATATATATATATATATATTACACTATAAAACAATTTCTCTCTTAACTTAGATGACATATTACTCTATGTCCTCACCTTTTCCCTGTTCTTGTGAACTTGCTCACATTCCACAATGTCCTAACAAATAAAAACATGCCCTCTCAACTTGATAATGAAAAATTCACCTTGTTCAGTTCCTCAATATTCTCATACTCAAAGTTCCATCTCACTTACCCAATCTATCATTTAGTTTTCTTTTAGACTCTCCACCCAAATGTGAGTCTAAATTTGGCTCCTCTTTTACTTTTGAAAAATATAATAAACTAGATTACACCATCACTCTCTTGACCTTTTTCTTGTTTTTATTCAATTTTTTCTTCTAAATGAATGGATATAGTTCTCTACTAGGCTGTTGTCTTGATTTCAATTAGTTTCTTCTCATCTTTTGTATATCTTGGTTTACACTAGTGCTACCACCTCTTCTTTTCATTGTTGTAATTCTTATCATTTAATTTTTCACAATTCTAGGGAATTCCACCTTTGTGATTTTATTTCAATCACCTAAAGATTATTCAATGTCAAATTCCCAATTTCCAACTCTCCCAATGCTTCTTTGATAGAAAAATTTTCACCCAAATGTTCAAATTCTATTATCTAGTAGAAACAATGGCACAACAATAAGTTATTGGTACTAGCATGACCAGACTCAATCCATGCAAGTTACATGCATTAAGAAATAAAGAAGAAGAATGATCCAAAAATACAACAATTAATCAAAAGGGTCTACTCAATCTCATTATTCAATACTAAATTACAACATAATTCTAGACTATCTCAAGCATACAATCATACTTAAATTGTGATATTTTTTCTTGGGATTATTTCCTCTATAGATTCCACACTCTTATGTGCTAACTTGATGCATAATGTTTGCAACCTCGAATTCTTCTCCTCACCATTGAGATTTTCTAACTCCAAAACCACCTTTGTCTTCATATGCTTCAACATTGGCCATTTAATCACTCTAATGCCACCTCACACACTCCTTGTTAGTTCTGGAGTCTAATTATCTTCCTAAGTTAGAGGATTGTTTCATTTGTGTTTGGTTCCTAGAATAAATGCTCGAGCCACTTAATTGTCGCAGAAAAAAAGGCGATTGGAAATAATTTAATTTCATAGTCAATCTAGACCGTTCATTATTAGGTTACAGATTTAACGGTAGAGATTATGTTTGTGTATTTTTGTCCTAGAAGGAACCCCTCTTTTAAAGAGGGAATTGCCTTACAGTTGGGTAGTAGGGGTGTGAGAGAGACTATGGGAGAGTGAAGAGGAGGTTGTGGCGGATGTGTTGTAGGTTGTATCCCTTCATTTTGTTGGACGAAATAAAAGAAAGGATTGGTTTTTTCTCCGTGGATGTATCATATATTGACTCCACCACATATATTGGTGTCTCTCTTGTATTTTGTTCTTATATGTTTTTAATTTTGCATTTATTTTATGTTATTGCTCTACAATCCTGATTTCTAACACTCCTCTAAAACTTGTGTTCTCTTACAACCAACACCCTCCTTCTTGGAGTCAATATCCCTTCCTTAGAGATCTATCTTGATACCAATACTCTCAATTCCAACTCTCTTGTTGTATCCTAGATCTAGCCAATTTCATTCATTGCATGACTTTGTTTGCATTTCCATCATCGTTTGGCCTCCAACCACTTCCACTACTTAGCTATAATGGTTCAAATTCAATTTTTCTTGGTGTGATTTCACTAAGTTATGTTGGTATCCCTTCGACTCAAATTTAGTTTCAACATTGTATTTCGTTACATGTAAACATCTAAGTTCAAGGAGAGTTTATTTTCATTTGATTGTATTTATTTTTCATTTAGAGTTCAATATATTACCTTGATAGGCCAAGTTATATGTGGATGGAGTAGCTCACACAAGTTTTAGAACATGCAGATGGAATAGCTCATATAAGCTTTAGATTACCAAGTGTAGAAGTGGAGGAATTTAAGTCAAAGTTTTCAAAAGGCCATTATAGTTAATTTGTTATTTACTTTTATTAATAAAAATTACTATGGTTATAACTTTCATTTCCAATCCATGTTTACTTCTCATTTTCATAGAAACCTTAATGGTTTTCATTATGATTACCCATCTTTTGAAGCAATCTTAGTGTGAGACCCTTTATTGGTTGTGCCAACACTAAACAAGACCTTGACTTTATAATTTGCACTTGTATTGATATAATATTTAGTTTTTTTTGATAACTAGTTTTTAATTTAGGTTGCTAGTAAGAAATCCCTACATTACATTGCTCATATACATCATATCAAACTATGTATTAAAAATGTTAATTTTTTTTAGAAATTGTGAAAAACATAATTGATACAAAGAATTTAGGAAAATAATCCAAATTAAAGCTAATTTGTAGAAATTGTAAAGAACATAATAGATTTAGAAAGTCTAAGCAAATAATCCAAATTAAAGCTAACTTAAATATTGACTACTAGCCTAAACAAAACTCTATATTAATTTATATACTAAAATCATGTTCAACTTTATTTCTTAAGATTAAATAAAATTGATATCTCAAAAATCATTTTAAAATTTCTTATTAATATAATATGAATCTTATAGAAAATTATTATAAATATATATAGTTTTTTTTATCTCATATGTTAAATTATAATATATTTACAAAATATTTATAATTCATTCTAAAATATACCTTTTAACCTACCATATATATATATAATGCTTAACTTATGAATTGCATGTTATATATATATAATGCTTAACTTATGAATTGCATGTTATTTTGATGTTGTTCATGTTTGGCTTAACTTAAATATGAATTGTATGTTATTTTGATGTTAATATATTTGCATTGTTCATACCTTACATGTATAGATACTAAATATTTATTAAAACAATAATAAGATGTAGAGATGGGTTCTATTTTATATATAATTATATAATTATTTTATATATAATTATTTAATTATTTAGATGAAATGATTAGTTATATATTAAATTTATTTAGATTAAATTATTAATTATATATTAAATTTATTTAAATTAAATTATTAGCTTACAAACTCTTCATTATGTCTTTTCAAGCCCTTTTCTCTTGTAAACTCTTCGTTATGTCTTTTCAAGCACCATCCCACGACTAAGGAACAAGGAGTTCCTACTTATAAACCTTGAGATAACTACTTTAGTTGTACTCAAGTTCATATTTATAGTATTTGACACTTATGTTCTTTTTGAATTAGTAATTTATTATTTCCTATTGCGAGTGCCATCATCTCTATTTCCCCACATATTAATTAATAACTTTAAATTAGGTCCACCATTTCATAAAAATAATAATTATTGGCCACCTTCTCTGAAGGAGAAGTGTGAGGCTAGACATTGGGTCACCCTCACAAAGGCCTCTCTTTGCTTTAATGGTGACAACTAATTTTGCTTGATGTAAAGGCTTTGGACTTTAGCAAGTGGAAGCATAGCATGTGATGCACGCATTAAAGACTAATGGAAAATCCCCGGCCTTTCAAAGTCTCACTTTAATATTTGTTCATGTTAAGATTCCCTATGGGCTGAAGTATCTAGTATCATTAGTTAAAGGGTTGCATAAGCAAGTTGATATAGGTTATGGACGTAAGCACATGGCCTAAAGTCATTGTTGGATGATTTTTTAAGTTTTTATTCCTTTCCTAGTTGACAAATTCGGCAATTAACAATTGGTTATATATATAATTTTATGTTTGTTTGTCAATCATATATATATTATATATATATTTTGTGAGAGGTTTAGTAAAAAAGGATGAAAGTGATATTTTAGTAATCTTTTTGTGAGAAGTATGTTTATTTGGTTAGTTGATGATATGGATAAAGTAGTTAAAATGGTTTTGTGGACTAGCTTACTTAAAATTTAAATCTTGTTGTGCGAAATATATATATATATATATATATATAGATTCTTTGTGTGTATAAGTAATCAACTTGACTTAGTATAAGTGGTCTAGGTAGAGTGAGTTAAAGTTTGCTGTATTTTTGTTATAAGTGTGTGTGTTTGTCGAAGCAATTCAAAGTAGGTCAAAATCTATCTATATCATAGGTGTTTGAACTTGGTGTAACTCAACCTCATCAAATGATTTGGAAAAAGAAGGTCAAAAAGGGGTTAATGGTCTAGTCACTAGACCCCCATGGTACATATATGCAATATATGCATACCCTAATATACCCCTCAATGTGTATATGCAACCAACCCAATCAATACAACTTAGTATAAGTGTCCTAGTTAAAGTGGCCTCATTGGTTGAAGTGAATTAAAATGTTGTTGTTGTCATAAGTGTCTCATCTCAGTCAACTTGACCTGGTCAAATCATTTGGGCAAAGTGCGGGTCAAAAACATTACGCTAGCCCACTTGATCACTAACTATGGATATAGGCAATGTAAACTTGCACCCTTAGTGCATATATGTAATTAACCCAATCAATCCAACTTGGTATGACTGATATTTTTGCTATATGACTTCTAGCTCATTACTTCGGAAGCGAGTCAAAACATGTCAAAATTTATTGTTGTCATAGGTGAGCACAGTCAACTTAACCTGGTCAAACATTGGGGGGAAAAGTGGATCAAATTGTTATCTTTGACATATGTTTGTTAGCTCGGTCCCAGTGGGCTAGCCCACTCCACCCTTGATCATGGATATATGCAATATATGCATATACTTTAGGTGTGTATAAGCAATCAACCCACATCTCCAAATTGTGTCCCAATTGACTTAACTTGGTATAAGTGATTTGGTCAAAGTGGGTGAAAGCAACATTTCTACCATAAGCATGTCAATGTATTGGTTGAAGCTAGTCAAAGCAAGAAAAGTTGTTTTCTTTGCTAGATCATAAGCGTGTTAGCTCAATGAACTCGATCTAATAAGTTTTTTTGGTTAAAGTAGGTCAAAAGGATCATGTGAACTAGCACACTTAACTCTCTAGATCATGAGTATATATGCAATATATGCATATACCATTAATTTGTATATGCAATATTCATTTATAGATAATGCATATATATTCAAGCTCCTCCTTGATTGAATCTGGGGTGTAATTGATAGAACATATAAGCTTCAATTGCACCTTTGGTAGCCCCAATACAATCTCGATTGACCTCATGACTTTCTTGTTTAGACAGTAAACCATCACCACATGAACTCATTTGCTTGTTTTGACACACAATTGATAGAAATACCTAAGAGTACATGCTCGTTACCTGTGTATCTAATGCACGAGGGTGATAGGGGTGACCACTATTTTGGGTGACTATTGTTTGCATCAAGTGGATGAGGGTGACGTGAGCAACTAATCTTTAAAGCTAGTATAGAGGAGACACACTTACCTAGGTTTTTCCATCGTCAATTATAAACTTTGTTATTCAATAGACTTCATTTTAAGTATGAATTAATTAACCAACATAGATCCATTAGATTCCTTTGAGAGAAAATATTTCTAAATAATATTTTACACTTTAAAAAGTTCTACAAGAAATTTTGATCTTTCTCAACACTTTGACTTTGATAGATCCAAATATAAAATTGAATCTACACTAGTTTTTACCATTTAAATTTGAAGGAGCCTAAACATTAGATGATTTTGCCATGAGTTTTTGACAGAAATCTGGTGATTTTTTATTATGTGTTGTTTAAATTGTGTTTCTTCAAATACCCTCAAGGCACATCTCAATCAAATTTAAACACTATTATTCTAAATCCCATATTTTTTTACCAGATTAGTGCTACTACTTGAAATTTTGTGCACTCTGAATGGAAACAACTTTATATCTAATCCATCATAAAGAGTTATTATATGAGTAACTAGTCAACTATATGAGTCAATAGTTACTCTTTGTCAGATTGAGTTAAGTGAACTAAAACCTTAAATATACAGATTGAGTTAAGTGAATTAAAACCTTAAATATAATCTGAATAATTTATTTGAAACATCTATTTTAGAATGGAGACCAAAATATAAAAAACAGTTTGTGACTGACATAAATGAACTAAAGCCCTCTATCTAATCTGATTTTTTTAAAAAATATTTATTTTAGAATAGGGATCAAAATATAAAAGTAAAAGCAAAATTTCCAAGTGAAAGTTCCCATCAATTAAATATATAACTGTTACACCCTCTACTCAATTTTAAAAGAATGTCTCTTTCACTTAATAAATTAAATTATGCTTATTAAATTATAACATGAGATACCTATGATAAGTGAACAAAAAACATTTAATAAGTCTAATGAAAGAATATATATAAAAATAGAAAAAAATTGCTTATGACTACACTTGGAAACATCACGAAATAGGTGCATCGAACCCTATACCAAGTGATGGTATAATCTTAGTATTTGCTCAAGAATATCCACAGCTTTCCATATATTTAATTGTTTTTATACATTTCATATATGTTCAATTAATTTTGCTCCACCCATGGATCATTCTTTGAAAATACAGCTATTGTTTTTAAACATTTCATATATGTTAAATCACTTTTGCTCCACCCATGGATCATTCTTTAAACAGAGAACTTTTAGAGCAGAGGCAATCCCCACTTAGCAATATCAACATCATCCAATCGATGTCTCCAATTAAATGACCGAAATCAGATTTGAAATACGGTGGGAAACTAAAGCATCCATTGCCCAGCAAATTAGTGACATTGTTAAATAATCATGATGCTTTCTTCCTCTGCTACAAATATGCCCAGCCAAAAGAAATGATATATAAAAGAAAAAATGTAGCAGGAATCTTCCATTATTATTAATGGAAGCAGGACTTATTTACAATGAATTTTCATTTTTAAAAAAATTAAAGAGATCCTTTTGGAACAAATGATAATTTCATTTGATCTAATAGAAACTTTGATTATAAAAAAATTCTCCATATCATCATGTTTTAAGATAATCAAAATCATTGAAATTTGGGAAAATAAATTCTCTATCAAGCAAAAAATAATCATACTCAGAAAACCAAAATTTTACTTAACCAAAGCATTTTAAAAATTGAATTTATCCATTATTAAATCACTCAGATTTCTGTATGTTGACATTTCGCTCAATAAAAAACTGTGCAAATCAATCCAGATTTCTGTATGTTCAAACTGCACTTAATAAAAAACTGTACACCCATCGTTTTTTTCCACCGAATAAAAAACTGTATACCCATGGTTTTTTTATAGGCGGGAGATCACAGGGCGATTCTCTGTGTTTAAAATAGCGTGCAAGCTCGGGATACGTATCAGATTTCATACATACTTAAAAAAAAAAACCATTGAATATGGACCATGGATTGAATCTGTGTCCACACAGGTGTCCGTTAAATGGGCCGACATAGAAAAAAGCATATTCCCAACCTCACAATCCGGCTATGTAAGGCTAAAGGTAGTACTCTGATTTTGGCAAAAGGTTGATGAGATTGGGATGGATGGGACAGGCTGGCGTAAGCATTGCATATGCAATCCCCTTCCCGAGGAGAAAGAATTAAAAGAGGCCTACTTTTGTGTGAAAGATTGTTATCGTAATAAAGGGGGGAATATTGATTGAATGGCCAGATTTAATGGTGGGATTATTGTTTAATACCGTAGATTTTGCAAAGTCAGAAAGAAGCACATTTTAAAATCCATGTGCATGGGCCGGCTTATTCATTATTAATAAGTGCTCTGCAGATTTGTTTAGAGCCAGTTTTTGGGATCAATATTTCTTTTTTTTGGGAGCAGTAGGTACTGTGCCCCACCTGTTTATAATATTTGCAACCGGTAAAAGCAGCAGTAAATGCCCATCATGTACTGCCCTTGCATCCATTCATATCTGTGTTTTTGCTTTGGGTCCCATGTGACAGGATTGATGCAAATATATTGATGAATATTGTCTGGTTATTGTTTTCCTAGATATAAAGCATCAACCAAAGGAGTGATATTTTAAAAATTTATTTGGAAATTGCTCAGTAAAATTACTTAATAACAAGCTTTTATATATATATATATAAACTTTTTAAATGTGGAGTGATTTTATTTTTATTTTTAATGAACATGTGATAGTATTTTTAAGATTTATTTGGAAATAATTCAATAACAAGTTTATTATCTAAGTTTGATTATGTAACAAATAGTGTATGAATTTTGAAAGATGCATTGTGTAATAAATAGTTTTTAATATAAAAACTTTGATTTTGATTTTGTAAATTGTAGATTTTAAAGTTGTAAACAGATTTTTACATGTGTATAAGTATTTATATTTTAGAATTTGAGGTGGATTAACATTTATGCTTTTTCTAGATTGTATGTGGATTAGATAAGTGTACTGTTCACATTAATTTTATGGCAGTCATTCCAAATTCAAAATAAATAATTATAAAAAAAATAAATGTGAACTGGATAACTAGTAGCTGATGCATGAATAGTGACTATCATTTCTTACCACTACTCCTGAGAACAAATAACTTATTAGTAGCACTTGACTTATAACCTATATACATAGGCATGGATAACTAGTAGGTGATGCATGAATAATGACTATCAGTTCTTACCACTACTAGTGAGAACAAGTAACCTATTCCTAGCACTTGACTTATAACCTATATACATAAACATAAACTCATAAGTAAAAGTAATCCCATTTAAAACAAAAAAGTAATATAATTTTTTTTTTCAAACACATGAAATTGCTTTTTAGATTAAATCTATAATAGCACTACCCATTACCTATTACCTGAAACGGTACTACCCATTACCTGAAAGGGTATTAACAATACTATGATGGAGTTACCACCATGTTAGCCTGTAGGAGAAAATGACTTTACATCATACAAAGGATGAGTGCTCATCCCTTAACCACTGACTAATTATGGAAGATTTTTTATTTACTAGTGTTTAAAAGCACTTTTTGTATCCGACTTTTGCATCTACTTAGATACATGGAGAATTTTGTCAATGGAATACCTCAAGTCCTGACCAAGTTTTGTTACGACTGTGTTGTTAAACGAACGATAACTTAATTAATTAGAAATTATTTAAAATGATACCTCAAAACGAAAAAACTGCTTGAGGATGTTACCTATTTCTTATAAAAAGCCAATGTCCACAGCTAGGCATAGCTGAAGCTTTAACAATAAGATGATGTACTTTTCTGAAACCCTACCTTAAACCCTACACTAAACAGAACCATGTGGTAGTTTTTTAGGTCAGGCCAAGGACCAACCGCTCACCTTTGATGCTTTCAGAAAATTTTTGACTGCATCAAAGAAAACAAAATGGACTGGGTGTAGATATTTTATTTCTGACTTGACTTCAGAAACAACTGATGTAATTAAGCCTGAGCTTATCGTTTATTAAAATGTCCAGATTTATCTCGCTGGGCCACTGTGTACTTTGTATGTTACGGTGAATATTTCATATTTAATTGATTGTACTGCGCATATGCACTGCCATCTCGTTGTATTTTTAATGCAACATGGTTTTTGGCGTACCATATTCTTCTTGCATTTCTACACATACGTCAAACTGTTTAACAGCCATTGTTGACTTCTTCCCACAGCGTTCACACAGCCACACTCTAATTTTATCTTAGAAAATATCAATCTCAGAAACTGGTTTCACTATTCGTCTCTGAAATTTTTCCTTGGTTAGTTTTAGCCTTTGATCACCCTCAGTATTTGTCTGAAATTTTCATGAGGGGTAGTTGTTTTTGACAATGATCAGGCTCAAATATATTTATCCATCTGTATTAAAGTTTTCAATTTTTTTCATCGGGAAACTTTCAGAAAGGTCTTTTAACAATTAGTATTCCTATCTGATGATGAAAAATGGTCCTCTTGTTATTAGCTCACCCTAACATCACACTTAATAATTCTCTTAAACTATAGTAATAAAAAAAATATATTAATGTCTATGGCAAATGAATTTTTGATTGGCATCAACAAGTGACAATGTTGCAGTCATAGCATTATATCTTAGAATAGATACTTTGAAATGTTTCACATTATATATATGTCAATAATGTCAAGATATATTGCATTAAATGCAATGTTATTGGTTATATCGTAATTTCTTATCATTGAAAAAGTACAAATTTGTGAAGATATTGAAAATTTGATTTTATAGGAAATTAATTTATATTTATATTGGAATTTGATTTTATAGAAAATTAATTTAAATTATTATAAAAACTTTGAATTGTAAAAAGAAAAATAAAGTGTTTTAAAAAAAAAATTATCTACTTTAAACTTCAAATGTGTTCTAATTTGTTTTTCACTTTTCACTTTACCTATCAAATAATTTTTTGTCTAAAATTGTATCCTTCAACAATAATTACCAATAAAAGTAATTCAATATGTCCCAACTACCAAACACACCCATTAAATATTGCTTTCTCAATATTCAAGGCAACATAATATCAATAAATATTATATGATTATGTAATAGTATAATGCCCTTATATAATATATTGTTATATAAGGTATGATAAAGTTTTAGAAGTTTTTGTGAACATCAAAAATAATTTTATAGAGTTAAGTAGCCTTTCATAAATGATGGGTAACCAAAATTTTCAAGTGTTAATGGGTAAGGAAAATCATAAGTAAAAATTTTAGAAGATTGATAATAAATGTTTCAGAAGAAAAATATATATATCTTGCATTTAATGTAATATTGTTGGATACACAATGGTTAATGTACTTATTATTAAAGAAAGTATACATTTCTTAGGATTCTGGAAATTTAAATTTTTGAGAAAACAAGTGTTTTTTTCTCTTAAACCTTAAATATCCTTTATTTCCCAAATTTAGAAAAATCTTGCTATAAATTTAAAAAAAGAAAAATCTTTTAATAGCGTTTTCTTGACTTTTTTTTTCACTTATAACATTTAAACCAACCCAAGAAAGATCTTTAAAAAAAATTTAATATAATAACAAAATAACTTGATGAAAGAGTTATGTTACTAGTCAACAATAGGTGGATCCCATTATGAAGTGAGAGGTACTTGAGTTTGGAGTTTGTACAAATCACTTTGCCCCACTTACAAAGGAGTGTGTTATGGACATTCATATAATGATGACTAAGGAATCAACAAATTTATTTTTATTTTTATTTTTTAAATATTTCTTGAATTATTTTTCACTATTTTTTAAAAAAATGAAAAAATATATATAATTTAAAAATTAAATTATAAATCAAAATATTCATAACAAATTTAATTTAATCTTACAATTTACAATTAATTACTAAACTATTACTCCTTACCCCTTCAACATGAAAATTTTATAAAATACTATATTTTTATTTATTAAAAATATCTAAAAACTAAAAAATAATATCTATTTATTTTAAATATAATATCAATATTTATTTTAAATATAATATATATATATATATATATATATATATATATATATATATATATATATGAGATCTCTCTTAGTTTAGATAAATTAAGCAGGTTTACACTTGCCTGCAAAGGTTTGGACTAACGTGAAATTGCTTAACTGTTTTATCATGATCGATCTAAAGAAAATAGATTACGGTTATATGTATTTATGAAGTAAACATAGGTTACTTAAGACGAATATATCAGGAGATGCTTCTAAAATATCTAGCTGAGTTTCGACTGTTCGAATAAGTAATTTTTCAATGGTAATCTCTTTTATATACATACCCTTGACAGTGAGAATTGCTGGTAAGAACTGGATTCCAATAAGCCTGTATAAGTAACACTTCAATGACAATCGCTTGATTTAAACATAAAATCGTTATCAAATTAATGGAAAAAGTAACTTTTCAATGGTAATCGCACATATATCCGGGAAGAACTGGACTCCAATAAGTCTGTATAAGTCACTCTTCAATGGTAATTGTTTAACTTAAACATAAAATCATTATCAAATTAATGGAAACTGTCAAAAATAGAATTGTTATTAGATATATTAAAAGTAGAATTATCGGTTTACAGTTTAGGTTAGTGTATTAACAAAATGAATCTAACTCCAATTACTTTATCAGAAAATAGCCATATATATATACATTTATAGGTCAACCCATTCATATAATAAAACTTGTCCTTATTATTTTGCTTTTAATAATCATTTTCTACCATGACAGAAACACAGAATTCAGTGTTCTAACAAACACAAAAAAAAATCAATCCGTAATTTCTCAAGGTTAAATTTCACTCCAGACAAATCACACCGACCATACCGTGGATCTCTGGCTGTTCAACATGATTCATATTTTAGAGTTCGGTGTAAAGTGGTAACTATAAGGGCAGTAGCAGTAGACAGTTGCAGAGCTGAATGGGGCGGTGTTGGGGCGTCTGCAACAGCAGCAGCGGTGCAGGTGACGCTGCCGTGCCACATACGGTGGAGATGCACGAAGAGGAAGAGAAAAAGGGGATGTGACCGGAGAAGGGCACGCACATCCACCAAATAGCCATTGACACCTGTGGGTTATCCATCCATCCTCCATACAATATACATCCATACAACAGTACTTCCTACTTTCTTCCACAATAGAAAAGAGGCCCACGAGTCACTTCATGCAATTGCTCTTTCTCAATTCCTTCCCTGTTAGCCTGAGGGCTGCCAAGCCCTGGCAGGCCGAGGGATTGCTTAGCTAGAGGAACTGGTGAGAACCACCAATTTCATTTTGGCCGATGAGGAAAATTACATGCATTCTGTTGTACAACTACAAAGTTTTATCATTTAATGTTTTGTTTCATTCATGCATAGGTACTTCAGTTCAACATGGTCCCCTTGTCTGTCTTCCAGTAATCCTGAAATCCCTGTGCATCCCCCACTGAAAAAATGTACTCCTGAAAAAACCACATACGTAGATAGTCACTAATAATGATTCAATTTGAAAATGTATAGCCACATGATTGATAAGTTTTTAATTAGGTCTCAAATCCCTGACTGTACAGTGAGTCAACAAGTGAGATACAACTCATCACCATACTGTAGGTTTCTGTCACATGGGAGCTGGCTTCTTGTTTGGTAGGCAGCATCTAATTCATTTACTGTGGAATGCAACTTGGTAAAATAAATTTGATAATCCACAAGACCTGATAGGTATATTACCAAATGGTGTTCATGTGGGGTTCAGTCGGGCAAAATATTAAAAACCCATAAATCTTTCTTAATTGCCCATATTATCCCTGGAATGATCTTCAATCTGCCGCGTCTTATTATGTTGCATTAAGACTAGACTGTGTAGTACAATAGAGTACTAGGTTATAATGTGATGCTCTTTTTTTCCTTCCCTTGTGGCAGGATTTTGAGAGATCTGCAGGCAGCAGACAGGCATCTTGGGAATGAGAGGTGACAGCTCAAGTAGAAAGGATGATATCCTCGGTTACATGAACACCTACAGGCCTGGAGAGAGGGAGCACAGCTGCACGAGGTGGATTCATCATAATTGCTACCAGTGTTAGAAGAAAGGATCTATTATTATTATTATTTTGATTTAGGTTTGTTATTGTTGCTAAGATTAGTTAGGCCATGAGTGTGCCTGTGAAGAGGCAGACACTTTAAGGCTGCGTGACTCTTGACCTTGAAGTAATAAATAAGTGGCAGGACGCTATGGCTTGTGATAGGAGCGTATTGTATCCCTCCAATGTCATCATGAACGCCGAGGACAACAGTTCTGCTAATGCCATAGCTGCCATGATTGCAAGTTCTTGTACTCCAACTGCAACGTTTCAAGGTCTGTAAATTACACTTGTGCCCATCTGAGCCTTCCACCTATATTTTATTGTGGCCAGAACGAGTTATATGTATACATATAGATATATTCTTGGGTTTACATCTGGCAGGCCCAGCTTCTTACTTTGTTTCCTAGTACCTCGCATAGTGCATCAACTGTAGATATATTTGCATATTATATATGCATGTTCTGATGCTAGAACAAGTAGAGGTCCACCTAGCTTTGCATTTTTACCAGCAATACGAAAATGAATGTGACCTTGGAACCTTAATCTTGGACCTAAAACGCTAGTTAGTTCTAGCATGTTTTCATGAAATTGTTAATACTGTAAGTTTGTAAGTTTATTGCTTTATTTTTGGTTGGTATTTTTTGATGACTGGCTAAAGATTGCAATCATGTAGTAAGAGATTTCATTTCGTTTTATTTGAAATTTGGGAAGGCCAGTTCAGTTGTGTAAATTCAAACTGATTTTTGTTGATATTTCTGCTTGAAAAAAATACTGATCGACAGACATTCCATTGCTTTGATTGGTTGGGCAGATCCTGACTTATTCCCAAGTGATTTTGATCTCTCATGTTCAAAGTCATAATATATTTTTTGCAAGATATTAATCTATGGAGCTACTGCCCGATTAAATTTTTTGATGGAAACCTTTAATTTTAACGTTTTGTACTGTTAAGTATCTGATTACAACAAAGAATAGAAACTCAGTTTATTTTTTTTCGTAGATGGGTTGGCTAATTAGACTGGAATATGGTTGCAGGTACTCGATCTATGAGTGTTTTTGAAACTGGAAATGAGCGCAAACGATCTGCTGCCAACTCCTACTCGGCCTTGGAATTGTCTGATGACATTGGGGATGAAGATGGTTCTGATGATTGCATCCATTTGGGAGAGAAAAAGAGAAGGCTGACCTTAGAACAAGTGAGGGCTCTGGAGAAAAATTTCGAAATGGCAAACAAACTTGAACCAGAGAAGAAAATGCAGTTGGCAAAAGCTCTAGGTCTGCAGCCAAGACAAATTGCTGTTTGGTTTCAGAATAGGCGAGCAAGATGGAAAACCAAGCAACTAGAGAAAGACTACAATGTTCTCAAGCAGGACTATGATACCCTGAAGCAAGATTATGATAACCTTATGGAAGAGAATAACAATCTCCAGGCTGTGGTAGGAAATTGCATGCTGTTCCTATTTATATTTTTCATGTGTGTTTTGTATACAGTATGATAGGATAAGAGAGTGTGGGTAATTCCCATTAAAATGCTTTGCATCAAGTTACAGAATTACTGAACTTTTTCAAAACTAGAAGTATACAAATTCTGTCATTCTTTTTTCAGCCTACTGATTATCTGTGATTATCAGATCGAACGTCTGAGCAGTAAATCACAGAGCTGCAATGACCAGAAATTTCAGGTGAATTCTTCCAAATTACAGAAGGACGATAAGGACTTGCCACTTCTCATGATTTCTGCAACCAAAGTTGATTGTGCAAACAAGGAAAATAATAATGAAGGACCTTCTAGTATTGGAAGTGAAGGCAGTTCTGTGTTGGACATGGACAGCCCGGGTACCATTGAAAGCCAACAAAATATTGATTCTATAGGATTCTCGAACGCGAAAGCTCGTGACCCTAAGCTTGAATGCAATTTCAGGCCTAAAGTAGAGGAAAATGTGAGTCAAGCAGATGAACCTTGCAATTACCTGTTCTACAATAATTTGGACCCTTGTCCGCTCTTGTGGGAGTATAATTGGGCTTGAGGCCTCTAGCAAGTAACAAGCATTATCTCATGTTCTATTATAGTTACCATTCATAATCTAGCACAGCTTTTTTTCTTGAGAACATATATTATCTTTTGTGGTATAAAGATAAGCAAAGCTTATTTGCGGCGGTGGTTATCAGTGGTATATATATTTTTTTCTTCCTTTCAATCATCTATATATTAATGTTGTTGTTCTACAAATCTAGTTGGTTCCTACTGTTTGAAGAGTTCATTAAGCTGCCCCGATGCAGCAACCTTCCATATCCTTGTTATAATTTTTCTGCATTCAAACAGGCACTCACGATTTCTTCTCATTAAGAAATGTCTCGTAACACATAAATATAATTACTGAGATTGTATGGAACAACAGCATTAGCAAAATATCTTTCTGACATCTCAAAAGCAATTCTTTTTGCATTTAGATATGCAAATTAAGTACCAAGTTGGGATATTAAATTGAGAAAGCTATATATTGGTTTTTTAAATGACTGCTTGGTTAGTTTACCCTATTTTCAATTGATAGAAAGTATAAGTAACGCCCTTAAATTCCAAATTCTTCCCTGAAGAGGTCATCTCTTTTTTTTTTTGAAAGAGAGTGTAATTACCATCATACAAGTAACGCCATTTAATTCCAAATTCTTTCGGATATTTGAGAGAAAGTGTCACTAACATCATTTAATTTCATTCTAGAGTAACTAATATCATTCAATTTGGAATGAGAGACTCGCTATCTTAAAGAGAAATTAGTGTAACTAACACTATAATTCGGAATTCTTTCATGAAGAAGTTATTGATGTTCAGGGTTTGCACCAATCCACCCAGTTATAGATCTCCAGGAATTTTGCACCTTTCCATCGCACGACTTTGCACCTTCCCATTGCAGGAATAATTTGTGGTGGAGAGACTTAAAAAACCTGATATATCAATATCAACGCCAACCAGTGATAACATATATCCTTTGTTAAGCTGCTTGTTGGTGTCAGGGTTCTCTCAATAGCACACGGGTGATCATGGTATATATGTCTGCTCGTCTGCTATCGATGCCCTTTTCCTGTGATACCATTTCTGATTTGCTTTTGAGGAATATCTTGGCTCTCAGATCCTTTTGACAACGAAGTCCACGACCATTCTGTCTTATTAAAGTGAAACGTTATTCAATCTGTGAAGGATTGGGATTATAAAGTTAGAATCTAAACAGGAGAATTCATAAATTTGTATTGCACTGATAAAATTTAAAATAAATTTCCAAGAGGGTTTCTAGGTGGATTAGGATTATAAAGTTAGAATCTAAACAGGAGAATTCATAAATTTGTATTGCACTGATAAAATTTAAAATAAATTTTCAAGAGGGTTTTTAGGTAAGTTAAAAATTTGTCCATTGGTTGTAGCCTGGGTGGTTGGGAGGAATGTTTGTTACCCTCCCCACCCAAGCTCAATTCTTGTAAGTGACATATTGCTCTTATTGAACCCATATTGTAATGATTGTAATTAGTGCCACCTTGATTCTCTAGAATAGCAGGTGGTGACCATTTCCCCAGGTGGACGCGGCCAAAGAAGGAGGTACTCTGCAAAATTTTGAAAGTTTGATAATTGTATTCAATTGGTATTTAAAATAAAAATACTGAAGATTGTTGGGCAGGTTAAAAGACTAAATCCTTTAAGATTGTTGGGTAAGTTAAAAGAATAAATCCTTCCGATTATATTATCGATTATATTATATCATTATTGTATTATTTTAACACCTTAATATATTTAAAGTATAACTTTTTATATAGAAATAAAAGGATTTATTTTGTAATTATGATATGTGTGATGAGAAAAAAAGAAAAGAGAACATGCAATTTTGAAAGTTATTGGAATAAAGTTTGTGGTTATTCAATAACCATATAACATGATATATAAATTTGCAATATATTTTAGATCACATTTATGTTTCATTAAAAATGGAAGTGTGTTATGAAGAATACAATATTACTTGATCGCCTTCTATGACATGCATATTTTAATATACCAATACCATCATAAATATGATACTTAACCCTTTTCTAAATGAAATCACAGCATCTTATTAAATAAAGTTAAGATTGAAAATTAGGATAATTTTTATTATCTTAAATTTTGATGATCTATAATTAATCTCTAGAGGTTCTTAACAAGGTGATGCATCTTAAATTCCCTCTATGAGGTCTATGTGGTGGTCTAGGGATATGTGCATTGCCCATAAGTTCTTGAAGAATTATTCTAGGGGCAAAGTACTTAGCTTTTGTCCTCTGATCATGGCTAAGGGTATGAAACCCATGCATGGTGAACAAAACCTTTAATTGACGCCCATTTCCTACATAGATCAAAGGATTCCATCTACATGACCTATTTGGTGGTTTGGGGCCCACACATAGCCCATAAGTTCTAGAAGCGAGCGATAGGTCCAAACTCCTTAACTTTTCACCCTAGACCATGGCCAAGGCCTCAAGAGCCATCCATGGATTGGAAATACTCAAAATGGTACCCATGTCCGAGTCTTTGGCCAAAGGTTACTTGTGGATCTATCCTGTGTGGTGGTTGAAGTTCTCATGCATGGCCCATGAGTTATGTGAGAATTAGACCCTAGTATTCATCCTTAGGCCATAGCAAGGGTGATGCAACATATATCTAGTCTACAATTGTTTTGAAGTAGTGTCGATATTCCACCTCGAAAATTTCAAGTATGCATAATTTTCTTTGTATAGAAATGTTTGTGAAACTTACTAATTCTTAATTTTCCAACCATAAAATGTTGGACAATATTTTTGTAAAAGGATTCAAACTCCAAGGGATTTTATATAGTTTCTAGACATTTTTGACGATTTTTAGTTAAAAAATGTTATCCCATGGCATAATGAATTTGTGTGAATCAATTTAGAAAAAAATGGAAATTGGTGAATATTCTTTTGGAAATTTTGCCCCTTAAATTTTTCGTGTATTCCACTCATAGGCTAATTATTCCCTATGTAAAGTGTGTGTGGTGTTTTGAGATGTCATTCCTTTGAACCATACACACATATTTTAGGGATTAAGACATTTGTTTCAGCCTTGGACCATATCATGACCTTGAAATCCATGCCTTGTGTGAAACGCCCGAGTAGTGACAATATCCCACTTGTAGGCCAAAAATTCTCTTTGTAGGATTGTTGGTGGTTCGGGGCCCTATACATGGCCATGTTCCCTAGAATAATTTTTAGGCCTAAGAACTTGGTTTTTATCATTAGACCGTAGGAATGGCTTGGATACCCATATTTATTGTGTAAAACCTCAAAATTATAACCACATCTCAGTCACAAGCTAAGTATGCTCATTACATAGCATGCTAGGTGTATTGGGGCATTATGCATGGCCCATTATCGATAGAGAATAATATTTTAGAGCCTAATACCTTATTTTTCATCCTTGGACTATACTTTGGGTCCTTATATATCTTTGGTATAAATGTCTTATAATGGTTCCCATATTCCAGTAGTAGGGAGAATATTCCCTTTATAGGGCCATTGGTGGTTTGGGACTTTTCCATGCATGGCCCATGAGCCCCAGAAGCATATATTAGGACCACAGATGCTAGTTTTTGACCCCAAACCATTATCAGGGTCTCAAGATCTATCCTTAGAATGAAAATACTAAGTTTCCAATCTAACTCGTAGGCCAAATATTTACTTTATAGGGTCCATATGGTGGTTAAGGGCCTAATGCATGGCCCATGAGCATTAAAATAATATTTTAGGGCCTAATATTTTGTATTTTTTTTCTCTAACCCTATAGATGGCTCATAAACCCATGTTTGGGGCACACAACCTCAAAATAGAGTGCATAACCCACTCATAGCCAAAGTTTATGATATCCCCTGAGACGTTCCAAGGCTGAATGGAACTTTGCTATGGCATGATTGGCACAATTTTTAAATATTTAGAGCTTGATCTTATTTTAATAAAGTGTTGATTGTTTGTATTTTAAAATTTACAGATAAAAAGGACTGTAGACATATTTATTACTAGGGAGTTTTCTCCAGAGGAATTTCCAGGTGTATGTTTAGTAATCGATTGGAATTGATGATAAATAAGGGGGAATTAGGGAACAAATGAATTGTGTGACATATATTTAGACAAATATTACACATTCTTCATGGAAGAAAATGTACTAAGCATTTAAGAATTCAGCAGTTAAGACAAGTAAATTAGATCTTGGTTAAGTGTAGAACAATGGTAACTAGGACATTTGTATATGAAATGACAAAATAAACCTTCAATTACCATTCAACAAACAAGAATCCATGAGGAATAAAAGGTCATACACATGAAATCTCTATCCCATTTATAATACTCAAACACATACACATTCATACCATGAATCTAGTGCCAAAGAAGGATGCTCAAAGCTTTTATTAGATCAAGAAAGATTTTATAGAGGTAGAAGTAGTTTGGAATTACAGAAGGGGATCATAATCACATAGAGCAATATTATAGGCTGACATACACAAATATATGAATCTTAGAAGATTATTTCCTACATAATATCCATCTATTCCAAAGTATCAAAATGATCTTGCAGCTCCTCAAGAGTCCCTCTTCAAAAACTACAAGATATGCATTCAAATTTGAATTCTCTTTATATAGGGGGGAGTCTTTCTTGTTACTGCTTCTAGATCCTTTCTTGAAACTTATCTATTTTTTACTTAATTCTCAAAACTGCTTTGCCTTTAGTTTGTTTCAACTTTTTGTTGAGGTTACTGTTTCAACTTCCCAACTGCATCTCCTACTTTCATCCTTGCTGAGTCAAACCCTACTGGGGGGACCCCTTTCATGATGGAGTAGGTTGCCCTTGATATGGTATGGCGAATTTATGGTACTTGGGAATTTTCTTGCACTATTTACCCATGGGATACTTATGGGTCCTCATTGAATCCCTGGCTAGCTCATGATTTGTGATGTTTTCATAAGATATTGGTGGAAAGCTCTTGAAGGTGAGCTTCAACCTAGTCCACAGTTCAAATTATTTAGTCAACTATTGGACAATGACACTCCCTTTAAGTTATATTGTAACTCCTCAAATTTCCTTTCTTCATTTCTCTTTTTATTTAGTAACTCTTGATAATCTCCTTGTTTATACAAGTCGGGGTAGACCCTTGCCTATTGCATCTTTAAATAAACTTTTGAAGAAAACAATCTTTGATACCATACTGGTTATTATGTTTTGAGCCATGTTCATCAGGACCCTTTTTTTTATTACCTTGTTGGACTCTTTAACATAATATGTCCTGTTGGTTTCCTTCAATTCTTCCAATTTCCCTTCATTTCTGCTATTTAAAAACTTGACCAAATTACTTGCAATTTGACTCAAGATTAGTTCTTATCATTTTTATCTCAGTTGTGGCATTAATGACCAACTCCAATTCATCCTAGATTTATTTGAAATGATCCCGATGCTGGATGATTTCCTCAGTTATCTTATCCCATAGTGCCTTTTTGGATCCTCTAAGGGGGTTTTCCCCATTATCTTTTAGTTTAGTGACCCAAATTACTGTTGTGGATTATCCCTTTCCTACTCTAAGTGATCAATGACGTCATCCTTATCCTTCATGTCACCTTTCAACTCTTCAATTTTTCACACTTTCTTCCTTAATCCCTCTTTTCGGAGATCCACCTCCAACTGCTTAGCTCACTTGTCTGTTTTAGTCTCCTCAACTCCTCTAGTTGACTAAGGGGAGACTTGGGTAGAAAGGGATGTCTTCTCCATATTCATCCTTGATATTTGTAGCTCCAAGTCATCCACTTTGTCTCTGTACTCCTCCATTTGGGATTTGAAGTATAACATGTTCTAATGCAACTTGTCTTTCTCCCCCTGTAGTGTTACTAATTCAGGAGTCTGTACATGCTCTATATTAGGGAGGCAAAGCTTCTATTTTAACCCAACAATCTCAATATCCTTCTGCTGCAACAATGAATGTATTGGGGTGGAATAATTTGGGTTGATCCCCAAAGTGATAATCTTGTTCTCTAACTCCTTAATGGTCAACTGTTTGGCCCTAGTGGAAACCTTTTCTTTCAACTTATTCTCAATATTTTGGAGAGATAAGTGCATATTCTTAACACTGGACAAGGATTGCAGTACATCCTTGCACAATAAGTCATTGGATTGTCTGTAGAAATATACTCTATCCAGAGGATTGAATTCAATAAACTTAAAATTGTACTCAATTTCTTTATAATCATCATAGGTTTGGTCTAGAGGAAATTTGGGCTCTAGGGTTGCAATCTTGAAGGTTCCCTCCTTGTGTCTGCCACTGACAATAATTTATTTCTTGATGGATCTACCCAATTTTTATGGTCTTTCATGATATCCATATTCTACTTTCTAATCTCCATATAACGCGAATACATGATTGGTTTCTCTTTGAAATATCTTATGGAATAAGATCTTTGTTGTGGCTCTTATGTTCCCTACGATACTGAGCGAAAGTGTTCTATGGTGATAGGTGGTAGATTTTCACTTTCCTTTGGTTGTCCTAATGTTATTTTTGATCCACTAGGTAAACTTTAAACCTATATATGTTCTACTAAGTTTTGCTCAGAATCCGCTTCCTCTCCCATTTTAGCCTTCTTGCTTGTTTCTGTTGATTTAGGCTCATCAATATCCATATCTATGTGGACTTCTGAAGCTGCTCTTTTTGTTCTTGTTTCTACCTTCTGTGGGGTACATATCACTATAGGATGACTTTCTTCTTGGCCCCCTTGTATCCCATGGGTAAATTTGTTTGTATTAGTCCACATAATGGAACTCACCTGCTCCCATGTTGGCAAGTTATCTATATTCTCTCACTCTGGGCGGGGCTTGTGGTTATAGTCTGAATTTTTATTCTCCATTCTCCTCTTGGATATCACCTGATGAGGATCATAAGCCCATCTTTCTCCTTTGTCCAATTTTAGATACTTCAAAATTTCTTCCACATATGACATATCACTTCTACTTTTAACGAGGAAGGGTCCCACCTCTTTGGGTAGCTTGAATGTGATTGGGTGCTTCATGTTCGCAAAGTGCAATTGATCATAAAAGAATCTTTGTTTGATGTACTCCAGGGAAAATGCCCTGGGAGTAAAAAATGTAGGTAGCAAATACGGTTCCTCTTCAAATCCATACACCCTTATGATAGTATGGTTTTCATAGATGAACCAATCACGTGTTCTAGTATCTAGTCTTAACTAATGATAGCTCCTTGTACAAGGGGAAAATCCTTGGTTGTGCAACATAATGTAGGATGAAATAGACGATGTTCATAAATTTGTTTGTAGAAGTTTGGAAACCATGGTTCCTAGGTTATCGAAGGAACATATTGGTCCATTTAAAGGTTGGTAGCTTATTTCATGTTCGATCCCTTAGGTTCAATCCTAAACCTTAAAAGTATGTTGAGTTCTAATATAGAAATAGGTAGAAAAAATATGATGGATACCTGAAGCACTCCATGGTGTGGAAATCTTCAAGCTGTGCATGGATGTTGTTTTCCAAAAATTGGCATAAATCCAACCTATTAGGCATAACACATGTTGCTGGGGTCAAGGTAGGAATGAAACCTAAAATGGTATTATCTATTGCTTTATCATGGTCATACCCCTGCATAATGCATATTAGGGTCAAGGATTTCTTTGATATTTTTGAAAAATGGAGGCTTTGTATGGAGGCAGACCGACTGGAACTAGAGTGTCCTCTTTTAAATACTTTTCCAGTATATGATTTCTTTCTAAAATCTTTAGAGCATGTTATGATGCAGGTAGGGCATCATCGTCCAAGGGTTGCATGGTTGGGTGGTCTAGAAGGAAAAGCATTTTGACCAAGGAATCCTTAGATATAATGCAGAGGGACTTGGAATCGCCAGAGGCGAATACAACCCGTTTTTCAGCTGAGTAGTTGGTGGTACCCTAGGTGACAAATCGGGGAAATTGACAGTTTGTGGGAAAACTGCCTAAGTGATATTGGTTTCCCATATATGACATGAGTCTTGGAATGTGGCATAATTGGATTTTTCCTTTGTAATTAGGTGATGAAGGTTTGTTTAGGAAACGACCAGGTCAAAATCATTGGATTCATGGTCAATCAGGTGATCATCAATGGGGTTACTCTTGCTTTTGGCACTGGGGGGTTTTACTTTACACGAGGATTCCATAACACCTTTATTTTACTGTTTGAGGTAAAATCCTAAAAATGGTGAGGGTAAAAAGTGAAATTACTAGGATGAATGAGGTGTCGGGCTAGTGATTATGGCACTGGAAATTTGAATCTCTAGTACAGAGCTAACATAATGCTTCTTCTTTTCTTGGAGCAAAACAAGCCCTTTTTTGGAATATTTCTCCCTTTAATATCCAAAAATTTGAATTTTCCAAGTGGCTCATAATCATTGGGAAATATTTTGAGGTGAATCACTCGACGTCATCTGGGATTGGGTTCCATGTGTCAGTCATGGTTTGGTCTACGTTCTCTATTGTTTCTTCTAGGGAATGTTCAATTGTCTTGATGCGGTGCATGTGTTGCCTTGGTGAGATCCCACACGACTTTTGGTTGTCCGTAGGGAGGATAGTAATGGATTGATTGAAGGAGGTATGATAAATGTGAAAATTGGAGTCATTACCAATAAACATGTACCATGTAGCACATTTTTTTTCTCCAATGGATCCACTTATGTACCGATGGGGTGATCTTATGCTAAGGGGTGTAGGAGGTGTTGTGGGAAACATCTCCCCGTAGTATTTATTTTCACAGTGGAACCAAATCCCCGTGATGATTAAGGATTACCCCTATGTAAGGATGGTATACCAAGGGGACCCGAAGCTACCTTGACCATTGGGCTAGGCCTGGGGACCCAATGGTACATATGATTTTGATTAATTTTTTAGTTTGTGTTTACATACTACCTTATATGATAGATAAATTGATTTATATGATACATGTTACTAATGAATCTCCTCTCATATGTGTGTATATATTGGACTAGACCCTCCTCATAGACACCAAAGATGTTAGTGGTGGGTTGATGATGCCAATATTGACCCCTATCTGAGAGGAAATGGTGGGTAGACAAGTTAATCCTGGTATCTCTATACCAGGAAATTGACCAATTACTGGTTGGGGTGTAAAAATAGGGATGACAACATTTGGATGAGGGATGATAATATTTAACCAAAATTTCCACTTTGATAGTGGGTGACATGTTGGCCATGTTTCCCTCTTCAAAGGCATCTAGAGTAGGGATCGATTTTTTGAACCAATCAACATGCACCCAAAGAATGAAGTCTTTTGTATTGATAGTGAATTGCTTCAAAGACTCAACAAATGTTGGTAAATCTCACGGGAGGAAGCATGCGTAATGGTGCATATCATCCCAACAAGAATTCAGGTTGTTGATAACATCAAGAATATCTTCGTTGCTTCAAAATGTGGGGGTTGAAAGATCAAGGAGGCGCATCATCACTTGAGGTGATGAGGATGATGAGGGTGTTGAAGAGAGTGACTTACCTAAGTAAAAAAAAATGGATACAACTCCGTCACTTGGTTGGTTAGGTGGTGGTATCTCTTTAATGACTGTGACTTGTGGCTCTAAGGACCACTGAGATAGTTTAGCCAATGATGCCAAAAAAATTTGGAGGTCCATGAAATGGTGTGAATAATGGCCATAGATGGCACATAATGCACACATTGGTTGGTACATAATGCCTTGTTATGTTATTTGGAAATGTTGGGGAGAGTAATATGGACCACAAGAATGCTTAAGTTTTTACTCTCCTTTTGCACATAGATATGACTACATGCGATAGGCAATTCTGGATAGTAATGGGTGGTATGAGCGATGATATCACAAATGGCACAATTGTGGGAGCCTTCTTTAGTGTTGTAGGGGTGATGTTGAAAACCATAGTTGGGGTGGGTTTACATAACATGTTCTTTATTTTGCCCCTAACTTTCTTCTTATGGATTAGTTGGGTGGAGGGAGTAGTTTCCTTTCTAACCACAAGATGTGGGGTGTTAGAAGTATCGATTGAATCGACAAGGGTTACCACTGTATCAGGTGTGGGTTGGTGGTGTGAGGTACCAAAGAAGGATCCCTAAAGCGAGCACTAGAAGGTTAAGGGTAAGCATAGTAGGGGATCCAACAATCCATGGAGTGGGGAAGATGAAGGTAACTTGATGAATAGGAGCTCCCTTTTAGGGATGTCCTTCTATGGAGGAAATATTTGACGAGTCTTGTTGTTGGGAATAAATAATTTTAGACGTGATGTGGGATAATTCTAAATTTCTATATTGATTTCTAAGAGGGGGAGTTCCATTAAAAGTTCCAATTAGCGTAGAGTCTTGGAATATTCTAGAACTAGCTCTAGTGAATGAGAGAATATAGAGGATTCCCTCAATGGTGGGTAAAATGATCCATGGATTGGAAATGGACTTGGATCATGATAGGTAAGTTAATAAATCATGAAATTCTTCTCATTGTGAGGGAATACCATAATCCAAAAAATAGTGGAAGTGACCACTTTCATAGCATACATATAGCTATGACCAAGGAAGATGCTAAAGTGTAACTGGGAACTTACGACTTCAATATCCACCAAGATAGTTTTGCATGCTAATTCATAGAGAAAATTTTGTAGGCCTTACAACTTTGAAGGTCGACCATCATATGCATGTAATTCCATTAGAGAAAATATCAATTTGAGGGATCCTATTTTCTTCCATATATGTGCCAACATGACACACATGGATTCCAATTCATCAATAATGAATCCATGGAGAATCACATTCATGATGGTGATATGAACTTAAAGGGATATCAAAGAATGCATGTGTGGTTCCATTCCATATAAATCAAAAGTGATCAAATGAGCATTAAAAGGATAAATGAATCCCAAGGCATACATAAGGGACTTACATTACATAGGAAATTTCTGTAGAAGTTCGAAGGTCGATATGGTTCTAGAGGATTGGGCCAAGTCATCCACAACACTGTAAGTCATCCACAACACTGTAGTTTTGGGAAACTCTAGCATTCGGGTTATGCGATGAGCGATGTAAAGGGACTTTGGGTAGTTTTGGAGTAGGGTTGATAGTGGGTTGTGTGAGATTCATTGGTACTTGTGGTAAAGGTGAATTCTTATCATTTTTGGAATTGATAGGTTTGGTTGAAATAGTATATTGATTACAACAATTTTGAAGATTGACACTAGTGGAAGTCATGAAGATGTTATAAAAAGAAGGATTTCCATTCTTGGTTTACATAGGAAGTTGATTAGGGCGAGGAATTGTTGGTTGATTGGCTACTAACCCTTGTTGGGGAATGGTTTTTTTAATACCATAGGATGTATAGCAGGAGGATTATTTAGTTGATTATTCGGTTAACCTTATGGGGTGTTAGTAGCCTCCTCCCATATATGAAAAGCTTGAGTAAGGTGCGGGAATTGGTGGGTATAATGACCATAAACTCTACAAAAGGAACATGGATGGTTAGTCTCTAGCTAAATATTCTTACCCTATTTGGTGGGATAATTGGGATCCTTATTCATGAGGATAGGGTTACCTTCAATGTTAGTAGGAGGATTAAGGGGTTTCCCCTCACCTTCCTAGTTTTGGTTGTTCCTTTTATACTTCCTCTTATTTTTCTTCTTATTGTGGTTAGGTTGCATGTTTTTATTGTTAAATGTAGGTTGGTTGAGAATGGTATGTTGAGCATAAACCCACCTTTGTGGAAAAGCAGAAGGTTGAGGATGTTGTTGGACTAGAGCTTCTAACAGAGGGATAAGAAATGGGTAGTAAGGCTTATGGGATGGTAGAGACACATATGTAGTAGAAGCATCACTACACAAGGGACCATGGACATGGGACATATGAAGAGAAAATAAGTATGAGGTACTCATTCTTGCATGCAAGGGATCTAGAGGGAAATAGGGAATGTGAGGTTTACATGGGTCAGATCACTCACCACCATGGGTATTACTATTGAGTATGTGTTATATTCTTGCATGTGTGTGTGTGTGTGGGGAGTGCGTCTTTAACAGCACACGCGATGATCCCCTCCATCTAGTGCTCTACCATATGCATCAGGGATTATGCGAAGCGCTAGCTCAGGGGGGGTTATAGGTGGGGGGGGAGGGGGTATGCCAACTCCCTCCCCCTTCCGCGAAGCGAGTTCAAAATTTTTTGGGCTATTCTTGGGTTCTTTCTAAAAATATATAATTTAATTCTGGTTAAGGGATTGAAGTATATTTTCTAATCCGGGTTAATTGATTAAGGTTTTGGATGCCTTGGAATACCTATATTTGTATTGTGAGTAGTTAATAATCAATATGAGAAAATAAGAGGTGCGGCTCCAGGTTTTGCTGGTTTTCCCGATTAAGGGTTTCTAGGGTAAATCACTGTGTATTATGTGTGAATGTTGTGGTGTAAACTATATTTTGCTTAAAAGAATATGTATGCTTTGCTTCTCTGCACATGTTTAAATATTACAATTACCATACAATTTAGTGCCCATAGAAGGGGCATTTGATTGTATGGATAAGAGGTAGATGTAATTATTCCAATCACATAATACATAAAATTGGAGTAGACCTATCAAGTAATATTTTCATGAAAATTAACCATGAGGGGAATTTAGGATGATATAGTATAAATATGTAGATTGGCATAGATCAAATTTTACCGTTGATCGTTTATAATAACTCTCTCTTCGGTTGGGTAAGAGATATTTAAGAACCAATGTGGAAAAAAAGGTCACCTAGCTTGATATTATAGAGGCTTCTTCATCTTTTCCATCAATGAATGTGATCCACGATGTGGGTATATATATTATAATGGAGCAATGAAATAATTTCCACTCCCTTGTCATATCAGGTGGGTAACTAGAAGAATGTGAGAAAATTGGAAGCTAATGACACAATGCTGGGATGTGTGACATAGTGTTGCTCTATGTACTACTTCACTACCACACTAGTAAGGGTTCATTGAAATAACTGCAAACATATGGAATCTTCTATGATATTATTGGAGGAACATTAGAGATGTAAAGATTTGATATGATTGGAGGGATCCTCTCCTACTTTACATTCAATCTTAGGGATGTTTGAGGGTAATTTGGTGGGAATCAAAGACCATATGGGGTCATTGGTTAGTGAAGTAAAGTCTAGTAGATTCATATTAGCCATGAAATGGAGGATTGATGTCCTAGGTATGTTTGCAGTAGTGTTTTCATTTTCATTTGGATTGGCATTTGTAAGGAGGTGATTTGGAGAATTAGGTGGAGAAACTCTAGAGATGTTGGTTCTTTGATTTTCTAATGGGGAAGTGGTGTTAGGTAAAGGTGGTGATTGAGGTTGAGAGATTCCTAAATTTGATGATCCCAATGGAGAAATAGATTAGGGGGGAGGTTTTTGATGCTTGATTCTCACACATTGAGGTGAGCTAACCACACAACAAGGAATCCTAATGGTGAGGGAAAATAATCAAAGTCATCAAGAACATATAGGTGACAGGTGAATCCATGGACATGGGTAGAAATTTTTGGCAAGGAGGGTGGGGTAAGTGGAGTTTTTTGCATGCTTGATTGAATAATTTTAAGCTTTTGATAGAGTTATTAGGAGCTCAATTGAGAGCTTGTATAAGTGCTCGATCAAGCCACTTTGGTAGCAAAGAAAAACGCTCAAATGAGGGTTTGGCTTGGTTAATAAATGCTCAATCAATATATATTTCTTGGTCAAGCTCCTTGATCGAGATATAATAGAGTGGTCGGTCCATCCATGGAGGGGGTAGGTTCGAGGATTAAGTAGCTCGACCAAGTTATTGCACAAAGGAACATTCATTTGGTATGCATGACATTAAATAGCTTGATTGACGCCTAGATCTCAACCGATCCCTAGATGATTGATTGAGCTATTGGTTTTTATATGTGAAAAAAAAGTGTTGCATTTTTCTCCCATAGGAACCATCAACCTAGTGCTTATTTGGATTATTTCCAATGCATGACCGAGATCTGTGACGACCCCAATCACTGCCATTTCTAGTTATTGACCCAATGGCATCAAATTCAAGGGGTTGTTCCATTTTTTTACATTTTAATAGATCAACAATTCATTTTTAATTGAATATTTTTAAAATTTTGTCCCTGAGTTGTTGTTATGCTATTGAAATTTACAAAATTTTCTTTAAAATTTAATTACCATTTATTAAAGAAATCAAATTAAATTTGTTTTCTTTTAAATTTGATTGATCAACAGTAGTTTTGTTGTCTAAATTTTCAATTTTCAATTTAAGTTTAATTTTTTAATTTCAATTATATCAACCAATAACATTGATGCTACTATTTTCCTTTCAAACAATATGTTGGCAAGTAGAAGTGTTGGATGTTTTTTTCAATCCTCCAGTAATGCACATAGGATGAAAATCAAAACTTGCCAATGGAACCTCATACAAACAACTAAAAATACTCAAACAAATACTTATTTGTCAATATCATAAATCCTTGAAGATTCTACTTTGTCTATTAAAAATTTGGCCATAGGGTTTATCATGTTTGACCCCCCATACTTTAATTTGCTTAAATTTTTTTCATATACCCTTATTATTACATGTTCATTACTAATATTTTGAAAACCAAATAGATTCTCCCACAACACCTTCCTAACCATATAAATCCCATACATATCGAAAACTGAATAAGTTAGACCTAATTCCAATGATACCTAGTTCAATTAAAATCCTATAGGCTAGTAGATCTAAATTCAAGAGAGTGAAGTATTAGTTTCACCATGTAGCCACCCCTTCTCCACTCATCATGATTTACCTATATATCTAAAGAAAAAATAGACCACCCATTTAGTAGAGCTGACAACAAAAAATTTCCATCCTCTTCCATCATTCTCCATTCCATCATAGTCTCTTAAAACAATAAGATAATTAGTTCATGGATCCTAACTAGTCTCCCTAGGGCTCCGTTTTTATGGGATGAACCTCATCTTCTAATATGGAAAATAACTATCATGATTATCAAAAAGAGGTTGGTATTGATAGCACTCTAAGAACCTCATGAGCAGTTTTCTTACTCCCTTTTGGAATTTTCTTCTCTTGAGAAATTAATTTAGAAAGTATTTCCTTTAAAAAATGTATTGCTTGAAATTTGACCATGTACATACCTAATCCCCCATATCTCATCATCCTCACATTCCCCAGTGGAAAGGATATTTATATGTAATATCTTTTACGTTAGGTGTTAGTGATTATATTGGTTAGTGTTATAATGCTATTAGTGCTTATACTAGTTAGGGTTATAATGTTAGGGGGTAAAGGAATATATATATATTATACACGTTATATGTTATACACTAAAGGGTAAAGGTTATATGTGTTATAGACGTTGAAGGTTTATATATTAAAGAGATAAATATTATATTAGAGGTTATGGATGATAGTGTTTATAAGAGTTAGTGATGATAAAATAGAGGCTATAGAATTTATAGGTTAGGTATTAGATTTTATATCCGTTAAGGGTAAAATGGATTAAAGGGTTTAGGTTCTATATGGAATAATAAACATAACAACATTATGCAATCTTTATTTATTAATGAAAACAAATAATTTTCATTCTCTCCTTCCATCTTACTTCACTGCATCATAGTCTCTTACAATGATAACATGTTGGTTCATGGACCCTATCTAGTCTCCCTAGGGATCCTTTTTTATGGGGTGAAACTCATATTATAATATGGAAAAGTATTACCATATTTATCAAAGAGGATGGTATTCTTATTGCTCTAAGATCCTCAAGATTTATATCACCCATGTTGTCACAATGTATCACAATTGGGTCCTCATATTTCACAAGTAGATCTTCTAATGTTTGTTTCATCTAGATGACTTGAGTACAACATGATGCAACAACAATATACTTATATTCTGTTGTAGAAAGTGAAATGGAGGAATTCTTTTTGCTTAGCCATGATACCAAGCAATATCCCAAGTAGAATGATACTCCACTGGTGCTCCTTCTATCATTAATAATTCCTGCCCAATCTGCATTAGAAAATTTCTTTAGAGTGAAGTCATTTCCTTTTGGATACCATAAACCATACTCCATAGTTCCTGTTAGTCCTAGAGACGTTCTAAGGATGTTTTAGAATTGTGCCTGGGCATCAATAAAATTTACTGTGTTTTTTTGCTTGATCAAAATCACATCCACCATAAAATAATGCAGATAGCCAATCTTGGAATAATGTAGGCAGTATTTCAATATGCCAATGAAAATAATTTGAATGAGTGGATGTTAATTGAATGGAACAAAACAAAGGTACCTCAAAGAGAGTAAATATGTTTTTTATGTTTGAGAATAATGTACTGAGCCTAAGGGAGGAATTCAGTAGTTTTAACAAAAATGATCACATAACTGAATCTGAACAATATGAGGATATTATTTCCAGATAACCTAACATGAATAATTCACACCATAATCATATTAGGAACAATAATTTAAGCTTACAGTAATCGTATTGAAACCAGAATGAACTTCATAAATCATGAACAATATGATAGAGATGAATTAACAAGAGAAAGAATACTAACAGGACATATCAAAATTTTGAATCCACAAGACACCAAGATCAGGAAAAATGAGGTTCTTGTTTATATATTGATCAGAATGTAAGATATCAGAAGCTATACTTCTTACAAAAAGAGCCGACACTTGGCCTTTTCCTTTGACTACTATATATGTCATTCACGACTTTACAAAATAAGTTGTTACAGAGAGTTTGTTACAGCCCAATGACCTATGCAATTCTTTTTGTACTTTCCAACAAAGTTTGTTACAAAAACAGTCTCATGGACTATATTTTTTAGTTTGTTGTTGCGAATGGGGACCATTCTGCTGACAAAGAAGTACGTCCTTCTGAATGGGAAGACCCCTCCCGCTCTGAGGCAACCACATATTTGACAGTGCTTCTTTATCTTAGAGATGTTCTGAGTTTGATAACAGTTGAACATTTTGGTGCTATGAATATGTTGATGCATGCACCTCACTGTTGGGTGTTTATAAAACATTCTTAAAACCTTCATCATCTATCCCTTCGACCCCATCCAAGCCCTTTGCTCTCGAACCTTTCTTTCAATAGGGAAAAAGCTCATTGACATCACCGATTTGTGGAACAAGACCTGATACATCGTTTGAAAATTGAAACTGCTCAGGTGCGACTGCTTCACAATTTAATCATCCTTTGTTGGGATCGACATGCCCCTGCCTTCTGTGCTTTTGCATTCAGAAGGCCTAATTCCTTTTCAACCACTGAAGTTCCCTTAGATATCTCGAGTGAGACTCCGCTTCCTTTCCTCCTAAATTCCCACTCATGCGCATTAGCGGGATGCTCGTGGACACTGGTAATCATTGCCCTTAATGCTACTTGTGTGATTCTGCTGGAAATAAAATGAACCATAGAAACCTCGTATCCTCGCTGCTTCACTTGACATCTCTAGTAGACTCATGCATTATACTCAGCGCACATGACCTTTGAGGCTTATGAAATCCATGATTCAAACTATACAACTGCTTGAGTATTTATAACCTCACTTACTCGCTCCTTGAGAATTGTGTTGTCCTTGAGCAATGGTCACCAAGCCACTCATCAGGTTTTTGCATGTTGGGAGAATATTACTCTTGTATGATGGAGGTGGAAGTAATGAGTGTTAAGAGACGTTGCTTCTGACCAGCAGCGGCGACTGACAAGACTATTTTGAGGCAACCTTTTTGAACCATGCGAAGGATGGAATGCAGCGAGAAGTCATATATCGTAAACCACAAGTGGTTTCAGAACCCCGATAGAGTAGTTTAGAAATACCGCTTTTAGGGACCTGAATCATTGTGGAATCGCCATGTGAAACTATTGATTATTACTCAGGGTAAGCTTTGACAGGTTAAACTTTGAGCACTTCGACACCCTTATGCTTAGGCGATCGTCGATCCTTCGCTAAATCCTTCTCGAGATTTGTGTGAGGTGGGCACAACTTTATGAGTGGGTTCCTCTCTTCATACAGCTTATCTGCCTTCCGGTCTGTGGTATGAGAAAACACTATGGTGATATTTTAGTGGTTTCAGGGCCATGAAAAAGTGGTTCGAACAAACTACTTTTCGGCCCCTGAACAATCCTGGAGCTGCCACGTGGAAGTAGTGGTTTTGTTCCAGGGACGCATTGGGAGTGTTAAACTCTGAGCAACTTTATCACCCTGAAGCTTGGGAATTCGTTGATGCTACCTCCTTACTTCCTTGAGATATGCAATCCACCAATGCAGCTTTATCAGGTGGACCCACCTATCCTAGCAATTCAACTATTTCAGCGTTGTGCGATTAGTAACCACTGCGACGGACTTTAGCTGTTTTTAGGGCTCCGAAAAAGTGGTTTAGCCAGACCGCTTTCAAGGTCCTGAAATGCTTTGAGGCTGCCACATGTTTGTGGTGGTTTTCAGTCAGGGGTGACTTGAGCTTAATAATCGTTAGGAGTTTGGGGGTTGTGACTGCACTATCCACTGTTGATCTGCGAAAGATCGATCCTATGAGATTTAACTGCATCTATCAACTCCTAAATCGATCTGTCGCCACAATGTGACTTTTTTTCACTCTGTATGCACCGTTGTTGCTCCAGATTTTCACTCTGAGGTATTTATCAACTTGGTGTATACTAGAACTGCCTTCGACTGATCATGCTGATGATATTAGTACTAACATTGGCTTCAGCAGGGATATCCTCCTCCTTCAGAAGAGGTTGAGAACAATAGAATAGTGCCTTTAAGTCCATTGGGTTGTGGAGTCGTACATGTCCTTCTTTTTTCAAATCACGTAACATAAAATAATAAGAGGGAAAAGTAACAATATGAGCATAACTTTTGTAAAAACGAAAGAGAGAAAAACATATGTTACAACTATGGTACACTGGATCCATTTATAGAGTAGGATAGAAATTAGTAATGATTTTTTTTTTCAAGAATCTCCTGTTTACAGGGTTCCTGAATCTTTCATTATTGAGTTGATCCAATTCATATGTATTGTTCTCATGTACTGTAATGAACTTAAATGGGCCCATCCACAGGTTGTCAAATTTCCCATGTTTAGTTCTCTCTTCCTTCCTAGCATCCCACTTCAGAACAAGATCTCCATGCTGAAAGTATCGAGCAATAGCCCTTCGGTTAAAGGTCGCTTTAATCTTGTCCTGGTGGATCTTGGAGGATTCGTGCAGCTGTTCCCTGACCTGCTGAACCTCTATCAGTTGATGAGTTCTTCTCTCCATGTCATTTGGTTCTTCGTTTTCTGGCTGTAATAGTTTCATCATTGGGAGACCCAACTAAATTGGGAGGACCACTTCTTTTCCATAGACCAGCTGAAATGGTGAAGTGCCTATAGCTCTCTTGACACTAATCCCGTCTTCCCATAATGAAAATTTTAGTGGGGAGTCCCAGGCCCTTTTTTTCGCATTGATCATTTTCTTGATAATAGTCACCAAACTTTTGTTTGAGGACTCAGCCAAACTGTTTCCCTGAGGATAGTAGGCAGTTGAATGGATCAACTCAATGTTATAATTTTGACAGAAACTCATCATTTTGTAGGATTTGAAAGCTTGAGAATTGTCTGTAATGATCTTTCTTGGGCAACCAAATCTTGCCAGAATATTTTCTTCTAGGAAACTTATTATGACCATGTCATTGGCATTCCTCGTGGGAATTGCTTCCACCCATTTTGTGAAATAGTCAGTGGCCGTAAGAATCGATCTATGTTGGCCATTGCCATGAGGGTTTATTTCTCTAATAAAATCAATGGCCCATTGTTGGAAAGGTGATTCTACTATGATGGGTTTAAGGGGTAATGGTTTAAGCTTTTTCCTTCCGGCGAATAACTGACATTCTTTGCATGACCTGAAAATCTTGTTAGCATCAGTGAATAATGTAGGGCAGAAGTAACCATCTCATAGGAATTTATAAGTGGTTTCTCTCCATGCATGATGTCCTCCGCACATCCCTTTGTGAAAGTCTATCATTATTCCTTCTGTTTCTTTTTCAACAATACAATTAAGCAGAATACCAAGTGGGTCCTTCCAGAAGAGATATCTATCTAGAATACAGTACTTGACAACTTTGAGTTTAAGAGATCTCATTTTAGAATTATCTAGATTAGGAGGGAATGTGAGGTGTTGTAGATAATAAACTCTGTCCATGTACCACTCTGACCTAGTAAACTTCTCAGCAACATTTTTAGGAAGATTTTTCTGACTACCTTCTTCCTCCTGACTAGGAGGTCGATCAATCAGATTGATCTCAAGAGCTTGTTAATTTGACTTGGCTAGGAGTTTGGCTAGTCGTTGTCCCTTAACCAATTTGGTAGGCTTGATATCCATGTCATACTCCTGGATTTTGGAGATCTACTTCCCTCTTCTTCTTTCGCTATCAGTTTGACACAAAATATCTTTGATGGTACTTCCTGGGACATATGTGATGATCCCGGAGTGCAAGATATAATTCCTAAATTACTTGAGGGCTTTGACTAGTGTGTAAGCCTGCTTTTACATTGTGTTGTATTTCAGCCCTGCATCTCTCAATGCTCGGCTGAGAAAAGAAATGGGCTGCTCGTGCCCCTCATGGTTTTTCTGTAAGAGAACCGCTGCAATAGTAACCTCAGAGGAAAAGGAGAATATAAGAAATTATTTTGTGTAATCAGGGCTAGTCATAATAGGTTCTTCACCTAAGGAATCCTTTATTTGTTTAAAGGAGTCTCTTACAGCTGTGGTCCATTTTATCTCATCATCCTTCCTTATTATGTCGGTAATTTCTTTCATTATTTCAGCAAAGTTGGGAATAAATCTTCATAGAAAATTTATTTTTCCAATAAAGGATTGCACCTCCTTTTTATTTCTTGGAAGTTCAATTAGTTTGATAACGACCACTCTATCTGTTGGGTGTGTTATATCTCTTCACATGATGGGTGCGTGTACACCACGATCCCCTCTGGGCACGGTAGGAGGGGGGGGTGAGGGGGGGTATCCGAAACGACACGGAGCGCACAAATTTTTTGGGCTGTTTTTTGCTTTTTTGCTGTTTCGGCCCATTGTATTCTATCTAATCCCAGTAAAGGGATTAGGGTTGTAACCTAATTTTAGGTAAACGAATTAGGGTTTTAGATGCCCCGAATACTAGATATTGTATTGTAAATGGTTAAGAAAACATATAATGAAAAGAATTGTGCGGCTCTAAGTTTTGCTGGTTTTTTCTCGGTTAAGGGTTTCCAGGTGAAAATCTCTGTGTTATGAGTGTGCCATTGTGTATTTTCTGTTATTGGTTAAGAATCTGTATGAATTTTTTACTGCACTGTTAAGGTTTAAAACTATCACTATCTAGGTCTATCCTTGCACCATCTTTGGAGACAATGTGCCCCAACAACTTTCCCTCTGTTATTGCAAAAAATGAATTTTTAGGGTTGAGAGACAGGCCGAATTTTCTGCATTTCCTGAAAATCTGTTTTAGATGCTGAAGGTGGTCTTCGTCACACTTTGAAAATAGTGTCATATCATCCATATATATAACAATAAATTTGTCTTTTTCACCTATGAATGCTATATCCATATCCCTTTGGAACATTGCACCGATATTAATAATACCAAAAGGAATTTTATCATACATGAAAGTTCCCCATGGCGTGGTGAAAATTGTCTTTTCCCTATCATCTAGGTGCATGGCAATCTGGTTATAGCCTAAGAATCCGTCCATCATCAAAAATTTGGTCGACCCAACTACTCTTTTTAGAATGTGATCCATTTTGGGCAAGAGATAATTATCCTTCAAAGAGCACTTATTCAGGTTCCTGAAATCAACACATAAACGGATTTCTCCATTCTTCTTTCTAATTAGTACCAGGTTATCCACGCATTCTGAATATCTTAGAGGAATGATGATTTTCGCATCAAGAAGTTTCCTTATTTTTCGATCACCGACATCAAGATAGGGTTTACCTGTGTCAACTTTTGCTTTACTAGCTTAGAATCTGGCTTCGAGGGAATCTTATGTTGTATGATAGTCATATCATGGATTTTCAAGTCTTCATACTTCCATGCAAAAACATCTACATAATATTTAAACAAGTCCTCATACCTTTGTTTTTTCTCGATTGTAAGGGACTGTGAAAGTTTTACGAACTTGGGTTCTTCCACAGTACTAAGATTCACCTCTTGCACAGCCTCAATAGTTGGCTGTACTGCCGGTTTTACTTGGATTTCGTTCTGATCGAACAACCGTTCTAGCGGAACAAGTCCTTTGGGAATAAATTTATTCTTCAGCTGTAGAATTTTGTGGCCAACAATCTATTGTGTCAACCTGGAGACTTTTCTATCTTCTGTTTTTAGAATATTTTCTTTTGTCTCTCCGGAATTACCATCTATATCAGTATTTGAAAATTCATCCACAAGTTGGAGAAAACGTTTGATTTGTTGGTCATCTTCAAAGACCTGCCAAATTTTTACATTGTCAAGGATGGAGGGGCGATACCGTATTTCGATTTCATACTTTAGCTTTGGATTCTTGGGAGGCTTGAAAGAGATTTCCATCATGGCCAATGAATCTGCCTGCTGATTTCCTTCTCGGGGGATGAAAGTAATGTTGAAAGATTCAAAGAAATTCTCAATAAGGTCCCATGCGAGATTTTGATATGCTATGAGTCTTGTATGTTTGGTTTGATAAACGATTTTAATCTAGTTTACCACCAGTTCAGAGTCTCCAAAGACTGCCATCTTGTTGATTTTTAAGTCTTTAGCAGCCTGAAGGCCGAGAATGAGAGCCTCATATTCAACAACATTGTTAGTGGTTTCAAAGTCTACTTTGTAAGATAAACTGATCTCGTCCCCTGTTGGTGATGATAATATCGCACTAGCTCCATACTCTTCTTTGGAAGAGGCTCCATCAAAATAGAGTTTCCAGACCTAATTCCCGCTATACTCAGCAATGGGATCCACCACTTCAGTTTTTATAATTTCTTCTTCAGCGAGATTGCCCGATGGTAACCTGTAACAAACCATGTTTTCATCAACTGCATATATGGGATAATTCATAGGACTGTCTTAATCAGTTATCACGTAGGAAAACATAGCTTCTCTATACAAACGTCTAGTCTCTCAAGCAAAAACGGGTATTGTAGCGTACTTCATATCCATATGCATGGTGCCCCCCAACTTTCTATCCCAACTCCTTGATAGAAGCATGCCATATTTTGTTGGGACATCTGCTACCACTACATCCATCATTACACTTTTGGCTGGTATTTGAGCAAGAGTGACTACCAAGTCTTTTATCATACCTATGCATTTAAATTTTATGGAGTCAAAACTATAGAGATCGTGATATGGCCTGGTGATCTCTAGTCCCAATTGTTCCCTGATCACTTTGGGCATCAAATTGTGTGATGCTCTGGAGTCTAGCATACAGTTGTGAAGTAATTTCTCATGGACATTCAGGGTAACATAAAATGAAGTGGTGAGATCTTCCTTATTTGTTGGGCTTGGCCCAAGTGGGGTAATTTTGAACAAGGAACCTTTTTGGAACCTCGAAGTTGAGCACAGCTCGGCCTAAATATTTCCTTCTTTTGTATAAGTTTTGGGGATGCTGTGAAGTTGCGCGCAACATAGCATTGGATAGCTGCGAAGCTTGGTGCTGCGAGGATGCAATACCGTGAAGTGTCCAGTCTACAAGGATCCAACAGGGCAGAGTGTTGGACGGGGAATATGGCACGTGTTTCGGATAGACCAGGAGCGGTCTGATTTTGGTAAAGAGGCTCCAGGAATGCCAAGCGGTGGGCAGGAGCGGATCAGAAAGAAAGCGACTGGTCGCACGAAGCCGTTAGAAGAAGAGCAGCTTGGCGAAAGCGACCTGTTGGCACGCGTGTGATAGGAAGGCCGATAGCGACATGGGCATACGCGAAAGGCAGGCCATGATGGAAGATTTGCTACCAGGTGCCAGCTAGCTCGATGAGATGGAAATTGTAACCATTTTTAGTAAACCTAAGGGTTTTTGGCCTGCGCATTATAAAGACATGACCTACGGGCATGATCTATAAATAAGGCATGATTTTGTAAGGGAAGGGTTACTCTTTAGTTTTGATTAAGTGCTGATTATTGTAGAATCTTAAGCTTGGAAGCCATTGTAAAGGATTTGCAGCTGAGTGCGCAGAGACCTACTTGAAAGAGAAGAGAGTCTGCAGCTAAGTGCGCAGACTAAGAATGGTTGTACCCTTCCCATAAAGATCAATATTAACAACCGTTCTTGTGGACGTAGCCTCCATCCTGGGGGTGAACCACGTTAATTTCTGTGTTATGTGATTGTTGTGTGTTTATGATTGTTCATTTGCTTAGTATGAAGGTTAATACCACTATTATATGTTATGTGATTGCTTTTGTATGTGTTCAACACAGAGAATGGGAATAATATGTTGAGTGATACATATATGGGTGAATGTTAGGTATTCAACAAGTATAAGTTATGGATGAATGAGTATGCCAATTAATCACACAGGGGAACATTGAACTGTAGCATAGCGTTTGGGTGCGTAGTTTTGCATGCTTTACTTATTTACATTCACAGTAATGATAGACCCTTAATAATTTTGAATGAATAAAGATTGGTAGCTTGGTTAAAGTTGGACAGCCTCAAATAGCCGTGCAGTCCCGAAGACGCACCATTCCAAGTCCATGTTGCGAGGTAAGCTGTCAATAGCTACCTGCGCCAGGCAGGAGATAGTACATATTGCGCAGTCCCTGGACGCGCTGGTCATGCAAGTTCCAAAGCTCGATGAAGCTTCCGACACGGGACAGAGACTCCACACAGTTGCCTGTCTGTGGTAGTCTGCAAGATATTGCGCTGCTTATCCTTCTTCCCACTCTCGCATCACTAGGCTGCGAAAACTTGATTCCGCATCCACCCCCTCAACTTCGCCTTAGGTGAGACCTCAGGATGTGCACAGTTTGTTTCCAAAAGGGCCGGTGAATAGAGGTTTTGTTGGTTCCTTGAACTGCGAATTACCTGGGTGTACACTGGAAACCTCAAGAAGGTGATATATAGCCAACAAATGGTTCTGTTGCTCGGATAAGATCAGTGATGCGATAGAGTGTTGGAAAGTAATGTGTGAAGAAGAATACTAGTTCCCATTGGGTTCAGAAAATTGGCATCCTGAAAAGAAAGAGATCTGGGATTAGTGTGACAAGATTGAAAGAGATTTCGCAAAGAAAGAGAACATACATCCATGTCTCTCTGACATAGAGTGGTTGAACAGATATTTGTGGAGAGAGATTCACGATATTTTCTGGGCTTCATTTGGAAACAAGTTGCACAAGTGGATCTCACGACTTGCAGAAAAGAAAATCTATTTTCAAGGAGAAGTACCTATAGAGTGGACTCCAGAGCTCACAACGCAGCTCAAAGCAATAGACATCCCACTGACGCGAGCAGTCAACTTCTGGGTCGATAGTATACTTGAAGGATTTGTGACCGAGTTTGCTATAGACACGCTGAAGTCCTACGGTCAAGCTGAAGCATACTTTTTCGAAGGATTCAGAGGTAATTTCTTGAACAATCTAAGTCTATAAATTAAAATGCTTTTAGCTGAGGAAGGAGTTTTAAGAATGCAGTAATATTTTTACATCTGTCAATAGCATTTTTAGTGATTTTGATGAAGAGACACATAATCTAAGAAGTGGAAAGAGATATAAGTTCAATAAAGAAAAGAATCCTGGAGGACCTGGAATCCGTGTAGAGACTGAACTCCCATGTGATCTTAACAACTAGACCGCCTCGTTGTTAGCCACTATCCACCCTACTACACCTCAGAATCCGCTAGTTGCAGAAACCATGCCACCCCTACATCAGAACCCATCCGCTGCGAGCGTAGCGCAACCCACCCCACAGAACGTTGACACTGCGCACACCACAGGAGTAGATACTCAGGCCAGTTTGAATCACACTATTCCATTTCAGAATAGCCAATCTCAGACCACCCCACAGAATACCACTTGTCTGAATATTCCCTTTTTTTCTCTGCACAGATAGTCAACACTACTCAGAGCAGTGCATAACTAGGAAGGAGAATGATAGATAATAATACAAAACTGCCGATATTCAAAGGAACGGGTCTAGAAGACCCTGATCAGCATTGGTTTCTATGTGAAGCCATATGGATTTTAAATCAAATCCAGGATGATGCTGTGAAGAGAGAAAAGCTCATCACTACTTTCAGAGACCATGCATTGCATTGTTTTATGAAATATTCTCAAGCACAACCGAGAACCCTAACAGAAATTCAGGCTGCACTTGTCACAGAGTTTAAGAAGCCAAAGTCAGAATCGCAGTGCATAACGGAATTAAAGGAAATCAAGCAGAAGCCTACCGAATCGGTCTGGGAATTTGACCAAAAATTTAAAACATTATTAGACCAAGTAAGCTTTGTGATAGCTTCGCAACAGCACAAGGAATGGTTCATTGCTGCGTTGTTGCCCCACATCAGACAACCATTGATGCAACAGAAGGTTGCATCGCAGGCAGAGGCCTTAGAGATTGCAATGAAGTTGGAGGCTTCACCGATTGGTGAGAGTAGTATTGGGATGTCACAGAGTCAGAGCCAATTAACTACCCTGACGTTAGAATTACAAGGTATGAAGAACACCTACTATGATTAGGGTGGATATAGAGCCTGTGGTGGTGGATACCATGGGAGAGGAAGAAATGCCGGCCCGACGCAAGGAAGAGGCCATGTCCAGGTAATCTGTTATAACTGTGGCTAGCCAGGTCATGTTTCTAGAGATTGTACCAACCCATGCACTACGTGTAATTACTGTAAATCATTTGAGCATGTTATTGAAGATTTCCCTGTGCTTGAGGTAGAAATGCAGAAAAGAAGAAGGACAGAACCACTGAATCCCAATATTCAGTTGATCGCAGCATAGAGCAGAACTGCGGATCCAAGTGTAAACGTGGTAACGCATAGTGGCACTAATACAGGAAGGGATGGAGGCACAGAAGCTTTGACCTCCGGAACACGTGATCCTAGGAAGAATCCTGGAGAGTCGGTATGGATTAGGAAAGCTGCTAGGAAAGCACCAGGTCTCGATTTACGAAAAAATAAGGGAGCATTTGAGGAAGCACAGAAGATGTTCAGAGCACCGCCACTTGGCTCCCCGAGAACAAAGTTGTGCAGCGAAGTACCACAAAGAGAGAACATGCTAACGACACACAATCAGACAAACATCGCAACATATATAGGGACCTCTGTTGCGCAGTTATTACGTAGCTACATGAAATTAAGAAAGAGCACAGATGCTTATACGGAATTTGAAAAGCTACTGAGGCAGTACGAGCCAAACAGTGAGAAGGAGGCTGCCAATGGCGCAGTCCACAATATTAGGAGTCCTAAAACAACAGGAAGGGAAATGAGACTCACTGCACAGATTGGGGACTATGATATGGATGAGATCATCCTTGATCTTGGATCTGAAGTAAATGTCTTGACTAAGTAGACATGGCATCAGATGGGTAAAACCAAGTTACAGTGGTCACCTCTACAGTTGAGAATGGCTAATCAAGGTATAGTTATACCCTTGGGGGAGGTTACCCAACACCATTGTTGACATTGATGGAGTGCGTAGCTATGCCGATTTTGAAGTCATTGAGATTGTGGACAACAACCATCCTTATCCAACACTGCTGGGTATCGATTGGGCAATGACTAACTCTGCCATTATTGATTTAAAGACCATGAAAATGATATTTGAAGGCAATGATATCAGGGCCATCATGCCATTGGACCCTTCGCAGGGCGAATGATATGTTGAACTGATTCAAGAGGAATCCAGAGCTCAAGACTTGGACTGTATCTACAAGATGACAACCAATACTGCTGATTACATTAATCCAACTGCGGATGGCACACTCAATTGGCGTTTTGACATCTCTTGCGTTTTAGATTCTGATGCAGGACTGGAAAACTAGCAAAGCAGGTTACACGAAGTATCTACCAGGAAATGCGTGCAGATCACGAAGTCACTCCACTATATTGGGAAAGAGGTAACTCCAATCCCTACCTTTGATAGTTTATGTAATGTTTATTGTTTCATCAAAGAATATACTACAGCAGTTCCGGATGAATACTGTGTCTTAGCACTAGACATGGCACTGCGCGACATACCTGCTAGATGGTGGGTTGCACGTAAGAAGACACTGACCACATGGGATCAGTGTAGAATTAAGATGCAAATCCGGTTTGCTGATAAGGTTACCCTATCATTCGAGAAATACAATGGATAGACGGATCCAAGAGAGCATATTCGGATCTGTTTAGAAGCATGGAGAGAAAGACCACAAACAGAATGGGTACATATGTTTGCACACACATTGGAGGAACCGATTCCAAAGAAGTGGTACCTAGACCTAGAGCTACGCAAAGACACAGTGGATTGGTCTATCCTAACTATGATATTTCAGTTTCGAAGATGAACATCCGAGTATTAATGACGCGCAACAAGTTATTAAGAAAAAAATATTTAGTTCAGATTGTACAAAAGGAAACATGACACTGGAATAATTTTTTGGCGTAGAAAGCATACCTGCGCGCCTACAACCTGAATGGGAGGAGAAGCTAGAACACGCTCTCAATTGTTATCACATCGATGGTGAAACTGAGGATAAAGTACATAGTGATGAGGAGGACCCGTGCAATATACAGATACCTGAGTCAGAGGGATCACACGAGGTAGAAGGACCTCCACTGGAAATTCCAGATATGAGTGGACCTGTGAAAACAAGGAAAGTGAACATTGGGACTAGCAAAGAGCCAAGGTTTGCAGCTATTGGAGATTATTGGGATGAAGATATAGTTGAGGAGGTCACGGGTATATTACAGGAATATCAAGAACTATTCTCTACTATGTTCACAGAGATGAAAGGTATCTTGGGAGACTTAGGAGTGATGAAAATCCCTCTTAAGCTTGGCGTGAAGCCTGTGAAACAAAGGCCATATAGACTGAACCCGTGCTACAAAGAACGAGTTAAGGGCAGAACTCGATAAGATGCTCGATGCAGGGATCATTGAACTAGTTGAATAATCCGAGTGGATAAGCCCGATGGTTATCCAGGATAAAAAGACAAAGGGTGAAATTATGATCTATGTAGATTTGAGAAAGCTAAATGATGCTTCCATGCATGACCCATTTCCTACACACCTTTTACAGACGATGTCCTAGACAATGTGGAGGGAATGAGGCATATTATTTTACTGATGGATTTTTTGGATACCATTAGATCAGGATTGATTGTGTAGATAGGAATAAGACTACTTTTGCTACAGAATGGGGGTTGTTCCAGTACACAGTGATGCCATTCGGTCTGAAGAATGCACCCGCCATATGATGATGATTGGACCATTTTCGGTTTATTGAAGAACCATGCTGCGAACCTAAGAATGATGTTGGAAAAGTGCAGATAGCATCAAATCTCGCTAAATCTGAAAAAGTGTGTCTTCTGTGAGCCCTATGGAATTCTGTTGGGACACATTGTGTGTAAACAGGGCTTGATGGTAGACCCTGCTAGGATCACGGTCATTGTAAACTTTCCCACACAAAATTTAGTTAAGCAGCTGCAGACTACACCTGCGACATATCGGTTATTACAGGAAGTTCATAAAAGGGTATGTCAAGATAACCGCCGCTATGGAAAAGATGCTGAAGAAAGATGTGCCATTCAATTGGAATGAGGACCGTGAGAAAGGATTTGACACATTGAAAGAGAAAATGGTCACTGCGCCAATCCTAGTTTTTCCAGACTGGGAGAAACCATTTCACGTCCATGTCAATGCTTCATGTATCACATTGGGCGTTGTTCTTGCTCAGCCAGGAGAAGGAGGTATTTATCATCCCATTGCCTTTTCCAGTAGGAAGCTATCGTTCGCTAAGAAAAACTATACCACTACTGAAAGAGAAGGACTCGCAATGGTATATGTGCTGCAGAAGTTCAGGCACTACTTGCTTGGTGCGCACTTCTCTATGTTTACTGACCACTCTGCTTTGAAATTCCTTTTTGGTGGATGAAATATCCAAGAAATATGCTCTCATCTGTCCCGGAGTCAAAATTTCCAAGATCATCATCATCTCTCTTTATGTAGCACTTACTTCCAAAGACTCTAACATACTTGACTGATGTTGGTCTTCCAAACCATAGATCGTAAGGAGTTTTATCATTATTTACTCTGAGTTGTCCTCTGTTTTGTATATAAACAACTATATATATTGCTTCTCTCCAATATCTATCTGGAATTTTAGCTTCATTAAGCATGGTTATAGCTGCTTCTTGAACTGTCCAGTTCTTTCTCTCAACAACTCCATTATGTTGAGGAGTTTTTGGGGCTGAAAACTGCCTTTTGATTCCATGAGTTTCGAAAAACTCATTGAATTCATTTGTTGTAATTTCACCACCATTATTTGACATTATAATTTTAATTTTGAGATTTGTTTCATTCTCAAATAATGCTTTAAAATCTTTAAACTTCACAAAGGCTTCTGATTTTTCCTTGAAGAATGTCACCCAAGTCATCCTTGTATGATCATCAATGAATAACATGAAGTAATGCTCACCTTGCATGCTTTTAGTCCTTGTAGGTCCCACACAGATCAATGTGAATTATTTCCAATGGCTATGGCGTTGTATGCTCTTTGATCTTGAATCTTGCTTTTATTTGTTCCCCATGAAGACAATGTCTACAAACATAGTTTGGAGGTTTTATGATCTTTGGAAAGTTTCTTATGACTCCCTTCTTACTTACTTTTATAAGATTGTCGAAGTTCAAGTGCCCCATCCTTCTATGCCACAACATACTTTCATCAGTCTGACTCATGTAACACTGTTCTTCATTTTCTAGGATGTATGCATTGCTTGGAGTTCTCACAACAGTCCCATAAGTTTTCTTGAATTTTTCCTTCTGATTTCACATTTCTTGGAGTCAAATATGCAAATGTTCCCTTGATTACAAGTTTGACTCAGACTTAGGAGATTAGGTTTTAATTTTTCTACTAGCAGAACATTTTTTGCTTTAAACTTGTTTCTAAGAGCCACTATACCCTTCCCAATTATTTTAGAAGATAAATTATCTCCAATAGTGAATTTTCCTTTTTGATCTCATTTTAGACTTATGAACTTGCTTGGGTCTCCTGTCAAGTGTTTTGAACATCCATTGTCCACATGCCATAGATTTTTCTTTTATGTGGCACATAGAGCTATCAAACATTTTTCTTTAACATATTCTATCTTTTTCCAATCCTTTCTTTGCTCCTTGTCTTTAGTTGTGGATCCTTTTTCAATAGGAATCACTGGTTTACATTTTCTAGCTATATTGCCCATAGTTACGACATTTGTAACATTCTATGTCATACCTCTGTAAGGGTGCAAAAGAATTTTGACTTCTCTGCCTTTTGGAAGATCACTAGAATTGTCTTTGTAGGGATATTTCTGATTATGTTTTTGGTACATCCTACAATCAAATGATTTATGCCCAAAATTCTTATAGACATAACAATTACCCCAAAATAGTTGCAAATTTTTGCTTGTCATTGGTCTTCTTGGCATTTTTCCTTTTCAACTAGGTCTTTGAGTACAACAACATAACTCCTTTTATTTCCATGTTGTATTGTGGAAGATGATTGTTATGACTTTATTCCTTTGTCATAACCTAATCCTGTTTTATTACTGGATGATCTTTGGAAACTTAGGATTCCATCTAGTCTAGAGTTATTGAGATGATCTTAAACTTTGATTGAAAGTATTCTTCATCAATATTCTTTCTAAGCAAGACCATTTCAGCTTCAAAATTCTCTAATTCTTGCTCTCTTTTCTTGAGCCGCTGTTCTAGACCGTTTTCAACCCTTTTAGCTTCTTGAAGCTGATTTTTTAAGTCAACAACGATTCTACTAAATCATTGCTTTTCTCTTCAAACTCCGTCACTTTGGTTTTTAATTTTTTGTACACCCTTTTATACTTCCTTAATTCTTCAAGAGAAATTACGAGATCTGCTTCAAGATCTACCACTCCTTCTAATTCTTCTTCAGGTTTTTCACTCTCTATTCCATGAATAGAAATTCTGCTTCTTCATCTTCACTAGACTCATCTAACAAGGTGTCCGACATGGAGTTAAAGGTCTTCTTTTTTTTTCTTCCTAAAACTCCTTTTTTTCTTCTTGAAGTCTTTAGGACACTCATCATTGTATTCTTGTTTGGGATAAGGGAATTTGGAAGCAAAGTGGCCAATTCCCCCATAGTTGAAACATTTTAAGGGCAATTTCCCTTTGTACTTACCAGTACCCTTCTTAAGATTTTTAACAAGAAGTTCTTCTTCATCATCAGAGTCTTCTGATTGAATCTTCGTTTTAGATTTCTTAGCTACTTTTGATGATTTAAAAGATGCTTCCTTCTTTTGAGAATTATCTTGTCCAATTCTCATTTCATAAGCTATGAGGATCCCATATAGGTCATCCATGGTGAGCTTGTCAAGATTTTCTCTATCTTCTAGGGTGGAAATATTAGGATTGTAAATCATTGGAAGTGATCTTAGTACTTTTTCAACTATTTCCATTTCTTCCATTTCTACTCCTATCCCTTGAATTGCATTAACAATTTCATCAATTCTCTCAAAGAATTCTGAAATGGTCCTCTTCTTCCTTCATTTTTAGACTTTCAAATTGAGCTTTAATAGTCTGTAGTTTGGCCCTTTTTACCTTGGCATCTCCTTCATAGATGGTCTGCAATTTGTCCTTGATCTCCTTCATTGTTTTGCAATGCATCACCTTGGAAAATACTGTTATGGTTAATCCATCCAAAATTGCATTAACAACTTTTGCATTGTATCCAAATTTTTTTATTCTTTCAATATCTGTGGGAGGATATTTTGGATATATATACCCCGATTCTACAGATAACCAAACTTCTAGTCCAATAGACATTATATGACTTTTCATCCTAACACTCCAGAACACATAATCCTCACCATTGAATAATGGAACCTTGGAGGACATTTTCCCTTGTTGATCCATAGTGATAAAAGATATCTCTTCAAGACGTTAGACTTTAGTGAAGAGACCTGCTCTGATACCAATTGTTGGAAAATCAAGTAATACTGAGAGGGGGGTGAATCAGTATTTATATATTTCTTCAATTTTGATCACTTTTAAGACAAAATCAACAATAGAAACAAAACACATAATTTTATCATGGAAACCCAATTGGGAAAACCACAAACACTTTCTATTACTACAAAATTATATTTACAAGTATTTGCAAGCACCAACTTGCTAGATGTTACAACACCCAAGATTTTCAGCTACAACTGAAGGATGCAACGATGCCCAAGATTTTCAGCTACAATTGAAGGATGCAACGACACCCCGTTTACCAGCAACAAATGGAAGGAAGCTACGACTTCCTACAGTATTTTGTAGCATGTCCTTGCACCTCCCAATCACCCTTTAAATGATTATGGGTTCTATGTTTTCTGTACACCTTCTGATTTGCTATTTGAATTTACATAGACACTTTATTTGAAGGATTAAAGCCTTGTTTATATACCCTCAATTGTGCATCTTCACCTAACAGTCACAAATATTCATCGTGACCCTTTACAAATAAAACTAATTCAAAATTACCTCTCTGTTTTAACTTGCGAAATTAACAACGTGATTATGAAACATGTCTACTTCGCAACTCTGACTCCGACATATTGACTTTGAATTTCTTATTCGTTGATTTACAATATGTCGATATTCGCCATCGATTCCGATTGGTTGATTCTGATGTCGAGATTTAATTCAGCGTCTCCAACTCCATCATTTTGATTCCGACTAGTCGATTCCAATGTCGAACTCCGAATCCCACTTTTCGACTACAACTCCGACTTGTGACTTCAGTTCTAACCGTCAACTTTGATTCCGACTCCAACTTGCCGACTACATCTCTGACTCCGACTCGACTGACAATGGTCGACAAGAAGTCGACTAATGACTTAATTTACACGGACTCGACCATAATACAATAGGTCGACACCGACTAACTTTATATGACTTTTGGCTACATTTTTGCTTCGACATTTTCGACTAGTTTTAAGAGCCAACTAGAATTAAGCATCGACTAAATATGGCATTGACCATTTACACCAAATTTCTATACTTTACCTTTGTCATTAATGAACTTATTTGATATCAATGACAATCATACTCAACATAGATAGATCAGGGTATTTTGAAATTCATCTTAGGATTGTTTAAATAAATATCAAAGGGTGAAGCCTGAAGACAACCTCATAAGAAAAGTGTTGATGTTCATCACATGAGACCTCTGTAAGTAGAACTTATAAATTGAGTTATGAAATTCAACCAAAAATACTTTTTAACTAAAAACAAAATAGAATGATACTATCATAAAGAAGGTTCAAAATTGAGATCAATTGGAACTTTATGAGGGGGCCCAAGTTCCATAACTTGGGGAAGTTCTTAGGCTCAATAATTAACAACACATTGGCCGGAATCTTGAATCTCTATAAGTCATCTACTAAATAAGTGAGCAACTATTGGATGAGTATTGATCATTCCTTCTACAAAAAAAAACCTTGTACATTCAACAACGGGTTCCCCATTAGAAATATCTTTGGATATCAACCCCAAAGTCACCTAGTTCAAGTTTAAATGAATCACTTATTGAAACTAAAAGGCCAAACTAGTGATGTTAATTAATTAAATATTTTTAAAATACATCAATTGTCAGCCATTATCACAAAGTTATTAAGATATGAAATTTTAAAGACTTCTCCTAACAAGTTCATCATGACCCCATGGTGCTATTCCACTGTCAATGAGTGCGAAGAAACCTAATGGAGTCACCTGGTATCACAACCATTTTATTTTTATTTTACTTCACTTTAAGCACTAAGTGAATGGAGGGAATCTGCAACCTTTGAAAATCATGAGTGAAAATACCTTTTTTCCAAGGAATAATGAAACATATCTAAGTGATAAAGCATCTCCCTTTTGATTTTCATTTTAGATAATGGCTAGTCACCCTTAGTAGAATTTGATAATTATTTGTCAATGGATGGATCCCTTTAGTAAACTAGTAAGTGGTCCAACACTTAGGTTCTTGATTCATTTGGAAGTTAGTCTCATAAGGGACCCTATGTTCCACCACTGTATTTTGGATAACTTAGGTATCTTTGCATGTTTAAGATCACCTTTCTCTCTCATGATGTAATGCACATCCTTTCGAGAATTTCATGACTCCATAACAACTACATCTAGAGCTTTCCAACTTCACCAATTGTAAACACATGATAAGCAACCTTTAGCAAATCAAAAGAGAATAATTGAAATATGCAAGCAATTGAGAACAAATGAAAATAAAATCTAAACTAAAAGTTATAAGATGAATGTTTAAATAAAAAGGACATACATACATTAACAACCCACAAAGAAAGAAAATTCAAGCAAAAACTTGAAATTATAAAAGTAAAATTTGAGAAATGGTACTTATGTGCAAGTGGTTTTCCTTATCAAGGAAATTAACTAAAGTAATCTTTCAGGATTGTGGCATCGACAAAAAGGAGTTCTACATATCCATCAAGATTTTGCAATCTATATGTGCATTCCAAGTTTTTCAATCACCTCAAATGGGCCAAACCATAGTGCTAAAACTTCATGTGTTATTGAGCATGTCACATAGCCAGGGAATGAGCACCACCATCATTGCAGGGAAGGATCTTCCTTCCCCGTCACAATTAATAGAGAATTTTTATTTTTTTATTTGTCTTTATTTTTCCATCATAATTCAGCTATAGTATTGGAGAGATATATTGTCATCTTTGAGCTTGTTCTGTGAGATGCATTTGACATTTTAGTATTGCTGTAGAGAGTTATAAATAGTCACTTATTCAAACAATATATACGAATAGTTCCTTTTTGTCTTATGAGATGATAATAATATATTTTTTCTTTTTAGTTGTACATAGAGAAGTGAAGTGCATTTTACAATTGAATTTTTGTCTTATAAAATGATAATAAATATATTTTTTATTTTTAGTTACATAAGAGAAATAAAGTACATTTTACAATTAACTATTGAAAATATTATAATATATATCCATTCATAACATAATTTCAACAAATTTGTAAATCTAATATAATATTTTATACAAACTAAAATTAAAATATACTAAATTTAATATGAACTAAATAAATAAAAGTTGTATAATTATATAAATATATATTTAAAAGATATCAAAATAAATTTATTTTAATTTATGAAATTTTAAATATCAAAATATTTACATCTCTTTTTTAATTATTTATTTAATAAATCCCAAATTAAAATAAATTTAGAATCAACAAACTTTATAATTATTTAGAAAATTATGGAATTCTTTATATCTGGTTTAGTTTCTCATGTAGTTTTTTGTTTGGAAGTATAGGCATTGGTGGATTTTGCAAATTCTTGGCTAGCTTTTGGTTAAAAAATATAATTACTTTCTTAGACAGTAGCCTATGATATATAAAGTGAAAAGTATAGCAAGCAAGATGTTAGCAGATTTTGTAGCCATTGTGCCATTTCTGTCCTATATGGGACCCGAGAATAAAGGCAAAACTTGAGATAATGATATTTTGATTCTGTAAAATTTTCTAATCTATGCTTTTCAACATAACATAGATAAAAAAATTACTAAAGTGGCCATTCCAATATTATGACATTATCATGGAGGATACACATATTCTTGATGTCATCCATTCATGAAATATTAAATTCCTTTTATATTCTCCTGAAAATATGTCAAAACTCGACCAGCTCCCTATAAATTGTCAAACGCATGTGGGATGCCTGGATGAAGAGGTCAGAGCACGTTATTTGTCTGTAGTTAATCGCTCTAACTGTGCATAAATTTTCGACCAGGACAGCGCTTGCAAACAGACTGCGTATTCAACAACTTTTTTATTTATTTTTAATATGTGGCTCCTTTGTCTGCCATAACAAATGTTGACTTGAAATCTCCCTATTCTTTATGGGGCTGTCTTTTTTGCGTATGGAAAGACGTAGAGAATCAGGATTCTTCCTTTTTCTCATAATCAAAACAAGGAACTCTGTGTTGTTGTCTACATTACAAGCCTGTGAAGGCCCTTCAAATTTTCTTTTTATTGAAAGTTGCTTGTTGAAACGTGACAGTTAGGTCTACGTCTCAGGGAATCTATTCAGCCCAGACTTAATCACTTTGCCACTGGGCAAAACCCATCAATTTTCAACATCTGATTGTCAGAAACTATTGTCTACCTTTGATTTTTGTACGTTAAAATGCATGAATTATGACTTGAGAGTGGACTGGTTGCACGGCCAGTTGATGTCTCTACTTTGTAACATTTGTAGGTTTGAAATCAGATATGGAGCTAACATTTCGGCTTTTTTCATTGGGCAAATACAAGGAAGGTTTGATTAATTGTTTTCCCCAAAAATCTGGTAACAAATGTTTTGTTTAATAAAATTGTATAGGAGTTTCTTGAGTTGTTATATTTGTTTGTACCATCATATTAATTTAATGACAAATTTGAATAAAAATGGGATTATTCCTGTGAGAAAAGGGCCAGGTCGTTATCTTAGTCTTATAATTCCTTCGAAATTAGGACCAAATCGTTATCCTACTCCTATAACTCTTTCCTTCGAAATTAGGTGTAGGATTACTGACCTGCAAGAAAAAAGAGAAACTCTTTATTATAAGACAGAAGTTAGGTTTAGATTACCTTTTTGCAAAAGAGAAACTCTTATAACTCAGAAGTTAGGTCTAAGATTATAGATATATAGAAAATAGATAAATTCTTATAACTCAGAATTTAGGTTTTGGAAAAAGAGAAACTCTTATAACTCGGAAGTTAGGTCTAAGATTACGGACATATAAGAAAAAAAAGAAATTTTTGTAATTCAGAATTTAGATTTTGGATTACAAACTCAAAATAACTCAGAAAAACTCTTATAACTCAAAAGAACTCAGAAAAACTCTTATAACTCCAAAGAAACTCAGAAAAACTCTTATAATTCAAAAGAACTAAGAAATTATGATTAAGATAAACAAATTATCTAAAACAATCCCTTTTCCTACTAAGTGTAATCCAACAGCATCAATGTTCTTGAGAATAGTTCTTCCACATCCTAAGATTCTGAATTTCTCTAATTCCACCAAAACAATCCATCATATCAAAGTTCTTCTATGTCTCTAGCAGTTAGTTGGATCAATTTATTTTTCTTAAATTATAGACAGTTCATCATGAGGGGAAGTGTAATTCAGTGATTAGTATTTTAAATAAAATTTAGAAGTACTGAATAAACAAAAAAATTATTATGTGTGCCACAACCTTAACTCAAAACTAAATAATATGTATTCCAATTAATAAAAACTAACAAATTTATTTAGAGTATCTAGTTAAAGATTTTGAGACAAGATGCCAATTCAAAATCAATTAGAATTCTTTACTTTATTTGGTTACAATTTTAAAGGATAAGGTGAAAGGGTAAAATTTATTATATTTAAATACTAGCCTAGATGCATCTTATGTCATGATCTATCACGGGCATAGATCATGAATCAAATCCTTCTTGGTGCAAACATTTTTTTAGTGCACAAAAGTAGTGGACAACCTGTTTGCACCTAGAGGGATTTGATCCTTTTAGGGCATAATAGATCAGGAGATAAGGGATTTGATCTTATCTTTTTTGGGGCATGATAGATCAGGAGATAAATGGATCTATGCTGCTATGTAAAAAATGAAGATAAAAATTTTACATCCAAGAAATCTGATCATTCTACCTCTATGTTGTTTTTATTTTTTTTAGCTTTTGTTTAAAATTTAAATTTGAGCTGACATATAATACCAAATAGAATTATCCAGTTTTTGTTGTTGTAAGTACATTAGTTGGTGACAACATCTAGGCCATATTGAATTTGTAAAGCATCTAACTGCTATTCTTTGCAAAATTTTCACCTCAACTAAAGTACGATTATTTTGAAGTGAACTTTAAATCAATAAAACCTCCAAAAATCCTAAAACTTATTATAAATCTCTCTTTGTTCTTTTAGACTTTTTATTTTATCAAACTTTGGAGATAATAAAATTTGATCATTTTACTTATTAGATTTAAGATGAATTTATATTAATTTTTAAGTTTTTTAAAATTTGATCATTTTACTTATTATATTAAATTTAAAATGAATTTATATTAATTTTAAGTTTTTTAAATTTTAATTAAAATTTAAACTTACACATATTACCAAATAAATTTATTGATAACGACTATGTGCAAAAATTTCACATGAACAAAGTTCAAGAACATTGTGTTCCATGATTTTGAAGTTCTCTATATCCACCAAAACCTCCAAAAATCCTAAACTCATTAGAACTCTCCCTTTGTTTTTTAATAAATCATTATGGCGTTGATTATGTAAATTTAAACATCCATTCGGCGTTGGTTAATTATATTCTATCTTTCTTTCGTAGTACAGGATGTAGTACGAGAGCACAGGAAAGCATTCGGCGTTGTCAGATACATCAGCGCTGACGTTTGCATTTATTTATATATACCTTTACAACATAATTGAGAAAGAAAATTTATGGGTGCTATAGTTGTCCGTTAAATTAAAATATATTTAGAGCAGTTAAACGATCGGAATCAAAGACGCCTCGTAAAATCAATCAGTGTTCTCCGACCATTAACCAATCCAGGGTAGTCTAAGAAATGTTTAAAACGTGAAAAGCTAATGGAATAAGACATTCAATAAGGGAAAATTTGCCCGTTCGAAAATAAGAAACTGTCTGTCATCGTCCATAACCAAGAGCGCACTGATATGGTGCTTCATATGTTTATTTTTTTAAAAGAGTTGTCATTGTCTAATTTTGGCTTTATGTAAATACTTTATGAATCAATTTTATGTCTTGGCTTTATTCAAATCCTTATGTCTTCCCATATATATATGAACAAATTGATTATTTTATTTTTTTCAGTTTTGCAGATTATAAAATTATTGAATGAAAATTAGATTCAGTAATCATCGCCATCATAATAATTATTATATTAAAATTTTATTTCAAATTTATATTTATTTTGTTTAAAAATTCTTATTATATTTACAATAAGGTTTTATTAATTTTATTGCTTTTCAATGTTAATGTCAATATAAGGTCAATTTTACTTTTACAAAATTTATAAATTATTATTTTTTTATTTAAAAAAACAAAATAAGATATACTATAAAAAATACTCTCAAAATTTTAAAATTTTATTTCAAATTTATACTTATTTTGTTTTAAAATATTTATTATATTTACAATAAGTTTTTATTAATTTTATTGCTTTTCAATGTCAATGTCGATATAGGATCAATTTTACTTTTACAAAAATTTATAAATTATTAATTTTTTATTTAAAAAACAAAATAAGATATACTATAAAAAAATACTCAAAATTTTAATTTTATTGCTTTTCAATGTCAATGTCAATATAATGTGAATTTTACTTTTACAAAAATGCATAGATTATTAATTTGCTATTTCAAAAACAAAACAAAATATACTATAAAAAATATTCTCAAAATTTTAATTCAAATTCTATATTAAACATCGAATAAAAGTTCATGTTGTAGAGGCATTGGGGTATAGCATGTTACATTAGGAAGAACATATCCTTTCATGGTAGGCTTTATAAGAAAGACCCTTACAACCAATTTATTTGGATAGAGATGAGAGACATTAATGACTAAAAACCCTACATAGCCATTTGTTATTTCCCCCTATTAATTCCAACTTTTATAAAAAAACAATTTAGATAAAATTGTCCTTATAATGGTTTAGAACACGATATTTCTAGTCTAAGGAAGGAAGGAAATATCCTTTTGATGGGTGACTTCAATGCCCAAACTTAGAGTAACCAAGATATTCTTTTAAGCAAGACAAAGACCTTGAGCTAGATATAGGTACAAAAGAAGTTATGAAGATCTAGGTGAAAATTTATTCGGTTATGAGCTGGACAAGTTTTGGAGTACTCAGGATCTTATTATTCGCAACAGACTAACAAAATGGCCAAATTCTAGCCGGATGACTTGTATTCACGGGCTCAGCAGTAGTGTGGTAGATTAGGTTATTTCTGATATCCCTTTATGTAACAAGTTAATAGATTTCGACATCTTAAATGACCATGAGCCTGACTCTGATAACATGCCTTTAATGATAACTCTCAATATTGCCATGCATAGCGATCCCAAAGAGGAAAACTATCATTTCCAAAATCACCTGATCTTCGATAAAAATAAAACCGAGCTTTTTCTCCATGATTTAAAAAAATATTTTTTTCCTTTATCTAGTATGAAGAATATAGAAAATATCTACCATAATTTTACTACATCCCTCTTGTCGTCCATTAGCAAGTTCTCTATTGAAGTCTTGGTTAAAAAGAGAGATAGTAGAACCAACCCTTGGTATGATCAAGAGTGTAAGAATGCAAGAAAATAAATTAAGCAAGCTACTGCAGAATCGATAAAAATGGACAAGATAAATCACTACAAAACCCTAATTAAAAGAAAAAAAGACACTATAGTATATTGGTAAATGACAGGAAAATATCTTACACTTCTCCAAGATGGCTCCTAAAAAATTATGGAGGAAAATTCTAACTCGCAAAACAAAAGAAGATAATCCGATTGCTTTAAAAGATTGGAATTCCTATCTTAAAAAGCTTTACGAATCCCTAGATATCAGAGATAACATTCAAACCTTTCTTACAACGAAAGAAGTTTTCGTGTTAGAATACATAGATTTTGGGGTTAAGCGCTTAGCAAATGGAAAATCTAAAGACATTGAAGGCTACCAAGCAGAAATCTTAAAAATTGGGGGTCTTGTCCTCACCCCGCACATCCACAAACTCTTTAATCTAGTGGTCAAGCAAGGGTTCCCTACACCTTGGACTCAGAGCCTCATTATTCCTATTTTCAAAAGTGGTGATAAAAATAACCCTTCTAATTATCGGACCATTATGACTAGCCCTCTCCTAGCCAGATCAACGAATGGCTAGAAATGGAAGGTAAGTTAGCTAAAGGCCAAGCAGGTTTTAGAAGGAATCATTCAACCATAGACCACCTCGTTACACTTAGGATGATTGCAAAAGAATGTCATAATAATAAGTATGACCTTTTTTGTTTCTTTGTGGACTTTAGGAAAGCTTTGATACAGTTCCTAGAAATAACCTATGCAATAGGCTAGAGGAGCTTAATGTTTCTTTTGAGTTGAGAGATTCCATGGTGAGGTTATAAGAAAAGCCCATTGCCAAATTTAAGAATAATGAGGGCTGTTCAATGGATATAAACCGTACAATATTGGAGTTAAGCAAGGTTTCCCCCTCTCTTCTACCCTTTTTGGCATTTACATCAAAAAACTAGAAAATGTTTAGAAGAAGCAAGTTGTGTTGGCATGATCTTAACTAGGATAGTTATCATCCTTCTTCTTTATGCAGATTATATTGTTCTTATGGCAAGGCGTCCCTTCGATCTCAATAAACAATTAAGAATTCTCAAATATTTCTTCTCTAATATTGGTATGACTCTTAACATTGACAAGACAAAAGTTATGATTATAAAATATAAGAAAGACACCTACGCAAATTTTATTTATGATAACAGTAAACTGGAGGAAGTGATTTCTTACAAATATCTTGGAATTGATATTCCTCACAAGCTCAATTGGAACCATAGCATTGAGAAAAGGATTAATGGACAATGGAAAGCTTATTTTGGTCTTGAAAATAATTGTAAATCATCCAACTTGGTCATGTGGGATAAAAAAAAGTTCATCTTTGAAACTCTTGTCATCCCAGAATTATCTTATACGGTTGTGAAGTATGGGGGTGCAACATTTCTAGAGAATCTTGGAGAAATATTGAACAAATCTATAAGCACTTTATAAATTATAACCTCAAAATTAAAAGCAATATGCCTTATCCTATTCTACTCATAGAAGTGGGTCTTTCCCCCATCGAGAGCATGGCTATGACTAGGTACCTGATGTAAAAGCATAAGATAAATAACATGGGAAACACGAGACTTCCTAAAATTGCTTTAAATTCAATTCAAAACCAACTACGCCTCAAGCAAAGTTGGTGTAAAGATACGATGGCTTGGTTAGACCATTGGGGCATTGATGAAAATGAAACTTTACAGAATATCAATAATGTCAAAAATATTATTACCTTTAAGTTTAAAGGGAAATTTTGGTGCGAGGAAAATGTAGCGGTTAAGAGAAAACTAAGATACTATAAGGAGGTCAGTAACCCTAATTTGGAAGATCAGAAATATCTCTCGATAGTAACTAGTTCAAAGAAGAAAATTAATATAGCCAAGATTAGAGCGAACTCCCATGGGCTTAATACTGAATCACGGCATTGGTCTATTCCCAAAACTCTGTGGGCAGAAAGGGTTTTCCATCTTTGTGAGTTTATGAGTGTTGAGGATGAAAATCACTTTATCTTAGAGTGCCCTACTTACACCCACATTAGATATGAGTTTCATAGTATTTGCTATAATACAAACCTTGCTAACATCCTAACTTGCCAAAACTATAGTGAGCTTGGAAAGCTTCTTACCAAGATTTTTGAGCCTAGGAACAAAAGTTGAAAGCACAACAAGTAATAACCTTCTTAAGGTTTGATAGACCAATTCACTGGACGTTAATCATCATCATCATCAACAACTAAATAAAAAATAAAAAAAAGTCAAATTTAATTGATCCAATAAAAATAAAATTGTTGGTACTTGCTAATAAATTTATAGATAATGAAAATTTTTAATTAAGAAAATGATAATGTTTTAAATGATTTAAAAAAAAAAAATCGAAAACACATTTTCAATATGACCCTTGGTTTATTTAACTAAACAAAAAATAGAAAAATAAAATTACTTAAATATAAACAAAATTAATTGAATAGAAATAAAATTGTTTGTACTTGCTAGTTCTTGATGTTCTTGACTAATATACTTTATTCCATAAATTAGTTTGTCTCAATTATTGTTCTTTTAATTTGAATCTTATGAATTGTTTTTATGTTTTTTTATAAATACATTAAAATTGAAAATATAAATTTAATTTGTTTATAAAGTGCCATACGCAGAGATGGATTTGAGAGAAGAAGAGAGGATCTGCATTTTTGAAATGAAAGTTCGACGTTTCGATCCCTACTGTAGGATCATCATCAGACTTCACCTGTCTCCTGATGATGATCCTACAGTAAAGATCGAAACATCGAACTTTCATTTCAAAAATGCAGATCCTCTCTTCTTCTCTCAAATAAATTTAATTAATTGTAAAATTAATCAAGTCATTCACATTAAAAAAAAACATATAAAATTACATATAAATAACTTTTACTATTTTAAATAACTATGGTTTAGATCCATTTGAAGAGAAAGCTAGGATGGATCTACATTTGTTCTCCTTCTATTCCAATATGAAATATAATTTACCGTACTTTTATAATGTATGATTATTATTAACACAAATATACTCATTAGCCAATCATTATAAAATGTTAATAAATTTAAGACACTATTTATTATTTATTTTGAGTATTTAAATTCATGATTAACGTACTTACTATCCTCCTATTTATTTTTCCATACATGGATAAAGGATGATTATTTTTTAAAAATAAAAAATTAGATTTTAAAAAAATGACATAGCTAAGATTAAGAAAGCCATATTTAGAAAAATAAATTTAATTGTAAAATTGTATTTACTTTTACTTATATGTTTTGTTCCCGACATAGATTAAAACTATATAAAATTTTAACAATACCCAAGTAGAGCTCCATTGACCCAACAAATAGGCATCCTCCCCAAGGAGGATGCACCCATTATGAGAATGCTTTCCAACTCAACAAGTTAGTCATTGAGGGGTTTCTCCTTGCTTTCTATTATTACTTGGGTTGCTCTTGGGTTTAATGGAGTGTTTAATTATTTTCTTGATTTGTGTGGATTTTTTTGTAAGGATATATAAAGATTATTTGGTTTCATAATAAATATAAGGCATTAAACATAAGTATTTGCATTCTCTCTTATGACTTTATTTCTTTCTATTGAATATTATCTCATTTATTTATGCCTTTGGTTGGTGCGATTCCTCTCTAACTTAAGGTGTTTGAAGGTTATACAGATCACATATACATAAAATGGTATAAGAACGCCTGCACTTTTTCATAATTCTATGCTCGATGTCTCTCTCAACTTAATCAATATTTGATACAAAAATTTAGATCTGGTTCACTAGAGTGTACCCCCACCCAAATCTACATCATCACTATTTTGGTTCCACATTGAATTGGATTTTTTTCCCAAGCATGGAAAACTTTAATTCAAATTTATTTCATTAGAGCCCATCTATCCCATCTCATCATTGGGCTTGGATTATCCAATAACTCTTCAAAATATATAATGAATTCCTTACCTTGGCTACGAGGTATTTCTATGGTCTCATATATTTCCTCTTAGAGCCTTCAAGTGCAGTCACTGGGGTTTTTCAGGAGCAACACTTCAAATTTCTTTCTCTCCCACAATAGCTTATGGAACCTCACAAAGATGCATCCACTAATGAGGTTAATTCCACCTATTCTCCTCCACACCCAAACATCAATAGGCTATACATGAATTCCTCATTAGTAAACCTAAACCAACTCTCTTTCAGTTCGATATTAGGATCACACTCCCCAATTATGGTTTGGGGGAGAATGGCGAGGTTGTGGATTCCTAGATATGTAGCATCACTACTTATTTTTAGATCAAACTTAATCTCACATAAGACCAACAATTGTTTCTTGAGAGAAATAACTTGTAGGGCATAACACATGCTTGGTTGTAGTCTTAATAACATGCACATACAATATATATTGAACTCAATGATGAGGATATATCTTCCACTACCTCTAAATGTATCAGAACTTGGGAGTCCCTTTTGTGAAGCAATTAATACGCATTTATACCCACTTGGATACCTCAAAAATGTTTTGTCCAATTGATTTTAGCTTTGAAAACACCCAGTATAGACCATGCAACGATCTATTGAAATTTTCACCTACCTTTTCCTTCAACTAAAAATTCTAGATTGATAAAAGGTACTCATTATTAAATTTAATTCATATTTATTGGATTTTATTGGAGATGAAAGTTCTATGATTGAAAGCAATACTCTCTACTAAGCATTCCAACATGCGCTCATTATTAAATGCAAATTTTAGTGTCACCCTAATTTATTTCTACCCCTTAAACTCATATGTAACATACCCCTTTGTTGAAACATTTTATGTTTGAAGAAAAAATTATCTTAACTTTTATTGTAAAGTTTTATATTTGGACAAGTGGCCAAGGATGACTGTAATTGCACAATATTATTATTTAATAAAATAAATTAGGAAACACTCACCCAAAGGCATTGTTGAAAGAGTGTTTACTGACCCACTAGGTGGAATGGAATCTGGGGCAGAAGGCAATGGACAAGTGGCAACATCATGAACTCAGTAACTAGCCATTGTTATGGGACAACTCCCTTGAATTGTGGTCAGAGTTCCCTGAAAGATGGGACTGGAGCTTCAGGCTCATTTATTTGGAAACTGACCACCAAAGACCTAGGCATCTTTATAAAGCCACCGAATTGAGCAGAGGCTCACACTTTTTCTGACGAGAAAATTTACCTTGTGGTTCTGATGTATGGACACAAGAGATTCGATGAGGGGAAGCTATGTTTTGAGTTGCATTGTAAGTCTGTTTTACTTCTGCCAAGTGTAGAGTTACTGCTGAGTGCAGAGAGTTATTTCCTGCTTAGGTGTAACATCCAAAAAATATCACAAAAATTTAAAACTTTTCTATGTGACAATAAATGTTATTTAAGAATGCTGAATATAACAATGCATGAAATGTTATCTATATTTAACTGTGTTGTTACACATCGCTTCTGCTGCTATTGATAGATGTTGAAAAGATTGACTAATATACTTTTGTTTGATTGATGAAGGGGTCCTTCGGACGCCCTGAGGCTTACTTAGCATTCGTGCTAAAGCATGTGAATTCGTACTTGTGACAGATTTATAGGTAAGAGAATTATTTTATGACAAGTGACCAACAGTTTTTCAATAGATATCCTTTTCGTTAAGTGAAGAGATAAAGACTCTTGGCCATTCTATGGGTGAGAAACCTAGTCAAAGCGAAGGTCCTAAGTTAAGAGATTCTACTATGGTAATAATGCCTTCCGTAATCATTATGACTTTCATAGTCTCGTGTATTAGGATTAAATCTCCATACAATAGTGTGTATGTTATTTTGATTTATTTATATGATTTATATTACGATGCACTTTTGAGATATAATTAAAATCTCAACTATGTACTACATATTCCATGATATGTGTGTTGTGTGCACCAAAATGCACCTACATGGTACTTATGAATTATGTAATACTATATGCACGATATAATCTATATACTTAACTATGCAATATGTGTGTAATTTGTAACATTCAAAAATATATCCTACCCTAGGAATATTAATAAACATTATGTGAAGGGTATGAATCATGTGCACACTTTGTAATATATGTGGGGGTCGTATGCTATGTGGCTATATGCAATTATGTGATCAAATGTTGTATTAATAACTATGGAGTTAACTCTCTACTATGTGCAAACGTAACGTGGCAAGGTTTAAGCTCTCGACCATATCATATGTGAATCCAATGCATTTATTAACGTGATGTGAACTTTGAAATGCCATACAGGTTGGCAGCTGTAACATAACCTGGGCATTGAATGTTCATAACTATAGAGTCAAATGGAAATTCGATGTGGCACTGCTTAGTGTACTAGACCATGCACTACCATCGTGAATATAACTCTTTACAATGTTGAAGTGTAACATACGTATTCATCTTTTGATGTGTTGGCTCCACCAAGACTCCACCGTGGCTCTTCGTGGCAATTACAATGAATGTTTGTAATTAATACAGTAGTTTGATCTGGTTGTTTTCGTGAATCACACCGATGGTATCCACCATCGATTTGGTAGTGTAATTATGACAAGGGTTTAACCCTACCTGTGTGTCATTTCAACGTTTATTATGTTCCTTTGTATTCGGTGATGGAGCTCTACAAGAGGCCGACAGGCTGAGGAATTTTTGCTAGGTTGTTTTCTGTTTGTGGAGGTTTAGTCCATGAGACTCGAACTCGTAACCTCTGTAATTTATTTTAAGAGAGAGATCCGAGCTCCTTCTGGTTTATACAATGCTGAATGTTTTTGGTTCTCTGTCTTAAGAATGGTCTTTTAGGAGGATTCGATACTCGACTTGTTTTGAGGGTTTGTTTAGCTTAAGCTTGGGATTTTGAAAAGAAATAACCCATGGACTTGCCATCGTTGCTATCTCTCCAAGCTCTGTGCTACTGAGTTAAATGGTGAAGGATTTCTTGTAGTGCTTCAGCTATACCAACCATTGACGAAGTAAGGTTCCTTGTTGCAGATATTAAAGTCTCGGTGTTCATTACCATTTCAGCCATAACCCAAAAGGTAATGTTTTTGGTTTTTGTCACTGTTATATGCATATGATGATAACAATTAGTTATCTTATTTTAATACGATGAACCTTCCTTCTTGATACTATTTTAACCACTCTTGTAATACTCTCGCAGGTAACGTGTGTAATGGCCTCGTCATTCTGAGTGTTAGAAGTTGGAATTTTAGCTATACCAACCGGTAAGCCTTCGGTGGTTTCCTTGGAAACCTTGTGTAGAAGATGATGGCCGTCTATCTAAAAGTTCTGTGTATTGTGTTTGAAAACTCAGAGAGTTTTGTGATTAGGGTTTGTGAATCTTGTTAAAAAGTATGGGGAGGATATAGCTCGACCCATAAGGCAGCTGTCTTTTTTTTTTTGTTTCAAATGTAATAGTGTTATGGACAGGGTTTTACCCTTAAATTTGAATAAAGCAATACTTGGTGTTCCATTACTACAGTTATCGTTTTTCCTTTGTAAATGGCTAAAGATAAATGTAAATGTTTAAATTTGTAAAACGACGTGTCGGTTACTACAGGCTAGATAAATATAGGCTTACGGCCTGTATGAAATCTTGTTTATTTTATAACCAGTAGGTTAAGTTTTCAAGCTCTGTCAAATGGAAATCGAAAGGAATGTTTATAACTTCTCGATTATAATCGTTATGCTTTGCATTGTCTTGGACTTAATCCATGAATATAATTTGTAGCTTGTAGTCGGTATAAACGAATGGGTTTAAGGTTTTAGTTTCTGGGTTTCGAACTTGGCACGTCTTATGTTTTGAGAGTCTTTTAGACTCTGTTGCTATGGTAATACACTGTATTTTGCCAAACTTTAAATGGCCGTAGTCTGTTCTGTACTGGTACTTATTGGAACTTGGCTCATATGTGAAACTGGTTACTCGTCAAGTCAAGAATTAGGAATAAGATGTTTTCACACAGTTGTATGTAATGACAATGTTTGTTTAAACTAGATTATAATAATGCCTGTGCTATCGTGCTTCATTCTGTATTGTAAGTTCATGGATATTTTTAAAGGCAATCATATGTAAGTGTGTATGTAAAGTGATACTGCTACTGTTTAAATAAATCAATGGTTTGTAAATATATACTAGGTTTCAGCCAATGCCTCCATCTCGACTGTATTAATAATTTAAATGGTACAACTATGAACCTAGCAAGCTTTAGGATTTAGACAAGATTAAAATGTATAGAATGAGGATGGCTGATGATGTGTATTCTGTTTGACTTTGCTTTACAGTTATATATTCTTTTAAACCTGGAGATGATGTTTAAAAATCTATCTAATCGATCTACAGTTATGATGTGTAAATATGATTTAAATAAATGTAGTAATGTAAATGGAAAATACTTGATGTTTATAGAGAATATTATTCTGCTATATTTGAAATTAAATCTTTATACTGTTAAAGCAGAATATAGTTAATTGAAAACAATGATATTTATAAACATAAAGACCATTAGAACATAATATAATTAGAGTACTAAAATATAAATACAAGAATTTAGTAGGAAATAGAAAACTTATAATAAATTAAATCTTTCCAATCACTTAGCTATTTGCCTATCAGACTTATCTATTTTTAATCAGTTTCTGTACTGGAGTATGATGCTGTTACTTTTTGCATGGGGAAAAATACAGAAACAATTCTATTTCAATCATTCACATTTATACAGAATCTTTAACTTATACAGGAAACTGAAATTACTTATAAATTAAACAGAGAAGATTTTAATAAACAACAGAACTGTAATATGCAAAATAGATAACATAAATTAAAATAAAATAGATAAGACAATAGAACCTGTAACTGATGATATGGCCGACAAACACCAAAGGAGGCTTGTTCCTCCCAACCTGCTTTAGAAGAAGCAACTCAACCGTTGACTTCTAATGAACCCTCGAGCCTACTTACTGATCTAGTAAGTGGATGGAATCTGTGTAGAAGCAAGGTACTCAAAAATACCTTCTCCACTCGGTATCAAACTCCTGAAACAAATGCCTTCTCCACTCAGCATCAAACTCCTGAACTAAATAAGAGTTTGGAAAACTCATAACATGATCAACAACAGCATATCCCCTCATCAAATCTCTTGGGTGCAAACACAGCAAAACCCCAAGGTAAATTTCCTTGTCAGGAAAAGTGATGAACCTCAGTTCATAATTTGATGGCTATTATATAGACTGCCTAGGTCTTTTAGTGGTCAGTTTAGAATAAATGAGCCTCAAGCTCTAGTCCCATATTTCAGGGCACTATGACCACATTTAAAGGGAGTTGTCCCATACCAACAGCTAGTTAGTTGCATCATGATGCTGCCATTTGTCCATTTCCTTCTACCCCAGATTCCATTCCACCTAGTGGATCAGTAACCACTCTTTCAACAGTCCTCTTAGGTGTTTGTCTCCTATTTTATTTATTAAATAATAATATATTGTGCAAATTACAGTCATCCTTGGACACCTGTCCAATACAAACTTTACAATAAAAGTTATCATAATGTTTCTAAACATAAAATGTTTTCCAGCTTAAAGGTTATGTTACAAACACCCCCTCTTAAGCTCAACATCGTCCTCGATGTTGCTTATTCATCATCAAGTTCCTCATGGAACAGAACTGGATATGCTTCCCGCATATTACTTTCCAGTTCCCAAGTAGTTTCATTAGGGCTAAGGTGCTTCCATTGCACCTTTACCTGCCCTATGGTGTGATTCCGAAGCATAATTTCCCTCTGGTCTAGAATACGGTCCGGTTCCACCTAAAAATCTCCTTCGGGTTCCACTGTATGTCATTCCAATTCATCACATGAGTAGAATCATGCACATACTTCTTTAAAACAGAAACATGAAAAACATTGTGGATTTTTAAATTGTATGGCAATGCCAATTGATATGCAACAGCTCCTATTCTTGATAGGATTTCAAATGGTCCACAATACCCCGGTGCTAATTTAGCACAGCTCCCAAGCTTCAAAGAACTTTTCTTGGGCTTTACCTTTATGAAAACATGGTCTCCTACCTAAAATTCTCTTTTTGTCCGTTTCAAGTCAGCATAGCTTTTTTACCGATCTTGGGAAACTTTTAAGTTACCTTGAACCTGTTTCACAGTTAGCTCCATTTCTTTCAATAGATCTGGTCCTATCATCAATCTATCTACAAGATTACCCCATGAAATTGGAGTGCAACACTTCCTTCCATACAAAATTTCAAATGGACTTAACTTAGCAGATGCTTGATAATTATTGTTGTAGGCAAATTCTGCTAAGTGCAAGTAATCCTCCCATTTAGATGGATGATCTTTAACATATAATCTTAGCATATTTTCCAAAATTTGATTTACTCTTTTTGTTTGACCATCAGTTTGTGGGTGGAAAGAAGTGCTGAAATTTAACTTAGTATTTAATCCTTTAAACAATGCTGTCCAAAAGTTACCAGTAAACTTAGAGTCTCGGTATGAAATAATTACCTTTGGAATTCCATGCAAGCGAAAAATTTGCTTCATGATAATATCTGCAATGTTAGAAGCCTTGAAAGTAGTTTTAACATGAATAAAATGAGCAGCTTTGCTAAGTCTATCAACAACAACCATAATTGAGTCATTCTGCTTCTGATTTTTAGGCAAACCTGTAATAAAGTCAATGCTTATGATCTCCCACTTCCATTCTGGAATTGGTAAGGGCTGCAATAGCCCAGCTGGAAGTTGATGTTCAGCTTTAATAGTCTGACAGTCAAAGCATCTAGCTATATATTTAGCAACTTCACTCTTCATGTTAGGCCAAAAATACTCTTTTCTTAACATAGTTATCATTTTCTGATAACCAGGATGTCCTGAATAAGGACTCTTGTGAATTCCATCTAAAATCAACAACTTAACTTTCGAAAAATTAGGCACATCAATTTTGTTTTTGTAAGTTAAGAAGCCTTTTTCATTAATACTGTAATCTGTTATAACATTTTCAGATGAATTTTCAGCCACTTTATCATGTAATTTTTGGTATTTTTCGTCTTGCTTAGTTCCTTCTTTGATCTGATTTTCCAGATTAGTTTTAAAAGTATTGATCACTGCCACAAAACTTAATCTAGTGTTTCTGCTCAACGCATCAGCAACCTTATTTTCCTTTCAATTAATGTGATGGATCTCAAAATCTTACTCGCTAAGGAAAGCTAACCACCTAGCTTGCCTTGCGTTCAGATTTGTTTGATCCAGTAAATACTTTAACCCCTTATTATTAGTCATTAAAATGAATTTTCTACCGATCAAGTGATGGCGCATCATCTTTAAAGCATGTATCACGACTGCCAACTCAAGATCATACGTAGCGTAATTCTTTTCATGTATTTTTAACTTCCTTGACTCAAAATCAATTGCATGACCTTCTTGACTTAAGACCCCTCCAAGTCCTTCATTGCATGCATCAGTGCATACGACGAAATCCTTATTAGGATCTGTAATTTTTAAGATGGGTGCAGTAGTTAACAATTCTTTCAACTTATTAAAGCTGTCTTGACACTTTTGATCCCATATGAATTTCTTCCCTTTCTTCTGCAAAGAAGTGATGGGGTTAGAAATTCTAGAGAACCCTTCGATAAAATTTCTATAATACCCTGTTATTCCCATGAATGACCGTACACCAGTTACATATTTTGGGACAGGCCATTCATTTATTGTTTTTATTTTATCAGGATCAACATAAATACCATCTTTTGAAATTATATGACCCAAATACTGAATTTTATCTTTATAGAAATCACACTTACTGAACTTAGCGTAAAGTTGGTGATCTCTAAGTACTTGTAAAATGATTTTTAGATGTTCATCATGCTCTTCTTTAGTCTTTGAGTAAATCAGGATATCATCAATGAATACCACTACGAACTTATCCAAATATTTATGCAGAACGTTGTTCATTAAACACATGAACACTGCTGGTGCGTTAGTTAGCCCAAAAGGCATAACTACGAACTCGTAGTGTCCATAACGCGTTCTGAATGCAGTTTTGAATATATCCTCGTCTTTTATCCGGACTTGATGATAACCCGATCTTAGATCAATTTTAGTGAATATCTTTGCTCTGCGTACTTGATCAAATAGATCATCTATGCGGGGTAAGGGATACTAGTTCTTAATTGTCATTTTATTAAGCTGACGGTAGTCAATGCACAAACGCATAGTATCGTCCTTCTTTTTAACAAATATTACTAGTGCTCCCCAAGGGGACAGACTGGGCCATATGTAGTTTTTATCTATTAATTCTTTCAGTTGATATTTTAACTCATTTAACTCTAGAATATTCATCCTATAGGGGGCCTTTGAGTTTGGTACCGCACCGGGTACTAACTAAATGGTGAAGTCAAGTTCTCTTTTTGGAGGTAATCCTAGAATTTATTTTGGAATACATCATAAAAGTCCCTAAGGATGGGAATATCTTCTAGTTTTAACTTGTCTTCTTTAGATGTACATTCATCATTAACAATATTAGCAGCAAACAATTTACAACCTTTTCTAGCAGCTCTCTTTACTTGTAAGGCAGAAATTTGCCTTACTGAAATCTGTCTATGAATTCCTTTCACTGTTTCTGAATTACCTTCATTATTTATACAAGTAAAAGATTTATCATAACAATTCAATATAACTCTATGCTGTTCAAGCCAATCCATGCAAATTAATAGATCATATGAACCTAAGGGTAAAACATTGAGATTAACTTGCGTTTTCAGCTGATTTAAAAATACTTCACAATTCTGAACAAAATCTGTAACCTTTCTTTTAGTTCCTGTTGCAAGCTGAACTAACCATGCATTATCGAATTTTTCTGTTTTTAGCTTGCAACGGTTTACTAAAGTAGGTGAAATATAACTTAAATTCACACCAGGATCTATCAAAATAGAAATAGACTCATTTTGTATCGTACCTTCAATTTCGACCATGGATGTTTGATGGTCCGCTTGACGGTTCTCCAATGCTGCGTTTATCCTGGGCATTTCTATTGCGATATCTCCAACTGTAGGTTATGCTTGCATAGTATGTATGTTGTTGGCTGTCCTCTTGTTGCGTGGGCAATCTGCTCTCTTATGTGGTCTTCCACATTCACAGCACTTTATGGGTCCTTTCTGCTCAGCATACCTGTTGTTATTATTATTGCTGTGATTGTTAGGTACATTCCTTGCAGCAGTAGTATTCTGAGATGTATTATTCCGATAATTATTAGAAAAATTTCTGTTATTAAAGTTTTTCTTAAAACCTCCAGCATTCTGATTAACATTCTTCTTTTTATAGTCATACTAATTAGTTTTACTGTTCTTCCAGCCAGTTGTTCCTTCTCTTTTTCTGTTTTGGTCAAACTCCTAAACTTAATAAGAGTTTGGTAGACTCATAACTTGATCAACAACAGCATATCCCCTCATCAAATATCTTGGGTGCAAACACAACAAAACCCCAAGGTAAATTTCCTCGTTAGGAAAAGTGATGAACCTCAGTTCATAATTTGATGGCTATTATATATATATTGCCTAGGTCTTTTAGTGGTCAGTTTAGAATAAATGAGTCTCAATCTCCAGTCCCATCTTTCAGGGCACTATGACCACATTTCAAGGGAGTTGTCCCATACCAACAGCTAGTTAGTTGCATCATGATGCTGCCATTTGTCCATTTCCTTCTACCCCAGATTCCATTCCACCTAGCGGATCAATAACCACTCTTTCAACAGTCCTCTTATGTGTTTCTCTCCTGTTTTATTTATTAAATAATAATATATTGTGCAAATTACAGTCATCCTTAGACACCTATCCAATACAAACTTTACAATAAAAGTTATCATAATGTTTCTAAACATAAAATGTTTTCCAGCTTAAAGGGTATGTTACATTAGGGAAGAGGTTTGAGGTATATTTCAAGTCTCCATTGATTGCTGGAAGTACAACCTAAGTGACTTGCTTCTACACAGATTCTTCTACCTAGTGGTTTAGTAAACAGGCTCGGGGGTCCAAAGGAGCAAGTGATATTGGATGCTTCTTCTGGAGAAGGTTGGGAGGAACAGGCCTCTTTGGGTTTGTCCACCCTATCTACATTTCTAGGTTCTGCTTGTTATCTCAATTCCTAAGTAGTTATAAGTTATTTTCTGTAGCTGTTAAGAGTATTGATTAGTTAAATATTGATATTCATCATCATGCAGAATTAAATTCTGATTTCCTTATCTGATTTTGAATTTGTAGACTGTTGAATAAGTATATGTAATGATAGAGTAAATGCCTTCCCTGCATTTTTCCACATATTTTTTTTTGTACCCTACTCTAGTACAGGGAAGGGAGATTTAAAATAGATCATTGATATGCAGTGAGTAGAATGAATGGATAAACTAATTCTATTATGCCTTTCCTGAAAATTCCTTTAGCTGATATATTTTGTAATTTGAAATATATTATATTCTCACCCATAGGAATATATATATATATATATATATATATATATATAATGCAAGCATTGGAATATCTTCACATTTATAACAAAAGAAAATAACAGAACTCAAACATGTTCTATGTTTTTCTGCTTAAACCTAGGATTTAGTGTAGTTTAACTATCTCATTACAGAAAACAATTAATATATATTTTCTTAGTATTATTGTTTAAATACCCTATTATTATTTTACATTATAGAATCAACATGTTCACTGTAAAATTTCATCCACTGAAACAACTGAAAAGGAGGTCGAAACAAACTTACTGAGTATACCAAACTACTAACATTTTATTTTCATCATTATCAGAGATCCTTTAAACACAACACAAGTTTGTTTTGGACGAATGTCCTAAGTTTTCAAGCCCTAAACTCCTTTATCAAAATAAAATAGAAAACAAAGTTCAAATACATGTTTTTCTTTTATTCAAGACCGTATTATTTATACAGTAAGTAAAAACAAAACAAAACTAGTGTAGGTTAGGGTTCCGTAACTCTTTTAGCCAAAACCGTCTTAAAACACAGAAATTTCTTAGACAAGTTTCGAACTAAGGAATGAAGCCTTGTATAACATAGCATAAGAACTCAAAAACGAAACTCAATTTCAGACTACCATTATAGGTTTACACTTGGAAATCAAGATAAGAAATAGTATTGAGTAGGGTTCATAACTAGCTCACGGCTATTAAACCCTTAAAACATTTCTAAAGTTCAAAAGCACATCGACAGGGTCTCACACAAGGTTTATTTCCTTTGATCAACAACCAACATTTTTATAAATACGTTTTCAACATTACTTGCAAGTTAAGCCTAAAACATAACAATTGCAACAATTCAGACCTTTAACCAAAACGACATTTTGGATTACATATATTCAAACACCTTATGTTACAAGAACGGGCTCCGACCTTAACATCACACTTTTTAATCCTTCACTCTTCTTTAAACAGACTGTCGAGGATGAACCTCTCTAGCATGGCCTTTACAAATGTTAGCAAAGAAAAACCTTTTAAAACCTTGAAGGCAAAAACAAAACAAGGCTGAGAGTTTTCAAAACCCTGTAACTACTTCACACAACTCTTTTAAGAAATCATTACAACGAAATCCAAAATATAGTATTCACGAAAGTACATAGAGGGAAATTAATTCCAAGGAAAAAACTTGTATTATCATTTAGCACGTTGAGAAAACAACGATTACACAGGTAAATGGTTCCACCCCTTCTAAAACCAAGTTTGGCCACACGGCTTCAAAATGGTTTCAACCATTACAAAGACCCAAAAATGAAACTAATGTTCCCAGCTAATCAACACAGGTCGACAGTATGCCAAGAAAATTCATCAAAGGAGTTTTTCTGAGAACTACGGATGCCGACAAGATGTCACTGAGTCTTACCAGGTGACCAATCCTCCTTTTTTTCCCGCTTGTTAACATACAAAATGCCAAGTCGAAGAACTACCTGCCATTGACACACAACATGGTTAAAATAGTATCATTGAAGCTTGAAATAAATTATAGATAGATGCTAACATCGTATAAACAATAGTAAGTAACAAGAAGTAAGGTATGCATTACCTTTCCAAAAGAACCCTGTGCTGAACATTCACTCTTGTAACCCTTGAGAGCACCAAATCTTCAACAATTACCAGCAATGCAGCCAAAGAGTGACTCGACTCTTTGAATACACAGTGAAGTTGTTGAAGTAGTAGGTCACGGGTTCGAAACTTGGAGAGATGCCTCCAAAAACCTGCTACTAACCCTAAGAACTCGCAAGGCTGTCGGCCTCTCCATAAACCCACTCATTGCATAATGAAAACCTAGGTTATGCCTTCATAACAATAAACACCGGGCAATTAATGCAGCACCTCAACCTAATAAAACTCCATGTGAAAGTTAGCCATGGTGGATGCCAACAGGTATTCCATGAGCAGTGCTTTTAATGCACTTTAATATTCACATCCACCACTAGTACGTCGATCTGCCAACCAAGCAACAAGGATATCATTCGGTTCTTACCATTGTAATATAGCTTGGGTCTCATCATATCAAAGGTCAACTATTTCATATAATTCGCATCATACCCTAGGTTAAAGTCTTGACCATCCACTATGGCGGACTTATAAATATTATGCTATGGTAACATTTCTTCAACACCAAGCTAATGTGGAATGATACCAATCAATACATATAACAAATTAAATGATACGAGAACCATCTTTTTATATCGTATATAAACTATAATAACCATGTCAATATCTTTGTTTAATTACAATAATTATTATGCTCTAGGCACTAATTTAATATTGGTACAAACTATAGAAGGAGTTCACATAGCAACTAGTTTATAACTATAGATAGTATGATAATGCTCTAGCATTAAAATAACTATCACATTATGAACTCTATACATAGTGCATAGGATTAAGGATAGTCACACGATTACAATAAGGATATTCGAACTTAGGATATGATTCTTATACCATAGACATTTAAGTTCCATTAAATAGGATTTGAATTACTTAACAATGTTTTCGATGATCAAAATTGTACAAATACTTGTGTATTAAAATAACATAAATGCTGAGAGTAGAGTGTAATACGATCAAGTCATATAAACCAATCTGAAACAGTTATAGCTGAAACAACGATCAAAGCAGATCTCACCCTGAAATGTTTTGCAAGCTATTCTACTTCTCTTTTTAAACTTGAAAGCTAACTGATGATATTTAGTGTTAAGTTTAGCTTAATTTGACTAGCAAGATCACTGAAAGAAACACAATAACAAGATAGACAAATATTTTCCCTGGGAAACCCTCATGGGGTAGAAAACCCAGCAAAGCTTTCCTCAATATAGATAATCAACCAAATACAATATGTAGTCCAAGACTAGAGCTCCTTCTCCTCCTATGCAGACCTCTCTCTCACTTGTGCGCTACTCCCAAGTCGATGATTGAATGTGATAAGTGAGGTACATACCTCCTCTACTTATACTCATCTCCCGACTGAACTTTTACCCTAATGGGGCTGACCTCTTCCAGGAGAGTCTAATAACCCCCAAATAGTAAACTCAGGGCCGACCTCACATGGGAGATCTAATAACCCTAGTTACCACATTCTCTCGGAGGAATAAACATCTCCGGATATAAAATAGGGTCACCACGGAGGAATGTACCATCTCCGGAATAATAAAATACAAATATAATATTCTTCGAAGTTACAATATTTCAACACTCCCCCTTAACAAGAAGGATATTATAACAACATCTGCAGGTGCAAGTAGTGATCGAATACATGATACATGATACATCTATAAATCATTGGAAGCTTTCTTTATACATCATCATCAGTAACTCAAACAATTACTGGAACATAATCAATACTGGAACATCAACATCATCAATATTGGGTCTTCATCTTCTGCAGCACTCGATTAGCTACATGATCATCTTCATCTGGATCACTCGATCAACAACCTCATCGTCTGGATCTATTGATCATGTAATGTCCCCAAAAAATAACAAAAAATTAAAATTTTTCCTGTCTGCGAAAGTCGTTAGTTCATAATAGAAAAGGAACACATTAAACGTAATAATGTTAGAAACAATCATACTTGTATGCTGCAATGTAAGTCTAAGCCTATATGTTTTGCATAGCCTCTTCTAACTGTAAGTTTAGAATTTACGGAAGCGGTGTAGAAATAAAATGAGATCGTGCTTTCATTGTGGTTCGTAAAAGTGGGTTCAATAGGTAGAAAATAACACTAGTTACTGTTTGAGATATCATGTGATTTTAATAATGTATGTCTACGACCCATTAGGTGATGATCTTCTTTGATGACGATATGTTTTTCAAGTTGGGGATTCCATAATACTCCCGGACAGGTAATTACATACCTCGACAGGGTTGCCAGGAGGTATGGGCAGCTGTAGGGGTTGTCGGACTTACTTAGCATAATGCTAATGCCATCATGTACTCTTGTATTTGTAGGTATCTCGACTCTGTGAGTAAGCTCTCTAAATGGATGGTTCCTATCCCACTATTGGTCCTATTCCACCGGTGTATGATGACTCATTTTAAAATTTATACTCCATTATCATGGGAGTTCTCAATTCGAATGTTGCCCAAGGTGGGGTTTACCAGTATTAGCTCTTGGTAATGCAACCAAATGTGAATGGGTCACACTTTGTAAAGTCTATGTATATAAATCGAGCCCTTTTGTAATTTAATTCAGGGTGGTTGAAATATACGACTTCACTATAGGAGGTGCGAATTATTGGACCTCTACTTAAATAGAAGTTGGTGAAAACTTTAATGCATTTAGTAGTTTGTGGAGAACAGCCTGGCATGAGGGTTTGGATGTTGATTTGGGATTTTTGATCTGTAGTCTCTGTATTCGACTTGTTGTTTGTTTCTGGCTCTGCGCTTTCGTTGTTGGGTGATGGTGTGGTGTACTGACTCGAGCTCTGCTCGTGGTCAGCATGCTTAGTGACTATTGCTATCGTTCATGGCGTAAGGTGGCCATACTCCTTACAGGTAAATAATTACACCCTATCAGTTATTGACAATTTCTATTTCCTTTGAGATGAAAATGCATGTTTGAACTGATTGATACTGTATGTCGTTCGTCACAGGTGATACACACTTTGGTGTGGGAGCTGCGAAGGTTTATGATATTGTGGGCGTGGCTAGGGTACTGGTAAGTCTGGCTTCCCATGTGTGCCCTATATCCTGCAACTCTGGTGTTTTTTGTATGCGTTTGGCCTGGTGTTTTAGAATGAGACCCCCATAAGTCATTGGCTTACTGATTCACTTTGAGGAGGTCTAAAATAGTTTCCTACTGGGCTAGACTTGATAGAATGGGGTTTTAATGTAACTTAAATAGCTGAATGAGTACGAGGATGGTTATATAGAAGGACTATGTATCAGCTGGGTTTCATCGATTATTCGGTTATGCGAAAATCTTGTAAACAGAAGAAATAATCTTTCATGGGATATTAATCCTGTATAGTTATAATGATTTCGAATGGTACATTTCTCTTTTTCCTGTGTGTATTTAAGCATTTAAGCTGAAACTTTAAGAGTTCTAAGGTTATGGGTTTCCTGGGTATTTTTTTTTGTAAAATACTATCCCGACAATGCAGACATTTATAAAGGGTTGTTGGCGCCTTTTGTTGTAAGTAAGGCTATGGTTCGTATGTTGATTTCATTTGCATTCGCTATTTGTGTCGGGTATTGCTACAGAGTTTATGTGTGAACATTGTATTGCTTGTGGTAAGATATATGTCATCAACGAAATTGTCTATGCCTCTATTTCTGTAATGTGGGCAGAATGGATGCTTGCCTGGCAAGGTCTTTCTATAAAGGTCACAGGGATTGACCCTGGTCCTAGCTTTCGATAGGATTCTTCGTGGTAGTCATACGAAATGCGTTTCTCTTGCCTCTATTTATGATTGATCTCTGCGTTGCTGTGAATTGAAACTTGAAGTTTTCTTGTAGATGACTATCGTAGGTTGTATGTTGAAAGGAAAGTGGAAAAAGGCCTTAGCTTGCCTACTTGATTAGCGTAGGGTTATTGATGAAATGGGTATGAAAATATAAATAGGAATTTCATTCTATATACGCTCTCTGTCATATTTGGTAGCTTTGTTTAAAATATGGTATGTATGGTTTAAGAAGAAAACAAAACTAGATCGGGCAGAGAAATGGAATATATAGAGAAATTGATTTTTAACAATGATGTGTACGTTTTCTCTTGCTGTGGTTTGTATCGTTGAGATTTCAAATGGTTGACATGTTGTTCAACAATTTCTGTTATGGTTTGATTTCTGTAGCTAGGCGATTTTGTTGAGAAATTAAAACAAGGGTTTTAGATAAGTGAAATAAATAGTATCATAAGTGAAATAAAATGTTATGAATATTCCTCTGAGTTCAAACCACGATTTTCCTATTCTAACAATCTTATCAATATAAATGACTAGCAAAGACTAGCTGGCTAGTCCTGCTGGGAATGCCATTCGATTCTGGAAGACTGAATTTAAAAATAAGAACTCTGCTATTCTAACATTGCATTTATAACAGGAATATAAAACATAGGAGGGTCTTATAAATATTCATACTTGTCGATTCTCTGTAGTTTGTCTTGCTGATGATGACCTGTTGATCCTGGTAACTTGTTCTTGATGATACTGACCTGCACACTCAGCCAACTAGTTAGGGAAACTACTGACTCTTAGCTGGCCTGAATTGATCTTGGATTGGATGACTTTGGGACTACCACGTTCCTCCCAACCATGATTCTATAGTTGTTCCTAGTTCAGTACGAATCCCCCCGAGCTGGTTCTGACATGAAAACTGAGAAGTAGAGGCCCTAGGTGTGTAGCTGGTTCAGATCTCAAAATACATGGACAGGGTTCACTTCTTTCAGCAAAGAGTTCTTCTTGGCATAATAATACCAAAAGAAAAAGATACCCCAAACTTTGGGGTCTGTCCTCTTTAAGTAGGACAAATCTTGAATTATGACTGTTGGAAATTACTGGTTTCTTTAAAATAATTTAATTTATAAAAACGATATTTGTTTATTTAACTACTAGTTATTTTGGAAACTAGGAGGTCTCAACCTATTTGATTAAAGTGTTTTTAATCTTTTAGATATTTTCATAATAATAATAATATACAATTTACAATACCATCTAAATATTACTAAATAATATTTAGTAAGTGGTAGCCCACTTATGCATAGATATATATCTATAAAGTGTGAACATTTATAAAAGAATATATATATAATAATTAACCAATATATATTTATTATTGAATCTCCTAAATAATAATACTACTTTGGGGTCCTTAGCATTTTGTTTCACAAGATGCTTCTTTTAGTTCTTTTTAAGGAAAGGGTCCACTTCTTTGGACGATTTTGGTAAGCTGGTAAAGGCACCTCTAGTCTCTCCCTTTGCATGCCAGATTCCCTTGTTTTAACATGGTAGTTCCCGCAGTAGATGATGATAATAAGATATATTTAATCAAGTCAAAATAGTTGTGATAAGACATGCAAGTGCTATTCAGAGTCCTCTTGGCTCAACACTTGCGATGTAATAACCCCGAGTGCTTTTCAGAGCCTTTCAACTCAACACTCTCACATGGGCGTTATGCTAGTGCAATTCCAGAGCCTCTGCTCAACACTAGAGTTAGAATGTGGTTGTGAGGCACATATAGGATATTTCAAATGTCCTCGGATCTGGTAATCATTTCTTTCAAGATTGGAGTGCTCCAGGGCTCTTTCCCAACACTCAAAGTACATCGGGGCTTAGGCCCAGTACGAAATAGAATTCTCTAAATACATCGGGGCTTAGGCCCAATATATAGGTCTTTTGTGTGTCCCTGAGTCCATCCTCAACACACTAAATAATCAACCATGTAAATCATGCTCTGCACAGTATAATGTAACAAAAGAGGAAATCTCAATATATCATAATTTTGTAACCAATTCTCGTAATATAACATAGTTTATTCATTCGGGCTTTCCTGCCTCACATATATTCAACAATGAAACAAATCTGGGTCCATGCCAAATACATCAACTGATAAGGGAAATAAATCAAAACATACTAATGTTATGTCAAACATAATAAATCACATATATTGGGGTCGTGACCTGACATAACATCATAACATAGTTAGTTCAAAAAGTTGGGATATTACAGATCAACATCATCATTTGGATCTCTCGATCAACAGCCTCATCATCTGGATCTCTCGATCAACAACCTCATCATCTGGATCTCTCGATCAACAACATTGTCATCTAGACCATCACGATCAATAGCATCGTCATCTAGACCATCACAATCAACAACATCGTCATCTAGACCATCACGATCATTAGCATTGTCATCTATACCATCACGATCAACAACATCGTCATCTAGACCATCACGATCAACAACATCGTCATCTAGACCATCACGCTCATAAACATCGTCATCTAGACCATCATGATCAACATCATCGTCATCTAGACCATCACGATCAACAACATCGTGATCTAGACCATCACGATCAACATCTGGATCCTCTCGATCAACAACATCAATATAGCAGCATACTCTGCAATGTACAAGATCCTATTATGGGATGATCAATCCCTCTCACGTTAGGACATAGGTCCAAGGATGATACAATCCTGATTTGCTTACAGGATGATCAATCCCTCTCAATTTAAGACATCTCTGATGTCTATGGACGATGCAATCCAGATCAACTTACAGGATGATCAATCCTTATCCTTTTAAGACACCTCACCATGTCTAGGGACGATGCAATCTTGAATCAACTTACATGATGATTAGTCCTTATCACTTTAAGACACCTCACCATGTCTAGGGACGATACAATCCCGAATAAACTTACAGGATGATTAGTCCTTATCACTTTAAGACACCTCACCATGTCTAAGGATGATGCAATCCTGAATCAACTTAGAGGATGATTTGTCCTTATCACTTTAAGACATCTCACCATGTCTAGGGACGATGCAATCCCGAATCAACTTACAGGATGATTAGTACTTATCACTTTAAGACACCTCACCATGTCTAGGGATGATGCAATCCTGAATCAACTTAGAGGATGATTAGTCCTTATCACTTTAAGACATCTCACCATGTCTAGGGATGATGCAATCCCGAATCAACTTACAGGATGATTAGTACTTATCACTTTAAGACACCTCACCATGTCTAGGGATGATGTAATCCCGAATCAACTTACAGGATGATTATTCCTTATCACTTTAAGACATCTCACCATGTCTAGGGACGATGCAATCCCAATCTACTTACATGATGATTAATCCTTATCACTTTAGGACATGAGTCCAAGGATGATGCAATCCTGATCCACTTAAGGGATGATCAATCCCTATCACTTTAGGACATAAGTATAGGGATGATGCAATCCCAATAGTCCTCTTAGACAAAGTCTAAGTACCACTACATCGACCTCATCGTTGGAACAAGTAATCCTTATCATCAACCTCATCGTTGGAACAGGTAACCTCATCATCAATATAAGTATCCATATCATCGATACAATATCCTCATCATTGATACAGTATCCTCATCAATACAGGTATCCTTATTATTGACCTTACCGTCAATATAGGAAATCTCATCATCGATACAGGTATCCACATCGATATCGGTATCCAAATATCATCATCGACCATATCACTCCCCCTTTCGAGGAGGGTCCTTCTGAAAAACACCAAGCTTGTATTGAAAATACTCAAACTCTACTCGAGACAGAGGTTTGGTCAATATATCATCAACTTGTTCGTTAGTGCTTACATACTCGAGCTTGATAGCTCCTTTCTGCACCATATCCTGTATATAGAAATACCGGATCTCTATGTGCTTTGACTTATCATGGAACACTGGATTCTCTGCCATCTTGATACAACTCTGGTTGTCACACAGGATCACAGTGGGGTCCATCTCTAAGTCCAACAAAACTGATAACAACTTTCGAAGCAATACCGCTTCATAACTAGCAGAGCAAGCAGCTATATATTCCGCTTCAGCTGTGCTGAGAGCCACACTAGACTGCTTCTTGCTATACCACGAGATCATGGCAGATCCTAGACAATAACATCCACCCGATGTACTCTTCCTATCTGATACACTTCCTACCCAATCAACATGTGTGTAGCCATACAATCTGAAGTCATGATCCCCATGATAACATAGACCAAAATCTATCGTACCCTTTAGGTACCTCATCACATGCTTTGTAGCTATTAGGTGAACTCATCTAGGTTCCACTAGATACTGACTTAGGGTGTTCACTGCAAAGCATATATTTGGCCTGGTATTTGTTAGATACATTAATGACCCAATAATCTGTTTGTACAGAGTCACATCCACTAACTCTAAAGAGTCATCAGCTAACAACTTCAAGTTGGAATCCATGGGAGTGGCCATGGCTTTGCATTCCAACATATCGAATCTTTTCAAGATTTCAACAGCATATTTACCCTGGTTGAGAAATATTCTTTTTGGGCCTTGCCATAATTCCAGACCTAGGAAGTAGTGCATCAATCTGAGATCTTTCATCTCAAATTCTGAAGAGAGCTTCTTCTTGCACTCGATAATCTGTTTCTCATTTCCAGTCAGAAATAGATCATCCACATATAGCAACAATATGGTAGGTCCATCATTCATAACCTTGAAATAAAGATTAGGATCAGCTTTACTTTTGGTAAATCCCAAGCTTGTCAAGAAACTGTCAATTCTTCCATACCAAGCTCTGGGAGCTTGCTTCAACCCATACAAATCCTTCTTCAGTTTGCACACATGGGTTCTTCCATCTTCCACCTCAAATCCTTGTGGTTGTTCTATGTACACTTATTCCTCAATCACACCATTTAGGAAAGCTGTCTTTACATCCATCTGGTGTAATTCCCACTTCATCATGGATGCAAGTGCCATGATGGTTCTAATGGAAGTGTACCTAGAAATTGGTGCAAATTTTTCTTCATAGTCAATTCCCTCTTTCTGAGAGAATCCTCTCACCACAAATCTTTCCTTATATTTTCAATGCTACCATCCGGAGCATGATTTATTTTGTATTTACATTTGGAGGATACCACACTTTTGTCTTTTGGTTTGGGAACTATATCCCAAACATCATTCTTTATTATTGACTGGTACTCTTCAGCCTTTGCCTATACCCACTCTTTCTTATGAGATGCTTCTTCATAACTAGTGGGTTCTTGATCTACCAGATCACACATCAAATCCATATAGTTGGAAAATGACTTTGGTTTCTTGCTCACTCTGGTGGAGCCTTCAGGAGCTCCATACTTTTCTGCTCCTAGAATAATGTCTCTTTCCCATGTTGGCTTTCTCTTTCTTGATATGTTTGTAATAGGGGGTTCTTGTGGTTCTAACATGTCATGGTCTTTTGGTGTTACAACTTGAGGGTTGGGTACAACCTCTACAGTTCTGGAAGGTGCATCTTATTCATATACTTATTCATACTGGCACTTCCTAGATCTCTTGAGAGCTGCTTCTTCATCAAATGTCACATCCCTACTTATTTCCATGTGATGAAAACCTGGGATGTAAATTCTGAATGCTTTGTATGCTTCACAATATCCAACAAAAATTCCCTTCTTTCTAGAGGGATCTAGCTTGGTCTTCTTTTATTTTGGAATGTGAATATATACTGGGCATCCAAATATCTTGAGTTGAGTTACCTCAGGTCTCTTTCCTGTGAACACTTCTTCTGGAGTTTTGAAATCAAGAGCACTATGAGATAGTCTATTCTGCACATAGACTGCTATCCTAGCTGCTTCATCCCATAGGTGCATAGGTAGGTCTTGATCATGTATCATAGTCTTTACTGCTTCCATAATAGTTCTATTCTTTCTTTCCGCAACACCATTTTGTTGGGGATTGTAGGGTGTGGTTAGTTCCCTCTTGATTCTAGCTTCTTTACAAAAATCTTCAAAATCCTTTGAAGTATATCCTCCTCCATTATCTGTCTTGACTATTTTGATCTTCTTTTCTGATTGATTTTCTATCAAGGCTTTGAACTCCTTGAACTTTCCAAAGACTTCATTCTTTCCCTTTAGAAAGAATATCCAAGTCTTTCTTGAATAGTCATCAATAAATGTAAGACAATATTCATATCCACTCAAATATGTGGAGGGCATTGGTCCACATACATCTGAATGAATTAATTCCAAGGTACTCTTAGTCTTTGTCTCACTCTTTGGAAATGGGTTCTTGATATTCTTCCCTTTTGCACATGCTTTGCATGTGCCATCATGATAAATCTTTAAGTCTGGAAGTCCTATAACTGCCTTTCTCACATGAGGTAGTGCTTTGTAGTTAATGTGAGCAATCCTTCTATGCCATATCTCATTTGGGCTAGTGGCTTCATGTACAAGGGCAGCTTCTGGATGGCTGTTGAGTTTGTATATACCTCCTTCCTCTTCACCAATAACAATTGCATCCTCAATTGATTTTCCTTTGGGCCACATTACTACTTGCCCATCTATGAATGCAAACCTATAGCCTTTCTTATCCAAGGCAGAGATAGAGAGTAAGTTCTTCTTCAAACCTAGTACATATAAGATATCCTTCATCTTCAATGGGGTTCCAGAATCAAGCTTGTAACTTGCTTCACCAACTCCCTTGATGGGATATTGATAGTCATCTCCAAGGGATACCTTCTATGGAGAAGTCTTTTCTTCAAGTTTTGAAAGAGTCTTCTTTTGACCTATCATGTGCTTTGAAGCACCACTATCAATGAGCCATGTATCTTCTCCAGGTGTTACTGCCCCAAAGAGTGCAGAGAATAGAACATATTCTTTTGCATCTTCTTCTTCTACTACTTTAGATCTTTTCTTTTGAGGCCTTTCATCCTCTTCTTCTTCACTATCATCTTTTGCTAGATGAGCTTGATGTCTTTTGTGGTGAAAACTCTTTTTCTTCTTCAGAGGACAATCCTTAGCAATGTGTCCTATTTTGTGACAAGTAAAACATTGAAATGAGGAGTAATCTCTTATTTGATTAGTTCCTTTTCTCTTTTGAAATCTTTGTGGAGGTTGAGATTCCTTGGAACTATTCTTCTTGAAGGGGGATTGATTCCTTCTTCTCTTGGTGTGGGTGTCCAAGGCTTGGTCATCTTCTTTGAGAAAGGATTCTCTATTGCCAACCCTAGCTTCTTCTTGAATGCAATATTCCCAAACCACATGAAACTTCATACTTTCTTTTCTGGCACACATAGTTTGGATGAAAGACTCCCAAGATCTAGTGAGACCATTTAGAGCAGTCATGATTAGTTCATCTTCATCAAGGGTATCTCCAATAACATCTAGTTGTTCTTTGAACTAGGAAACCCTTGAGAAATAGTCTTTAACATATTCTCCTTTATTCATCTTGGTGCTTTTCAATTGCGCTCTCAGGTTCATCTTCATATTGATGTTCTTTCCTTCATACATTCTGGAAAGGGCATCATACATTTCCTTCAGAGTCTTCTTGGATGCCACTTGGGGAATCAAGTGGTCTTTGATAGAATCAGCAATGATTATATTTGCCCTAATCAAATCCTTCCTATGCTTCTCTTTGGATTCATCTTCTTCAGGTTCTGCAACCTCATCCTTGATATATTGGGCAAGATCATTCTCTTTAAGAATGAGACCAATTATGTATTTCCATGCCCGGATATTTTCTATACCCTCTAGCTTGTCTTCAATCTTAGTGCTTGGAGCCATCTTATCCAGGGGTCAAAGAGATTGAAGTTTCTCAAGAGATAGAATAAAACTTACTAGGAGATGTGCTTGAATGAGTTGAAAGTTCTGGTGTGTTATGCTTTTAGAAACTTCAACTTTTCACCTTCCGGATCTGCAACATAATTTCTAGTTTTCTGGTCTTCTCTTTTCTGGTTTTCTGGTGCACAGGTTCGCAGCTTTTCTGGTTCATTGGTGCACAAGTGCGTAGCTTTTCTTATTCTCTAGTTTTCTGGTTTTCTGCACTTTTGGTCAAACTAGGGTTTGACTTTCCTGGAGTTCTACCCAACCAAAAATCTTGATCCAGGGCTCAAAACTTCGATTTTGAGGAGGGTTTTCCAGCCATGCAATCAAAATCCAAAAATTTCAACTTTTGCAGAAACCCTAATTTTCACCGGAGGATGAGAGAGAGGTATTTCCACCTTGTGAAAGAAGTCCTATTTAGGCTAGCTCTGATACCATGTTAATTTTAGCCTAATTTGACTAACAAGATCACTTAAAGAAACACAATCACAAGATAGACAAAGATTTATCCTGGGAAACCCTCATGGGGTAGAAAACCTATCAACGCTTTCCTCAATATAGATAATAAACCAAATACAAGATGTAGTCCAAGACTAGAGCTCCTTCTCCTCTTATGCAGACCTCTCTCTTACTTGCGCGCTACTCCCAAGTGGATGATTGAATGAGATAAGTGAGAAACATACCTCTTCTACTTATACTCATCTCCCAACTAACCTTTTACCCTAATGGGGCCGACCTCTCCTAGGAGAGTTTAATAACCCCCAAATAGTAAACTCAGGGCTGAACTCACATGGGAGATGTAATAAACCTAGTTACCACATTCTCTCGGAGGAATAAACATCTCCGGATATACAATAGGGTCACCACGGAGGAATGTACCATCTCCGGAATAATAAAATACAATTATAATATTCTTTGAAGTTACGATATTTCAACATTTAGTACCTCCGTATTTCACTTTCGAAATACTAACCTTCTATTACCTATGATCTGCGAAAAGAACGTTCAAATGCTTTAGCTAATAGCTAAGTAAGCCTTGGGGTGCCCATAGGACCCCTTCATCATCAAAAAGAAGAACAAATAGTTAGCGCATATAAACAATAGCAAATAAATGTATAGAGCTTTGAAAACAATTCATAAGTAATCTAGGATGCACAACTGAGGCAAGAAACATCCAATAGAATCCTAGTGTAGACATAATTACATTTCACACAAATTGTAAAACAATACATATACATGATTGTCACAACATTTTATTTCAGCATGTCGTTTAAATGAACAAACTAGCATTTAATATGTTTCCACACAACAAGTACAACATTAAATGCTACATTGAATTTTTTTAAAATTTTGTGAATTTTCGGGATGCTACATGTGGTATGAGAGCACCGTTCAAACTATAGGCCTGATGGGCTCACTCGCGCAAAATCAGAAAATGAAAACAAAAAATCTAGTTACTAACTTTTATTTAAATTTGTTTATGTACAAAACAACTTGACATTTAATTTGCAGGTATGGACATACCGAAGGAATCAACAGAGGACATTTCTACTCATAACGAACGTAATAATGACGAACATGATAATATTAATGAAAAAATCTACATAGAACTTAATGATCAATCATTTGAATTATTATGTACTGTTAAGGATTTAAAAACTGAAATAAAAAGTATTAAGGAAGAAAACAAAAGGATTTTAAGAGCACAAGAGGAATTAAATCAGATTTTAATGGATAGGTACCATCAAGATGAAAAAGATAAGAGAACGGAAGCAAAACTGAATCTGGAACAATGTCCTACAAACACAGAGATAAGAAAGCAAAATACTATAAAACTGAAAGTAACTCTTCTTCTTCTGAATCTGATGATAAAACGTATCACAGAAAATATGATTCTGATTAGGACAACAGTGATAGTGACTATGGTCCTAAGAAAAGACGTAAAAATTACGAACAAATTTCAGGAGAGTTTAAAAAGATAAAAACTCCAACTTTTAATGGCGAAAATGAAAAGGGAGAGGCAGCTGAAGCATGGTTGTCCGGAATGAGGAAGTATTTTCATATTTATAACTACTCATCTCAATTAAAAGCTAAGATGGCCATATACAATCTTACCGGAAGGGAATACATTTGGTGACAAGATATCAAAAGATTTAAGAATATTAAGGACAAAGACATAAAATGGAGTACATTTAAGAACATGTTTAAGAAAAAGTTTTTATCTGAACAATAGTACGAAGATAAGTCAAAATAATTTCACGATTTAAAGATGGGTTTTATGACCATGAAGGAGTTATGTAGAAACTTTCTCAGCTTGTTAAGGTATGTACCTTACCTAGTTGAAGAAAAACCTAAGATACAAAGGTTTCTAGGCTACTTACCCTTCCACATAAAGGACCGAATTGAATATGATAATCCTTCAACTTTAGAAGAGGCCATGAGGAAGGCTAATTTCTATTTTGAACAAAACAAAAAAAGAGAAGGAATATCTGGCTGGAGAAGTAATAAGACTAATACTTTTGAGCATAAAAAGAAAATTTTTAATTAGAATTATGGAAGTTTTAAGAAAAAATTAATAATAGAAATTTTCCAAGTAATAATTAGAGGGGTAATGCACCGCAGAATTTCACAGCTGCAAGGAATGTATCTGGTACTAATAACAACAATAATAATAGTAATAATAATACCAAACCACCTTTAAAATGTTATGACTACGGTGGACCACATACTTGAGCTAATTGTCCACGCAACAGAAAGACAGTCAGCAACAGTCACACCATGCAAGCGAAACCGACAGTTGGTGATGTAGCAAGAGAAATGCCCAGGATTAATGCAGCGTTGGAAAATCGACAAGCAGACCATCAAACTTCTATGGTCGAAATCCAAGGTATGATACAAAACAAATCTATTTCAATTTTAATAGATCTGGGTGCAAGTTTGAGTTACATTTCACCTAATTTAGTGAAAAGTTACAAGTTAAAGGTATAAAAATTTGATAATTCATGGTTAGTTCAGCTAACAACATGCACTAAAAGAAAAGTTACAGAATTTGTCAAAAGTTGTGATTTACTTGTGAATCAGCTGAAAACGCAAGTTAATTTGAATGTTTTGCAATTAGGGTCATATGATGTGTTAATTGGCATGGACTGGCTTGAACAACATAGAGTAGTGCTTAACTATTATAAAAAGTCTTTTACTTGTTTGAATAATGAAGGTAATACTGAAACAGTAAAATGAATTCCTAGGAAAACAACTGTAAGAAAAATTTCTACTTTACAAGTAAAGAAAGCTGTAAGAAAGGGGTGTAAAATGTTTGCCGTGAATGTGATTAATGACGAATGTTCATCTAAAGAAAATAAGATAAAACTGGAAGACATACCTATTCTTAAGGACTTTTCTAATGTATTTTCGGAAGAAATTCCAGGATTACCTCCAAGAAGGGAGCTTGATTGCACCATTGAGTTAGTACCGAGTGCGGTACCAAACTCAAAGGCTCCTTACATAATGAATATTCTAGAATTAAATGAACTAAAATATCACCTGAAAGAATTAATAGATAAGAACTACATAAGGCCAAGTGTGTCTCCTTGGGGAGCACCAATTATCTTTGTTAAAAAGAAGGACGGTACTTTGCTACTGTGCATAGATTACTGCCAACTTAATAAAATGACTATTAAAAATCGATATCCCTTGCCCCACATTGACGATCTATTTGATCAGGTATGTGGAGAAGAGATATTCACTAAAATTGATTTAAGTTCTGAATATCATTCAGTTAGAATAAAGGATGAAGACATATTCAAAACTACCTTCAGAACTCATTATGGACACTACGATTTCATAGTTATACCTTTTGGGCTAACTAACGCACCGGTAGTCTTAATGTGTTTAATGAATAACGTTTTGCATAAGTACATAGATAAGTTTGTAATTGTGTTTATTGATGATATTCTAATTTATTCAAAAACTAAAGAAGAGCACAACGAACACTTAAGAATAGTTCTGAAAGTTTTAAGAGAACATCAGCTTTATGCTAAGTTAAGTAAATGTGACTTTTATAAAGATAAAATATAGTGCTTAGGTCACATAATATATAAAGACGTAATTTCTGTTGACCTAGATAAAAAAATAACAATAAACGAGTGTCCTGTCCCTAAAGACGTAATTGACGTATGGTCATTTATGGGAATAATAGGTTACTACAAAAAGTTTATTGAAGGATTCTCTTGAATTGTGAATCCCATAACATCTTTGCAGAAGAAAGGGAAGAAATTTGTCTCGGATAAAAAATGCGAAGAAAGTTTTAAGAAGTTAAAAGAGTTATTAACAACAACACCTATATTAAAAATTGCTGATCCTAATAAAGACTTCGTTGTATGCACTGATGCATGTAACAATGGACTTGGTGGGGTCTTAACTCAAGAGGGTCATGCTATTGTTTTTGAGTCTAGAAAGTTAAAAATCCACGAAAAAAACAACGCAACTTATGATCTAGAGCTGGCAGTCGTGATAGATGCATTAAAAATGTGGCGCCATCACTTAATTGGAAGAAAGTTTACACTAATGACAGATAATAAAGGCTTAAAACACTTGTTGGATCAAACAAATCTTAATGCAAGGCAAGCTAGGTGTGTTGTGAGGAAAATGCGCCTACAGTTCAGGGGAGAAACTACCAACTTACGGTGATAAAGATAGACTTACAAGCATTCTGCAAGTACAACAAATAAATGAAGAGATTAGGGTTTAGAGATGTAGGCACCTTATTAAGAAGGTTGATCCTAGCTTTGCCTTCCTCGCTCTTCAATGCTTATCTAGTGTTACAATGCCCAGACCTGCAAAACAACTTGATACCTTTCTCAAACACATTTGACTACATATATAAGATTGATATTCATAATAGAAGAAGACATCAGATTATAAACAAACTGTAATAAAATCTAATACACATTAATAGGTCATATTTGGAAAGAGAAGAATGTCTAATACTTATTGATGAATGAAAGCAAGTACATAAAGTTATACCTTCCTTCAAGCTTGGCACTTCACGAAACCTAGATTCAAGGTCTCCTACTTCTGTTCTCCAAGGATCCCAGCCTCTAAGCAACTGTACTAGGGTTTATCAGAAACTAAGCACAAGAGAGGGGGATGAGGGTCTCCATTCCTCCAGCATAACAATGTTGTAGACTTTGTCCCCTCACATGGCCCTTCTACCCTCCTTATATAATGAGTGAAGGAGAGGAAAATAAGTTATAACCGATTAGGAGGTTCCCCAACCAACTTAACTTACTCGAATTTCGAGATTTTGACCAAAATAGGGGTGTACTCTACACTCTATAGTAGACAAAGTAGCGTACATATGGAGTTGAGCGCTACTATTTCACAGTGGAGTAGCGCTCATAAGGTTTGAGCGCTACTATTGTACACTAGAGTAGGGTACACACACTACTATCATGCCTGTGTACCATCGCTCATGTTAAAAAATGGCCAAAAACAGGCTTTTCTGCTCATTTTCAGGAGATGGTTTGGTCTGGAAAAATGTTTCTAAGGGTCATATACCTCAAATGGGTCAAGAATGAGGTAATTTCAACCATTTTTAGTGTCCCAAATGACTCCTCTATCCACAAATGTCCTGTTGTGTGACTGAAACTTGCTCTCAAGAAATGTCGTCATGCGACCAAGGGAAGCAAGTGTCATCACGGACGGAGAGGTGTCATTTCAAGCTATAATAGATGCCCCCTAATGTATGAGGTCAGAGGGAGTGCGGGAAACGATGGTCGAAATACATTATAAATAACAAAGAGTTGAATCATGGAGGAACAGAGAAACCAAGAATCATAGGCTCAAATGAAGTACCTGAAAGCAAAGGCAATGTCAGACAAACTCATCCTTGGGGTAACTGTCCATATTCAAATGGTGGAACATGACCTCCAAGAGGATACAATAATGATCCAAATACTGATGTATATATCATGGCCACTAGAATACAAGCGTGGATCCATGAGGAACATAAGTGTAAACATAGCCACATAAATACAAGGTGGATCTATGTCAAAACTGGAGAACATAGCCATAGAGAAAAGGCTGGATCTATGTCTCATCAAGAGCCGAAAAGAGTGTGGCTCAGTCTTACGCAACTTGGGCGATAACATAAATGAGGTGATGCTATCAAGGAACCCAAGGTCTTCATCCAAAAACAACCCAAGGTACAAACCTATCCATGCGAATAAATGAGTTGATGTCGAACATGGGAGGTATCGTTTGATTACCGGTTATTGATGTATACCGTTAACAAATGTGAGGGTGTCCACCAATAATGAAAATGGAACCCAAGGCACCTAGTACATTCAAGCAAGTGCAAATAAATGGTCTTGCTATCGAACACTTGAAGAATCCATCGGATAGGAGACATTGATGTATTTCCATCTATCCAATAGCGAGGGAAACTGCCACTAATGACTGCAATCCCCAAGGTACTAACCGAAACTCTAAACTTCATTCCCAGAGCACAATGAGTTGAAGTTGATGGGAAGAAGTCCGTTGGAAGGGAGGCCTTAATGCATCCTCCATCATCCAACACGAGGGACACTCAACAGGTATGAGATGATTTGGAGTAGGATTGAACACATGATGAAACATACTGACACCAAGGAATGGCTGACACATGAGGTCAAGGAAAATACAGAATGGCCGACACAGGTTGTATCCTTGAACAGTGAGCACGACACAAGAGTGACTTAGGCAGCTTTTAACACAAAGGGACCATGATGCAAATCTGCAATGTAGGAGACATTAATAGATTCTCCATATGATTGGAAGAATAACCAAATGGAGGAGTAAGAACTCTGAGATCAGGTTTATCCTAAGGCCAACACTAGAATCCAACTTGTTTGATAGACTCAAAACAGGTGCTTTGTTTAAGGAGATAGTTGACTTGCTGCCATCATATTTAAAGATATTTTAACATTCTTCCCTTCCCTTTCCTTTTTCATTTTTTAACAAGCTTGACAAAGAACTAAAGCATGCTCGACGGTATTTTCATATTTAAGGAGTCTGAAAAACCTAGAAGAAAACTCCACACACCTATCCGTGGATTTTATATTGAGCTCGGATTGGTCTGTGCTCGGTGGTGTTTTCTTGCTTATAGAGTTCAAAAACTTAAACAGTCCTCTATACACCTATCCGTGGATTTTATATCGATCCCGGATTGGTATGTGTTCACTTGGTGTTTTCACATTTTGAGAGTCTGAAAACTCTAAAGACGACTGTTAGGATATTTAGACACTTAGGAGTTAGTTAAGATCAACTTGTGTAATATATCCGTTAGGGATAGTGTGTTTCTTTAGTATGCATTAGTATGCATTTGTATATACTTAATCCGACGGTCACGATATGTTTCCGACATAGAGTGATCCGACGGCTCAACTTCTCTTAGATCAAACCTAACCTTGATCTGTGGCTTAACACCCGATTGGTCCATGATCTCTATTTAAAGAGCATGGAGGGTCATTGTTTAGTTGATCGATTATGAGAAGCTCATTTGTAACTTTCTTTCTTTGCATAATAAATTGTCCCGTAGAAGCTATTTGGCCGGGGCCGTGGAGTGTTTCCCTCAAGAGGGTTTAAACCACGTCAAAACATCGGTGTGTTGATCTGTGATCTGTTTGTGTGAAGTGGTTGCTCTTGGTGTTCGGTCCTTTGGTAGTACGCTGTGTACCCGAACATGGTATCAGAGCTTTTATGAAGTGCCGCTTCCGGTTATGATCTAGATCTTGAACTGTTGTTGCTGAAACTCGAAAGGGTTTCTAGTTCTGGTATTTCTGTGCATTTCTGGGCTGTGGTAGGTGTTCCATTGCGTCCAGAGCATCGTTTCCATTGGGAAATAGTTTTCGTTTGATCGAAAAAGGTTCCCGGTTGCTCCAGAAACGCGTTTTTCATCAGATCTGAAGGTATAATGTTACAGTGATGCATTTTTTTATTTCGTTTTTTGAAAAGAAAAAAATCTCATATTTCATTTTTTGTTACTGTTAGATTTTTTTTGGTTTCAGATTGTTGCTTTCCCATCTGCGTATGCTCTTTTCCGTGCACCTTGAGCGATCTCGGCAAATCAGAAACAGAAAGGGAAAGGGTTTTTCTCGGCTGCGTATGCTCTTTGCCGTGCACCTTGCGCGATCTCGGCAAATCAGAAACAAAGAGAAAACGTAGAATTTCCGGGCAAGCTAACAAGATCTAACCCCACGAGTGTGGAAAAGTCTTTTGGTTCCGTTTTGTGGTTTGTTTTGCAGGAAAAAGGGAAAGCACGCAAACCGAAAAAAAAAAAAAAAAAAAAAAAACCCTTCCTCATTCTCATATTTTACATACCTTTTAATTTAGCTCACTTGGTTCAAAGTTGCTTTATTCCTTAATAGGTCTTGAGTTCAAGTCTTAGGAAGTTACTTTTAAAAAAGAAAAGTGCATGCAATTTCTATTTTCAAGTTACTTTATTGTAAAAGTGCATCTCACTTAAATAATAAAAAATAAAAAAAATACAAGTGAGCCACTTAAGCTTTTTATTTATTGTTGCACTATTTAAAAGTAATATCATTGTAAAAGTGAAATCACTTATTTTACAAAAGTGATTTACTTAAAAGCAACTTTTTTGTAAAGCGATTGTCAAAAGGTTCATCTTGGGAAGAGGGGGGTTCTTTTTTTTGCTGGACATTCTCTAGCTGCCACGTCACTATTGGGGACATCTTCAACAGTTTCTTTGTTCAAGCATAACTTTATCATACAGAGTCCGTTTTCAGTGCCGTTTTTTTTGAAACCGCCTATTTTTTCGAGCTCTTCACATCCAGACTATTGGTTTTTGCTTTTACAGCCATTAATTTACAAATATGGCCGCCCTTTGTGATATTCTACTTAACAGTTCCAACTATTTCTCATGGAAATCTCGTATGGAGGATGTTCTACGAAGTAGGGGACTTTTCAGAATTACAACAGGGAAAGAAAAAGAACCCACTGATGATGATAAGAAAATCAAATGGGCAAATAGATGTGATGAAGCTCGTGGATTGATTGGGATGTCAATCTCTACTGATTTGCGATTCCACATATCTGGAATTGATGAACCTAATGCTGTTTGGGACAAGTTGGAATCTGTGTTTGGTAAACACAATGAAATTCGGGGTCACCAACTCGAAAATGAGTTGATTTCTTTAAATCCAAGTGACTTTTCATGCATTCAAGATTATTTATCTAAGTACAAAACTCTCAAGCTCTTATGTGCAGAATGTAAGATTGAGAGGGAAGACAAACAATGCATTTATCATATTCTTTCCAAACTTGGACCTGCATATTCTGTTTTTGTATCTACATTTTACTCCATGAAAGCGTCATTGAATGCAGCTAGCTATCAAGAGCCTAGTCTTGAATCCTTTTGTGATTCCTTGATTAGAGAACAAGATAAACTCATTCATCTTGGAATAATCAACAATGTAGATACATCTGGGAAAACCTTATTGTCCCAACAGAAAGAAAAGTCCAAGCCTCCCAAGAAACAAAATTTTTGCAATAATAAGTCAAACAAGGGTCCAAAACCCTCTCAGTCAGCTCCTTCTTTAAAAAATGACAAAGGATCCAAGCCAAAAGGCAAGAAGACTGAGCGTCATTGCAACTATTGCGGGAAAGATAATCATGATGAATCTAAGTGTTTCAAGAAAATGGCAGCCTAGGAAGCAGCAATGAAGAAGCACCACATCAGCCTAGATTCGCCTTCAGAATTTGCCTCTCATGGACATGCACTTTGTGCTTCTGGTTATTCTTATAATGCATCTTCTTCTTCTACTTCAAATGAATGGCTCATTGATTCTGGAGCATCTTATCATATGGCTAAGGATCAAGCCATCTTTTCTACTATGCATGAATGTAACACCAAACAAATATTTGTTGGTGATGATAGATCTCTAAGTGTTGTAGGAGCTGGAACAGTTCCAGTAGATAATGGTCATTTTAGTGATGTACTATGTGTTCCAAGAATTTCCTGCAATTTGTTATCAGTCTATCAAATCACTCATTCTGGTGAAGGTAAAACTGTGACCTTTACACCTCACCAAGTTGTAATCAAGGATTTTAAAGATCCTCAACAGGTTCTAGCTACCGAAATTGTTGATGATATTACCAGGTTGTACAAGTTTAACAACTTTGGGTCATCACCTTTCCCTTCAGTTTTTGTCGCTCATAGTGATATTTTGAGCAAACTTTGGCATGAGCGATTTGGTCACTTAAATTATCGCTCATTGCAACAACTATGTAAAGAAAATATGGTGACAGGTCTTCCGATGGTATCTTGCAGAGATGGTGTTTGTTCCGGTTGTGTACTCGAAAAACATCATCGGGACAGTTTTGACAAACGTGCCTCTTGGCACGCCTCGGTTCCCTTGGAGCTTGTGCATAGTGACTTGTGTGGTCCTCTTCCATCTGCTTCCTTTTCTGGTTTCAAGTATTTCTTAACTTTCATTGATGATTACACCAGACGCACTTGGGTTTATTTCCTAAAACTTAAGAGCGAAGTATTTAACATGTTCTTGGCCTACAAGGCCCTTGTTGAAAAACAATCTGGTCATCAAATTATCAAGTTAAGATCTGACAATGGAGGAGAATATGTTAACAAACAGTTCACTACTTTCTGCACTGAACAAGGCATCCAACAACAACACACTGTTCCATATACACCACAACAAAATGGTGTAGCTGAGCGGAAGAACCGCACTTTAAAAGAAATGGCAAATTGTATGATCCAATCTAAGGGACTAAGTCTTCAATTTTGGGCTGAAGCCATAAATTGTGCAAATTACATAGTTAATCGCACCCCCACAAAAGCATTACAAGGTATAACACCGGAAGAAGCATGGAGTAAAGTTAAACCTGATGTAAGTCACTTTCGTGTGTTTGGTAGTGAAGCATGGGCTCACATTCCGGATGAAAAACGGAAAGCATTGCAGCCTAAAAGTGAAAAGTGCATATTTGTTGGATATTCTGAAGATGTAAAAGGTTATAGACTTCTTCAACCACATTCTCATGCTATAATAATTAGAAGAGATGTTAAATTTGATGAAAATATATTGGCCTGCGAGCCTAACTCGGCGAGTGTGCCATCTTTGGCCTGCGAGCCTGATTCGGCGTTTGTGCCTTCTTCTTCTTCTTCCAACTTCCTTGACAGGTTTCCAACTCCAGTTTCTGATGATGACAGTGAGGATGAAAATCCACCTCCGCTTGCTCATGTTCCTTCAGTTGCACCAGTACAAGTGCTTCCTCGATGGGTCCGTTCAACATGTGAAGCAGCTGGTGATCTTGCCGGTGATCCTAGAGATCAACGTCGAACACATTCTCAGTTTCAGCGAGCCTCTTCTCTTTTGGCTCAAGTTTCCGAGAATCATGATCCAAAAACTTTTGCAGAAGCTTCAGGGAATCCAGATTGGGATGCAGCCATGGATGAAGAATATCGTTCCTTAATGGCGAACGATACTTGGGATCTTGTACCTCTTCCAAAAGGAAGAAAACTTGTCAGATGTAAATGGGTCTACAGAACTAAGTATGCATCAGATGGAAGTGTTGAAAGACTTAAGGCAAGGTTAGTTGCCAAAGGTTTTTCTCAAGTTGAAGGGATTGACTACAATGAAACCTTTGCTCCCGTCGCCAAAATGAACTCCATCCACCTTGTTCTTTCCCTTGCAGCCTTACACAACTGGGAAGTCCATCAAATGGATGTCAAGTCTGCCTTCTTACATGGTGATTTACAGGAGGAAATTTACATGGAACAACCCCCTGGCTATGTTCATAATAACTCTAGCCTTGTCTGTCGCCTTAAGAAATCCTTATATGGCCTTAAGCAAGCTCCTAGAGCTTGGTATGCCAAAATGGATAACTTTCTCCTTGACACTGGTTTTTCTAGATGCCATTCTGACCCCAATGTCTATACCAAGAAAGTAGGAAACCATCTCATCATACTTGTTCTATATGTTGATGACCTTATTCTTACTGGTAGTGACCCTAAGCTTATAACCCATGTGAAATCCAGTCTTAAACAAACTTTTGAAATGTCAGACTTAGGACATTTGCATTATTTTCTTGGTCTCCAAGTTCTGCAAACCAAAGAAGGAATCTTTCTTTCTCAGTCTAAGTATGCTTGTGACCTTCTTCGTCGCTTTCACATGGAAGATTGTAAACCAGCCCCTTCTCCCTTCCAGTCTGGAGTCAAACTTTCTGCCACTTGTACTTCACCTGAAGTAGATGCCACATTGTATCGTCAGCTTGTTGGTAGTCTTTTATACTTGACTCATTCCCGTCCTGACCTTTCCTTTGCCGTTGGTCGAGTTGCCCGTTATATGCAGACACCTCATGAAAGTCACTGGAAAGCAGCTAAAAGAATACTTCGATATATTCGAGGTACAGTTCAGTTTGGGATTCATTACAGTACAGGGGGGAAACCTTTGTTGGTTGGTTTCACTGATTCAGATTGGGCCGGCGATCCTGATGATCGAAAGTCTACTGCAGGTTATGTTTTCAATCTGGGATCTGGACCTATTACTTGGGCTTGTAAGAAACAACAAGCTCTTGCTCTTTCTTCAGCAGAGGCAGAATATCGAGCAGCCGTCAATGCCAGTCAGGAAGTTTTATGGCTTCGACAGATCCTTTCAGAGTTTGGATTCGAGCAGCAGCAGCCTACTCCACTTTGGTGCGACAATCAAAGTGCCATCAAGCTTGCCAAAGATCCAGTTCTACATCAACGTAGCAAACACATTGAGCTACATATGCACTTCATCAGAAATCTTGTTCATGATCGTGTTCTCGAAGTGCTCTTTTTCCCTACAGATGATCAAGTTGCAGACATCTTCACCAAGTCTCTTACAGAAGTGAAGTTTTCTAAACTTCGATCTATGTTAGGAGTTCAGGAACTTGTCATTAAGGGGGGATAGGCTCTAATGCCTCCTTCCTTCTCCTAATAGTGTCTCTTTTGTAAATCCTTCAATCCTATCCCAAGTTGTTCTTAAGGGGGGATGTTAGGATATTTAGACACTTAGGAGTTAGTTAAGATCAACTTGTGTAATATATCCGTTAGGGATAGTGTGTTTCTTTAGTATGCATTTGTATATACTTAATCCGACGATCACGATATGTTTCCGACATAGAGTGATCCGACGGCTCAACTTCTCTTAGATCAAACCTAACCTTGATCCGTGGCTTAACACCCGATTGGTCCATGATCTCTATTTAAAGAGCATGGAGGGTCATTGTTTAGTAGATCGATTATGAGAAGCTCATTTGTAACTTTCTTTCTTTGCATAATAAATTGTCCCGTAGAAGCTATTTGGCCGGGGCCGTGGAGTGTTTCCCTCAAGAGGGTTTAAACCACGTCAAAACATCGGTGTGTTGATCTATGATCTGTTTGTGTGAAGTGGTTGCTCTTGGTGTTCGGTCCTTTGGTAGTACCCTGTGTACCCGAACAACGACTCCAAAGGTCCTTTTTTCGTAAATTTAGTCTCCTTTCCTGAAAAAGTGTAAAATAATGGAAGAAGAAATCTTCTAGCGCATACCAGAGTATACCTAGAGTATACCTTTTCCGTAAATTGTCCACCAAGGCCCATAAAAGGGGTAATTCTATACCTAAGTGGATGTCGGTTCAGTTATTTTAACGAGCCCGAAAAGACAACTATGCTTAGCAAAATTTTCCTATTTAAGGAGTCTGAAAAGGGCTTAAAAGAACTCCATAGGGATCTTTTTCCGTAATGGTTTAACGAGTCCAGAAAAGTAAACTCATGACCTCCTTACTGTTTTTAATGAGCTCAAAGGAGATACAGAACAATGCTCATAGCTTCCTTACTGTTTTTAATGAGCTCAAAGTGAAGATGAAAGAAATGCTCATAGCCTCCTTACTGTTTTAAACGAGATCGAAGGGAAGGTGGAAGACATGCTCGTAACCTACTTATTGTTTTTAACGAGCTCAAAGTAAAGGTAGAAGAATGCTCATAACCTACTTACTATTTTTAATGAGCTCGAAGTAAAAGAAGAATGCTCGCAATGGGAGGAGACGAGTGTTAGGGACATGTGAAACTAGCTCCAAGTGCATGGAACAAAGCTATGCCTAATGCAAGGAACATGGGCAAGATAAGGACACTCGGGGCGTGTATCCTCCAGGTAAAAAGTGTCAAGTTGTGAAGGCAAAATGATACAGGGCTTAGCAGAAATGAGATCAGAGATGGAGGATTATACAACGAGCTAAAAGCGTGGAAGCTAGCATCAAGCTCATTAGCGCAAGCAGGATCATAACAGATGCATATGCAACTTGAACATGAAGATGGGAGCCTTATCAGGGATGGCCATAAATATATGAGGAATAAAGATATGAGGCTTCTTCTCAAAGTCATGGTAAATCTAAAAAGGCTCCTGAGCCTATGAGAAAAACTTAGCATGGGCATGAAAATGGCATAAGGGTGCTGACTAGGGTGACCCATGTTAGGTAGGCTCTGCTATCGGACTGGCGCACGATGCATAAAGAGATGGCTAACACACCAATATCCAACAGGTTTGACCTTATGGTGAATTCGGATGGCAAAAGATTCAAATGCAACATAACAGCAGGGAAGCCTAAACCTACATGCAAGGTTCCAAATATACCTAACATGGCCGCACAAGGTGTCAAAAAGGACCAGTAATCAAGTATATATCCATCTATTAATCCTGTCTCCAAGAAACATCAGTACCAAGATCATATCTAAAACATATGTAAAGAAAGACCCGATACAATTCAATGTGGTAGAAATACTTTCAACTTCACTATCATCAACAACATGCATAAACAAGGCAGAGTTTTCAAATGAAGACTCTTTGGTACCTAAGCCCGAGGACATACAATCAACAAGATCGACTTCAGGATGAAGATCAAAGTTGAAGGACATGATGGAATCTACAGAAACAAATTCATCATCATGGGAGTTGAAAATTCTAGAAACAGAATCAAACTCAACAGGAACACAGATTTGTGGATCTATAGGAGAGTCCAAAGACTCAATAGTAGGAAGATCAGACTTTAAGATCAAATCAGGGCTAGACATAACTGTGACTGGATCAACATCTAAGTGAACGGTAGACTGTACTATAGACTCTAGGAAAACTTCATCAGAAGGAAGCATATCATCCCAGGTAGAATACATATCTAAACATTCAGATGGAGGTGTCACTTGGTCAAAAGCTGGGACTAAGTCCTGAGAAGGTAAGCATGAACTCAGAGACTCCTTCTCAGTAGCAGTTGAACTCAAAGAACAGTATGCCACAAAATTTCCATGTGACATAGTAGTGCCTAATGACGAGGGACCAGACTAGTCTACAGTTGGGTAATAAGGAGGATCAACAAATGCAAGCTGGTTGAAGGTAACAATGTTTTCGTTATGAGGGAAATGCATCACACGAAAAAGTATAGACACCACAACATGCATAGAATAAATGTAATCACACCCGAGGATCATATCAAAGTCCATAGGGTCCTTTAAAACCATAAAATCAACTAAGACTATTTTTCCACCCAAGGTAACAGGTGCCTAACGGAGGAATCCGATCGGTTCACTAGGTCTTCTATCAAAGGTCAACGACCAATTAACAACTGGAAAACATTAGGGAAACCCAAATCTCTCCAAGCATAAGAGGATAAGATACTAACAGAAGCACCTTCATCAACAATGCATCGATCAACCGTATGGTTCCCGATATCAACCTTTATTTGAAAAGGTGTCGAAGAAGGAAGACAAGGCTCGGCTAGACTATTCCAATCAAAGGAAATGGTCCTAGGGCTTGGTAGGGGTTCACATGGCACAGATGAAGTGCCCCCATTTTCAGGAACATCCAAACTGGTAATGCAAAAGACTTCAATAGTAGGTGCATCAATCTCCAAAGGACTGATGGGATTGATCGAAGATTGCATCGATTCGATCACTTCACTCTCTGAAGGAAGAGTGGGGTCGACCAAAGATTGCATTGGTTCAACCAATTTATCAACCAAAGGTTGATCTGACTACAGGGAATCTATAGACAACTCAGAAATAGAGGTTCCTTTAGACATGGACCACACTCTTCGTGCCTCTGGAATGGCAGGGCATTGGTGAGTAAGGTGATCTCCCTTACAAAGTTTACAATGGAACTTTGGTTTTCGTCCTATAGGTTTAGACTCCTTTACAATGTCAGTACTCTCAGCATGACTAGCATTGGCTGACAGCTTTCCCCCAGCATGACTTGCAGTGGCTGGTTGCTCAGAAGCAGAAGACTTTTGAACTAAGGACCACACTTTTTTCACTTCTGGAAGTACAGGGCACAAGTAAGTAAGGTGATCTCTCTCACAAAACTTACAAGGGAACTTAAGCTTCTGTTTGTTTAGTTTGTCGACAATGTCAACTCCCTCAGCATGACTTGCAGTGGCTGATCTAGTGTCTCCAGTATGACTCAAAGGAACTGGTGACTTGTCATTAATATGACTAGCAGTGATCAATGACGTGTCCTCAACATGACTGACAGTGGTTGAAGACAAAATTTCAGTATGATTTTCAGTGACTAAAAGTTTTCTCCCAGCATGACCTCTAGAGGCTGGGTAGGTGCCCCCTGCATGACTTGCAGAGGAAGGGTGCTTTCCCCTAGCATGACTTGCAGAGGTTGGGTTGCTTCCCCCTTGTTTTGGCATCTTCTTCCTATTCTTCCCCCATCTATTCCTTTTAGACTGCTGGTTACTAGTATTGCTACTTTCGCCACATGAGGTAGAAGGAGGAGGAGAAAATGTTATTGGCAAAGGAGGCACAGGGTTCTGATGCTCTTGATTCGAGGTGCTCACAAAAGAAGCGTCAGGAGCATGCAAGGCATTCAGAGTGGAAAACAACCAAACCGACTGCCCTATAGTGAATCCAGGAACATTCAGAGTAGCCATTAAGGGAGTACCAATGTTTCCAATGAATGGAACAACATAAGGATCCCCCGGAACAGGGGTACCTTGATTGGCACTCGCCGGAATGCTAGACATAGTTTCCTGCTCAAATGAGCAAGAAGTTCTCTAAGGCAAACTAAGACAAGTAGCACAAAGAGAACGCCATTAAAAAAGGTCCTAAGTAAATCAAGCCAAGGAAATAGATGCCTTCCGGAGAAGAGTTTGGGATGATGAGGGCCCAGAACAGATCAATGAAGGATGAAGAACAGTTACCCAGGGTCCACAATACAATGACTAAGGGTGCAAGCGCTGGAATCACCCAACCGCCCTCCCAAAGACCTGCAAGGTATTTCCTCCCACGTCTGTCCTAGGTACAACAGATATAACCTCTGCTATCACCTGTGTATGAACCTATTGTCAGATACTAAGGATACCACAACACCGAAAACTCCTAGGGGAACAGTCGCTGGTTGAATCAGAAGGCGTGGGCAGGGTAATTGAGCCCGAAACTCAATAGATTTCCCAAACGTGATCCAATCTTGGTATATGCTCGAAACAGAAAGTAGGAGGAGTATTCCCAACAATCTGATCTCACAAGACCTACTGCATAGATCCCATGCAAGCTTTGAATGAAGTCGGTTTACCTGTGATAGTTGAACTACGATTTTTGCGTAATGTGTGATCTTGGTTGGTTTAATGTGTTTTAAACTCAAGATCCTAACCAAGACTAGTTGGTGTAATGTAACCTAGAAAAGAAAATGTTACTAGTACATTTTATTAGGGTTCATTTTAAAGGTTACTTGCTTACTCAAAAAGGTAGTGGGTGTGTGAGAGTGGTTATAATAGAGATAGAGTACTGAAAATGAAATATTTACCACCAAACAAATCTTTTCTTTTCAATGCAAGTCTTAAAATTCTGATCTAGAATGCATATGCAAATGCAATTTTTAATCTTTCGAATGCAAAAAAGGTAAAAATAAAGCCTAAATGTACAAAATTAAACTCAAAACCTAAGAATGCAGCTATTCAAGCAACTAGGTATGCAAAATAAAACTTGTTCTTTTTGATGCAAAGCACTCTAAAATATTTTAAGCCACTTGCAAGGTACTCTATTCAGAAAATAAATCAAATTTATTTATGCTTTCAAAGGTAAGAAACAAAACTGAAACTAACCTACTATCAAAGCAAAGCAAAGAAACTTTCAGGTTCTCTTTATGAAATAGTAAAAGCTACCAAATACGACTTTCAAATTCTTATTGATGTAAGCATGCCAAACATTGGGAAAATAGTACGAAAACTACTTTTAAAGCATATGACCTGCAAAGAAGTATGGTTTGGTAAATTCAGGTCTGCACATAAACAATGCAAACAAGGTCTTGAACAACATGCAAAACACTTGAGCTTTCACTACCAAAGAAAACTAAAAGCATAAGGGAGGATAAGAAACCAATCTAAAAGAGAAATTTCACTCAAATAGATACAAATAGGGTCAAGAAGACTCAAGAGGTTTCAAATCCAGTGGAAATGGGTCAAGCAAGTTCAGTCAGACTCAAATTAGGGTACAAAACACCAAACGGGTCCACAACCCCCCAACTTGGGTCAACAAGCCCCAAAACTTTCCAAACAAGCCCAAATTGATCAAAAGAGGTTCAAATCATGAATGTAGGATCAATAAAAGTATGGAAGACCACTTACAATGGTTTAACTCAGACCTAGGCTCACCGGGGACCCCAAAAAATGCAGCCACAACCCCCAGATTTGGGTCCACAACCCCAAAACTCAAAAATTTCAAACCCAGATTTTGAGCGCTACTGTGTATGAGGCATACCAATGCCCATATCAGGATGGGCGCTACTATGTAGAGGGAAAGTAGCATATGGGCACTACTGTTTTGTACAAACAGTAGCGTACAGGTGGAAAAAGTTGGAAAAATAGGGTTAAAATCCCCACACCTGGGTTGACAAGGGTTTGCAAGGGCTGGGAAGGGTTTGTAAGAGCCAAGGAGGGTCAAACAGAGCCTACTAATTGATATTAATCAAGAAAATGAACAAATACCTTCAAACAAAACTAAAGAAATGAGCTTGGATACCCCTAAGCAGTTAGGCTTTCCCCAGCGGAGTCGCCATTCTATTGTGAGGAAAATGCACCTATAGTTCAGGGGAGAAACTACCAACTTACGGTGATAAAAGATAGACTTACAAGCATTCTGCAAGTACAACAAATAAATGAAGAGATTAGGGTTTAGAGATGTAGGCACCTTATTCAGAAGGTTGATCCTAGCTTTGCCTCCCTTGCTCTTCAATGCTTATCCAGTGTTGCAATGCCCAGACCTGCAAAACAACTTGATACCTTTCTCAAACACATTTGACTACATATATAAGATTGATATTCATAATAGAAAAATACATCATATTATAATCAAACTGTAATCAAATCTAATACACATTAATAGGTCATATTTGGAATGAGAAGAATGTCTGATCTTTATTGATGAATGAAAGCAAGTACATAAAGTTATACCTTCCTTCAAGCTTGACACTTCACAAAACCTAGAGTCAAGGTCTCCTGCTTCTGTTCTCCAAGGATCCCAGCCTCTAAGCAACTATACTAGGGTTTATCAGAAACTAAGCACAAGAGAGGGGGATGAGGGTCTCCATTCCTCCAGCATAACAATGTTGTAGACTTTGTCCCCTCGCATGGCCCTTCTACCCTCCTTATATAATCAGTGAAGGAGAGGAAAATAAGTTATAACTGAGTAGGAGGTTCCCCAACCAACTTAACTTACTCGAATTTCAAGATTTTGACCAAAACAGGGGTGTACTCTACTCTACAGTAGACAAAGTAGCATACATATGGAGTTGAGCGCTACTATTTCACAGTGGAGTAGCACTCAGAAGGTTTGAGTGCTACTATTGTACACTAGAGTAGGGTACACACACTACTATCATGCCTGTGTACCAGTGCTCATGTTAAAAAATGGCCAAAAACAGGCTTTTTTGCTCATTTCAGGAGATGGTTTGGTATGGAAAAATGTTTCTAAGGGTCATATACATCAAATGTGTCCCAAATGACTCCTCTATCCACAAATGTCCTGTTATGTGACTGAAACTTGATCTCAAGAAATGTCGTCATGCGAACAAAGGAAGCAAGTGTCGTCACGGATGGAGAGGTGTCATTTCAAGCTATAACAAGGTGGATAGCTTTCCTTAGTGAGTATGATTTAAAATTCAACACATTAAGGGTAAAGAAAACAAAGTTGCTGATGCCTTGAGCAGAAATGCCAAATTAAGTTTTGTGGCAGCAATCAACACATTTAAAACAGATTTGGAAAATCAGATCGAAGAAGGAATTAAGCAAGATGAAAATTATCAAAAATTGCGTGATAAAGTTGCTGAAAATTTATCTGGAAATTTAATAATAGATTACAGCATTAATGAAAAGGGATTAATGACTTTTAACAAAGAGAGTTTATGTACCTAATGTGTCAAAATTTAAACTGCTAATTTTGGATGAAGTTCATAAAAGTTCTTATTCGGGACACCCTGGTTATTAGAAAATGATAACTATGGTAAGAAAGGATTATTTTTGGCCCAACATGAAGAATGAAGTGGCTGAGTACATAACTAGGTGTTTTGAATGTCAAACAATTAAGGCTAAACATCAACACCCAATTGGCCTATTGCAACCATTGCCAATTCCAGAATGGAAATGAGAAATTATAAGTATTGATTTTATAACAGGTTTACCTAAGAATCAGAAATAGAATGACTCAATAATGGTGGTTGTGGATAAAATTAGTAATTCTGTTGATTTTATTCCTGTTAAGACTACTTTCAAAGCTGCTAACATTGCAAATGTGTTTATGAAGCAAATCTTCCACTTACACGAAATTCCAAAGGTAATTATTTCTGATCGAGATTCCAAGTTTACTAGAAATTTCTGGACAACATTGTTTAAGGGTTTAAATACTAAATTAAATTTCAGTCCTTCTTTCCATCCACAAACTGACGGATAGACTAAAAGGGTTAATCATATTTTAGAAGACATGTTAAGAATGTATGTTAAAGATCAACCAACTAAGTGGGAAGACTATTTGCATTTAGCTGAATTTGTGTACAATAATCATTATCAAGCATCTACTAGACTTAGTCCATTTGAGATTTTATATGGAAGAAAATGTTGTATTCCTATTACTTGGGATAACCATGTTGACAGATTAATGTTAGGACCAGATTTGTTAAAAGAGATGGAACTAACCGTGGAACAGGTACAAGGCAACTTAAAAGTTGCACAAGATAGACAAAAATGTTATGCAGACCTGAAACGCACCGAAAGAGAATTTCAGGTTGGAGATCATGCCTTTGTAAAGGTAAAACCCAAGAAAATTTCTTTTAAGCTTGGTAGTTGTGCTAAACTAGCACCAAGGTACTGTGGACCATTTGAAGTCCTATCAAGGATTGGACTTGTTGCATATCAGTTGGTTTTGCCATCTAGTTTAAGAGTCCATAACATTTTTCACATTTCTGTTTTAAAGAAGTATGTGCACGATGCTACTCATGTGAGAATTAGAATGACATACAGGTGGAACCAGACTGTATTCTCGACAGGAGGGAACGTATGCTCCGGAATCGTACCATAGGGTAGGTAAAGGTGCAATGGAAGCACCTTATACCTGATGAAGCTACTTGGGAACTGGAAAGTAACATGTAGGCATCATATCCAGTTATGTTCCAGGGAGGCTTTGATGAAAAATAAGCAACATTGAGGATGATGTTGAGCTTAAGTGGGGGTGTTTGTAACATACCCCTTTGCTGAAACATTTTATGTTTGAAGAAAACATTATCTTAACTTTTATTGTAAATTTTATATTTGGACAAGTGGCCAAGTATGACTGTAAGTGCACAATATTATTATTTAATAAAATAGAATAGGAGACAATCACGCAAAGAGACTATTTAAAGAATGCTTACTGACCCACTAGGTGGAATGGAATCTAGGGTAGAAGGAAATGGACAAGTGGCAGCATCATGAACTCAGTAACTAGCTGTTGTTATAGGACAACTCCATTGAATTGTGGTCATAGTTCCTCAAAAGATGGGACTGGAGCTTGAGGCTTATTTATTTGGAAACTGGCCACTAAAGACCGAGGCATCTTTATAAAGCCATCGAATTGAGTAGAGGCCCACACTTTTTCTAATGAGAAAATTTACCTTGTGGTTCTGCTGTATGCACACAAGAGATTCGATGAGGGGAAGCTATGTTTTGAGTTGCATTGTAAGTTTGTTTCACTTCTGCTAAGTGCAGAGTTACTGCTGAGTGCAGAGAGTTATTTCCTGCTTAGGGCAGAGGTTTGAGGTGTATTGAAAGTCTCCATTGATTGCTGGAAGTACAATCTGAGTGCCTTGCTTCTACACAGAGACTTCTACCTAGTGGTTCAGTAAATAGGCTCAGGGGTCCAAAGGAGCAAGTGATATTGGCTGCTTCTTCTGGAGAAGGTTGGGAGGAACATGCCTCTTTGAGTGTTTGTCCACCCTATCTACATTTGCAGGTTCTACTTGTTATTTCACTTCGTAAGTAGTTATAAGTTATTTTCTGTAGCTGTTAAGTTAGTATTCATTAGTTAAATATTGGTAGTCATCATCATGTAGAAGTAAATGTTTGATTTCTTGATCTGATTATGAATCTGTAGACTGTTGAATAAGTATATGTAATGATATAATAAATGCCTTCCCTTCATTTTTCCACGTGCTATTTTTTGTACCATACTCTAGTACAGGGAAGGGAGATTTAAAATAGATAAATGATATGCAGTAAGTAGAATGAATGAATAAACTAATTATGTTATGCCTTTCCTGAAAATTCCTTTAGCTCATATATTTTGTAATTTAAAATATCTTATATTCTCAACTATAGGAATATATATATATATATATATATATATATAATGCAGGCATTTGAATATCTTCACATTTATAACAAAAAGAAAATAACAGAACTCAAACATGTTCTATGTTTTTCTGCTTAAACCTAAGATTTAGTGTAGATTAACTATCTCATTACACAAAACAATTAATATCTATTTTCTTAGTATTATTTTTTAAATACCCTATTATTATTTTACATTATAGAATTGACATGTTCACTGTAAAATTTCATCCACTGAAACAACTGAAAAGGAGGTCGAAACAGACTTACTCATTATATAGAACTACTAACATTTTATTTTCATCATTATCATAGATCCTTTAAACACAACACAAGTCTATTTTGGATGAATGTCCTAAGTTTTCAAACCCTAAACTCCTTTATCAAAATAAAATAGAAAACAAAGTTCGAATACATGTTTTTCTTTTATTCAAGACAGTATTATTTATACAGTAAGTAAAAACAAAACAAAACTAGTGTAGGTTAGGGTTCCCTAACTCTTTTAACCAAAACCATCTTAAAACACAGAAATTTATTAGACAAGTTTCAAACTAAGGCATTGTGCCTTGTATAACATAGCATAAGAACTCGAAAATGAAACTTGATTTCAGACTACCCTTATAGGCTTACACTTGGAACTCAAGACAAGCAGTAGTATTGAGAAGGATTCATAACTAGCTCACGGCTTTTAAACCCTTAAAACATTACTAAAGTTCAAAAGCACATCGACAGGGTCTCACACAAGGTTTATTGCCTTTGATCAACAACCAACATTTTTATAAATATGTTTTCAACATTACTTGCAAGTTAAGCCTAAAACATAGCAATTGCAACAATTCAGACCTTTAACCAAAACGACATTTTGGTTTACATATATTCAAGCACCTTATGTTACAGGAACAGGCTCAGTCCTTAACATCACACTTTTTAACCCTTCACTCTTCTTTAAACAGACTGTCGAGGATGAACCTCTCAGGCATGGCCTTTACAAACGTTAGCAAAGAAAACCTTTTAAAACCTTAAAGGAAAAAACAGAACAAGGCCGAAAGTTTTCAAAACCCTGTAACTACTTCACACATCTCTTTTAAGAAATCATTACAACGAAATCCAAAATATAGTATTAATGAATGTACGAAGAGGGAAATTACTTCCAAGGACAAAACTTGTATTATCATTTAGCATGTTGAGAAAACAACGATTACATAGGTCAAGGGTTCCACCCCTTCTAAACCCAAGTTTGGACACACGGCTTCAAAATAGTTTCAACAATTACAAAGTCCTGAAAATGAAACCGATGTTCCCATCTAATCAACACAGGTCGGCAGTATGCCAAGAAAATTCATCAAAGGAGTTTTTTTTAGAACTACGGATGCCCACGAGATGTCATCGAGGCTTACCAGGTGACCAGTCCTCCTTTTTTTCCTGCTTGTTAACATACAAAATGCCAGGTCAAGTAACTACCTGCCATTGACACACGTCATGGTTAAAATAGTATTGTTGAAGCTCGAAATAAATTATAGATAGCTTCTAACATCGTATAAAATATAGTAAGTAACAAGAAGTAAGGTATGCATTACCTTTCCAAAAGAACCCCGTGTTGAACATTCACTCCCGTAACCGATGAGACCACCAAATCTTCAACAACCACCAGCAACACAGCCAAAGAGTGGCTCGGCTCTGTGAATGCACAGTGAAGTTGTTGAAGTAGTAGGTCATGGGTTCAAAACTTTAAGAGATGCCTCCAAAAACCTGCTACTAACCCTAAGAACTCGCAGGCCTGTCGGCCTCTCCACAAACCCACTCACTGCATAATGAAAAACTAGGTTATGCCTTCGTAACAATAAACAATGGGCAGTTAATGCAACACCTCAACCCAAGAAAAATCCATGTGAAAGTTAGCCACGGTGGATGCCAATAGGAATTCCACTAGCAGTGCTTTTAATGCACTTTAAGATGCACATCCACCACCAGTATGTCGATCTACCAACCAAGCAATAAGGATATCATTTGGTTCTTACCATTGTAATATAGTTTGGGTCTCATCATATCAAACGTCAACTATTTCATATAATTCGCATCATACCCTAGGTTAAAGTCTTGGCCATCCACTATGGCGGACTTATAAATATTATGCTATGGTAACATTTCTTCAACACCAAGCTAATGTGGAATGATACCAATCAATACATATAACAAATTAAATGATACGAGAACCATCTTTTTATATCGTATATAAACTATAATAACCATGTCAATATCTTTGTTTAATTACAATAATTATTATGCTCTAGGCACTAATTTAATATTGGTACAAACTATAGAAGGAGTGCATATAGCAACTAGTTTATAACTATATATAATATGATAATGCTCTAGCATTAAAATAGCTATCACATTATGAAATCTATACATAGTGCATAGGATTAAGGATAGACACAAGTTACAATAAGGATATTCAAACTTAGGATATGATTCTTATACCATAGACATTTAAGTTCCCTTAAATAGGATTTGAATTACGTAATAGTGTTTTCGATGATCAACATTGTACAAATACTTGTGTATTAAAATAACATAAATGTTGAGAGTAGAGTGTAATACGATCAAGTCATATAAACCAATCTGAAATAGGTATAGCCGAAACAATGATCAAATCAGATCTCACCCTGAAATGTTTTGCAAGCTATTCTACTTCTCTTTTTAAACTTGAAAGCTAACTGACGATATTTAGTACCTCCGTATTTCACTTTCAAAATACTAACATTCTCTTACCTGTGATTTGCGAAAAGAATTTTCAAATGCTTTAGCTAATAGCTAAGTAAGCCTCGGGGTGCCCATAGGACCCCTTCATCATCAAAAAGAAGAACAAACAATTAGCATATATAAACAATAGCAAATAAATGTATAGAGCATTGAAAATAATTCATAAGTAATCTAGGATGCACAATTGAGGCAAGAAAACATCCAATAGCATCCTAGTGTAGACATAATTACATTCAACACACATTATAAAACAATACATATGCATGATCGTCACAACATTTTATTTCAGCATGTCGTTTAAATGAACAAACAAGCATTTAATATGTTTCCGCACAACAAGTAGAACATTAAATGGTACGTTGAAATTTTTTTAGATTTTGTGAATTTTCGGGATGTTACATCATAGTGCTACTATTAATTGCTCATTTTCTTCACCTCACCCCGACAAACCATAAGTTCACCTTTCTTCAAGCCCATACCATAGATTAGTGGTGTCCCCTTAATCATACTCCAGTCAATCTATTACAAATTGTAGAGTCCTTAATCTAACCATTCCTTCCAAAGACTTGTTTATTGATCACTCATACCTAGAAACTTATGCAACCATCCATGAAATTTCCACTCTCCCAAATTCAGAAGTGGTGGACCATTATCCAACCCTAGAACACCTAATACATCTCTCATTTTTCCCACTTGGGATAGCATTATCACCTCTACCATCTCCCTATTCACACATAACCAAATTAAGGATGATATAGCCACAATGATCCTAGATAATGGATTCCAAAAATATCTCATTTATGAAACCCCTTTTCAGCATCTTAAACTCCCTATCATTTGGGATGGGTACAATAGAATGGACCCCATTTACTTATCCACCAATTTTGTTCCATCACCATTGTAAGTGCCCCCTTCAAAGATACATTAGACAACAATGTATCACCTCTCGATTGCTCAAAACTCATCTTGGGATTCCCCTACCAACAAAACCACTACATTGTCTATAATTCTTACTAGAATTCCTATACTATAGTCAAATACATTCGAACTTGTAAATTCACCATTGTGAAACCCATTAATTTTTCATCGAACTAGTTACAGCAACTGAACATCAACAAGTGTGTTTCCTTTCATGTTTACTCTTCCCATCCCTAGTATTCTCTAGAAATCATTCAAATTATAACACTTGGTATGGAAACCTAGATCATGTCCTAGCCTTTGGTGCATTCATCTCCTCAGCCTATGTTCACCCTTATTCCACTTCTTTCAACAAAAAATACATCCATAAGAAAACCTTGGCACTTTCTGATATACATCGACTGTACATACTAACACAACACACACACATATTTCACAGTTTTCATAGATCTCTATGCATATTATATAGACCCCTCAACACCAATCATGCCAATCCAAACTAGAAAGACCTCATATAGGTTATAGTCCTCTAGAGGTATCTCTTATAATACAATTCTCATGTCTCATCTTTGTCAGCATCAAACACTGAGATATTCTTCCAATCACCTTGAGTTCTATCTGTAGTGCCCAGGTTATAGGCTACCTACAAGAAGAGTTGTATCACACTTTCATTAGTCCAAAGTTCCCATTTTTATTTGTAGGAATGCACTAGGGATATAAAAAATCTTTACACACTTTGGGATATCCTCACCTAGATTGTCTACATTAGCTATTGTCTTGCTATAGTAACAATTATTGACTTCTCTTACAACTACTCCATCCTCTATGCAATTAGGATTATTTATGTGAACATACTTGGAAGGGAGAGGGAGGGATGGAGAGTAAGAGGGAAAGAGGGATAGATAGAGAGTGGGGGATAAAGGGGGAGAGGGAGGGATGGAGAGTAAGAGGGAAAGAGGGATAGATAGAGAGAGGGGAAGGAAGGTATGGTAAGGGAGAGTGGAGGAGGGTGGGATACAACGAGACAAAGAGAGAAACATATAGATAGGGAGGGGAGTATCTTGGTAGCGAAGAAGAGAGGGTGACAAACATTGCAGGGGAGGGAATGAGAGGGATGGAGGGGAAGAATGGGGCTTGGAGAGAGAGAGAGAGAGAGAGAGAGAGAGAGAGAGAGAGAGGATGGGGGAAGAGAGGGGGAGGGAAAGGGAGGGAGTAATGGAGGGAGAGTGATGGGGGGGGAGGGACGGGAGGGTAGAAGTGATAGAGAGAGAGAGAGAGAGAGAGAGAGAGAGGAAGGGGGGTAGGTGTGTTAGTGAGGGATGGAGAGAGCAAGAGGGAGGATAAAGAGAGAGGGAGTGTGAGAGATGAAGGAAGCGAGAGGGAAGGTTAGGGAGGGAGGGATGGGGAGGAAAGGAGGAGATGGTAGGAGGGATGAATATAGAGGGAGGTAGAGAGAGAAAGGAATATAGAGAGAGAGAGGGAGAGAGAGAGAGAGAGAGAGAGGAATGGAGGGAAGTATGGAGGCAGAGAGAGAGAGAGAGAGAGAGAGAGAGAGAGAGAGAGAGAGAGAGAGTCTAGTGGTGGGGGAGGGAAAAAGGAGTGATGCAGATAGGGAGAGTAAGGGACATAGAGAGAGGGGGTAAGTTAGGGAGTCGGAGAGAAAATTATGGGGAGAGAGAGGGGGGGATGGAGAGGAAGGGATAGAGAGGGATGTAGGGGGGTATATATGTAAAGAGAAAGGGATGGAGGTAAAGAAGGATCAAGTTGGGGGTGAGAAAGAGATCGATTCAAGGAGAGATTTAGGGAGAATGGGAGGATGAGGGAGAGAGAAAGAAAGAGAGAGAAAGATGGGGGAGAAGAATGAGGGAGGGAAGGAGGAAGGGGGGGTATAAGGCATAGTGAGGTAGGGATGGATTTAGAGAGAGAGAGAGGAATAAGGTGGAGGTGAGAGAGATAGAGAGAGCAATAAGGTGGGGTAAGAGAGAGATATGTGTAATGAGAGAGAGAGAGAGAAGGGGGAAGGGAGGGTGGAATAGAGAGTGAGGTAGGGAGGGATTTAGATGGATGTGGAGAGAGAGAGATACATCTCAGGGGAGTTAGAGGGAAGGAGGGGGGATATTGAGGCAGGGAGAGAATCGAGGGGAGGGAGCAAGGGGGAGAGAGTGAAGGGGGGAAGGGAGGGAAATGGATGGATAGAGGGAGAGAGAGGGGGGAGGGTTAGAGGGATGGAGGGATAGAGAGAGGGAGGTAGGAGTGAGGGAGGGGGGAATTTAGGAATGGAGATATTCGAGGGGAGGGAGCGAGGGACAGAGAGTGAAGGGGGGAGGCAGTGAGAGGGAGGAGTGAGGGAGGGAGGAAAGGAACATGATAATGTGTGTGTGTGTGTGTGAGAGAGAGAGAGAGAGAGAGAGAGAGAGAGAGAGAGAGAGAGAGAGAGAGAGAGAGTAGGTTGACAGAGGGTGGGGGGGTGAATGAGGAAGGGAGGGAGAGAGAGAGTGAAATGTAGATATAGAGAGAGGGTGGAGGAAGGGAGGGTGAGGGGCAAAGTGAGGGATGGAGGGTGGGGGGAGAATAAGTAAGGGAGGGAGTGATATGAAAAGTGAGATTTAGATGGAGGACGAGAGGTAAAGTGAGGAATGGAGAGTGAAGGAGGGGGGAGGAATGGATAGTGAGAGAGAGAGAGAGAGAGAGAGAGAGAGAGAGAGATCAAGTTAGGGAGAGAGGGATGGAGAGAGATGGGCCTAGATAAAGAAAAAGATGGAGTGAGGGAGAGAGTAAGAGGGAGTATGTGATAGATATAGAAGGAGAGGGATATGGAGGGAAGGAGAAACAAAGCGAAATTGATGGAGATTGAGATAGAGAGAAAGACTTAGGAGATGAAAGTTGGGTGAATTAGAGAGAATGGGAGGGAGGAAGAGATAGGGAGTGTGAGAGAGGGTGGGATAAGGAGGGAGATAGAGAGGTAAATATAGAGGGATGGTGTTACACGTAAATTTTGTACTCACCATGATTAAGAACCATGTAATTTTTTTTTGTAACTAGGGGAATCAACAACTAGAGATTGGGCTGGTACTCGCGTGACACGGGGTCTAGGGATCCAATCCCGCTACCACTATACCCGCAGGTGCCCCACACACCCCGCAAGCATGGGACACGAGTATAGCCGGGTGTGATTTGAACTTGTGACCTCCATTTACAACTGTGACTTCATAACAACTGAACCGTCAATGAGCCACACCCATGTGGGAAAGAACCATGTACACTTTATACTTGCCTAAATAACTGAATTACTTGACCAAAATCCTTAGAAGATGAGTCATGTGGTTTTTTCCTTGTAAAAACCTTGTTTTTAGAGATTGGTGGACCTTCCCTTCTAGCAAAGTGCGTCTTTTCCTCATCGACGCACCTTGCTCCACTACAAAGTGCGTCATCGACGCATGTTGCTAGTGTCTAGGGTGCATTAGTGCCTCTATGGAGGGAAAATGATAAGTTTCGAGAAGTACTTGAAGGAGACCCTCGTAGAGGCTTATCTCTTCCATATAGGGAGGATCTTACTCGCCTTCCATCTTATTAAGATCCCACCTCCTCTTTCTGCCTAATCCTCTCTTCTCCTCCTGATCTCTTTTGTCCTATAAATGAAGCTCCTCTTCATGGGATAGGGGCGTTGAAATGAGGGTAGCCAAATCCTGTAGAAATTGAGCCAGGAATCCATTCTTCCATGTTTGACAAATTGAGGCAAGGTTCCATTGGAAAGGATATTCAATACCAAGGGTCCTTTGGTTGTAATTCTTTCCTCTATTTTAGTTAATACATCAATGTCTTCCTTTCCCCTAAATGATATGTAATTTCATTTATAGTAGTTCTCCTTGGTCAATTGCTTTGATGTATCATGTTATCTTGTAGTCTATTGTCTTTGTCCATTTGAATATTTTGCAGCTAATCTCTCCATCAATAAGATGGATTAAGAAAGTTTCAATCCATAAGGACAACCTTCGTAAATAATGTATGGACTTGACTCTTTGCATTCAATTAAATGATAGATCTAGGGAGAGGTTTTCATTCGTGTTTTGCTTTGTTCTAGATCCAAACCATTCGGAATAGGGAGATCAGTTGGTTTCTGGGCCGACAGATTTATCCGTTAATAAAATTGGTGACTCTGCTGGGGATCGAATTATTTAAGTTGTAGATTTCCTTTCTTTCCTTATTTTTTATTAGATCTGGCTTAATTTTCAATTGGTAGATCTAACTATATATATCCCATTGTATAATCCCCTTTAAGTCTCGAATGCTGAAGTCTGTTGATTGGCTTGAAAATCTTTCTTTTTTCAATTTTCTGGGTCGCCTGATGCACTTTATCTTCATGTACAGTGCGCCATTGTTAGCCTGACGTGCTTTTCCTTTGGAAAAAGTGCGTTAATGGAGCGCTTTTCTCTTTAGAAAACCGCGTCGATCTCCCACTAACGCTCTGGTGTATGCCTGCAAACCGCGTCGACCTGTTGATTTTTGGCTTGATTTTCTGCTTAGACCTTTCAGTTCCCTGTTGCTTCATTTTTGACTGGGTTGGTATAGTGTTTTCTGCTTTCTACAGTTGAAGAGAAGAAAATATTTTGTTTCCATCTTAGTTTAAGGAAAGGACTTTATTTTCTCTTTCTTTCTTAGATTTGAAATATTTATGAAAATTCAAAAAAGAGTTATGCTTTTAACTAGTTTTGTTTTGGTTCATATTTGAGTTTTATAAAAGAAAATAAAACTACTTTTAGCTTTGGCATAGTTAGGGGTTATAAATGTTATTTCTTGTTTGGTAACAGTGATTAGATCCTTTGTTCTTTTCATTAAAGATCCACTTTCCCATTATTTGTTGAAGCAAAAAAATTGCCTTTTTGGGTCTTCTTGAGATTTGGAGCCATGTTTTGCCCCTTTAGTCAAAACTAGTATTTTCATGCATTTTTAAGCGAAATTGAATCTTGTATCCTACAATCTCTTTGACCCATATTAAGGTTTCCAAATAATTTTTTCTTTGTTGTGGATTGGCTTGTTTCTACCACGTTTGAAAAAGTTAAAAGGAAATTTGCGTAGGGTTGTTCACTTGGGAAAAATAACCTCTTACTCTCTCTTTAAGTAGGACTTCATCAAAAAAATGAAAGATTTTCATTTCATTTATATTAGTGGTGCATCTTGTTTACTTTACAAGTCTCCAGTTCATGCATCCACTTAACTGCATAAGATAAAATCAAGCGCTAGTTAAGTTAAAATATTTAGCAACTTAAATGATAGGTTAGAGAATTGTTCTGACGTATTAACGCGTAGGAGGTGTCGTTATTTTCCTGCACTGCATTTCGGGGTCTGGGAGGTTCTTCCACGTACTCTTTGGAACTTGGTATATCGAACGTCCTTTCAAGTACCTTTGGGTATATAGGAAGGTACTTCACGTACTCGACGGTATATAGGAAGGCCCCTTTCGTACGATTGTGCATTAGACAACACTACTATGGATTTGAGCTCCAACGTACCTTGTGTATATTGGGAGACCCCTTTAGCATCCTGGAACTATCTGAGTAGACCGATTGGCCGTCTTATTGTTGCAATACACCGAGAACAACACTCGAAGAGATTAATACGCACATACTACTAGGTATTCAGGTTATACAGTCAGGGGTACGGTCCCAATCCTCCATGGTTAGTGATGTAAAATATTGGGCTGAGTATAACTATTGGAACCTATAGTATATCGTGAGTTGCGATAATTTCATAATCCTGTGAGAATCTGACTTATTTATCCATCCCTTCCATAGATTGCTTGTTTATTTTATATTTAAGTAGTGTTTGATTCATGTGGTAATTTAGAGGTTCTTAGAGAGTTTATATATGGAAAAATCTTTCGGGACTACCAAGCAAGAGACCCCTTTTCAGGGTATGTCTTTTGTTTCTCCCCCATGTGGAACTGTTGGTCCTCCCTTAATAGATACATTGAGCCTTCCTGGATTGACTATAGGATTACCAGTATGGTTATTCTCCAATCCGTTATCCCAATTGCACTAATTGTGTTAGATCATAGTCCTTCCCCATAAGAGAATCAACTTCACATTGATCATTCACCTTCTTTGTCAAATGTTGAGTCTGCTTCCCTTTACTCCTCTTCGCCTACTGAAAACTCTAACGTTAGTAAGCGTATGGATAAGAAGAAGAAGAAAATGAAGGCTAAGAAGAAGAACACTAAGCAGAAGGTCAAAGCTCCAACCTCTGACCATCATGTTGGAAACCCACCAGCCACTAATCATCATGCTGAGAGTATTGATGTACTTATTTCAAATCTTCGTAAACCTAAGTTCCCTTACAGGCTTTGCGAGGGGCCGCATTTTCTTAAGGCTTTCCGTGGTATTCCCAAGGTCTTAGAAGTATGGTCGTAAGATTTGGAATGACCCATATCGTCATCCTTTGGAAATCATACTGATGATACCTTATCATCCAATGACTCTTTGGTTAAGAGTCATAAAAGTAATGTCAAGAATCCTTGCTTATTATGTAGGGACATGCATCGCACTTACCTTTGTCCTTTCATAGATGAAGCTTCGTGGTTGTTGGAGGATGTTTTTGTGTCTTGATCACAGCCTTTAATGAGTTCTAGTAAATTACCTCTTGACTTGCCATCAGTTGACCAAGTGGTTGGTCTAGTTTCATCCTCGGTCGATCCCACTCATCCCTTGAAGAGTGAAACCCAAGTGGTTGATCTAGTTTCTTCCTTAGTCGATCCCACTCCTCCGTTGAAGAGTGAAAAGAAAGTGGTTGATCTAGTTTCATCCTCGGTTGATCCCACTGCTCCCTTGAAGATTGAAACTCACGTGGTCAATCTAGTTTCATCCTCAATCGATCCCACTCTCCCGTTAGAGAGTGAATCTAATACCGCTCAGGTACTTCTTGTTAACACAGATTCTACCATGCAGGGGGGCACTACTCCTTCTATTACAAAACCTCCCCCAAGTAATGAGGCTTATGCTATTCCACCTTTGGTTCAGAATCAGTCGATTTTTATCGATTGGAACGGACTCCCTGCACCTCACTTTCCTTCTTACATTCCTTTCGAAATCATTGTGTAGGTTGATCATATAGATGTATATCATACTATAGTTGATGAAGGTGCCATAGTTAACATTTTGTCCTCAAAATCTTGGCAGGCTATGGGTTCCCTGCAGCCTGTTCCCATTAGTCAAAATCTGTTAGCTTTTAACATAGGAATCAGTCAACCTCTAGGGGTTGTTCCTCAGTTACCTATTTCATTAGGTGGAAAAACGGTCTTTATTGATGTTTTGGTATTTTCGAGTCCTTTGTATTTTAATCTTCTCCTCGAACAAGATTATGTTTATGCTATGAAAGCTCTCATGTTCACACTCTTTTGAGTGTTGTCTTTCCCTCATGATGGATGCATTGTGGCTATCAACCAACTTTCATTTGTTAAATCTCATCTGACTACCGATCATCTGACTTATGTCCATGTGGTATCTTACCCACCATAGGTAAATTATGTGGCATTATATCCCATGCTTCCAACTTCCACTAAAAATGAACTTCTCTTTGATTTATCGTCTTCTTTAACCTTGGATTCAATAGTTGACATGGTTTATCTTCCTTCCAATGAGGAACTATTAGAAGCCATGATCGAGGCTTATCCTGTGACATGTATTCCTTCTGGAGCGTCGTCCTCTTGGAAGCCATGAAGGTGTCAATGAGGATAGTTTTTGTTCTGTTTTAATCTCATTAAAAAATGAAATGGGTCCTTTCAAGCATAGTTATTTTCTATTTTAAGCTTGTGTAAAAATGAAACAAGTCCTCCCAAGCATAGTTTACCTTTGGTTTCAAGCTTGTGTAAAAATGAAACCAACTCCATGAGCAGAGTTCTTTTCCTACACCAAGCTCGCTAAAAAATGAAACAAATGACCACAAGCATAGTTCTATTCCTGTGTCAAGCTCGTTAAAAAATGAAATGGATGACCAGGAGCATAGTTTTATTCCCGTGTCAAGCTCATTAAAAAATGAAACAGAACCCTACGAGCACAGTTCATTTCCTATGTCAATCTCGTTAAAAAATGAAACAAATTCCCTCCCTTTGAGTTGATTTTTTCACCAGATTTAATATTTGAACCTTCATTTCATTCACCTATGCTATTTAATCCTCTTTTTTGTTCCTCCACTGGTGAAGGTATTCCTACTAGTAACCACGCATTTGATTGGATGATGAAAAGAGTAGGAGAATGAAATGAAGCTTTGGGGGGGGCATGTCTCCAGTGTCTGGACATCATACTAGAGGTAAGTCATCAGCTTCTTATGCTGGGGGAAAACATCCAACCTCTGGATATCATGTTGGGAATAAAACTGCCAATTGGGCATTATATCGAGCATAGTTTATTTTCTGTTACAAGCTCGTTAAAAAATGAAGCAGACATCATGAGCATTCTTTTCACCTATCTTCGAGCTCATTAAAAACAATAAGATGGTATTGAGCTTACTTTTCACTTTTTCGTGCTTTGGTTTTAACATGAAAAGTGGTTTGAGGTTACTTTTTACTTTTTCGTGCTCTGGTTCAAATATGAAAAAGATTCCGAGTGCTTTTGATTCCATTGTCATGCTTGTTAAAAAATTGAGTAAAAAGGTGTGTCTAATGAATATAGGTTTATCGCTTTATCTGGGTTCTCTAGACTATTTACAGAAAAGGAACTGTGCCGAGTTTACTTTTTCCTTTGTCGTACTCGGTCACCAACCATGGAAAAGTTGTACATGAATTCCTCTTTAAGCTCTTTTTAGAATCCTAAAATAGGAAAATATTTCTGAGATAACTTGTTTCTTTTACGCTCGTAAAAGGATTTGAAAGGACGTCTATCCGGTGATAGTTTATTCCTTTTTCAGACCGTTTAGACTATTTATGAAAAATGAATATGCTGGTCAATCATGACTATAATAGTTCTCTCTCATGTTGTTTTATCCTTTTTCGGGTGAGAAGACTAACTTGTATGAAAAAGAACCATTGGGAGTCTTCTTTTAACTGTTTTAGACTCTCTAAATTTGAAACGTCACTGATTTTACCTTCTTTGAACTCGTAAAATTATACATGGAAAGACCCTTTTTGGGACCGAACCCCTCCTTTCTCAGGTTCATAAAACATGTGAGATTGGACTCATCATATGATGAGCTACATCGAGCATTTGTTACCCTCTTTTGGCTCATTAAAAATAAAAGAGGCACTCATCCATAATTATGGGGAAATTAAGGAAATGGGAAGATGTATTTGAGTCTGTATTAATGGCAGCTTAAAGTAACCTTTGAACATGGAACCTATATGCATTCTAGTCAAATAGTGGGATAATATGCTTGCATTTGAGTCATACCAATTTCATGAGTTGTCCTGCTCCTTCAAAGTAATATGAATAATTCCTCAATCATTGTTGCGCTATATTTTAGTCTTTTCCTTGCCGATTCAATTCTACCAAGTCATTTGTCATGCCATTAAATGTTCAAAGGAAGTCTTTGGCCGGAATCAACCATTGTAGTCATTAAGCCTTCCATTGTGTTGGTCATCCCTGTTTACCAATACAACTTTGTGTTAGCTCACACTCATTTGATGTACCATCTTATATCACTTCCTATGATAGTTTCGTTTCGATGATGTGGGATACATCATGGCCCTCCTTCGACGAGTCTATTCCTGTCGACATCATCTCATCATCTAGGAATTGTACTTAGAAACTAGTTGGTTCCTTGGATCCTGCATGCCTCAATGGCAGGTTTCCTCGCTTTCGACAGTAGGTAACATCATTGACCTCTGATCGATTGATTCCATGGATGTTTGACTCCAACTCATTTATTCGCATTCGTTGGGATGTACTAGTGATTCCTTGGGAATCATTGTCATCATTGGGGATTTCCCTCGCACTTGTTAACGATTCACATCATTGATCGGTAATCAAGTGGTTTCTACCATGGTTGACTTCAAAACATTGTAATCACATGGTAAGATTCATATCATTTCGGGAACGGGTAGAAGACCCTGGGTTGTTCTGATGCCTTACTATTACACCCAAGTTGCGATGGACATTTTTAGTAGGTCCCCACACAGATGTTATGATGGAGACCTCATTTAATGTAATGTCACACAGATCCACTCTTGTATTGGTCATGGATTTGTTATTATCTCATCATAGATCTATGCTTGTATTTTAGTAGCTATGATTGTGTTCGATCATTCAAATATGGATCCACATTGTATTTTGGTGGCCATATCATTGGTCAGTATCAACATGGATATGCAATGTATTGGTCAGAAGCTATGTTGTGACTCAATGGGATGATAAAATTATTGTACTGCAAAATATCCTTGGTTATTGTTGACATATTTCCAACCAACGGTTCCCTATCTCGATCCTTTATACTTTATCCATCAAAGTATTTCACCTATCTCGTTACTTTAGCTTCATACTTTGGGGGGGAATTCTGTTACACGGAAATTTTGTACTCACCGTGATTACGAATCATGTACACTTTATCCTTGCCTAAATACTTGAAGTACTTGACCAAAATCCTTAGAAGATGAGTCATGAGGTTTTTTCCCTGTAAAAAACCTATTTAGAGAGATCGACGCACCTTACCTTCTAGCAAAGTGTGTCTTTTCCTCATCGACGCACCTTACTCCACTACAAAGCGTGTCATCGACGCATGTTTCTAGTGTCTAGGGTGTGTCAGTTCCCGCATGGAGGGAAAAATGAGAAGTTTCGAGAAGTCTCTCAAAGGAGACCCTCGTGGAGGCTTATCGCTTCCATATAGGGTGGATCTTACTCGCCTCCCAGGTTAGTAGGATCCCACTTCCTCCTTTTCCCTAATCCTCTCCTTTCCTCCTCATATATTTTTTCCTATGAATGAAGCTCCTCTTCATGGGATAGGGTGTTTGAAATGAGGGTATCCAAATGCTGTACAAATTGAGCCAGGAATCCATTCTTCCATGTTTGGAAAATTGAGGCAAGGTTCCATTGCAAAGGATCTTCAACACCAAGGCTTCATTGGTTGTAATTATTTCCTCAATTTTAATTAATACATCAATGTATTCCTTTCCCATAAATGATGTGTACTTTCATTTATAGTAGTTTTCCTTGGCCAATTGCTTAGATGTATCATGTTATCTTGTAGTCTCTTGTCTTTATCCTTTTGAATCCTTTGCAGGTAATCTCTCCATCAACAAGCTAGATTGCGAAAGCTTCAAGCCACAAGAACGATCTTTGTAAATAAGGTATGGACTTGACTCTTTGTATTCAATTAATTTGATAGATCTAGGGAGAGGTTTTCATTCTTGTTTTGCTTTGTTCTAGATTTGAACCATTCGGACTAGGAAGATAAGTTGTAGTCCTCACCGATAGATTTATCCATTAACAGAGGGAGGGATGGAAGGACTGAGGTAGGGAGATAGAGATATCAATGTAGGTATAGATAGGGGGGATGAAAGGAGGGTGAGAGAGAGAGAGGAAGATAGGTATCTTGGAAGGGTCAGAGAGAGATAGAGGGAAATATATATGGAAGGAGGGGGGAGGGATGGTGAGAGAGAAAGGTTGGAGTGAAACATGACATCATAACATTCTAGGTTCTTCTATCATGTATTAGATTTTCCAAAAGATTCATAGATCTATAAAGGGAACCAAAATACGAGTTCTCAATCAAATTTTATGGAAAAATAATGAAGGCATTTTCTTATGTAACAAAAAAGTGGATGCATTTTATTCTATTGGTCAAAAGGTTCATAATATTATTTGAAAATCAAAGAAAAATAGCCCTACGGACCAGGCCGCCCTTTTGAACGTTTTGGAGGAGAGGAGAGAGAAGATAATGTCACAAGGATCATAAAAATCCGAGTAGTTTTGGATCAAAAGTTATGGAAAAAACAGTTAAGACATGTTTATATGTTAATATAAGCGTGTGCACATTTTGATAACACGCGCATGTTATTAATGTGTGCACATTTTGATAGTGTGTGCATGTAACATACCCTTTAAGCTGGAAAACATTTTATGTAAAGTTTGTATTGGACATGTGTCCAAGGATGACTGTAATTTGCACAATATATTATTATTTAATAAATAAAATAGGAGACAAAAACCTAAGAAGACTGTTGAAAGAGTGGTTACTGATCCACTAGGTGGAGTGGAATCTGGGGTAGAAGGCAATGGACAAATGGCAGCATCATGATGCAACTAACTAGCTGTTGGTATGGGACAACTCCCTTGAAATGTGGTCATAGTGCCCTAAAAGATGGGACTAGAGCTTGAGGCTCATTTATTCTAAACTGACCACTAAAAGACCTAGGCAGTCTATATAATAGCCATCAAATTATGAACTGAGGTTCATCACTTTTCCTGACGAGAAAATTTACCTTGGGGTTTTGCTGTGTTTGCACCCAAGAGATTTGATGAGGGGATATGTTGTTGTTGATCATGTTGTGAGTCTATCAAACTCTTATTGAGTTCAGGAGTTTAATGCTGAGTGGAGAAGGCATTTGTTTCAGGACGTTGACACTGAGTGGAGAAGGTATTTTTGAGTGCCTTGCTTCTACACAGATTCCACCCACTTACTGGATCAGTAAGCATGCTCGGGGGATCATTAGAAGTTAGCAGTTCAGTTGTTTCTTCTGAAACAGGTTGGGAGGAACATGCCTCCTTGGGTGTTTGTTGGCCCTATCGTCAGTTACAGGTTCTATTGTGTTATCTGTTTTATTTTGAATTCTGTTATCTATATTTTGTATGCTTACAGTTCTGCTGTTTATTAAACTTTCATTGTTTATTTTATAAGTTATTTCAGTTCCTGTGTGAGTTAATAATTCTGTATAAATTTGAAATGATTGAATAAAATGGTTTATGTATTTTTCCCCATGCAAAAAGGAACAGCAACGTACTCCAGTACAGAAACAAATTAAGATAGATAAGATATGATAGGCAAATTGCCATAGTGATGGAAGTACTATTTAAAATCTTGTGTTAAATTATCTGATAAATATTAATCAGCATTATGTACTGTGTCTTACTCACAGTACTATTCTTATGTCCATTCTTTTCATCAAACAGTAAATCTATTTCATAGAAAAAAAACAGAGCTTATATTAGATAAAGAAATCATTCTGCTCTTTGCATTTTGTTTTTCATATGCCTTTTAGCAAAGAACACTATTTATATAGGTATCGAATCTATAAATGTTTGAGGCATTTGCAATAGAAATTCATGCTTAGTTATGCAAATGTTATAGTCATTTTACAAAACCCTAAACTCTAATTTTGGATACCAAACACATCTCATCCTTTTTCTTTTTCATACACAACATAGTACATTTATTAAACTGTAAATTATTCCTGTAAATCGATTTTAGATCATAATCTGCTACCTATTCCAAAGACTTTCTTTTACTAATAATAAACAAACCAAGTATAATTTCATCAAAATCATTACTGTAGGGAAAATAGATAGATTTCAAATATCCACCTGGGCTTACTAGTTGAACGAATCCACAGCTACCTTAAGCTTGAACTTGGTAAACCCTACGACAACGACAACTCCTGCCACAAAAAATACAATGTGGTTACGACACTTCAAAATATGAAGGTTATACAAAACAAATTGGAAACATTAAACAATAATATACATAACAACATTAAGTAATACCTTCATAAGAACAAGGATTTGGATCGACAATGCTTCCAACATCTGACTGTTACGACTAACACAGCACGTAGTCACTCCAACTCAGATTTCCAAGTCTTATACCAACAACAAACCCTAACTGGTTATACATTGGTAGCCACAGGGCTTTGTCATCTATTCTCTTAGTTGAACCATACAAATTTCGTAACAGACTTCCACCATTAAAAACACTGAAGGAGCATAGTTGCAGAGAACACCAAAAGATTCAAACCAAGAACAAACCCTGTGAACTATCGACCTGTTGGCCTCTCTTCCCCGAAAACAAAACGCCAAATGAATGTGAAACCAACATGCATCAAGGCGTAGTGAATGAACTAGGGTAAAATATTTCCAAGATCAATACAAACGAAGATCAACGTATTAGAAATTGCCAGCCATGACGCGCCAGTACCCATCAAGAGTTATGGTCACCTACCATTAAATGCTGTCATAAGTAGCAAGTCCAAATGGATTTCCATATTACCATGGAGAAACAAACAGCTCAGCATTTTCCCACAGTTCTTACCATTTCTTCACGTGGAGCCAAACCTACCTTGGAGCCAACAAGGCATACCACACTCATCACGCAGAGTTTCCAATAAATACTGAATCTTTTACGTATCACTTGCCAGGCATTACCTACAAACCACATTTATTACACTTTAGATCGAAGTTATTACTTAAACGATCACAGCTATCACTATTAAGTATTGCATTACAATTGTAATGATTTATAACCCTAGGTTTTATGTATGTTATGATTCAATTACATTTCGCCTAACTACTTATATATGGAAATCACTATATTCTATAGTTTCCCAAACCTATGTTGGATTTCATATAGCCACGATAGGAATTGAGTTTCATACCATATCATAATAATGTTACAACTTACGCATTTTAGTGCTAAGTCCCCATTTTGCTTAGGGCACACATAAGGAAAGTCCTATGTTGATTAATTATTTGCATAAATATGCATATAGGGTAATGTAAATGTTAAGCTTCTCAACAATAGATGCATATAGCACTAAGTCTCTAGTTGAAATAGATAGGCAATATATCCCTTGCAAAGTATTTCATATAAGCATTATAACAAATCAAATGGGTCTTTATTCTCACATCAAACTATTATATAATCGAAAAGTATTTGGAGCATATATCATTTAAGTACGTAGAATTTGTATTGTAAGCTGCCCAGGACCTTTGTTATCACACCCTTTTATTATAGCAATGCTATCTTTACCATACAGTTGTATCTTGTTAAACATTATCACATGCTTGTCGCAAACAACTAGATTGTAGAATCTTACACGATGATTTTATTAATGAATGACAACTTGATTACAGCAGAAATATATTGGAAAAATATATCTAGCTACACTCACGAGTGTCAGGGTAAGAATAGTACAGATTGATAAAGATAAACCAAATCTACTTACCATTGACATCTTCCTACACGGCAGCATATACATTTACCTTAAAACATAAATGACTAGCTGTAGTTTATAACTTGTCTTGAAATAGTGGTATTACTCTTTTACCTTACCTGCAGATCTGCGAAGAAAGAATCTAATGCTTTAGCTATCAAAGCTAAGTAAACCCAAGGGCACCCGGTAGGAACCCCTTCAGAAATATGCAACCAAATTCACTAGTATTATTACCAGATCCTTACATATAACGAAACAAACATTGTTCTGTCACATCTTACTTACAACAAAGTACATTTTCAGGTTTAAATTTAAATACAACATTTCTGTGAAGTAGTTATCATCTACTAGACATTAATTAATATTCCGCAGATAGCATTTATCTTATAAAATAGGCAATATAATTTTTTTTTTATTTTCCGATTTTTGGGACGTTACATGTGGTATCAGAGCGCAAGTTCAAACTCTAGGCCTGAATGAGGCTCATGCACACAAACAGAAAAATAAATTAGAAAGTTTATGTTACTAACTTTTGTATTTTAATTTCATTTTTGCACAGAACAGATTTACTTTTAATTGCAGGTATGGAAATACCAAAGGAATCAGTAGAGGACAGATCTCCTCGTAATGAACAAATTAATCGTAATAACACTGAAGGAATTTATGTGGAGTTAAACAACTAGTCTTCTAAAATTTTACGCACTGTGCAGGATTTAAAATCTGAGTTAAAAGATGTTAAAGAAGAAAATGAACGAATCCTAAAGGCACAGGAAGAGTTACAGCAGAATTTAAAAGGAAAATGTCATAGTGATGAAAGAGGCAGAAAATCAGAATTTAGAGCTGATTCTGAAATAATGTCTCACCAACATAAGCATAAGAAAACAAGAAACGATATAAGGAACAGTCACTCATCTTCTAAGTTTGACTCATGCAATGATGATGTAAATTATGACAGCAGCAACAGTGAGTACTGCTCTAAAAAGAGAAAACATAAGCATCATGAACAGATTACCGGTGAATTTAAAAAGATTAAGCCACCTACTTTTAATGGCGAAAGTGAGAAGGGTGAGACAGCAGAAGCTTGGCTGTCTGGGATGAAAAAGTACTTTAATATTTATGACTACTCTTCGCAACTGAAAGCCAAGATGGCTATTTACAATCTGACCGGAAATGCAGATATCTGGTGGCAGGATCTTAAAAGAATCAAGAGCATAAAAGAAAAAGAAGTAACTCGGACTATGTTTAAAAGTTTGTTTAAAAATAAGTTATTGTCTAAACAGTATTTTGAGGATAAATTGAAGGAGTTTTACGACTTAAAGTTGGGTACAATGAACATGATAGAACAATGCAGCAAGTTCCTTAGCTTGCTGAGGTATGTACCCTACATGGTTGAGGAAGAGCCTAAAGTGCAAAGGTTTCTCAGTTGTTTACTGTTTAATATAAAAGATCGTATTGAGAATGATAATCCTTCCACTTTGGAAGAATCCATGAGGAAGGCGAATTTTTGTTTTGACCAAAACAGAAAAAGAGAAGGAACAACTGGCTGGAAGAATAGTAAAACTAATGAGTATGACTATAAAAAGAAGAACTTTAATCAAAATGCTGGAGGTTTTAAGAAAAACTTTAATAACATAAATTTTCCTAATAATTATCGGAATAATACATCTCAGAACACTATTGCTGTAAAGAATGTACCTAATAGTCACAACAATAATAATAACAACAATAACAACAGGTACACTGAGCAGAAAGGACCCATAAAGTGCTATGAATGTGGTGGACCACACAAGAGAGCAGATTTCCCACGCAACAAGAGGACAACCAACAACATACATACTATGCAAGCAGAACCTACAGTTGGAGACATCGTAAGAGAAATGCCCAGGATAAATGTAGCATTGGAGAACCATAAAGCGGACCATCAAACATCCATGGTCGAAATTGAAGGTACGATACAAAATGAGTCTATTTCTATTTTGATAGATCTTGGTGTGAATTTAAGTTATATTTCACCTACTTTAGTAAACCGTTGCAAGCTAAAAACAGAAAAATTCGATAATGCATGGTTAATTCAGCTTGCAACAAGAACTAAAAGAAAGGTTACAGATTTTGTTCAGAATTGTGAAGTATTTTTAAATCAGTTGAAAACGCAAGTTAATCTGAATGTTTTAACCTTAGGTTCATATGATCTGTTAATTGGCATGGATTTGATTGAACAACATAGAGTTATATTGAATTGTTATGATAAATCTTTTACTTGTATAAATAATGAAGGTAATTCAGAAACAATAAAAGGAATTCATAGACAGATTTCAGTAAGGCAGATTTCTGCCTTACAAGTGAAGAGAGCTGCTAGAAAAGATTGTAAATTGTTTGCTGTTAATGTTGTTAATGATGAATGTACATCTAAAGAAGACAAGTTAAAACTAGAGGATATTCTCATCCTTAGGGACTTTTCTGATGTATTCCCGGAAGAAATTCCAAGATTACCTCCGAAAAGAGAACTTGACTTCACCATTGAGTTAGTACCTGGTGCAGTACCAAACTCAAAGGCCCCCTATAGGATGAATATTCTAGAGTTAAATGAGTTAAAGTCTCAGCTGAAAGAATTAATAGATAATGTGATATCCCTCCTTACCTTTCCTTATTATTATGTAAAATATGCTCGGAATGATTCCGGCACACGACGCCAAACGATTCACAGTGTTAAAACAAAACCCCACCAGTGGAACCCGACAGTCTTGTATGTTATTTCTTACAGTTGAAAAATGTTAGCATAGAGTTAAGAGACTAAAGACGATGACCTGAGGGGATAAAATCTAGAGAACCATAAGGAATCCAACTACTACTATGAGACTATGCCTTAACAACATCTAGAAGAGACTGATCCTTATTTCTAAGTATACAAGAGAAAGTGATACTAAGAGCCTTTACCTATCATATGTTTTTATGTATGCCTAAGTATTACCTACATAGATTCTTAAAAAAGAAATCCAAGCTTTACTATATAACATATGATGAAAGCTTCATTATATTTAGGTAAGTATATATATATAACCTATGGTGGGAGCTTTATTTATATACGTGAGTATATATATTATTTGCATTCGATTGACCATAGAATATGGTGGAAACGTCATGATATATGTATATATGAGTATATAATATTGTATTCGATGGTCCGTAGCATGTGGTGCAAGTTTCTTTATATATATATATGTTTGTGAGTATATTTTATATATATATATTCATTTTTCTTAAATAAAAACATTCGGTTAGTTTCCACATTCGTGATGGAAGTAGTGGAGTCGTATTGACCACCTTCTTCAATAGATACTTGGCGTTCTTTGAAGCTACTACCTCCAAGTGGCATAAGGGGAGGATTACCTAAAATTTTGTCTCGGTGAAGAGAATGGGAGTTAGGCGGAGATAGATTTTTCTGGGATTTGTCCCCATTTTTGTCTATGGTGCACATGAGTTATTTCCAGTTGGCAGCTTTCTGTCAAAGTCTTTTTTTCTTGTTAAGCTGAGCCGGATGGGGAAGGAACTCGGGAAGGACAAATCTTTCGGCTGCCATTAAGATTTGTATGCATCGTGGCAGGCTGGGAAAGAACTAAACCCTTGAGTTCCGGATCTTGGACGGAGACTGAGGGATATTTTGAATTACTCGGTGAAAGAGTGGGAGAAAAGGACGGTGGGAGTATTCATATGGGGGGAGCTTCATTACAAGTTAGGGGAAGTCGCGGATAGGGAGGCGTAGACCATACTCTGTTTGGGGAATTGTGGGGAAAAGCCTCTGAAATAGAGTTAGCAGAAGACCTCTGCAATAGAATTGAGCAGAAAAACCTATGCAACAGAATTTAGTAGAAAAGCTTTGCATTGGAGATAGGGAGAATATCGGCGATGAGATCTAATCATCTCTGCGATATACAAGCTGAGTTTAGCAGAAAAATCTGCAACGGAGATAGTAGAAAGCAACTTCGATGGATTCAATACTCAACATAAGGCATGCTCAGATAAGTGATTTCTGTATTGATTAACTGTAGAGTTTTATTTCGATAAAGGGTCACTATATCTTAGTTAAAATTTGCGTATTAATTCCGGGATTAGGCATTTTTATAAAGGGGTTAACAAAATAATCTCTGCGTCGGATAGATGCATTCGTTTTCTTCCTCGCATATTAAATTCAGAATCATGCACTTGTTTTCCACCTTAGTTTGATAGAGTTACCTCTGCGTTGGATATAAGCATTCCTTTTATGCCTGGAATATTAAATTTCTGAACTATACGCTCCATTGATGCACCTTCCTGCTTGTATTTTAATAGAGAAATAGAGATTGGTGATCTCTGCACATAGATTTAGTTTTAATTGCAAAAGGCGAACCCTGCTAAATGTTTTCTCGACCGTGTCTTGATGGCGAGTTGTTTTCCTTCTTGAGATTCATCTTTGCAACAAAATGAGCTGGGCGTGCTAGCCCTTTTACTCAATAGTTTATTTTGGGAAAAAGGAAAAACATCGTATCCCTTATCTGTTAAGACTACAAGTATATATTCCTTCTTGAGCCGTATTCTTTTTTTTATCTTCATCTTTGCAATAGAATGAGATGAGCGTGCTGGCCTTTACTGCATAGTTTAAACGTCTTCATAAGATAAGAGAAAGATAGGGAAACGACCCTGAGAATCAGACCCGTCCTTTATATTTTTAAAAATGGTTATTTTTCGTCATTCATAAGAACAATCATCTGGGAATAAGGCAAATTTTTATTATTATTTAGCCAATTACAACCTTAGGTGGCTAAAGGAGAGTGACTCTCTATAAAGACTTGTCGTTGAAGTGAGGATGATCTAAATTTAGGGACCAATCCCGAGATTATTACTTTTCTATGAATAAACGCTGGTCTTTATATATTGAGGGAATAGCGTGTAGATTCTCAGACGCAGGAATGAATATTAACAATGTGAAACTCTGGTAAGTACTTAATCCATATCTAAAGTATTCTTGCTCATATATACAAGTAAGCCTGAAATGTGAGATCCTAGGAAACAGAGTTTGGTTGAAATGTAAATTCCGATAAGTGCTTGACCCGTATTATTGATGCTAATATTTATATATGCAGATCTGCAGAAAAACGTGAAGCAGGTATTGAAGCGATTATCCTACACTGGATCCGCTTATAAATCGTTAATGCATATACATTATATTAGATCTTAAGTGTGGTTTTCAGATAACTAATAGTTCGTTAAGGATCTAAGCCTAGGATTCATGTTTGATTATTTTAGCTTGGATCCCTGGTGATTGTTTATACCTGTATTTTATTATGTGATAGTGGATCTCTGTATACAGTGCTTGATTGAGATGGTATTTTATTACTTGATAGCCGATATCTGTGCACTTTGTTTGACTTATATTGTATTAATTATTGATCGTCGATCTCTGCACTACTCAATTGAGATTCTGCCATAAATTCGTATGAATCCAGCTAGAATCTACATTTTATTACTTTATCGTTTTGGGTATGCAGCCGCGAATTCGCCTGGATTCGAGTTAAGACCTTTTGTTTGTATTTTTGTTTGTTTCCAAGGATTCAAGTGATCCATGCTGGATCCGTCTTTCCTATGTTATGTTTTCTTCCATGAAAACTTTGATCCAGATACAGGATCTCTGCGGTGGTTATTACTGAATCGGAATTGTTCATTAATTACTTATTCCTCGATGAAAACACAAATTTGTCTTGAATGTGTAAGGCAGCGTGGAATCCTTGTCCGCAGGTCTAGATTGTGTGTTACATTGCTATGCCGTATTTTGATGAAAGCATCATGTTCTATCAGTATGTTGAAGGGAAGAGATGAAATCTCTGTATTTGTATCGACCCTGCATTTAAATCTGAAACAAATTATCTCAGTGAGAGAAGCTGTAAGAGCAACAATGAAGTTGCCAAGATGTAATTCTTTGGATAAATATTACATGATGCAACAACGGTTGGTGGACGTAGCCCAAAGAGTTGGGTGAACCACGTGAAATTGGTGTCTCTTTCTAATGTGTCCCTACTTGAATAAATTGTCCTAAGATATTGTGATGGTGTTGTCATTACATTAATATTTGACTAGGTGATTGGTAAGACACGAGTTATAGTTAATCTTTGTATTGATCATAAAAGGTATGTTGTATTTTAAGTATATTCATATTTACAATTAATGTGTTGAATGATTCAAATAAATTAGTGTGCTTATTCACTATGGTTTATTAAAGAGATTTTTATAGAAGCATATCACTTTTATGAAGTTCACTTATATGTAATCGTTCGAAGGAGATAAAGGGATTATACAAACTTTACTTGTTTATATTGGTAGCTGACTATATATGGAATGTGGACTAAGAGTTAGTAGGAGTAAGCATAATAAAGTGATTATAGGGGTAATTTAAATATTGAGCAAAGCAATGAAATAAACTCTCAAAGTTTCTTATGAATATCTTTAATGGAAGAAATTTTAAATTTCACCAAAATTACTAACATGCAAATCATGGAGATGTTACATATGGTATCAGAGCACAGGTTGCAAACACTCGGGCTTAGTTGGGCTCAGTGGAGGAAATAATATAAGCTGGTCAAGGGAACTCCATCAATAAGACGCAAACAAAGGATTTATGTTCCAAAGAATCAGCAAGAGGTAATCGACAAGAAGTCTTTTAAATCGCAAGTAAGTATACTCCCCTTATTGAAGCATTATAAAGGAAAAGCATTTTCTATATGTGAGCATTTATATGTTTCCTCCCGAAGTTGAATGATCTTCTATTTATAAATACTAGAAGATGAACATCTCCGCAGGCTCTACAATTAGTTCATTAAATAATAAGAAAGTATTCTTTAAAAAATGATTAAAATAGTTAGACTACGTTCCTATCTTTATCTTGGTGATCTTGTTAATATTTTCATATACATTGATCGTAGTGGTAGTAATGAGAATCATAGGAGCATTTGCATGTTCAAAGGTTCATAAGGATTGAATGAATGATGGTTAGGTCATTATGAGAAGGATTGGAAAATTGTCATGAATTACCTAGTTATTGATTTCATGCACTTATGTTGGGATGATTGTATTAAGTATGTGCACGAGATTGTAGGGTGCAGGGATCCTTAGCATGTTAGAAAAATGCATAAATAGTACTAAGGAGTAACTCCTGAAATTCTCCTTATTGGCTAAATGTTATTGAGAGAAGGTGTAGAAGATGTTTGTACATTATATTGAATGTTACATGCGATGGTTTCGATATAGAATATTAGTTTCGTGTTCTTCCTTGATTGTTATGTGACATGGTAGAGAAGAATGATTAGTTGAAGTTATAAATATATAATAGATCTTCAAGGTTAATGTAAGTAATGTTACTTAAAATATATACATATATATATACTATCCAAACCATAGATGGTTAGAAGAGTCGTAAGACTTTTATGCATGATTAACAAAGGGTCATCCTCAAGGTAAAAGATTGAAAAGATAGGAATTAACTTCATCGGTTTAAATGGATATCTTGATAATCTGTTTCGTTTTGATATATAGATTTTATGATATGGAGGGGATTACTAATGTGTATTAATGCAAGTTAAAAGTACACCTTGGCATATGAGGGCCATACAATAAAGCGATATGCAGTCTCCCCCATAAAGGTATGTGATTATCCTTAGAAAAATATATGCAAGTATATATGTAGACGATTTATTGTTACTCACATGATGTTGGCATATGCAAGAAAGATGGGTACTTAATACAGTGAAGGAAAAGGATTGAGGTAAAGTGATCGTAATGCCCATAATAAAGAAGAATGTAGTCCTATTAATTGAGTTGGTTATGCTTAGTATGGAAATAATGTTTATTTTAGATAACCACATGTGGAGATTGTAGTATGAAGGATGACTTTCTTATTTTTATACATAGAAGAAAAACCTCCTTACAATATTTGGTTATGTTATTATGACAGATGGCCAAAAACTCGGTTGAACTTGTGGAAGAGCGGAATATATATTATGCAGGTATATGTCGCCTTGTCAACAAGACCTCGACGCAAGTTATAAATGTTGGGTGGTTAAATTATATTATTTCACTGATGACACTATAAGTAGAAATCACAACTTGAGTCCATACATATCTAGCTTATCACTCATGAGCATTTGAGTAAAACTCGAATGATTTTATATTATTTTATTCTTAGTAGGAGTCGATAAGGAATAGACAAGTGAAAGACGTGTTAGTGTTATTAAAATTCCTATAAATAAATATTGTATAGTTGTTATGAACTAACAATGCAGGATTTCGCTATGAATATAACAAATCAAAATGGAAGTGAGTATTTACGCGGATAAATAGCTGAGTTAATCACTCAAGAGTAAGTGATGATTCACTTAATGCATCTTATTTACTGGTCATATTTCGAGACACTTATAACCATGGCTTAACATTGGATTATGTTGTTTAGTTACTAACATTTTCAGGATGTTATCATAATTACGACCAATGTGATAAACAAAAAGGAACGTGGTTTATAAGTCCATTGGTGAAGCTGAGCAGAACAAAATCGCTCAAGAGTAAGTGATTACCTTTTTTTTTATAGCATGGATTATAGTATGGCACAAAACCTGATTTGGTGATGGATGTGTGCTACATATCATGAATGATAAGAAAATAAGTGAAACTACTTACCGTTATTACAAGATATATTGTAATTTACAAAAATTGTAAGAATTAATAGATGATTGGTTATCGAAATAAATTCCGGGACTCAAGCGAGAAGGCTTGAGGGGAATTATGTAAAGAGTGTCGTAATGGCATTTGAAATACTCCCTAAAATCAGGGATTGAACAGCCACTAGGATTCTCGGAGAATCGGCTGGCTGTAAGACCTGGGCAAGCTATAAGAAAATGTATATGTGGGAGGCAGGACGCTGCTTAGTATACATGAAAGAAACGTTTGCTGTGTGAGCACTAAGGTGTTAGGCAAGACATGAAAGAAATGGTTGCTGTGTGAGCACTAAGGTGTTAGGCAAAACATGAGAGAAATGTTTTGCTGCGTGAGCACTAAGGTGTTAGGCAAGAATTTCCTGGATCAAGTGAATGCTATTTGTTGATTTTGTCAACAGTATACAATCATGGAACACTAGACTTATTCCATATCTTACAAGTGATATGTGCAATAAAGAACTCATGATTTATGTTTCTGAATTTCATTATGAAGTTGATGACAAATTATTACTAAACGTTGGTTCTTTTGAATTCCAGTTTTGTGATACAAATGATTGCTGCAAGAAAAGAGCGAACACCGAGGACGGTGTTATTTTTAAAGGGGATGAGGATGTGATATCCCTCCTTACCTTTCCTTATTATTATGTAAAATATGCTCGGAATGATTCCGGCACACGACGCCAAACGATTCACAGTGTTAAAACAAAACCCCACCAGTGGAACCCGACAGTCTTGTATGTTATTTCTTACAGTTGAAAAATGTTAGCATAGAGTTAAGAGACTAAAGACGATGACCTGAGGGGATAAAATCTAGAGAACCATAAGGAATCCAACTACTACTATGAGACTATGCCTTAACAACATCTAGAAGAGACCGATCCTTATTTCTAAGTATACAAGAGAAAGTGATACTAAGAGCCTTTACCTATCATATGTTTTTATGTATGCCTAAGTATTACCTACATAGATTCTTAAAAAAGAAATCCAAGCTTTACTATATAACATATGATGAAAGCTTCATTATATTTAGGTAAGTATATATATATAACCTATGGTGGGAGCTTTATTTATATACGTGAGTATATATATTATTTGCATTCGATTGACCATAGAATATGGTGGAAACGTCATGATATATGTATATATGAGTATATAATATTGTATTCGATGGTCCGTAGCATGTGGTGCAAGTTTCTTTATATATATATATGTTTGTGAGTATATTTTATATATATATATTCATTTTTCTTAAATAAAAACATTCGGTTAGTTTCCACATTCGTGATGGAAGTAGTGGAGTCGTATTGACCACCTTCTTCAATAGATACTTGGCGTTCTTTGAAGCTACTACCTCCAAGTGGCATAAGGGGAGGATTACCTAAAATTTTGTCTCGGTGAAGAGAATGGGAGTTAGGCGGAGATAGATTTTTCTGGGATTTGTCCCCATTTTTGTCTATGGTGCACATGAGTTATTTCCAGTTGGCAGCTTTCTGTCAAAGTCTTTTTTTCTTGTTAAGCCGAGCCGGATGGGGAAGGAACTCGGGAAGGACAAATCTTTCGGCTGCCATTAAGATTTGTATGCATCGTGGCAGGCTGGGAAAGAACTAAACCCTTGAGTTTCGGATCTTGGACGGAGACTGAGGGATATTTTGAATTACTCGGTGAAAGAGTGGGAGAAAAGGACGGCGGGAGTATTCATATGGGGGGAGCTTCATTACAAGTTAGGGGGAAGTCGCGGATAGGGAGGCGCAGACCATACTCTGTTTGGGGAATTGTGGGGAAAAGCCTCTGAAATAGAGTTAGCAGAAGACCTCTGCAATAGAATTGAGCAGAAAAACCTATGCAACAGAATTTAGTAGAAAAGCTTTGCATTGGAGATAGGGAGAATATCGGCGATGAGATCTAATCATCTCTGCGATATACAAGCTGAGTTTAGCAGAAAAATCTGCAACGGAGATAGTAGAAAGCAACTTCGATGGATTCAATACTCAACATAAGGCATGCTCAGATAAGTGATTTCTGTATTGATTAACTGTAGAGTTTTATTTCGATAAAGGGTCACTATATCTTAGTTAAAATCTGCGTATTAATTCCGGGATTAGGCATTTTTATAAAGGGGTTAACAAAATAATCTCTGCGTCGGATAGATGCATTCGTTTTCTTCCTCGCATATTAAATTCAGAATCATGCACTTGTTTTCCACCTTAGTTTGATAGAGTTACCTCTGCGTTGGATATAAGCATTCCTTTTATGCCTGGAATATTAAATTTCTGAACTATACGCTCCATTGATGCACCTTCCTGCTTGTATTTTAATAGAGAAATAGAGATTGGTGATCTCTGCACATAGATTTAGTTTTAATTGCAAAAGGCGAACCCTGCTAAATGTTTTCTCGACCGTGTCTTGATGGCGAGTTGTTTTCCTTCTTGAGATTCATCTTTGCAACAAAATGAGCTAGGCGTGCTAGCCCTTTTACTCAATAGTTTATTTTGGGAAAAAGGAAAAACATCGTATCCCTTATCTGTTAAGACTACAAGTATATATTCCTTCTTGAGCCGTATTCTTTTTTTTATCTTCATCTCTGCAATAGAATGAGATGAGCGTGCTGGCCTTTACTGCATAGTTTAAACGTCTTCATAAGATAAGAGAAAGATAGGGAAACGACCCTGAGAATCAGACCCGTCCTTTATATTTTTAAAAATGGTTATTTTTCGTCATTCATAAGAACAATCATCTGGGAATAAGGAAATTTTTTATTATTATTTAGCCAATTACAACCTTAGGTGGCTAAAGGAGAGTGACTCTCTATAAAGACTTGTCGTTGAAGTGAGGATGATCTAAATTTAGGGACCAATCCCGAGATTATTACTTTTCTATGAATAAACGCTGGTCTTTATATATTGAGGGAATAGCGTGTAGATTCTCAGACACAGGAATGAATATTAACAATGTGAAACTCTGGTAAGTACTTAATCCATATCTAAAGTATTCTTGCTCATAGATACAAGTAAGCCTGAAATGTGAGATCCTAGGAAACAGAGTTTGGTTGAAATGTAAATTCCGATAAGTGCTTGACCCGTATTATTGATGCTAATATTTATATATGCAGATCTGCAGAAAAACGTGAAGCAGGTATTGAAGCGATTATCCTACACTGGATCCGCTTATAAATCGTTAATGCATATACATTATATTAGATCTTAAGTGTGGTTTTCAGATAACTGATAGTTCGTTAAGGATCTAAGCCTAGGATTCATGTTTGATTATTTTAGCTTGGATCCCTGGTGATTGTTTATACCTGTATTTTATTATGTGATAGTGGATCTCTGTATACAGTGCTTGATTGAGATGGTATTTTATTACTTGATAGCCGATCTCTGTGCACTTTGTTTGACTTATATTGTATTAATTATTGATCGTCGATCTCTGCACTACTCAATTGAGATTCTGCCGTAAATTCGTATGAATCCAGCTAGAATCTACATTTTATTACTTTATCGTTTTGGGTATGCAACCGCGAATTCGCCTGGATTCGAGTTAAGACCTTTTGTTTGTATTTTTGTTTGTTTCCAAGGATTCAAGTGATCCCTGCTAGATCCGTCTTTCCTATGTTATGTTTTCTGCCATGAAAACTTTGATCCAGATATAGGATCTCTGCGGTGGTTATTACTGAATCGGAATTGTTCATTAATTACTTATTCCTCGATGAAAACACAAATTTGTCTTGAATGTGTAAGGCAGCGTGGAATCCTTGTCCACAGGTCTAGATTGTGTGTTACATTGCTATGCCGTATTTTGATGAAAGCATCATGTTCTATCAGTATGTTGAAGGGAAGAGATGAAATCTCTGTATTTGTATCGACCCTGCATTTAAATCTGAAACAAATTATCTCAGTGAGAGAAGCTGTAAGAGCAACAATGAAGTTGCCAAGATGTAATTCTTTGGATAAATATTACATGATGCAACAACGGTTGGTGGACGTAGCCCAAAGAGTTGGGTGAACCACGTGAAATTGGTGTCTCTTTCTAATGTGTCCCTACTTGAATAAATTGTCCTAAGATATTGTGATGGTGTTGTCATTACATTAATATTTGACTAGGTGATTGGTAAGACACGAGTTATAGTTAATCTTTGTATTGATCATAAAAGGTATGTTGTATTTTAAGTATATTCATATTTACAATTAATGTGTTGAATGATTCAAATAAATTAGTGTGCTTATTCACTATGGTTTATTAAAGAGATTTTTATAGAAGCATATCACTTTTATGAAGTTCACTTATATGTAATCGTTCGAAGGAGATAAAGGGATTATACAAACTTTACTTGTTTATATTGGTAGCTGACTATATATGGAATGTGGACTAAGAGTTAGTAGGAGTAAGCATAATAAAGTGATTATAGGGGTAATTTAAATATTGAGCAAAGCAATGAAATAAACTCTCAAAGTTTCTTATGAATATCTTTAATGGAAGAAATTTTAAATTTCACCAAAATTACTAACATGCAAATCATGGAGATGTTACAGATAAAAACTACATACGGCCCAGTGTGTCCCCTTGGGGAGCACCAGTAATATTTGTTAAAAAGAAGGACGGTACTATGCGTTTGTGCATTGACTACCGTCAGCTTAATAAAATGACAATTAAGAAACGGTATCCCTTATCCTGCATAGATGATATATTTGATCAAGTACGCGGAGCAGAGATATTCACTAAAATTGATCTAGGATCGGGTTGTCATCAAGTCCAGATAAAAGACGAGGACATATTCAAAACGTGATTCAGAACGCGTTATGGACACTACGAGTTCGTAGTTATGCCTTTTGGGCTAACTAACATGCCTGCAGTGTTCATGTATTTAATGAACAACGTTCTACATAAATATTTGGATAAGTTTGTAGTGGTATTCATTGATGATATCCTGATTTATTCAAAGACTAAAGAAGAGCATGATGAACATCTAAAAATAATTTTACAAGTACTTAGAGATCACCGACTTTACGCTAAGTTTAGTAAGTGTGATTTCTATAAAGATAAAATTCAGTATTTGGGTCATATAATTTCAAAAGATGGTATATCTGTTGATCCTGATAAAATTAAAGCAATTAATGAATAGCCTGTCCCAAAAGATGTAACTGATGTATGGTCATTCATGGGAATAACGGGGTATTATAAAAAGTGTATTGAAGGGTTCTCTAGAATTGCTAACCCCATCACTTCTTTGCAGAAGAAAGGGAAGAAATTCATATGGGATCAAAAGTGTCAAGACAACTTTAATAAGTTGAAAGAATTGTTAACTACTGCACCCATCTTAAAAATTGCAAATCCTAATAAGGATTTCGTCATATGCACTGATGCATGTAATGAAGGACTTGGAGGGGTCTTAAGTCAAGAAGGTCATGCAATTGCTTTTGAGTCAAGGAACTTAAAAATACATGAAAAGAATTATGCAACGTATGATCTTGAGTTGACAGCCATGATACATGCCTTAAAAATGTGGCGCCATCACTTGATTGGTAGAAAATTCATTTTAATGACCGATAATAAAGGGTTAAAGTATTTACTGGATCAAACAAATTTGAATGCAAGGAAAGCTAGGTGGTTAGATTTCCTTAGCGAGTACGATTTTGAGATCCATCACATTAATGGAAAGGAAAATAAGTTTGCTGATGCGTTGAGCAGAAACACTAGATTAAGTTTTGTGGCAGCAATTAGTACTTTTAAAATTGATCTGGAAAATCTGATCGAAGAAGGAATTAAGCAAGACGAAAATTACCAAAAATTACATGATAAAGTGGCTGAAAATTCATCTAAAAATGTTATACCAGATTACAGTATTAATGAAAAAGGCTTCTTAACTTACAAAAACAGAATTTATGTGCCTAATTTTTCGAAAGTTAAGTTGCTGATTTTAGATGAAATTCACAAGAGTCCTTATTCAGGACATCCTGGTTATCAGAAAATGATAACTATGTTAAGAAAAGAGTATTTTTGGCGTAACATGAAGAGTGAAGTTGCTGAATATATAGCTAGATGCTTTGACTGTCAGACTATTAAAGCTAAACATCAACATCCAGCTGGGATATTGCAGCCCTTACCAATTCCATAATGGAAGTGGGAGATCATAAGCATTGACTTTATTACAGGTTTGCCAAAAAATCAAAAGCAGAATGACTCAATTATGGTTGTTGTTGATAAACTTAGCAAAGCTGCTCATTTTATTCCTGTTAAAACTACTTTCAAGGCTTCTAACATTGCAGATATTTTCATGAAGCAATTTTTTCACTTGCATGGAATTCCAAAGGTAATTATTTCAGACCGAGACTCTAAGTTTACTGGTAACTTTTGGACAGCACTGTTTAAAGGATTAAATACTAAGTTAAATTTCAGCACTTCTTTCCACCCACAAACTGATGGTCAAACAAAAAGAGTAAATCATATTTTGGAAAATATGCTAAGATTATATGTTAAAGATCAACCATCTAAATGGGAGAATTACCTGCACTTAGCAGAATTTGCCTACAACAATAATTATCAAGCATCTGCTAAGTTAAGTCCATTTGAAATTTTGTATGGAAGGAAGTGTTGCACTCCAATTTCATGGGATAATCCTGTAGCTAGATTGATGCTAGGACCAGATCTATTGAAAGAAATGGAGCTAACTGTGAAACAGGTTCAAGGTAACTTAAAAGTTGCCCAAGATTGGCAGAAAAGCTATGCTGATTTGAAATGCATAGAAAGAGAATTTCAGGTAGGAGACCATGTTTTCATAAAGGTAAAGCCCAAGAAAATTTATTTGAAGCTTGGGAGTTGTGCTAAATTAGCACCGAGGTATTGTGGGCCATTTGAAATCCTATCAAGAATAGGAGCTGTTGCATATCAATTGGCATTGCCATACAATTTAAAAATCCACAATGTTTTTAATGTTTCTGTTTTAAAGAAGTATGTGCACGATGCTACTCATGTGCTGAATTCGAATGACATACAGATGGAAACCGAAGGAGATTTTCAGGTGGAATTGGACTGTATTCTAGACCGGAGGGAAATTATGCTTCGGAATCGCACCATAGGGCAGGTAAAGGTGCCATGGAAGCACCTTAGCCCTGATGAAGCTACTTGGGAACTGGAAAGTAATATGCGGGTAGCATATCCAGTTCTGTTCCATAAGGTACTTGATGATGAATAAGAAACATCGAGGACAATGTTGAGCTTAAGAGGGGGTGTTTGTAACATATCCTTTAAGCTGGAAAACAATTTATGTTTAGAAACATTATGATAACTTTTATTGTAAAGTTTGTATTGGACAGGTGTCCAAGGATGACTGTAATTTGCACAATATATTATTATTTAATAAATAAAATAGGAGACACACACCTAAGAGGACTGTTGAAAGAGTGGTTACTGATCCACTAGGTGGAATGGAATCTGGGGTAGAAGGCAATGGACAAATGGCAACATCATGATGCAACTAACTAGTTGTTGCTATGGGACAACTCCCTTGAAATGTGGTCATAGTGCCCTGAAAGATGGGACTGGAGCTTGAGGCTCATTTATTCTAAACTGACCACTAAAATACCTAGGCAGTATATATAATAGCCATCAAATTATGAACTGAAGTTCATCACTTTTCCTGACGAGGAAATTTACCTTCGGGTTTTGTTGTGTTTGCACCCAAAAGATTTGATGAGGGGATATGTTGTTGTTGATCATGTTGTGAGTCTACCAAACTCTTATTGAGTTAAGGAGTTTGATGCTGAGTGGAGAAGGCATTTGTTTCAGGAGGTTGATACCAAGCGGAGAAGGTATTTTTGAGTGCCTTGCTTCTACACAGATTCCACCCACTTACTGGATCAGTAAGTAGGATCGGGGGTTCATTAGAAGTCAGCAGTTGAGCTGTTTCTTCTGAAACAGGTTGGGAGGAACAGGCTTCCTTGGGTGTTTGTCATCACTATAATCAGTTACAGGTTCTATTGTCTTATCTGTTTTATTTTGAATTCTGTTATCTATATTTTGTATGCTTACAGTTCTGCTATTTATTAAACTTTCATTGTTTATTTTATAAGTTATTTCAATTCCTGTGTGAGTTAATAATTCTGTATAAATTTGAAATGATTGAATAAAATGGTTTCTGTATTTTTCCCCATGCAAAAAGGAGCAGCATCGTACTCCAGTACAAAAACAGATTAAGATAGATAAGATATGATAGGCAAACTGCCATAGTGATGGAAGTACTATTTCAAATGTTCTGTTAAATTATATGCTAAATATTAATCAGCATTATCTACTATGTCTTACTCACAGTACTATTCTTATGTCTATTCTTTTCATCAAACAGTAAATCTATTTCATAGAAAAAAAAATAGAGCTTATATTAGATAAAGAAATCATTCTGCACTTTGCATTTTGTTTTTCATATGCCTTTTAGCAAAGAACACTGTTTATATAGCTATCGAATCTATAAATGTTTGAGGTAGTTGCAATAGAAATTTATGCTTAGTTATGCAAATGTTATAGTCATTTTACAAAACCCTAAACTCTAATTTTGGATAACAAACACATCTCATCCTTTTTCTTTTTCATACACAACATAGTACATTTATTAAACTGTAAATTATTCCTGTAAATCGATTTTAGATCATACTCTGCTACCTATTCCAAAGACTTTCTTTTACTAATAATAAACAAACCAAGTATAATTTCATCAAAATCATTACTGTAGGGAGGATAGATAGATTTCAAATATCATCCTGAAAGTTTAAGACATTACAATGTCTGTAGGGACAGAGTTAAACAAAGTCACCATACTAGTGGATGCCGAATATTATTAACGAGCACATAAACATCTAAGCTTAGTCAAACCCTAACTCATTGACGAGTTTTCAAATCAAAGGCACAAATGTTTCATACAAATCGATGACGAAACAGTAGGCCGAAGCCATCCAATATCTTCGCACTTAACTATTAATTTGATACCAGTAGGCAACGTTTATGATCTTATACACATTACACATGATTTTCTTATTTATATTTTAAAAATTCATGAGCTTACAATCCAGAAAGAAGCACAATAGTACAGGTTTGATTAAGAATCTAGTTGCATAAGCATTTCCATTTTTCAAAGAGACTGTCAAATACAAACTATTCCCATTTCTTGAATTGACGAATAACAAATTTTTTTCACGGGTCAAAGCCCCAAAACCTTGAACTACACATAGAACTGAAAGTCTTCCGTAGTTGTAAAATATCTAACCATTGTTTGAGATAGAATAACAGTACAACACCTAGTTTACACATTAATCATTGTTTCACATCTAAGACAAACACAGAAGACCTGTTATTCTCTAGATCTTTTCATCCTTTGATAGAAACGAAATCATAAGATTTATTCACGGGTCGAGCTAGATGATGCCACAAGACATTTACAACAAAATAAACCCTTAAACATTTTATTCATTGATGTTTCGATAGAGTTAAATACCCTTTCCAGTAGCAGAACATTACAGTTTAACCCAAACTTAAAACATAGTACTGAAGACTCTTTTTCATTGACCACAAAACGGTTCAATAACATCGATGACCATTTCTGCTAGGAGAACCTACACATGGGTTTTCCACCTGGGCTTACTAGTTGAACGAATCCACAGTTGCCTTAAGCTTGAACTTGGTAAACCCTACGACAATGACAACTCCTGCCACAAAAAATACAATGTGGTTACGACACTTCAAAAGACGAAGGTTATACAAAACAAATTGGAAACATTAAACAATAATATACATAACAACATTAAGTAATACCTTCATAAGAACAGGGATTTGGATTGACAATGCTTCCAACATCCGACTATTACGACTAAAGCAACACGTAGTCACTCCAACTCAGATTTCAAAGTCTTATACCAACAACAAACCCTAACTGGTTATACATTGGTAGCCACAGGGCTTCGTCATCTATTCTCTTAGTTGAACCATACAAATTTTGTAACAGACTTCCACCATTAAAAACACTGAAGGAGCATAGTTACAGAGAACACCAAAAGATTTGAACCAAGAACAAACCCTGTGAACTAGCAGCCTGTCGGCCTCTCTTCCCCGAAAAAAAAACACCAAATGAATGTGAAACCAACATGCATCAAGGCGTAGTGAATGAACTAGGGTTCAATATTTCCAAGATCAATACAAACGAAGATCAATGGATTAGAAATTGCCAGCCAAGACACGCCAGTACCCATCAAGAGTTACGGTCACCTACCATTCAATGCTGTCATAAGTAGCAAGTCCAAATGGATTGCCATATCACCATGGAGAAACAAACAACTCGGCATTTTCCCACAGTTCTTACCATTTCTTCACGTGGAGCCAAACCTACCTTGGAGCCAACAAGGCATACCACACTCATCACGCAGAGTTTCCAATAAATACTGAATCTTTTACGTATCACTTGCCAGGCATTACGTGCAAACCACATTTATTACACTTTAGATCGAAGTTATTACTTAAACGATCACAGCTATCACTATTAAGTATTGCGTTACAGTTGTAATGATTTATAACCCTAGGTTTTATGTATGTTATTATTCAATTGCATTTCGCTTAACTACTTATATATGGAAATCACTATATTCTATAGTTTCCCAAACCTATGTTGGATTTCATATAGCCACGATAGGAATTGAGTTTCATACCATATCATAATAATGTTACAACTTACGCATTTTAGTGCTAAGTCCCCATTTTGCTCAGGGCTCACATAATGAAAGTCCTATGTTGATTAATTATTTGCATAAATATGCATATAGGGTAATGGAAATGTTAAGTTTCTCAAGAATAGATGCATAGAGCACTAAGTATCTAGTTGAAATAGCTAGGCAATATATCCCTTTCAAAGTATTTCATATAAGCATTATAACAAATCAAATGGGTCTTTATTCTCACATCAAACTATTATATAATCGAAAAGTATTTGGATCATATATGATTTAAGTACGTAGAATTTGTATTGTAAGCTACCCAGGACCTTTGTTATCACACCCTTTTATTATAGCAATGCTATCTTTACCATACAACTGTATCTTGTTAAACATTATCACATGCTTGTCGCAAACAACTAGATTGTAGAATCTTACACGATGATTTTATTAATGAATGACAACTTGATTACAACAGAAATATATTGGAAAAATATATCTATCTACACTCACGAGTGTCAGGGTAAGAATAATACAGATTGATAAAGATAAACCAAATCTACTTACCATTGACATCTCCCTGCACGGCAGCATATACATTTACGTTAAAACAGGAATGACTAGCTGTAGTTTATAACTTGTCTTGAAATATTAGTATTACTCTTTTACCTTACCTGAAGATCTGCGAAGAAAGAATCCAATGCTTTAGCTATCAAAGCTAAGTAAACCCAGGGGCACCCGGTAGGAACCCCTTCAGAAATATGCAAACAAAGTCATCAGTATTATTACCAGATCCTTACATATAACAAAACAAACATTGTTCTGTCACATCTTACTTACAACAAAGTACATTTTTAGGTTTAAATTTAAAGACAACATTTTTGTGAAGTAGTTATCATCTACTAGACATTAATTAATATTCCGCAGACAACATTTATCTTATAAAATAGGCAATATCAATTTTTTTTTTTAAATTTTGCGATTTTTGGGACGTTACGATGCAGATTATTAACGTTCATTTTGATAGTGTGTGCGCATTATTAACGCGTGCACATTCTAACAAATTCAAAAAAAAAGAAGGACAACCTCTCTTTATCTACGTGGTGGATGAGTTGGTCAATTTGGTTTTAGGTTCAGATTGACAAACCTCTTGGTTCACACTACATCAACCAAAGCACATTGATTTCTTCAAATCCCTATTTTTCAATGACAATTCTACATATGCTTTGGGTGTTCATTTCGAATGAAACTACACACACTTATAGAGTTCTGTGTGTAGATTCTAAATATTTTTTTTTGATAAATAAAATAATTTTGTCTATTTTGTTTTTTTATTTGCACATATGTCAAAATTTTAAAATATATCGGTCTTTTATTTTCATTATAAATTTTGAGTCATGATTGACTCAACTATTTTGAAATTGGAAAAGAATTTGCATAAGTACACACAAAGACCTATGCAGTAAAAAATATATAGTTGATTGATTATGTTAAGATCCTCATATTAGGGCCTAACGCTTGACCTATTCATTCGAGGGATTCACTAACTTTATTAAATTGAAAATATATGAAATTAACATTAAAAATTATGAAAAATAATGTTTCACAAGAACCGCATGTTTTTTTTTCAATGTGGTTCACAACCCTATAGAGGAGTTTCTACGTCCACGTGAATAATTCACATGGGGCCACCCGAAGGGGCCTCACCCCTTCGTCTCTGATTATGGAGCCTAACCCGGTAGGAACATTAAGGGAGGTCATTATATATCAATGCATAGCCACCCGGGGATTTGAACCCGAGACCTTTTGCTTACAAATCACATCTCTCAACCACTTGAGCTAACCCATTGGGCTAACAAGAACTGCATGTTATCTACAACTCTACTTAATTTTTTTCAAAAAATTCCACCATTTACATACCAAACCCGAGGCCTAACATGAACATATGAATTATGTTTTAGAGAAAAATTAACATACCAACTTTTAGAAGAAAACAATTTTTGGGGAGTTACACCTATTTTCCATAAATAATATATATATATATATATATATATATATATATATTCCAGAAGGTAAACTGAATGTCTATGTTTCATCTTTTTACAACATATTCTAAAAATTTGTGTAGAGGTACCTCAAAAAATTCTTTTTAGTTATCAGTTTTTTTTTCTAGAAGTCCATTGCAACTAACGTGTCATAAGTGGGTATCATTACCTAGCACCAGCCCCTTTTCCCTTTTGGAAGATGAAAACCGAAGATCACTCAACATTGTATTTGCACACTTTGGTTTTCATTTGTATTTGTTTTTAGAATGTCTATATAACAACAAATATTTAAAAATTGTAATTTAAAGTAAGTGTACACAAAACATGAGAAAATGATTTTCTTATTCAATCCTCTTAGAGACATAAAGATGACAAATTCTACTTTTGATATTTTAGATTAAGTATCTTATTATTATTATTATTATTATTATTTATTAAATATAAAAGAGATACTTCCATAGTTCATATAACAATGAATCCTTAAAAATGAACAAAAAAATGAACAAAACATCTTGTAATGTAATTTAAGTGAATTTATAGAGAATATATTTTTTGAATTAAAACATTAATGTGTTTCACATTGTTTGTATATGAGTATAGTTTATGTCAACTAAGTTAATAAAAACTAAATTAAATTAATAAAGAATAATTTAAACTCTTCATTAAATTGATTTCAAATTATATATATACATATATATTCATTTTTGAATTTTTTGATTTTAAATATCATTTTGTCAACATAAATGAAGTTTCAAATGTGGAATAGAAAGATATGGTGTCTATCACTTTGGTAACCTACAAGTATTTAAACGTGGGTGAAGCACAATAACTCAATCACCGATACTAAACCCAATTTCCAAGTAAAAATAATGTATCTTAATAATAATGCATCCATAACAATAAAATTAATGGAATCATAATAATTAGTATGTTAAAATCAATGAAACCATAATAATTAGTGTGTTGATGGATTCATATTAATTCTTTCATTAGTGACCACACTTAACTTAAAAGGAATTGGTATAAAGATGCTGAATTTTACATAACTTATTAGAGAATTGAAAAGAAAGTTGAAAATTTTAATAAACTTATGCAAAAAAATATTAACATAACCTAAAACATAAGAATAACAATGTCGCATTCACAAAACATCTAAAACACTGTATTACATTATAAACTAATTCTTTAACCAAAATTAGCTTAATGGACCTACATCTCATTAGAAGGAGAGATTAGTGTGCTTAAATAAAATTACTATAAATAGGTAATAAATTAGTTTACAATGGACCTAGATGCCATTAGAAGGATAAATTAGGGTGTTTAAATGAAAATACTATAAATAAGTAATTAAAAACATACATCCTGGTGCTTAAATTCATCTTAATGTTTACACTTAATATAATTTTATTTTTACAATATTATTTTATATATATATACAAAAAAATTAGGATGATTATTATTTAATTCACATTAAAATTACATTTTTACAATATTAGCTTTTATATATACAAAAAATTGAAGATGATTATTATTTAATTAACACTAAAATCAGAGATTATTGTATTTGTAAATTCTATATAATAGATTATATTATATCAACATGTTTTTATATCTACATATTATTATATAATTTTAAATTCTGTTAAATAGATTATATTGTATCACATGTTGATTATTGTATTTTTAAATTCTATATAATAGATTATATTGTATCAACATGTTTTTATGTTTTTATTATTGTATTTTTAAATTTAATATTTTTAAATTCTATATAATATATTATTGTATACTTTTTATTATATAAAAAATAATTAACTTTAATTAGTTTTCTTACGATAAAAAAATAAAAATTAATAATTTTTTATTTTTAACATGGCAAATTTTATATCTCCAACTTTATTTCACTTTTATCTTTATTTAAAATAAAGATTGTTAATTTATTTATAACTTTATATTAGATATAATTAATATAAACCTATCTTTGTGCACACATACTGATTTAATCAAATATATATTATTATAAACCAATTTTATAAATATTAATTTATTTTTTATATATATTGTTATGAACCAATTTTATGAATATTAATTTATTTTTTATATATATTGTTATGAACCAATTTTATGAATATTAATTTATTTTTTATAATACTTTTGATATTTATGCATATTGAGATTCGCATAAAATATAAAATGGTTTTATAAGCTATGGACTTTATTTATTAAAATAGTTTTATAAGCTATGGACTGTATTTAATAATAAATAATAGTGTGAACCTAGTACATATTATATGAAATGGCCATTATACTTATTATATTTAATTTAGAGGACAAATAATGCTTACATAAAACCATTGCCAGCCTAAGCCTCTTGTTTGGATCGTATCATTGCTCGTTATAGTCAACATTCAGGATTTTTGGATGAGATAACACCATCTACTCTTGGTTTGATACGTTGGTTTTCTATATTTTGACAAAAAAAACGTTTACTTAACAACCATGCCTACTTTAAGCTGAAGTCTCTTGTTTGGAGCTCATCCTTGCTTTGTTATAGTCAATATTTTTAAGATATTTTGGGTGAGATAGTAGCCAATATGGACTCTTGGTTTTGGTACGCTGGATTTTTATTTCCTTTTGGCTTTTATGCGACTGTATATCGTTGACATCTGTACTTGCATTGAAGACTTTTTAATCTTTCATGACGTTCAAGGTCTCTAAGGAGATAAAGGCATAAATCCTCGGGCTTTATTCAAAATTCTAATATACGTCACTTACTTGGCTACTGTTTGGATGCAATGATATCAATTGCGACTAATTCTTTTATTCTGCAATCACTTTTCCGAATGGGCCATCTTCAATGTGAAAGTCTGAAAGTACGAATTTCCAGTGAGAGAAAACACATAAATACGGCGAAGCATCATGACAATAATTTAATAAAATTCGTGATCAGTAAACTCATACGAAGAAGACATTAATATTTATTACTGTGATGTTAAATGCACAATGTTTACAGAATAGTCATCATGTAACAGAGTACTGAGAAGAGCAGGGGATGCTCTCTGTTTTGTCGGATGCCTAAATATTATCTCGAAGACGATAGCTCATCTTCCTTCGCCTGCCAAAATGCCTCTCACTCGAACACGTCGCCCTCACAAGTAAGTGTACGTTACCAATAAAATTAGGGTTTGTAGTGCGCCGATGGACTACGTACCTAACCGTTTGAAAACCAATGGTAGAGAAAATATGCAACTAACCGTTTGAAAGCCAATGGTAGAGAAAATATGCACCTAAACGTTCGGTTTTAGGGTTTTGAGTGCGCCGATGGAATACGCACCTAACCGTTTGAAAAGCAATGGTAGAGAAAATATGCAACTAACCGTTTGAAAGCCAATGATAGAGAAAATATGCACCTAACCGTTTGAAAACCAATGGTAGAGAAAATATGCACCGAACCGTTTGAAAACTCATGGTAGAGAAAAGGCCTAAGCTTTATAAACGATTATGAAACGAATGGTAGAGAAAATATGCACCTAGCCTTTTGAAAACTCATTGTAGAGAGAAGGCCTAAGCTTTAGAAATGATTATGATGGCAAAATGATAATACTTTTGGATTTGCTCACTTTATTTCTTTTGAGTCCACCACTTTGGTAAATCATATATTAAATATACGAGAGGTTATATATTTGTGTCACTTTCAATTTTGATGGATTGCATTCGCTTTCATTATGGCATCTCTTCATTACTTAACTAGTAAAAGCACAAAAGTATATAATGAGGCGACAAATAAATTGCTTGATTGGTAAAAGCACAAAAGCATATAATGAACGAGGAGAAAAATAAGTAAATATATTCTTTATTGGTAAAAGCAATAAAACATATAATGAAAAGAAAAAGAAGCGAGTGAAGTATGTCATGAATGCTGGTGTACTGAAACTAGTCATTATGAGGCATTGTATTTTAAATTTGGCTAAATGCTTATATGATAGTGATAGGATAGTGAGATGTATCACTTTAGAATTAGGTGGAAATGTTTACGGAGTAACCTTTTAAATGTTTATGAGATGCTGAATTTTTAAATTAAAGGTGAAATAGTTTTAAATGTCTATGATAGTAAGATGTAGTTCTTTAAATTAATGGTGAAATGTTTATGATAATGGGATGTACTATTTTGAAGTGGATAACAAATGATTATGGGATGGTGAAGAAATTTTATAAAATAATAATAATTAAGAAAAAGAAATCATTTGAAATAAATTATTGTTATTTTTATTGATTGTTTATATAACAAAAAAACTATCTTTGCATTTCAATTTCATTGTTGAAGATGTACATACTATATTTATCCTATAGTGTTGAAGCTAATTATCAAACATATTCTTAAAAAATTTTAAAGTTTAATCTACTCATTAATAAAGTTTTATTTTAATAATTAATATAGATTTATTTATTAACTAAATAAATATTGAAAAGTTAAAGAAATATAAATGTAAACTTCTTCATATTTAAATTATTCTAAAGTTAATTTAGTTTCAAATTTATTAAGCATTAAAAAAATTAAATTAAATTGAAATGCAAATAGCATGGAGATTGGATTTTTTTAATAAATGTTATACAACTTGTTTATACTTTTTTTTTTAATATTAAATTGAGTTAACTTATACCAACTCTCAAGTGAGTATGGGCATTACTTATCTCCCTTCAAATGAATTTATGTTATTTTTTAAAATTTTATTTATATTTCAATATTATATTTGAAATATGAAACCACAAACATACATAATCAACTTATATCTCTTATGTTAGTGCGATAGCATAGTATCTAAGTATGGAGGTTTTCATAGTGGTCAAACATGTGTCTAAAATTAGTAACAAATAATACTTAACATCAAATCAAAATAAAGCTTTCAAAAAAATAAAAGGATGCCGTTATTATATAGAAAAATGAAATAACTATTACCGTTTAAAAGAAAAGTCAAATTTTTTATTAGAAAGTATTTAATAAGAAATAGAATTTTAATGTGTTCAACTATAATATACAATGGATTAGTAAGAAGAATAATAAATGAAACATAATAACTATGCTTGAGAGGAATCGTTATAGTTTAAGAAAATCAATAAATGATGAGAGAAAATGAATAAATTACATGACAATGGATAGAAATAGATGAAAGGGAAGGAAGAATGATTAGAATTTATAGCAAAGGGTAATAATATATCAAAGGAGAGGGAAGGAGACATGAGTGGGGTAGAAGAGACTTAACAATGAAATGGGACTAGGAAAGGATTACTGCTTTAGTTTATAGCCATCTTCATCACTAAAATTGTTGGGATGATTTTATATTTCTAGAGCTTCCGTAATAATTCAGTTGGGAGGAATAATGGGATATAGATGCATGGTTTTTCATTTGATCAAAAAATAATTGGTGTTTAATATTGAAGGAGTGTTCCACAATAGCCAATTTATTAAGTTGATTATGATTGGTGCAAAAAATGTGTTCTTACAGATATGCATGAATGGATATACTAGTTTGTCCAATGTAGGTTTTTCCACAGGAACAAGGAACTTGGTAGACCCCTTGGGTTAGAAAAGGGTTGGATTTATCTTTAACCCATTTGAATATTTGTTTAAGGGTTTTATGGGATTTAAAATTGTTTTGATATTGTTCTTGATTAAGAGTTTTGATATGTGATTAGTGATGCCATAGATAAAATGGAGAGATATTAAATCTGAGGTTAGGGAAGAGGGATTGGAATGCTTGGGATTTGAGTAAAGGCATGCATGCAAATGTTTGTTAATTTTTTCTCAAGTATATCCGTTAACCATGAGGGATTTATTGAGGTGGGATATTTCTTGATTTAAATAATGGGGGTGTGATATATGCATAACTCATGATAAGGGTTTTAAGGAATGCATATTTTTTAGGTGGGTGGTGGCGGGAAATTATCTATTGGTGTGGGCATTTTTGTAGTATAATTTGTGAGATAGGGAGCCATCCCATTGAAAAGTGACCACAACATATAAAAAGGGAGAGATTTTTCTTATTGGATTCCATGGTGAACTAAATATGAGGATATATATTGTTTAGGTGATTGTTAAAGTTATTAAGAGAGGTGTGACCATGTGGCCAAATGATTAAGGTGTTTTCAACAAATCAAAACCTACATTTTGGTTTTAAAGAGAAACTGCTAAGGGTGAGGGATTCAAAGTGTTCCATACGTTATGAAAAACAAGGGGTAAACAAGATCACATGGTGCTTCCTTTATTTTGTTCATAGAATGTGTCTTAAAGAAAAAGAAGAAAGAGTTTAGGTAAGTATTTATAATATTTAAGGTTTCTTCCTCAATGAACTTAGATATATGTTATCACAGAGGGACTAGGATTTTGTTGAAGAGGGATATGAAATCAATACTAACCACCACAAGGTCATGATCATAATGTGGAATTTATGAATTTTATGTGTAAAATCAAATAAATATTTAATAAATGATGAGGTTTGAAGTTTGTCAACTAGGAATCTAAATAATGCATGGGTGGGGTCTCCAATAACACTCACAATGGGAATCTATTTCTTATGTATTTTTATTATTATTTACTCTCATCATGAATATAATTGATTATGAATCCATGCTACTACATATTTTATAACATATTTTATCTTCATCCTCTTATAAAATATGTGCTAAATATCCTACTAATAATAAACTAATTTGGTCTTTAATGCCATTAAATGCTCATCTCTTATCCCCTCAATAAAGAAGAAAATAATTCCTCACAATTCCCAACCTCCAAATATTTATGGAAAACCTAAAATACACAAGAAAGAGATTCCTCTTTGACCCATTTTTAGAACTATTGGAGCCTCCACCATGATTTATATAAATTCCTAGTTGACAAACTTCAACCCTTCACTAGTCAAATTCCTTCATTTATTTAAGATTCATCTAATTTTATCCATAAAATTCATAACTTCAACCATTATGATCATAATATGATGGTTAGATTTGATTTTATATCCCTCTTCACCAAAATACCAATATTTAAATCCTTGGACATTGTTTCTAAGTTTGTAGATGAAGAAACCTTAAATCTCATAAAGTTTTTTCTATCCTCTACCTTATTTTGATTTAAATACACTATTTATGAACACATTGAAGGCACTACCATGGGGTATTATTTATCCCTTGTTTCCAAAATATTCATGGAACACTCTAAATCCCTCTCCTTAAACATATTCTCTTTAAAACCAAAATCATGGTTTCAAATTGTTGATGACACCTTCAACATTTGGCCACATGGCCATTTGTGATATCCCTCCTTACCTCCCATTTATTATTATGTAAAATATAATCAAAAGATTTAAACAACAAACATTAATGTATAATTACGTGCAATTGCTCTCCCATCAATTAGAGATATAGAGCGGTCGAGTGCTTACTCAAGCCCTAAAGGTCCTCAACCGTCTATGTATATCTTCTACGTATTAACAAATCCCTTCAAATCGATCTGAAGTGGTTTTAATAGGATTCAATTCTCCTTTCATCTATCGGGAACGTGGGGAAAAGAGAAAGCAAGCAGCCGGTGGCAATTTGTTTTCATTATCTCATAATATCCAGGGATATCCACATCGAGCAATAGACTTCTCTACTTCCACTTCCATTTCCTTGCCAATTGCATAGTAATCGACACACGTTCTTATCTTCTTGCCTAATGGGTTCCTCCTACCCAGCCAACCCTCCTTCATCGTGACAAGCTCTCGGGTTTTATATGTGTCTCCTATAAACTGTGCTTACATTCTTTTGGGCATTCCCTATTAGCAAAAACGACACACTACACGGGGTTCCGATAAAGGAACACGAGGGATTAATGGAGAGAATCGAGGAAGGTTGTCTCCTTCGTGGAGTGCCTTTCTGCAAGCTGTCGCCAGGTGTTTTCGCGTGAAGAGCCATCTGGTTCTAAATTCGAACATTTGTCATTTCTTGGTGACTAACCCTTTTCAAAAGGGGGAAAATTAATTGATGGAGGAGAAAAGATCTAAAGGGGGTGCGATTTGGGGGAAACGGGGGGAAAAGCGATATTTCTTATGCTCGACGGAGCTCTCCATAGGGGGTACACACAGAGATGAGGGAAAGATAGAAATGGGGAAAGGGGAAAAATCCTTGGGATTGCTGCATATTTTCGATTGGGGAAATCCTCTCGTACCGGCCTGCGTTTCAATTGCTCAGAAGGTTGCGTTTCCTTTGCCCTGGATTTTATATATATTATGTGGAGGTAAGTAAAATCTGAGCCTGCACTTTTATTTCACTCGTTGTTTTACTCTGAGTGTCGATTTATGCACTTGAATTTCTGGGCATGCTAGATCCGTTTGATGAATTAGATTTGTGAATTATAGATCCCGGTATTATTGAATTTACAGTAGTTTTATGTGTCTGCTCGTTTGGATCTCAGTTCATTGGAACCGTCGATCATTTGGGGTCTCCGTAAGCTATACAAAATATAGTCCTGATTGTTGCCCCTCACTTGGATCTTGGTCGGTTGAATCGTGGATCAAAGTGGAACGCTGTATTTTAGGAAAGTATAATATATTTGTTTATTGCTCCTCTTGGATCTCGCACAATTCAAGGGAATCGTGGGTCAATGGCGGATCTCTGTCATGTTGATTTTTCATTTCTGTGTTATGCGGATTAAAAACATATATCCTGGATATTGGTTGGAAACCACCGATCCCTATCTCAGATCTGGATGGTTATTATGAAATCATGATTCATTTCTTTGCTAAGTCACAGAGTCATAGATCTGTGTATTCCATTTAATTTTATAGCTGTTTTTCCAACTTAGACAAACGCCTCTCTTTATTTTGATGGCGCAGCAAACCTTGGAAATACTCCTCGGTTCAATGACTGTGCTAACTGCATCTAACTTCTCTATAGAAGCACTCGACAACTAAGATTAAATCCTGCATTCAGATCGGGTTATTCGTTCAGAAAATGATCCTGTAGATACGTTTAAGGAGTGAAAATTAATAGTTAAGACTCAACGGTCAGGTCGAGCGGTTATCCTGCTTCAGGTTTGAAGATCCAATCTTGCGGCCTTCCAGAATGGTAGGCGCTGTTTGATATTGATGAACCGATACTAAATTAATAGTTAACTCCCCTCTGAGCTTGATAATAGAGCTAGACTCTGTATATAGATCGAGTATGTTCGGGTCATCAATCTTGTAGTGAACCTGTAGAAGCATTGACTCTAAATAGAGAACCGTTTTTCCATCGTTTCTCATTATATTTTCCTTGATTACTTTTGCGAGATATATCGGCAAGGAAATAATAATCTTCTCATGAAGATGAAGTTTTGACCTTATCTTTTCGCTTAGTAGTTTGGTTGCATAGCTATTGTAACAGTACTCAATAGCATACTATTCCAACGCGGCCACGGATTTTGTTTTATGCTTAGATTTCCTCAAGAACTGAGGTTTGACCGTAAAAGTATCTATTGTTAATTGGTATATGCTTGAACTTGAAAGTAGTTTAAGTATAGATAATATAAGCGTGAACTTGAAAGTAGTTTAAGTATAGATAATATAAGCTTGAATTTGGATGTATCTAATAGAAAGGTATGCTTGAACTTGAAAGTAATGTAACGCATAGATATGATGATGGAAATCGATATCTCGTCAAGAATTGAAGTCATAATATTATGTCTAAATATGAGCACTACCCTTTAGTTCAAGACTTAAAAGTATGTTTGGCAAGGATGGGAGAAAGTGGATAGCCCAACATCATGATTAAGGAATCTTTCTTTAGAACTTAAGATGGGAACAAATCTTTTAAGATTTACAAGAGAAGCTTTGTGACAGCGTTTGTAATTGTAACTCTCTTTTGACTAATAGAAAGAATGTGACTTTCTTTGTGGACGTAGCCCATAGAGTTGGGTGAACCACGTGTATATATGGTCTCTATGGTATATGTGTAAATTGTGTTTAATTGTTGTGTTGATTATTATGTGTGATCATGGCTTATTTTGTCACATATAAATGGAAATGACCTTATGTTTGTCATACTTGTATGAGTGTACTAACTTGGTTTGGCGACGTGTGATTTTGTTGTACATTATGTTGTGGTAAACAATCCGAATTCAGTTAATTCATGAGGTTGATGATTATAATATGGTTTATGTAATTAAAGGATATAATCGACTTTAATTTCTTTAGGATGAATATTTATTGACTAAAGTAGTAGAGCTTCTCAAAGAAGAATATACTATGTTTATTTTTCATCACTTTCCCTTACAAATCACTTGGTAAGATTATAATTGGTTCTAATTAATAGTACAAATTTGCTAGGTGAACTATTAGTTGATGGAAATGAATTGTGCATTTTAAATTCATTACTTTAATGATTTCATTGTTTGGGAAAAGACATTACATTTTGGTAGTTGAATGGTAATGTGTCGAAATAATTCTCTTTATAGGTAGGAAAACATTTAGTGTTGTTTAAATGGTTAGAAAATAACACAATTGCATGGAAGATTTACAGGAATCTAATTGTTCCCTTCCCCAAGATCACTTGGAGGATGAGCGAGTGGCTCAATGAGAGTGGTTCAATGGATTACTACTTTTTGTTGGTATTCATTGATAGTTGTGATGGAAAGGGTGTATATAAGTTTATATTCTCCTTTGCTATGTTGTTTTTGATAGTATGGTTACTTATGACAGGGTTATAATATACGTCTTTGGTAAGTTCATTATTATGTCTATTGATCATATGATAGCCATATAGTTGTATTTATTGTTAGACACTTTTATGTCACCATCCATAGGTAAGAATGCCTTGTTAATATTTTAGGGTGAAGACCAGGTTATCTTGACTTAGAAAGCTAAAGTTTTAATTTCTCCAAAAATTTTACCAAGTTACTAACTCAGGTTACTTGGGTATGTCACATGGAGATTCTTAATATGAACTAAATAATTAGTTAATATGAATTTTCTCACCCCAACTTTAGGGTCGGTTACATATGGTATTGTGAAGATCTGTAAGGGAAGAAATCTTAATTTTTCACAGAAATACTAACTAGTTTTATTTTGGGAGATGTTACACCATTCCTCCCTCAATAACTTTCAAAGTCACCTAAACATGATATATCATCACATTTTGTTCACCATAGAAATCCAACAAGAAAATTCTATCCCTTTTCTAGATGTTTTGGTCACACGTCAATGGGAGGCACCTACATCGATATATACCTTTTTTCCTAGTCCTACCATCATCCTACTAAAAATTCTACAATCCTTAAAAAAAACCTTATCGCCAGAGTTGTGCATATATTAGACCCTCATCATTTAAATCAATAAATATCCCGCCTCACTAAATCCCTCATGGAAAATGACTATCCTCGAGACCATATTAACAAATATTTTCATGCTTCCCTTTACCCAAATCCCAAGCATTCCAATCCCTCTTCCCCAACCTAAGGGTTAATATCTCTCCCTTATATCCATCACATCATGATCACATATAAAAAATATAAATGAAGAAGAATATGAAAACAATATTTAAACCCCATAAAATCATTAAAAAAAATCCGTAAGCTTTAAAGATAAATTCAACCATTTTTTCACCCAAGAGGTATATCGAATTCCTTGTTCCTATGGAAACGCATACATTGGACAATCTAGTAGATCCATTCATACCCATATAAAAAAACACATTATTGACACTAATCATAATAAACTCAATAAATCAACTATCGTGGACCACTCATTTAACAATGAACACAAAATATGTTTTTATCAAACAAAAATACTTGTATATACCTCCCATTATTCCTCTTGATTCATCGAAGAAGTTATGGAAATAGAAAAGCATCCAAACAATTTTAATTGTGAATATGGCTATAAAGTAAGATAATCGTGGAAACCCATAATTCGTCATCTTAAACGTTAACTCTTTTGGTATCTCCTCTACTCATATTAATAGTACTTTCCTTCACCTTTCTTTCCCCCACCTTCCCTCTCCTTGATATCCTATCACCCTTGGTTGTACATTCTAATCATTCTTCCTTCCCTTTCATTCACTTAGAGCCATTGTCATGCAGCTTCCTCATTTCCTCTCATCATTTATTGTTTTCTATTATATTCATTCCTCTATAAAATTCTTAAATTATGTCCCATTTATTATTCCTCTTACTAATTAATTGCATATTCTAGTTTCACTTTAATTCACTTTCGTATTAAATATTTCCTAATCGATAATTTTGAATTTTTTCTTCTAAACCTTAACAACTATTTCATTTTTTTATAAAAAAACCACATTCTTTTCTATTTTTGAAATATTTATTTTGGTGAGTGGAGTGTCCACTCAAAATGTTGGTCATTTCTAAACTTTGGCATGGTGAAAATTATAGACACACTAACATAACATATTATCCAATTTAATTAAAATTAAAAAAAAAAAAATTATTATCATAGATAAAATTTATGGATTTACTAAGTAATTTGTTAGAACTTATAGAAAAGTACCATGTAAGCATTCAAAAATATCTTTAAAACTTTTTAAAATTCTATGGGCTTAAATCAAAATCCTATTATGGACCTTTTAGGTTTATATGTCAATTGGATGATATAATCCATCGAATAAATGGAGAATAAATGGAGGATAAGGTAATATTGCATTGTATTAGTTGTATTATGGTTGGACTTGAATATACAAATTTTAAAATTTGTATTAGTTTTTTTACAATTGAAACTTGACAAATTTGTAGTTACTTTTTAGAATTGAAACTTTGAAAATTATTTACGTTTGATATTTATCAAGTAATTAACTTTATATTTTGTGTGTGCATTTATTCTTAAATGAAGGAAAAAATTTGAAAAAAACACCGTAATTCTTAATACATAACATAGTGTGGATTAAAGACATGATAGATTTAAGAATTCAACCTTAGTAGAGAATTCCCTTATAACAAGATATTAGATTTGTATGGATAAAGAAGCAATCATTGCAAAATAAGAAAACCTAATGGAAAGTTAGAGAGAAGATAGAGATTAAAATGAACCATGGATGTCATAACATAGACGAGGGCACAAAGTTGAGTGATACCTCAACACCATTACTACACACCCTTCAAAAAACATACCACGTGAAATTTGGATGATTTCACATTTTGAATTATTATTTATAAACATTATTGGCAGGGAAATTTTTAAGACCCCCCCTAAATTTCTATGTATAATAAATTGGTTAATCCCCATGATATATAAGGCAATATGAAGGCTATTTTATCAATGCTATATTAGGTAGATATAATTTTTTGGAAAATATCTCCTTGAATTATATAACCTTATAAAATCTTGGAAAACCTTTCACTAAATTATAAAATCTTGTAAAATATTGGCGAATCTTTTACTAAATTATAAAACCTTGTAAATTCTTGGCGATTTTTTTACTAAATTATAAAATCTTGTGAAGTCTTGGTGAAATTTTTGATAAAGTATCAAATCATATATAGTAACAGGAAAACATATACAAAAATTACTAAATAGGAGATAAATATTAATAAACAATCACATAACAAGCCCTCTTTTCGTGGTAGTTTGGCACCTCATTCTAACTGTCACAATACATAGAAATTAACCAAACTCTAGGAATATTCTTGGAAAACAATGTAATGAAAATTTTCATCACCACGACAAATAGAATCAATGTTAATATGAGCTCCCACCAACACCTTGATCCTCATTTATATCTCCATGCTATTACAAGGGCTCACCAACACCTTATTTATGCACACACCCTACCAAATTAGAGGGTAAGTGTAACATACCCATAATTCCAACTTAACATTTAATAAAAATGGGTATATAGTTTTCCTTTAATTTTCCTTTTTATTTTTTTTCTTTCATTAACCAATAAACAAATACATCAGTCTCCTCGCTAACTTACTTGTGAATTACAATCACTGTATTTATCTTAGGTCTCATAATGTGATGTTAAGTCTTCTCCAAAGTTATTAACTCTTATTCTAACATAACACATACCTCAAGGCTACAAGGTTATACCTTCTTAATACAAGAGTAGGCTATATTCTAGAACTAGACATAGTTCCCTGCAAGAACCAAACATTCACTTAACATTCCTAGTAAATCATTTCTAATCATAATTCAACATAGTGACTACCTCCCAAAAATACTTATTTTACTTCAGCACTCATCATGTAATCCATTAAAATTTCAACCTACATCAATCAAAGAAGTTGTACCAAGGATCATGATCAAACAGTGTTTCTGAGTTGCAGAAAACCCAGGAACAAAAACATGGTTTACAGGAGAAGTACAGACTCAAAAAACTGGCTTCCGCAACCTAAAGCTTCCGTAGTTGAGCTTCCACAACTCAGGATTCCAAAGCTGAAGCTTCTGCAAATCCGTCTTCCATATTTCGGACTTATCATTTTCTCTCCACTCGTTTCGGTGGACTTGGCCTTTTATCTCTGATTGGAGCACTTCTCATTTCTCGTCGATCTGTTTCGATGCAACTTGCAATTCTCCGCTGATCGATGCACTTCTCATTTCTCGTCGATCTGTTTCAGCACAACTTGCAATTCTTCGCCAATCGATGCACTTCTCATTTCTCGCCGATCCATTTCGGTGCAACTTGAAATTCTCCACTCATTGTCGTATCGACGAAGTTTTCAATTTGTCACCGATCCATTTCGGTGCAACTTGTAATTCTCCGTCGATCTCCGCATTGGCAAAGTTTTCAATTCTTCACCGATCTGTTTCAGCGCAACTTGAAATTCTCCGATGATCGCTGCATCGAGAAAGTTTTCAATTCGTCGCCGATCCATTTCGGGGCAGCTTGAAATTCTTCATCGATCATCGCATTGGCGAAGTTTTTCAATTCATCATCGACTCGTTTCGGGGCAACTTTCAATTTTACACCGATAATTTCAGTGTTTAAAGTTCAAGTTTTTACTCTTGATCAGACTTCGGTTATAAACAGGAAAAACTAAATGTTGTTAGTAAAAAAATAAAGGCACTGGGATCACTCTAAATCCATGAAAGTTTAAGTAAAGGCCGCGAGGGTAGACTCTTCCCGAAAACAACCTCTAGTTCAAAAAACTACATAAGATGCGTACAGAACATAAATACTTCATACTGTGCTCTAAATAGAGAGAAAAACAATCCCTTTGATGACATAACCAGATCTAAAGGATGAGCAAAATATATTTATAAAGAAAACTGGAAACATACACACTTCTGCTCATATACACAATATGCAAACACATTTTCACAAAACATAGATCTATCTGCAATTTTTAATTAACTTCTATAAATCCTGAGAAATATCAATTAACCATGGAACCTGACATTAGTTGATGCCAAAAAGGGGTAGGAACAACCACGCTCCTCCGAACCATAAATCTAGAGCTGTCGCTTGACACACTCCAATCATCTCCGAGCCAAATCGTGCATCCCAGGAGTGGAAACCAGTTAATGTCTATCAAGTTCAGTTCAATTTTTCCTAACACAAGGTGCTCACACAACAAGTTATCTTCCCTAACACCATTTCGCTCATGCAACAAATCCTCTTTCCTAACACCATTGCGCTCATGCGATAAAATCCTTTTCCTAACACAAGGTGCTCACACAACCAATCCTCTTTCCTAACACCATTGTGCTCATGTAGAAAAATCCTTTTCCTGACACAAGGTTCTCACACAACAATTGATCCGATTTCCTGGGCATACTAAGCAACGTACTGCTTCACGCATATGTCCATTTATTGTTTTCTGCCTAGGCCTTAAATAAACTATTCCTCCCGAATCTTGTGACTGTTAGGTCTTAAATAGTTGATTCCTCCCTTTATTTTTTATGCCTAGGTATTAAATAGACGATTCCTCCATTAATGCAATCCTGACACCTGTTGGAGGTTAACTCTTCTTGTCCCCCACCCTTGAGATGCATGATTTCCTCTTTTAGCGTGGCTGTTCTCACTAAAATTATTTCTTTTATTAATTCAGATTTTTTTTTCTTACATCTGTCCATCTGTGGACTCTTGGTAGTTTTCAAAACTTAGCCAAATAATTCTTTATCAAAACTATTGGATAATAACTTAACCAAATAATCATTTCAAGAAAATTCGAATTGTTTCATTTTGGGATATTATATCTTCACCCCCTTATTTTAAGCACTATCCTTATTGTTTACTATTCTTCTTCCATTGGTTCCAGAAACAGATCTGGATACCTTTCTTACATATCTTTCTCCAATTCCCATGTTGCTTCCTCAGAACTAAAGTGCTTCTCTTTCACCTTTACCTGAGCGATGACTCTGTTCCCCATTGTTATTTCTTTCTGTTCTAGAATGCGCATAGGTTCCACCTGGAACTTGCCTTCTGGCTCCACCTGCACCATATTCAAGTCAACAATGTGATTAGGATCATGGATATATCTATTTAATAAGGAAATGTGAAAAACATTATGAATTCTTAAATGTGTCGGTAGTGCAAGCCGATAAGATACCGGTCCAATTATTTGTAGAACTTGGAAAGGTCCACAAAATTGTAGTTCTAGATTTCTGCAGTTCCCCAACCGCAGTGAACTCTTCCTTGGCTTAACCCGAAGATACACATGGTCTCCGACCTTGAACTCGTTATGCTGCCTCTTCAAGTTTGCGTAACGTTTCTAGCGATCTTGTGCCTCCTTTAAATTCTTTTGTACCTTGCATACAATCTGTTCTTTGTCATGAAACAGTTCTGGTCCTACCATAATGTGGTCCACTGGACTGTCCCAACTAATTGGAGTAGTACACTTTCTTCCATATTGACCTTCTTGTTGGCTATAAATGACCCAAAGGTTTTCTTTAAGACCCAGGTTCTTCGCGGTTTCCCTTTGACCAACAAAACCCCTTTGCACCGGCCCTTTCGGCAACAACCTGCGAGCAGGTTGAGGTCTCACCCGAGGTGTATCTATGGGGTACTGCAGAATCAGGTTTCCATAGTAAGTGATGAGTTGCATGGACGGACGTACTGCGTAGCGCAATAGGGGGTATGTGCTGCGAGGTGAGATTTCGCAGTGATAAACAACACCGTGGTTCACACTACCAAGTCCTTCTACTGAGACTGCAAACAATCCGGTTTAACTTTATACTTGGAGCACACAAAAATGTTTAAGGGGATGAACTGAGTATCACTCATCCACTCATTCAACTACTCAGTCGATTATCCATCTACTATTCGTTCATCCACTTGGTATGGTTACGATTTGAGCATCTTCTATTGATACAATCTAATTGTTATGCATTGTTCTATTGTGCATAAGGAAGTACTTAAGTGATGTCTTAATACTTAAGCAACCAACTGACTCACTCCTCTCAAACATAAACTAAATGTTCTGTGAGGCACCTGCAACAATTAATTAACAAGAATATGCGAAATAGCAGAAATGACAGAACTCAGAATCACTTTTATATTGATCACAGGCCACTTCGAGGGGGCAACCTCCTTTGAGCAAGCTCAATACAATAAACTTCACGGTGCCTTCATAGGTCTCGACTCACACTTATATACTAATTCTAGGCGCCAATACTATGGGTCAAAACCATGGGCCGTTACAAACTATGGATCAACAATACTACGGGCGACTTACAAAGCATATGTGCCAACAACAATAACATAAACTATTGATCAACAAATACTATGGGACGACTTACAAAGCATATGCGTCCAGCAACAACATACTAACAAAGTAAAGACATGGGTTCCTAACATCTCCTCCCCCTTAAAAAAAGCTTTGTCCTCAAAGCTGTAGATGTGGAAATTGTTGTTGAATCTGAAGGAGTGGTTTCCATGTAGCATCCTCGGGTTGCATGCCGTGCCACTGAATTAAGACCTCTGTGATAGAGCGAGAGCGAAGCTGACGTATGCGCCGATTGAGGATGGCCTCTGGCTCCAAAAGGATGGATCCTTCATTATCCAGTTCGGGTAAAATCGTTTGTCCACTGATGTTGGTGCCAAGAAATTTCTTCAGACAAGAGACATGAAAGACTGGATGAATGCGGGAAGAAGGAGGAAGTTCCAATTTATAAGCAACGAACCCAATCTTCTGAAGAATCCGATATGGCCCATAGAGCTTTGGAGCGAGCTTATGACGCCCTTTGAGTTTCAAGGATGATTGTTTGTACGGCTGGAGACGAAGAAAAACCATATCGCCGACGTGAAAAGTGCGCTCAGAACGGTGCTGATCAGCTTGTTGCTTCATGCGATTTCTTGCCATGTGAAGATTGTCCCACAAAATGCGAAGAATCTGATCGCGGTTTCGAAGGACCGTGTCAACTTCCTGAACTGGTGAACTGGTGGGGGTGTATGGAAGAAGAGCTGGAGGTGCCTAACCATAGACTGCTTCATATGGGGTCATTTTAGAGGCAGTGTGGTAAGAGGTATTGTACCACCATTCAGCGAGAGGGAGCCATTTTTTCCACTGATGTTGTTGTTCTGAGGTGAAGCAACGAAGATAAGTTTCCAAGCATTTATTGACAATTTCAGTCTGACAATCTGTTTGTGGGTGATACCCTGAACTCATCTGCAGTTTGGTGCCAGTGTGGCGAAATAGTTCTGTCCAAAAATGACTGGTGAAAGTCGCATCATGATCCGAGACAATGGAAGAAGGGATGCCATGAAGACGAAAGATCTGGTACAGAAAAATTTGAGCTACGGAGGAGGCTGTATAAGGATGGCTGAGAGCACAAAAATGACTATATTTGGAGAGGCGATCAACCACAACGAGAATCACTGTCTTCCCGCCAGATTTAGGGAGCCCTTCAATGAAATCCATAGAAATATCTGTCCAAATCCGTGTAGGTATGGGCAAGGGTTCAAGCAATCCTGGAAGGAGTGTTGTTTCACCCTTATTGCGCTGGCAGGTATCACATTCGGCCACCATCTGTTGAATTGTCCTTTTCATGCCCTGCCAAAAGAAGTTACGCCGTGCTCGTTCATACGTTTTGAGGAACCCAGAGTGCCCTACCGATGGAGAAGCATGGAGTTCATAGAAGACGGCCTGTTGAAGATCTGTGCTCTGGGGAAGCACCAGACGACCCTTGTATCGCAGAGAAGCACCATCCCAAGAGTAATGTGGTACAGCAGAAGGGTTTTTGGTCAAGCGTTGGATGGTTTGAGATAAGGAGGAGTCATTGACATAACCCTATTGAACAGATTGCAACCAATTTGGAACAGGCATAGAAATAGCTGAAAGAGAACCTTGGGCCTCAAATGTGCGAGAAAGAGCATCTGCCACAATATTATCTTTACCCTTCTTGTAAGTGATCTCATAGTCATAACCCATGAGTTTGCTAACCCATTTCTGTTGTGCCGGGGAGGAGACACGCTGGTCCAAGAAATATTTCAGACTCTGGTGATCAGTCTTGATGCAGAAATGATTCCCTAATAGGTATGGGCGCCACTTCTGTACTGCATGCAAAATAGCCATCATTTCCTTCTCATAGGTAGAGGAAGCTAGATTCTTACCTGAAAGGGCTTTGCTGGTGAACGCAATGGGGTGTTCATCTTGAAGGAGAACAACACCAAGTCCATTGCCGCAAGCATCACTCTCAATAGTGAAGGGCTTGGAAAAATCGGGCATAGCTAGCACAGGTGTAGTACACATAGCTTGTTTTAGTTTGTCAAATGCACACTGAGCAGCAGGTGTCCATGTGAAGGCATCCTTTTTCAATAGAGCAGTTAATGGAGCTGCAATCTTCCCATAATCCTTGACAAACTTGCGGTAGTAGCCAGTCAACCCCAAAAAACCATGAAGGCTCTTGAGTGTCTGAGGATGCGGCCAATTGTTCATGGCTTCGATTTTGGCAGGATCCACGCGAACCCCTTGTGCTGAGATAATGTGCCCGAGATACTCAACTTCTTTCTGTCCAAAAACACATTTAGACTGCTTGGCATGGAGATGATGGTCAGAGAAAAGTTGCATGACAAGATCCAAATGCTGGAGATGTTCATCCCATGTTTTACTGTAGATTAGGATATCATCAAAGAATACCATAATGAATTTCCGCAAGTAGGGTCGAAATATTTTATTCATTAAGGCCTGGAATATGGAAGGAGCATTAGTGAGGCCAAAGGGCATGACCAAAAACTCATAATGGCCATCATGTGTGCGGAAAGCTGTTTTAGGGATATCATCCTCATGAACCCGAATTTGATGATACCCGGAACGAAGATCCAACTTGGAGAAAAAGTGAGCCCCATGAAGCTCATCAAGAAGCTCATCAACAACAGGAATTGGAAACTTATCCTTGATGGTGAGGTGATTAAGTGCTCGGAAGTCAATGCAGAGGTGCCATGACTCATCTTTTTTGCGGACAAGAATAACTGGAGAAGAAAAGGAACTAGTGCTTGGGCGAATAATACCTTGCTTCAGTAAGTCCCGAACGAGCATTTCAATCTCCGTTTTTTGGTGAAATGGGTAGCGATAGGGCCTGATGTTGGGAGGAATGCTTCCAGGAAGGAGCTGAATACGATGGTCTTCTGGCCTTGAAGGTGGCAATCCCATTGGTCCAGCAAAGACACCTGTATATCGATCCAAAATTTGTTGTAGATCCAAAGGAGTAGTGGAGACCGCTGATGGTTGCATTTGGATGGAATGGATCTGAGCGATGACACCATGTGAACTCTTCTTGAGGAGTTTTTCCATGCGATGTGAACTGATGATGCTGAGAGAACCTGGTTGTAATCCTGTCAATGTGTGTTTGTGTCCATTGAGGGAAAACTGCATCCAAAGTTCAGCAAAATCCCATAAGATAGGACCAAGTGTGCGTAGCCATTGAGCGCCCAAGACCACATCACATCCGCCTAAGGGAAAGGCAAACATGTCAGAGCGCAAGGTATAATCTACCATAGAGATACACACATTTCGACACTTCCCTTTGCAAGGTAAGGTGCCCCCATTGGCAACCATGACTTCAAAGTTGGAGCAAGGATGGATAAAACAATTAGCTTGTATGGCGATCTGAGGGTCAATGAAATTATGAGTGCTACCAGAATCAATGAGTATTGTAAGAGGAAGCTTCTTGAAGTAACCCCTGACCCACATTTTTTGGGGGGTGGTGATTCCAGCTAAAGCATGGAGAGATATCTCTGGCTGGTCATCCTGAGACGGAGGGTCAATAGGCGGTTCCTGAATGTCGACCGGAGCATCCAGTGTTTCTGGATCTTCGTCACCAATTTCAGAGGTAGGTGGAGACTCCACATCCAAGAGATAGAGCTTTTGCTGAACACATCTATGTCCCCGAGTGAATTTCTCATCACAATTATAGCAAAGCCCCTTTTCTCTGCGTGCTTGCATCTCTGTTTCAGACAAACTCTTGATAGGAGTTGGTCGAGGAGCCTGCGGTATAGGTGGTCGCTGAGAACCCATATTTTGGAAGGGAACAAAAGTGGGCTTGGAGCGTTGTTGCGCTGCAATCTTATCTTTTGCCAACTTAGCCAACCCTAGTGCTTCCATCATTGTGTTGGGACAGAACATTTTGACCTCAAAGCGGATGGCATCCTTGAGACCACTGATAAAACAACTCCGGTAAAAGTCATCAGACAATCCTTCGGTGTGGTTGGCTAGATTCTCAAATTCGGTTTGATACTCTCTCACAGTGCCAGTTTGGCGAAGTTTAGTGAGGGCTCCTGTGAAGTCATCAAAAGCATTAGGACCAAATCGTTGCAAAAGGAGCTGGCAAAAGTTGGGCCATTTGGGCTCTGGATGAGCCTTGATGTACCAACGGTACCATTGAAGAGCTTCCTGTTCCAAGTGAAAGGATGCCAGCGAAACTTTGTTGACATCAAAAGTATTATGCATACTGAAATACTGTTCTGCACGATAGATCCATCCAGTTGGATCAGTACCAGTGAAGTGAGGAAAATCAAGCTTCGGACCACGAAAATTGCTGGAAGAGGAGAACCCATTGTCTGAAGAAGACTCGGACTGTCGTTTGGTGTTCATAGCTGAATGTTCAAGATGGAGGCCAAGAAATTTCTCATCCAGATCTTGGAGTTTGGCTTGGATGGCTGCAAGTGCTTCCTCCATGGTTTTTGCTCCGGCACGGGTGACAACCATAACCAGGAGTGTTTTTTTTTTTTTTTTTAGGTTGACTGGGTAGGGCAACAAAAACAGAAACTACTTCAGTAAGGGAAAATCTGGACTAGGGAAAAAATCTGAAGGGTAATTGGGGTTTGACTCGGTTTTGGACACTGTTGAATAAACAGGGAAACAAAAATGAGGATTCCAGAAGCGGGGTGAAAGAATTGGAAAATTTGGCAGAGGGGAACAAAGAATCAGAATTCAGAAACGAACTTTGTGGTAAAATTTGAGGGTGATTGGGTGAAAGTTGAAGAAGTTATGGCAAACCCTAAAAATAGACAAATGTGGGATTTCGGGCTTTGGGAAGGGGAATTTTGGATAGGGTCCTCAGGAATGAAGTATACAGAATGGGATGACAGGGGTTCCCGGAAAATTTCAAGGGAAACTGGAGCGGCTACGGCTCGGAAGGAATCTGGAACAGCGCCGAATGTATTGAAAACTATTGGATCTGGAACGGCTTGCAAAATGGAGCTGAAACGGTGCAGTGCTGCTCGACAGTAGTTCAGCTGAAAGTAGATATGGACCCCAGGTGTGTGCGGCTTCCTAACAGTTCAGGGGTTTCACTCGGCCACCAATGATGTCTGACGGCTTGCGTATTGGGGCAATACCCCTCACTCCACGGCTCAGGTAAAAGTGATAACCGCTTTGCCACAAACGACAGCTCTTGGTTTACCTCACGGGTGGGAACTAGTCAATCAGGTAGGGGTCGTTGCCCTTTTCGCTGGCAGGTCCTCTCAATGGGCCAACTACTTCGGGGTTCCTGTGGTACTCCTCACAATGAGTTTTAGGGCTTATGCCCAAGTACTTCCCACAGTTAAGCGGATAGGGATTATTGCCAAATCCGAACCTGCAACAGATGCGAAATTTTTTTTTGGCATAAATTTCACCCAGCGAGCCCAAGAAAGTGCTCTGATACCAGATGTGAGGCACCTGCAACAATTAATTAACAAGAATATGCGAAATAGCAGAAATGACAGAACTCAGAATCACTTTTATATTGATCACAGGCCACTTCGAGGGGGCAACCTCCTTTGAGCAAGCTCAATACAATAAACTTCACGGTGCCTTCATAGGTCTCGACACACACTTATATACTAATTCTAGGCGCCAATACTATGGGTCAAAACCATGGGCCATTAAAAACTATGGATCAACAATACTATGGGCGACTTACAAAGCATATGCGCCAACAACAATAACATAAACTATTGATCAACAAATACTACGGGACGACTTACAAAGCATATGCGTCCAACAACAACATACTAACAAAGTAAAGACATGGGTTCCTAACATGTTCACCATTCATCTATTCATGCAGAACTTAACATATCATCTCCATACCTCTTCTGATGGCAAATGCATACGACAGTTCTCTCATAACAGCATGCAAGGAAACATCTAGACATTCATTTACACAAAACATAGATAATCATTCATCCATAAAACACAAATGCACAACACAATATTTAATGTGGTTCACTCCCCCGGATGGGAAGCTATGTCCACAAGAATGGTTGGTAATATATATCTTTAAAAAGGGATGGGGACAAGCGTTCTTTGTCTACGCACTCAGCTACAGAATCTCCTTCCTCTCAGATAGGTCTCTGCGCACAGAGTTGTAGAGCCTTTACAATCTTCTCAACTCAAAAGAGATTTTACAATACAACATCCAGAACCCAAAAATGTAACCACAAAAGTAACCCCATCCCATACAAAATTGTCTTCTTAAATAGACCATGCCCAAAGGTCATGTCTTTACAATGCCGAAGACCTAAACCCAACAACCCTTAGGGTTTACAAAACTGTGCCGGTTTCCCTAAACCGGCTTGCTGGCATCTGGTAGCGTCTGCTTCATCGTGGCGATTCTCCACGTCTTCATTCTGTCACTATCGGCCTTCCTGTCGCACACGTGCCAATAGGTCACTTTCACTGAACCATTCATCTCTAATGGTCTCGCCCACTAGGCATGCCAAGCCATCGCTTTCCCTGAGCTGTCCTTTCCTTAAACAATTCGTGCATTGGCTGCCTTCCTGATTTGCTCATGCCCACCGCTCGGTAGTCCTGGAGCGTCTTTCCAAAATTAGACCACTACTGGTCCATCCGGTACCTGTACCTGATCCTTGTCCAGCACTCCGCTTTGCTGGCTCCACGTGGCCTGACTGCTTCGCAGCATTGTTTCCTCATAGCCCTGGTCTTCGCGGTACTTCCAAAATTTGAATCCTGTGCACAACTTCGCAGCATGGTCAAAACTTGGATGCTACGCACAACTTCGCAGCACCTTCAACACTTAGACAAAATTACATCTTTTTCTGAGCTGCGCTCAGCTCAGCTTTTCCTGCTTATCAAAAGTGTTACCAAAAATTTGTCCCAACTTGGGCCTAACTAACCCAGAGGTTTTCTATAAGACCCAGGTTCTTCGCGGTTTCCCTTTGACCAACAAAACCCCTTCGCACCGGCCCTTTCGGCAACAACCTGCGAGCAGGTTGAGGTCTCACCCGAGGTGTATCTATGGGGTACTGCGGAATCAGGTTTCCACAGTAAGTGACGATTTGTGTGGACGAACGTACTGTGCAGCGCAACAAGGGATATGCATTGCGAGGTGAGACTGCGCAACGATGAACAATGTCGTGGTTTGCACTACCAAGTCCTTCTACTGCGGGACTTCTACTGAGACTGCGAACAATCCGGTTTAACTTTATAATTGGAGCACACGAAAACATTTAAGGGGCTGAACTGAGTATCACTCATCCACTCATTCAACTACTCAGCCGATTATCCATCTACTATTCGTTCATCCACTTGGTATGGTTACGATTTGAGCATCTAGGTGAAAACATGAAGTTGGGAAATAATTTTGGCTTGTTTTTGACCAAAAAAACTGCTAATTTTTAGGTTTTTCAACTTCGACCTCTTCAAACCCATATCTCCCTTAGGAATTTCAACTTGAAGTAAACAAAAAGGTTTTACAGAATTGAATTAGCTTTTTACTCGTATTTTTTTTAATTTTTTTTATGGACATATTGTGGGACAAATTTGTTGTCAACCAACGACATATACTTGAAACTTTTAGGTATGGATAATGAGTGACCTGTGTTGACGACGGTTTTTTGATAGATGGTTATTCATTTTAGGGAAAACAGTTATATGCTCGTAATATACACACACTAAACTTGATCCTGGACTATATTTCAAGTTTTTTAAGACTTGGGAACTATTTTTTATTATTTATTGAAACATCGTATGTTCAGAAAATGGTGCATTATCGACACATGTTTTTGTCTTCACATTTTCTTTCAAATGTTACTCTTATCAAACAAACTAAAACCAACCCAATGAAGAGGACACTTCAAGGAACATACTTGTATTTAAAAAAAAAAATTGGCTTCGTCATTGTGATGATATTGAATTTTCATTGTGACTGATTTTTCAGTCACTTAATTTTTTAATGATAAAGTTTAGTAAAAAAATCGAAAAAAATAGTAATCCTAAATGAAATTGAAAAAAACTTATATTACTAGAAAGTAGATTGAATGGTGAATCTACTGGTATAAAATACGACATGTAATTCTCATGTTTTGCAGTGGTCCGACCTTGTTAAACTGACACATTTCTGAATTCTGCAGAAATGGTGCTGGAATTGTTGACCAGAAACTCTCGGGCGAGAAAATGTCTTCCAAACTCTCGGCCCAGAGTTTTTTTTAAAATACAACACGGCGATTGGTTCAAACTATTGGCCTAGAGTTTTTTTAAACTCTCAGCCCAGAGTTTGAACTCTCAAAACTCTTGTCCTAGAGTTTTATAAACTTTCGGCCTAGAGTTTGAGTTTGACTTTTTTCGCGTGATCATCTGCCCGCACTCCATTTTTTTCACTCCGTTTGTCACCAAAGTATTTCCCAGGTTCACGATTTCACCCATCTTCTATTGATACAATCTAATTGTTATGCATTGTTCTATTGTGCATAAGGAAGTACGTAAGTGATCTCTTAATACTTAAGCAACCAACTGACTCACTACTCTCAAACATAAACTAAATGTTCACCATTCATCTATTCATGCAGAACTTAACATATCATCTCCATACCTCTTCTGATGGCAAATGCATACAATAGTTCTCTCATAACAACATGCAAGGAAACATCTAGACATTCATTTACAGAAAACACAGATAATCATTCATCCATAAAACACAAACGCACAACACAATATTTAATGTGGTTCACTCCCCCGGATGGGAAGCTACGTCCACAAGAATGGTTGGTAATATATATCTTTAAAAAGGGATGGGGAAAACCGTTCTTAGTCTACGCACTCAGCTGTAGACTCTCCTTCCTCTCAGATAGGTCTTTGCGGACAGAGCTGTAGAGCCTTTACAATCTTCTCAACTCAAAAGAGATTTTACAATACAACATCCAAAACCCAAAAATGTAACCACAAAAGTAACCCCATCCCATACAAAATTGTCTTCTTAAATAGACCATGCCCGAAGGTCATGTCTTTACAATGCCGAAGACCTAAACCCAACAACCCTTAGGGTTTACAAAAATGTGTTGGTTTCCCTAAACCGTCTTGCTAGCATCTAGTAGCGTCTGCTTCATCGTGGCGGTTCTCCACGTCTTCATTCTATCGCTATCGGCCTTCCTGTCGCACACGTGCCAATAGGTTACTTTCACTGAACCGTTTATCTCTAACTGTCTCTCCCACTAGGCATACTAGGCCATCGATTTCCCTGAGCTATCCTTTCCTTAACAAACTCATGCATTGGACGCCTTCCTGATTTGCTCGTGCCCGCCGCTCGGCACTCCTGGAGCATCTTTCCAAAATTAAACCACTACTGGTCCATCCGGTACCTGCACCTGATCCTTGTTCAACACTCCACTTTGCTGGCTCCATGCCTGAATGCTTTGCAACACTGCTCCCTTGCAGTGTTGGTCTTTGTGGTACTTCCAAAATTCAGATCCCGTGCACAACTTCGCAGCATGGTCAAAACTTGGATGTTGTGCTCAAATTCGCAGCACCCTCAACACTTAGACAAAATTAAATCTTTTTCTGAGCTGCGCTTAGCTCATCTTTTCCTGCTTATCAAAAGTGTTACCAAAACGTTGTCCCAACTTGGGCCCAACATGCTGCTAACACTTACATGTGGCTCGTCCCTGAGCCACTTGCTGCTTCGGTCGTCTCGCTCTGCTCCACGATTGGTGGAACTAATTTGGCCGCAAACTCGTTATATGTGCCGAACAACTGTTCCACTGCTTCTCTGGTATCTTGTTCAAATTGTTTTACTCTTTCAAGCAGTGTTGGAGTTATCTCTTATCAAATCTGTCCTTGTACCTGCTCCTAGTTGTCGCGCAGTTCCTTCATCTTGTCTTCTATCTACTGCGACACCCCCATGGCATCCTCCAGGAGTTGCTGTGACTGATTATCCATCTCAGTATCTTTTTCTCTTAATGCCTGGACTTCCTTCTTCAAGCCTGATATCTCCTTATACCTCGGAAGCCTCTCCCTGGGTGGTAGATCCTTGACCTCTGCGTCTAACTTTTCTAGTGCGGTCTGCTTTTCTTTTACCGCGTTCTTCACCTGCAGTAGCCCTTGATCCTCTTCAAGGGCAGTGAATTCCTTTGAAACCTTCTCCAATAGATCCTAGCACTTAGCCATCTCACTCGTTATGCTTTGTGCACCGACACTCACTGCTTTCTCTCTTAACTGCTGCTCAGTTAATGGCATCTGCTTATTCAATTTTTCCTTCAAGGCGGCGAGATCGGCCTCATGGAAGATGTCCTTATCCTGCATCTCCTCCTTCAAAGATGTCACCTTTTATCTGATTCTCAGAATGGTGTCCACAGGATCGGCCTGGAGTTCTAGACCTTCAATATCTTGGGAAACAGTAGATATGGTAGTCTCCAATTGTTTTCGGTGGTCTTGTTCATCACGTAGCTGCATTTCTGCACGCAACTCGAGCTGCCTGTTTGCTGCGTGCAGCTCTGCTTGTGACTTCATGGATTCTATTGTTCTTTCATGCATCTCATTGACAATCTGCATGTGCAGAAAGTGTAATCCAGGCAAAGGAATCTTGGCCAAGTCAAGCTCTACCAGCTTGACACCCTTTGTGTCCAGAATGATCTGTTCTGCCATTGGTAATGCTATGGTCAATGGGTCCAGATGAAAAACCCTGGTCTTTGAAGGCAGTGTTATGGATAGCTGCATCGGTTCCTGTCAACCTCCCTTCAGCTCTTGCTTCATGTAGAAAGGTTATTCTCTTTTGGACATCGTCCATTTTCTTCATAAGACCTTATAGTGCGAGCCTAGTCTTTTGCAGCTCATCCTGGATGACCTTGTCCTTCTTATCTTTTTTCTGTCATTAGCTCCCCCATCTTCTCTGAGACTCTTTTTGCAATCATGTCGAAGTTTTCCTCATTCAACACTGTCTCAGATTGACTCTTTATTGCTTTCACCTTCTTCTGCGCCTTTGGCTTCTGCAGAGTTTCAGGTTCTTTCCTCTTTCCTTTTTTTTCAACAATAGGGCATGATAGTGGGATGGGTTCATCTTCTTTCTGAGTTAGTTTCCACATCCATGACTTCAACATGGAAGTCGGCCAACCAATCCTTCATGAGGATGTCAATGTATTCCTCGTACATATGGTAATTACCCGCATACCATTCTAGCTTCTTCATCTTTGCCTTGGGTGAAATAAAGATACATCGCATGTCCACCATAAAATCAATAACGTGAATGTACTTCGACGTTACTTGCTTTATAATGCGCGGCGTATGGGTGATCGCCTGGCGCAGCTAGGTGTAATACTGATAGAATACCTCAGTTGTCGCATGATGCCACTCTGCGTTCAAATTTTCCCAAAGGTTGGCATAGTAGATTCCTCTGGGATCATTGGTTTCTGTAATTACATCGACATATTTTTCTGGTTCCTTCCATCCTACGAATGCAATGAGGATAATCAACCACGTGAAGTGGAATTGACCTCCATTCTCCTGGCTATCATTGAGATCCTCCAGGAACTCATTTAGAATGTACTGACACCAACTGAATTGGGTCCCTTTAGCCGCTGCGACACTTAGTAGTATTATGCCCGTAGGCACCTCCAGAGGCCTCGATGTTCTTATGATTTTTCCTGCGAGCAACTGTGTGACAAATCTGGTCGCTTTGTCTTCAATTTCTTCTGTTGGAAACCCTCTTTTTCCCTTCAACAATGCATGGCTTTGCTTCATTTTCGCGACAACGTCTTTTTCCTTACCCTTCCCTTGGAATAATTGCTTGGGATCCTTTCCACACTTGCTTAGTCCTGTTATGCGGTGGATTAAGTCAATGTTCAAATCCACATTTCGATCCATCCATAGGTATCCCTGGTGAATTCGCACCATCAGAGTGCGAACCACTACATTAAGTTTTGGTGAACGATTAAAATGAGGTAGTCGGAGCAGGTTCAACAATCCAGACTCCACTATCGTTGTCAACCAGCTTTCGGTGACCAAGTTAAATATGCCCTTAGCATCTTTCTTCCAGCACATGTACTGATCAGACTGGAAGTGTGGGTACTTGGGATCATGGAGTTCTTCCTTCTGTACACCTAGGAGGTCATATTCTTCCCATTTACACTCCGGGATCTTTCCTAGTAGGTTCTTGGTAACCTCTACGTGCTTCAAAATGGGCGACAAAGGAATTTCATAACGGGCACTCTTGACCAGATTAAAAACAGGGGCATCCAGCACTTGAGGTGATATGTACTCCGGTGTCAACTTCAAAGGTTCCTTCTGAAAGACCGGCGATCTTTGCGCCATCTGGCCTGTCTTGGGAGTCTTTCTTCGTGGTCCAGCTATGGCTTTCCCTTTGTCCTACATGGCTGGATTATGTTGAGGTGACCTTCCAGACGCTTGAACGGGTTCGAGTATAGTCTTCTTGGCAGGGGTTTTCATTAACTCTGCAATCCCCTTGTGCTGAAAAACTCGGATTGCTTCTTGAAGTGTAAGCTCTTCTTCTTCTTCTATGTCTGGTGACTTGGACATTCACTCACGAGAGTAGGAAACTATTTTTGAGATATGACTAAGGGTTGCTAACACATGAGCGAACGCATGAAAATTCTAAGTGTTTGGTAACGCCCGCGAGTCCTTATGCGGAGTTATTTATAGGCGCAGCTGGGTCCTCCCCGCGCCTTCCAACGGCTAGATGGGTATTTAAGGTAGCGTCCATTGGCGAATTTGAGAGAATCCTTTAGTCCCTTCCGTCGTCAGCATGTTCAGAATGACTATCTTTTCGTTAAATGTTGAAGCAGTTCATTGCAATGGTCATATAACGGCTATATTTCTCAAAAGGTTCTGTAACGGCTATTTTTCTAAGTCTTGCGCTGAGCTGCGTGGGAATCCATCTACAATCCTGCGCAGTTACTTTGTAGTGTTGGTGTTTGAACTACGTGACTCCCTTTTTCTTTCCTTACTTTTTTTTTTTCCCGCGCAGCTTCAAAAGTGTTGCGTGGTACACACATTGTTCTACTTACCGTACATGTACAGACTCCTTTACATTTTCAGTGTCCAATTTCAACTATACTTGACACTTGGAAATTTCTCCCTTTGCTTATCATTCAGGGTTCTACGAAGTAGGGCTGTCATGATACAGCTTTAGCCTGCTTCCATTTATCAAAGTTGGTAGGGTATCGCCAGCTAAATTGGCTAACTGGACTGCACCAGTGTTAGTAACATGTATCACAATATATGGACCAAGCCAATGCATCTTAAATTTACTAGGAAAATTCATGAATTTGCTATCATACAGGAGGACTAGTTCACCTACCTGAAAGCACTTATTCTTCATATGGCAGTCATGCCAAGATTTCTCACAGTCTTTCTGAACTTGCTGGTGGAAGCCGGCAATGAAGCGATCTTCCTCCAACCTAATGAGGTGTAGCAACCTTTCTTCTGATGCTGTGCGGTCTACCATCCCTGTGAACATAACGATCCTTAAACTAGGGACAATATATTCCATTGGAATTATAGCTTCTTGCCCATAAACCAACTGAAAAGGTGTATGTCCTGTCAATTTCTTGCATGTAGTCCTGTATGCCCATAACACAGAGGAGACGTGCAGATCCCAATCATCTTTATTTACATTGCAGACCTTAGTGTGTGCGTTCTCCAGTATTTTATCGAAAGCCTCAACAGTGCCATTCTCCTCTGGATGATATGGAGTACTGCACTGATGACGAATGTGGAATTCCTCTGTAAGTGCCTCAATGGTCTTGTTTAAAAAATGAGTACCTTGGTCACTCATCAAAATATTCGGACAGCCAAATCATGACAATATTTCTTCAAAAATGAACTGCACAGCAGTCCTTTACTAGTTTTGCTTCCGCCCATCTGGTGAGGTAATCAGTAGCAGTAATAATATACCTTGCACCAGTTCTTTTTCCTGGTGGGTTTATAGGACCCACAAAATCAATTGCCCATTTTTCAAATGCCTGCAAGGTCAACTGTGGGTTCAATGGCATCTCATCTCTTCGTGAAGGTTTCCCTGTCCTCTAACATACATCAGAGTTCCTGCAGTGTTCTTTGGAATCTTTGTGGATCGTGGGCCACCATAGCCCTGCACGCAATATCTTCTGTGCAGTAGCCCTTCCCACATAGTGACCTCCCGCGATCCCTGAATGCGCGTCTACTAGAATAAACAGTTTCTCATGATCTAGTACGCATCTGCTCAGGATGTCATCTAGCCAGAGTTTGTATAACTGACCTGTAATTATAGTGAAGTCTGTGACGCGCACCACTAGCTGCTTCTTCTGCTGGACAGATAATTCCTGTTGTGCTAGCCCTATTGCCAGAAAATTAATGATATCCTTATAATAATCATCAGCAACCTATATAGCGAATAGCTGTGCATCAGGCAGACTATCTTTAATGTTCATGGGCTCTTCTCCTGACTCAATCCTAGAGAGATGGTCAGGTCCCAAGTTCAGCCTGCTGGGATTGACAACAATTTCAAAATCATACTCCTGGAATAACAACAACCATCTGCATATGCGTCCCCTTAACAATGGCTTATTGACTAAGTATTTCAACGCGGAATGGTTAGTGAACATAAGGAAGTGCGCACCAAGCAAGTAATGTCTGAATTTCTGTAGGGCATATACCATTGCAAGGCCTTCCCTCTCGGTAGTAGTATAGTTCTTTTCTACTGTTGAGAGCTTCCTGTTCGAGAATGCAATAGGGTGGTCAATACCTCCTTCTCCTGGCTGAGCTAATACGATTCCTAGGGCAATGCATGATGCATCAACATGGACATGGAACGGCTTTGTCCAGTCTGGAAAGACTGGAATAAGTGCAATAACCATGTTTTCTTTAAGTGTTTCAAAACCCTGTTCACATTCCGCGTTCCAAATGAACGGTGCATCTTTCTTTAGCAGCTTTTCCATTGCTACGGTTGTCTGCGCGTAACCCTTTATGAACTTCCTGTAATATCCAGTATGGCCTAAGGTAGAGAGAAACATCTTAACGGAAGTTGGTGTGGGAAAATTTACAATAATGGCAATCTTCACAGGGTCCACCATCAATCCCTACTTACAGACAATGTGTCCGAGTAAAATTTCGTATGGAACACAGAAGATGCACTTCTTCAGATTCAATGAGATCTGATGCTGTCTGCACTTCTCAAGCATCATTTTGAGATTTGCGCAATGGTTCTTCAATAGACCAAACATAGTCCAATCATCAAAATAGGCTTCGAGAAACTTATGCATAAACTCTTTGAATGCTGCGACGACCACTTTGGAAAATATGGCAGGTGCGTTCTTTAGGACAAAAGGCATTACTGTGGACTGGAATGACCCCCATTCTGTAGCAAACGTCGTCTTATGCCTGTCTGCGGGACCAATCCTTATCTGATGATACCCCGAAAAACCATCAGTAAAAGAATAGGCCTCATTCCCTCCAACATTATCAAGCACTTCGTCCGTGAAAGGAGTAGGGAATGGGTCGTGCATGGAAGCATCATTCAGTTTTCTGAGATCCACACAAATCCTGATCTCACCCTTCGTTTTCTTATCCTGAATGACCATGGCACTAATCCACTCGGATTCCTCGACAGGTTCAATGATTCTTGCTTCTAGCATCTTATCCAGCTCTGTGTAGACTCTTGCTTTATACCATGGGTTCAATCTGTATGGCCTCTGCTTGACAGGATTAGCACCTGGTTTCAAGGGGATCTTCATGATTCCTAGGTCTCCCAGAATTCCTTTCATTTCTATAAATTTTGTCGAAAACAACTCCTGATACTCATGTAAGGTGTCTGTGATCTTTCCAACATTATGATCATCCCAATAGTCTCCTATTGCTGCGAACTTCGGTTCTTCGCTTGTGCCAATATTCACCTTCTGCGTCTTTATTGGTCCACTCATATCTGGGATTTCTAGCAGAGGTCCTTCTACGTCGTGCGTTCCCTATGATTCTAGTATGTCTATGTTGCACGGGTCGTCCTCATCATCTTCATTTCTATCCTTGATGTCTTCAGCTAGGTTGTAACACTCGATGTGGTGTTCTTCGTGTTCCTTCCATTCTGACTGTAGGTGCACAGGAACGCGATCTACCCCGAAGAATTCCTCCAATGTCATATTTCTGTGAGGGCAGTCTTCCCTGAATATGTGTTCTTTAATTATCTGCAATGCGTCATGGATCAACGGGTTCTCATCATCAAAGCTGAAGTCCCTCTGGAATTTCATAGTCAACATGTCCCAAATAGTGGTTTCTCTGTGCAACTCCAGGTCTAGGTACCATTTCTTCGGAATGTCATCATCCAGCGTATGTACAAATAGATGCACCCATTTTGTGTGTGGCCTTTCCGCCCATGCCTGTGAATAGACTTCAATGTGTTGACTAGGATCTGTCTGTCCATTAAACTTTTCAAAGGGTAAGGTAACCCTTCTAGCAAATTGGATCTGCATCTTAATTCTGCATTGATCCCAAGTGGTCAATGTCTGCTTGTGCGCATTCCACCATCTGGCGGGTGTGTCGCGTAGTGCCATATCCAATGCTGGTAATCTGTGCTCATCTGCAATAGCTGCAGTATATTCCTGGATGAAATTGTAAACATTAGCAGAACCATCATATGTGGGAATAGGAATTACCTCCTTTCCGATCCAGCTCAGTGATTTCGTAACCTGCGCGCACCTTCTTGCTGATACTTCATGCATCCGGCTTTGCCAATTTTCTATCCCTGCCTCCAAATTAGAGGCGTAGGAGCTGTCACATCTCCAACTGAGTGTACCATCTGCAGTAGGATTAATGTAATCTTCCTGGTTCCCTGTGAGCTAGAATAGTCTGTCCAAGTCTTGAGCCTTGGATTCCTCTTGAATCGTCTCATTGTATCTGTCACCATCTGTAGGATCCAATAGTGCGATGACCCTAAGATGATTCCCTTCAAACATCATCTTATTTGTTTTTAAGTTGATGATAGCCAAGTTATCAATAGCCCAGTCAATTCCCAACAGTGCAGGAAAAGGCTGACTATCATCCACAATCTCGATAACTTCAAAGTTTGCATGACTTGGGACTCCATCAATGTTGACTATCACGTCAGCTAATCGGCCAAAAGGTATGACTTTATCTTGGTTAGCCATTCTCAGCTGGATAGGTGACCATGACAACTTTGGTTGACCCATCTGCTACCATGTCTGCTTAGTTAAGACATTTACTTCGAATCCCAGATCAAGGATGACTTCATCCATTTCAAAATCTCCAATCTGTGCGGTAAGCCTCATTTCTCGACCTATTCTTTTATGCTTCCTTATGTGATGTACTGCGCTATCAGAAGTCTCTGTTCCAGTCTGCGGCTCATACTGGTTTATGAGCTTCTGTAGCTCTACTATGGCATTTTCACTTTTGAGTAGCTTCATGCAGCTTCATAGGAACTGCGTAATGGAAGTGCTGACATCCGTCGCAGTGCTTGTTTTATCATAAGCCGCTGGCATGTCTTCAACATGTGGTGCTTCACTGCGCAATGGGATCCGCTGTGACTCTATTTCTGGTTCTCTGAGGGTATCCCATGCGTCGATAAATACTTCCTTTTTCTTTTGTAGGTCGAGAGCAAGTATTTTTCCCAGAGCTTTCCTTATCCATACTGTCTCAAGAGGAGTCTTCCTTGTGTGAGCCTCCTATAACATGGAAGCTTCTGCTCCCCTATCATGGCCTGTCTAAGTGCCACTGCGCATGACCACTTTGATGCTCCGGTCTACTCGTATGCTCTCCTTTGCGATCCACTAGATGTTCTTGTTTGGTGCATCCATTCGTCTTCTTTTTTGCATTTCAACCTCTAGTACTGAGAAATCTTCAATAACATGCTCAAATGATTTACAATAATTGCACGTAGTGCATGGGTTAACACAATCTCTAGATACGTGACCTGGCTGGCCACAATTATAACAAATGACCTAGCCGCGGCCTCTTCCCTGCATTGGGCCAGCATTTCTTCCTCTGCCGCGGTATCCAGCACCACAACCTCTGTATCCTCCTTGGTCATATTGTGCATTCTCTTGTTTCGGATGGTTATGTTCTTATGCATGGTACAAGCCAGTGCCTCTCATTGAGAACATATCTCATTTTCTCTCATTCATTAGCTCATATGTGCGGCAGTTGGATTCATCATGTCCAACTGATTTACAGAAAGTGTAGTATAAATTTTTAGGTGTTTTCACATATTTCTGTATAAGATAGTAGTCTTCAGGTCTGTGTCCTGTGGTTCTACAAATTTCACACCATGGGGCCTGATTCTGATTTATTGGGTTGGGCGCACCACTATTAAGATAGTCGCGGAATAAAGGGAAATGCTCCCGGTCATGGCCTTCTCCTTTACAACTTGTACACCAGATCTCATGTCTAGGTTCATACCTTTGTTCTTTGCCATTCTTCATGCTTTGCAGCTCTAGTGTCAGGGTGTTCAGTTGTTTATGGATCTAAGACATTCCAGAACTAGTCTCACCAACCAGCGAAGCCTCTAGCTTCATTGCAATTTCCAAGGCCTCTGCCTACGACGTAACCTTCTGTTGCATCAATGGTAATCTAATATGGGGAAATAGCGCAGCATGAACCATTCCTTGTGCTGTTCTGGAGCTATAACAAAGCTCACTTGGTCTAATAGGGTTTTGAACTTCTGATTAAACTCCCAAACCGTTTTAGTCGGTTTCTGCTTTATTTCTTTCAACTCGGTTATACACTGAGATTCAGATTTGGGTTTCTTAAACTCTGCCACAAGCGCAGCTTTAATTTCTACGAGGGTTCTTGGCTGTGTGTTAGAGTACTTCATGAACCAATGTAAAGCTCTGTCCCTGAAAGTGGTGATGAGCTGTGCTCTCTTCACGGCATCATCCTGGATTTGTCTTACACTCCATACAGCTTCGCAAAGGAACCAATGCTGGTCAGGGTCTTCTAGGCCAGTTCCTTTGAATATCAGCAGCTTCATATCTGTGTTTTCCATTGTCCTATTAGGTAGTGGGGCACCCAGATTAGTTCGCGGCTGCTGTAAAGGGATCTGTGCAGTGAAAACAAATGGGCTTATCGGGATAGACGTACTGGGATGAGTATTCTGTGGGGTGGGCTGCGTAGCGAGTGGGTTTTGAGATAAAGGTGGTACAGTCTCTACATACGGTGGGTTCTCAGGGGTAAATGGTGGTTCGGCTTCATTGTCAAGGTCACAAGGAATCTCAATATCGATATGAAGTCTAGGGCCTCCAAGATTCTTATTAAATTTATACCTCTTACCACTTCTAAGATTATGTGTATCTTCGTTAGAATCACTATATATACTATTTACCATGACAAACTTAAGAATATTATTGCATTCTTAAAACACCTTTCTCAGCTAATTACATCTTAATTTATAGACTGGGATTATTCAACAACTTACCTTGGAATCCTCCGAAAAAGTATGCTTCTGCTTGGCTGTAGGATTTGAGTGTGTCTACAACAAATTCTGTTACGAAGCCTTCTAGCATATGATCGACCCAAAAATAAACTGCGGGTGTCAATGGGCTGTCTATTACTTTGAGCTGTGCTATGAGATCAGGAGTCAAGTCTGTAGGAACTCCTCCTTGAAAACAAGTTTTATTTCAAATGAGAGCTGCGAGATTCACGCATGCAGCTCATTTGGAAATGATGCCCAGAAAATCTTGTGAATATCTTTCCACATATATCTATCCGACCACTGTGTGTCACATAGATGCGGATGTCTATTCTCTTGCCTTGCAAAGACTCTTATGGTCTTGTACCGACAAGATTGGATTTCTGTCTTTTCAGGATGCCAGTTGTCAGAGCCTTCCGGGAACTAGTATTCTTCGTCGCACATCACGATTGCAACTCATCACGGATTCTAGCGCAGCAACAGAACCAATTGTTGGCTATATGTAACATCCTGAAAAAAATCACAAAAATTTAAAATTTTTCTACGTGAAATTTAATACTTATTTAATGTGTGCAGAATAGAACAAAGCATAAAAGGTTATCCTGCTGTAATAAATACCATGCTGGTTTATCGTATAAGATATTGCGACTAACATAATTATGTTTATGTCTTGATGTTATTAATACTACGACAACTTCTATTATTTATGTTATGCTTTATGAATCAGTTATTTTGACTAATGTGCTTTTGTTGATTGATGAAGGGGTCCTATGGACGCCCTGAGGATTACTTAGCATTCGCGCTAAAGCATGTGATTTCGTACTTGTGACAGCTTATAGGTAAGAGTTTAAAGTTGCAACAAGTATTCAAACAATTTTTCAGAGAAGGTCTGTAATGATTGTATCGCAATGTTGTACTCAGAATTATTTTTGGTTTCCATTCATGTCGAACTGTATGTAAATATCTACCTTCTTCCTCCGTGGCAATTTGTGGAAATTCTATGTATAACTGTTATGCTAACCTTCCTAGGGTCTATACTTCTACCACGGTTATGATAATTTGATTTATCAACAAGTCTTCTATTTCACTATACAATAGCATGTATGTATAAAAATCTTCTTTGATTATTTATATAATCTATTTATATGGTGTTTGGGACATTATCAAACAATTACAAACTATATATATAACCTATTATATGTTGTGTGTTATGTGCAATAGTGTGGGCCCATGTGATATTATGCCACCCTAGTGAACGATACAAACATATGATGCAATGCAAAGTGCAATATTATACAAACTTTATCTATAATTTGTAAAACATATAATACTATACGATCCTACGATACTATGTGAACTTTGGAGATATTCTATTATGTGCTGTGTGCACTTATGTGACCCTAGGTAGTACATATGTGACCCTGGTGAAGTTATATCCAACCCTTAACTTAATGTTACAAGGGTTTAAATCACGACCTTACCATTACCATTTCCACGTTGTTTGATATGAATGTTAATATGCGTTACAGGTTGGCGGATGTAATTGTATCCTATGCATTGAATGCACACAACCAACAAGAATAGTGGAATTCCATCGTGGATGGCATAGTAAGCTTGGATCACGTGAAAGCATCTTGGTGTAACGACTGAGTGCTGAGTTGTAACTTGAAAAGGGTTTAAATGTGCCGAGCTGGCTCCTTCGTGGCTGTGGTAATGATGGCTCCTTTAATGTGGTAGATGGTTTGTGATTTCATAAATCCCAATGGTGATCTCCACCGTTGATCTGGAAAGGGTTTCAATGCATGTGGTTAAACCCTACCTTTGCTGCGATTGATGAGTGTATTGTGATCTTTGTTACTTGGTAGTGTTAGCTCTGCGTGGCCGACAAGCTGAGGGTTTGTAGTTTTGTTGTTCTGCCTATGGAGGCGTAGCTCCTGAGTCTTGAACTCGTATCCTATGTAAATTAATAGAGCCGAGCTCTCTCCAGTTTTTGTACAGTGGTGAATGTCTTGTTTGGCAGTCTTAGAGTTTGGATTTGGGTGGTTTGATCCCCGACTTGTTGAGGGTTTGTTTATTTTAATACTGGGTTTGTAAAGAATGGCCAGGGCCTCGCCAGGGTTGCTAGATCTCTCGGCACTGTTTAAAAATGGTTGATGGTTCGGTGTTGGCTCCAGCTATACCAGCATTCAACGAATAGGGGTTTCGTTGCAGTTGCATCTGTCTTGGTGTTCATTGCTACTACGGGCTATCAAAAAGGTAATGTGTTTGATTTCCTTCACTATAATGTTCATACCTGAGTGTTAACGGTTATCAGAATTTCAATACTGTAATTTTTCCTTCTGAGATACTGTTTTAACCACATTTGTGATGTTCTTGCAGGTTTAATATGTAATGGATCCTCAATTCTGGGCGTTGAAGGTTGGAAATAGCTATACCAACCGGTAAGCCTCGGTGGTTGCTTTGAAACTCTGTGTAGGTGAAGATTATGGCCGACTATGTGATGTTCTGTATGTTGTGTTTTTAACTCAGAGAGTTTTGTAAATTTGTAGAGATATGGTTTGTAAACTTGTAAAAGTATGGGGAGGATAATGCCTCGACCCATAAGGCAAAAGCCGTGTTGATTGTGAATACAACTGTTTTGTAACAGAGATTCTTATTCTCAGACTTAATATAGTGATACATCTCGTTCTCAAAATAGTTCTTTTTTTTATGGTTGATGGATAAAAGTTATAGTTGTGAAATGAAATGGAAGCTTCTTGGTATCGTTTCTTCTGCATAGAATAACTGTGAAAATTGTATAGTTGTATTGTGTGTCTCTCCAGACTTGGATATCGTGATGATCCATTGATTTCTACAAATCGTATGGGATATGCTTTTGTTTTTAGGAAAGAGTTTGACTGTGCATGGTTCGTCGGTTGAGGAAAGTTCTCTGTAATGTCATTCTATAAGTTAGGGTTTGAATTGTATGAGAATAAAACCCCTCGTTTGACTTATTGCTTAAGGTGGGTTAACTATGTTGATTTATAAGAAATAGCACAAGATTTGTTTATATGTTTAAAATGAAAACCTGTTATGAAAATCGATAATGCTAACTAGGTCTTCTACTGTGCAATGTTGAGACCAAAACTCGATTCTGTTTAAACTGTAATAATTCCATATCTTAGTTGGAATCGTGTAGTTAAAGAGAAATAAAGTTTAACTTGTTTTAAAATGGAAATGTTGACTATAAGCTGGAAGTTGATAAGTCTGTTTAAGGTTATAGTATAAAATGTTTTGATTCCACTATGGAGTTTATGGTATAAAACAATGTATAATTATATGCATGAAATAGTTGGAAATTCTTGTTGTGTGTAGAAGAAATATCATTCTGTTGTATATTAAAAGTAAATCTATATTTATTCTAATATAAACATATACATTTTAACTACTGACTATAGAAAACAATTCTTTACTGTTAGAACATAAATCTATTTATTTTGAAACAGAGATATTTATAAACAAGGAAATATTACATATAAATTAGGAAAACAATTAACTAAAAATAAATTATAGTGAGAGCACTATAAATGTATATACAGGAATTAAACACTAAGTAGAAAACTTGAGGAATTTATAATAATTTAATCTTCTCATTCACTTGGCTTGTTTGCCTATCTTGATCTATTCTACTTAATCTGTCTCTGTACTAGAGTACGATGCTGTTCCTTTTTGCATGGGGAAAAATACAGAGACGAATTTATTCAATCATTTTGATTTATATAGAATTATTAAATTATTCAGGAAAACTGAAATAAAACTTAAACAGTAAAAGTTAAATAGATAACAGAACCTTAAAATAAAAATAGATGAGACAATGTGTCACATCTCCATGAATATGTTAGTGTCATTTTGAGAAAATAAAAGTTCTTGGTCCTCTAGCCATTAGCCAAATCACACTTGACATAATATACATTGAAGGTAATAATGACACAAGCATCGAATCTAAACAAAGAATCATAAAATTACACAAGGGATCATCAAAAGCCACATAGATTACAAATGCGGATCCATTTAATGCATTCAACCACACGATATGAATATATGCAATTCCATCATGCCAAATGCATCGAATCCCCAGAGTTTTTACTATAAGATAAAGACTAGGAACTATAGAATCAGGGGACCATACACTTATAAGATCCACATGGACAACATAATAACCATTCAATACATTTAACAATAATCACATGACAACAATACACCAACCATCAATTCTTACAGACCTTATGTTGGTTTGGTTTATACCTTAGTAGTTAGAATATCGAGGAATCTTAACCCCACTATCTTCATCGATGATGAACATTCTATTCAATATTCTATAAGTGTCATTTATAATACTTAAGCAATAACATCCACTCATATTTACATATTTTCTTAAGCTCGTAGAACCTAACTCAACATCTTGCACATCAAAGTATCTATAGGTTATTACATCATTTACAACTTCTTATGACCTTTAAATATAATTGGAATATTACCATCTATAGTAGGTTTCTTGAAGCAACCAACAAACATAAAAGTCAATGCTCTATCTAACATACTCATTTTAATACACATTGTGTACTACTAACTTGAATGAATTCCTTCACATTTTAAATCACCTCTAACAATGAGAATAAATCACATGAAACCCATAAGAAAGAGACAAAAGAAGAATAAATCACAGAAGGCACAAATGAGAAGGGGACAACGCGATATACATGTGGTTCACCCCCAAATTTGAGGGCTACGTCCACCAAGATTGTTCATCATATATATTATCCATCAAGAGGAGGTTACATCGGCAACACATTTTTTGCATTCAACAATTTCTTCTTTACCCAAGTCTCTTAAGCGACTATGCATATTTTCTATAAGCAGCAATCCAAACGGCTGCACTCCAGGATATAAAAAATAATAAAAGAAAAAACCCAAAACGTAGATATTAAGCAAGATCCTATGGATCTATGCGACTCCACACGGGTGGCAACCAACCATTGTAACTATCTCAGGAAAACACTATAAACAATAGGTATAAATCAATGAGATGCAACAATCATATTTGCTAAGTGCATTCAACATATATTTTTTAAAAACACAGAGGAGATCTTCTACGCATTAGTAGGGTTATAACAAAGTTCTATATAAAGTAGAAACACAAGCCTCTCCTGCATATAAGCCGAGATCAACTGAGTCAGAGCTTTTGTGGCAACAATACCACAAATGGAGATCTCCATGGTTAACGTTTTTCCTAGCTGCACTATATAAATATAGATCTACGGGGTTAAATAATTTCTCAACAACATTACAGTACACAGAGTTCTTGGGTGGGGGTTTGCAGGATAAGACAAGCCAAATCTAATTCTGAGTTAGCGCTTCCATACTATCCATAGATACAAAGGGTTTCACAACAATTATTAACAAAATACAAAGACTCATGCATACAGAGGACACCACTATTGGCAACCGATATTACGATGGCAGAGATAAAAAAATGTATTCATACAGCGTAATCTGTATAACCGAGATCTATTGGATCATTTTCCTTTCTCCCCAAAGATCAATTGATGATTCGGTATAGCTTAACGGAGGAATACAGACCTCCAATCCTCTAATCACACAAAGATATTCCCAACCTCAGCGCTGAGAGCTGCTTCATCTGGACCGAGATTCGAATGCTCTTCTCCCAATGATTGCCACCGTAGACTTCAGGACTCTTCCCTCTCCTCTGACTCGCCATTTTCCCCATGTAAAAGACGTAGATCTTGATTTCTGATCTGGAAGGAGAAAAATATAAACAGCATTTGCTAACTCAAACCCCATGCAAAAGACGCAGATCTTGATTTCTGCTCTGGAAGGAGAAAATTATAAACAGCATTTGCTAACTCAAACCCCATGCAAAAGACGCAGATCTTGATTTCTGATCTGGAAGGAGAAAAATATAAACAGCATTCGCTAACTCAAACCCAATGCAAAAGACGCAGATCTTGATTTCTGATCTGGAAGGAGAAAATATAAACAGCATTCGCTAACTCAAACCCCATGCAAAAGACGCAGATCTTGATTTCTGATCTGGAAGGAGAAAATTATAAACAACATTTGCTAACTCAAACCCCATGCAAAAGACGCAGATCTTGATTTCTGATCTGGAAGGAGAAAAATATAAACAACATTTGCTAACTCAAACCCAATGCAAAAGACGCAGATCTTTATTTCTGATCTGGAAGGAGAAAAATATAAACAACATTCGCTAACTCAAACCCAATGCAAAAGACGCAGATCTTTATTTCTGATCTGGAAGGAGAAAAATATAAACAGCATTTGCTAACTCAAACCCCATGCAAAAGACGCAGATCTCCATCTATGATGGAACTCCGCTCTGTCTGCGTTTGTGTTGTCGGGGTCAAATACTTCAACCAAGAAGTATTCTCTGTAGACATATATCCCGATGCTTCAATTAGCGGGCAAATGTCACAAAACCATAACCAACAACCACAGTCTCAGTGCATTAACCCTTCGAAAGATTCTAACGCAGATCGATATCCTCGATTTGAGAAAAAGGTCTACTCTGTCCTCAAAAATATGTAATATGCTTCGACACAGAAGCAATACTATACAAATAAGAGTAATAACCCATAACACTTAAGTTTAGAATCCCAATCCTATAATGCATGACACTTTCAAGTTAGCAATCTCTTGTATTGTATACCCATCTAAAGTATAAGGATGCCCGATAAATCAATCAGGATCAAGTGGTAAAACAGAAAAGAATTACTTATCTGGATAGGCATTCACCGAGATGGAAACTCTCGAGGTCTCCTCTTTGGTGACAGTTATAATGCCATGTACCACCATTAAAGTTTTCTCCCGCTCCTCCTTCGTGAGTTCTTCCCCCCTCGATCGCTAATTCCCCCCTCTTTTAAAGAATGTTCTTCCCCCTTTGGAGGATCCGCCCCTCCAATAAATTTAAATCGCGCAATTCCTGGACGTCGTGGGAGTCGAGCTCCATAGGAGACCTCTTTCCTAAAAATCCTCCAACAACCAATGCACCCTATTAAAATTTCAACAAGATAATTCCATAAATCAAGGAAGATGTCCTCTTAATTAAAGGAGCACTTCTTTAGTGGTCATTGAAAGGATTTTTCTTCCCCGTTATCTAGCAATGCTTTATAAAAAGGTATTATAACTTTACACCTTTTATATATATATAATATTTTAATGGTATGTAAATCTCTATTTGATTCACTTCATAAAAGAAGGTAAAAACCCTCTAACAAAGATATCTTTATAGTTTCCTACTTAAGGGTCTATTAAGGGTACTTCATGTCACTCCTCTAGGAGTTAAGAACTTCCTAATAACTAGATACAAATTAGTTAGTTCGTCGAAGTTAAATATTGGCATGCGACGACTAGTCATTTATCTTTCACGCAGGATGATTACCTTATCACTTAAGGTACTAGATATGTCATTTTTTACCACTTCTCGAGTGTTCTTAGGATTTGGATGACCCACCATCATGATTCATCCTTTTCCTAGTGGATTTGGCTATCGTCGGCTAGTTGTGTCGCTGCCTTCAATCTCTCAAGTTTACAACTTACAACTTAGGTATTTAACACATTGCTTACAAGTTCTTCTGGCGGGGCCTTGGCCTTGGGCTCATCGCCAGAAGCAATTACAATTTACATCTAATTTGTAATATACATTTATCAAACTAATAGGGAAAGAAGGAGGGATATCACATCCTCCTCCCCTTAAAATAACACCGTCCTCGGTGTTCATAAATTTTACCAGTTCGTCTTCTCTTCTGGAGTCATCCTCTTCTTGCTTCATCATTTCAATTTTGACCTTCTTCAGGATTCCATGAATTTTCCATAAGTCGCCATTAGCCATATCTACATTTCCGACTACAAAACCGAGATTCAAAGAAAAATTGTTTAGCAACAACTTTATCATCACACTCCATAAAAAACATAAATCATGAGTTCTTTATTGCACATATCACTTGCAATATATGGAGTAAATCTAGCGCTCCATGATTCTATACTGTTGACTAAATCAACAAACAGCATTCACTTGATCCAGGAAATTCTTGCCTAACACCTTAGTGCTCACGCAGCAATCCTTTCTCTCATGTCTTGCCTAACACCTTTGTGCTCACGCAGCAAAACATTTCATTCATGTCTTGCCTAACACCTTAGTGCTCACACAGCAAACATCTCATTCATGTCTTGCCTAACACCTTAGTACTCACGCAGCAAACATTTCTTTCATGTCTTGCCTAACACCTTAGTGCTCACGCAGCAAACATTTCTTTCATGTATACTAAGCAGCGTCCTGCCTCCCACATATACACTTTCTTATAGCTTGCCTAGGTCTTACAGCCAGCCAATTCTCCAAGAATCCTAGTGGTTGTTCAATCCCTAATTTTAGGGAGTATTTCAATGCCTTTACAACACTCTTTACACAATTCCCCTCAAGCTTTCTCGCTTGAGTCTCGGAATTTATTTTCCCCAAGCCGCTTGCTTGAGTCTAGAAAAATCACTTTCAATTTAATCACTTTATTTCGTCATATTACATTCTGTACCCATACGATTACTCTGACCAATCTGGGTCAAGTGCTTTGTTCAACAATAATTATCAAAATCACAAGAATAAATAACAGTTGTGATGTGGGTTCTAAATCCTCACCCACTTATTTTACCTTGGATAATATTCATGCTCTTGTCTTTCCACAAGCTGCATAAAGTTTTGACCATCAGCCAAATTCACCTGTTAGTAACAAGACAAAATATTTGTAAGAATATCTTCCCCCTAAAAATAAGAAGACCGCCATCTAAAATGAACTTCACTGGCTTAATTAATAGGATTACATAATGCCTTGAAATGCATTCTTCCTATGGACATTACATTCACTTCACCTCAATTCTTAACTTTAACTGTGTCAAGTACCCATTTATACGACTTTTCTTGCACATGTCAACACCATGTAAGTAACAATAAATCATCTTCATATATACTTGTATAGTTTCATAAAGATAGTCGCATACCTTTATGAAGGAGACTGCATATCACTTTATTGTATGGCCTCATATGCCAAGGTGTATGTTTTACTTGTATTAACACACGTTAGTAATCCCGTCAACATCATAAGACATATATATCAAAATGATACATATTCTCAAGGTATCCATGCATATAGCATAAATCTTAATCACATAAAAGTATAATCCTTCTGTGAACCACTCCCAGTATCCCAACATTCTTAGTAAGGATCGCTGAAATAGAATATATATATAAAAATAAAATCCTACAGTTTCATCATATGCATCCTATTAACTACTTAGAATACACATGTATACTTCTATTATAACCATCATCCCTTCTAAAACTACAAGCAAGGGTACGAGCGTGTTCCCGTGTCATAGATTTATACTTCCTTATTCTATACAATTCCATGCCACAAAGAGATAGTAAGTACAACAATTTCCTAGCCATAGAAAATTTCACACAGTAGAACGTCTATTTAACCAAATAAAGTTAATTCCTATACCTTTCAACCTTTTACCCTGAGGATGACCCTTTACTAATCATTCATACAACTCTTCTAACCACCTATTGTTGGTATAGTATTCCTCTTGGATGTGAGATCATCACTTACAATAAATTTGAAGGTCTTTTGCGTATTCAATATTAACCATCTTATCTACCATATCATATGTTTCGTACGTAAAATGAAGCATAGAAGTAAGAACACATAACTAACATACTATATTGGAACCATCGCCTATAACATCCAATATAATGTACAAACATCTTCCATACCATCTACTTATCAAGGGCTAAGATCAATATAACTCTCTCAATAACATTTTTTTCAATTCTTCTATTCGTCTTTCGATCAAACCTCCACTGTAAGACGTCTATTATTCCAACTCCGAGATCGTTAACAAAAATGAAAATTTTCTTTCTACATAACAGATAGCCTACATAGAGAATTTCAGGACTTACTCCCTTAGTACAATTTATGTAATCTCTAACATGATAAGGATCACCTCCACCCTACAATCTCGTGTACATACTTAATACAATCATCCCAACCTAAGTGCGTGAAATCAATAACTAGGTAATTCATGCCAATTTTCCAATCCTTCTCATAATGACCTAATTGTACCTTACACCCTTTCATAATTCACATACTATATAAACCTTTCGGAGTACTTCAACTTCAACCTATATATACATATCTTTATATGACCTAACCATCATTCATTCAATCCTTATGATTCAATATGTTTGCTATCCTGTCTTCATTTGTATAGTCACATTTCCAAGCCTAGAACTTTTCTAATCCTCATAAAGTATAATTGAAGCAATCAAGTACCTATGATGAATGTTGATGACTTGACTCATATATGTACTAAAGCCCTACCAATTGCATCAATCGACCAGATATGAGTGTACATCTTTCATTAGATAAATAATCCTAATTATGTTTATACAACCCTTATAAACTTTTGAACATGCAAATGCTCCTATGATTCTCATTACTATCATTATGATCAATGTATATGAAGATATTTAACAAGATCACCAAGATAAAGATAGGGTCATAGTCCAACTATTTTAATCATTTTTAAAGAATACTTTCTTATCATTTAATGAAACTAATTGGAGAGCATGAGAAGATATTCATCCTCTAGTATTTATTAATAGAAGATCATTCAACTTCGTAAGGAAACATATAAATGCTCACATATCGACAATGCTTTTAGAATGCTTCAACAAGTGGAGCATACTTACTTGCGATTTAAAAGACATCTTGTTGATTACCTCCTACTGATTCTTTGGAACATAAATACTTTGTTTGCGTCTTATCGATGGAGTTCCCTTGACCAGCTTATATATTATTTCTTCAACTGAGCCCAACTAAGCCCGAGTGTTTGCAACCTGTGCTCTGATACCATATGTCACATCTCCATGAATATGTTAGTGTCATTTTGAGAAAATAAAAGTTCTTGGTCCTCTAGCCATTAGCCAAATCACACTTGACATAATATACATTGAAGGTAATAATGACACAAGCATCGAATCTAAACAAAGAATCATAAAATTACACAAGGGATCATCAAAAGCCACATAGATTACAAATGCGGATCCATTTAATGCCTTCAACCACACGATATGAATATACGCAATTCCATCATGCCAAATGCATCGAATCCCCAGAGTGTTTACTATAAGATAAAGACTAGGAACTATAGAATCAGGGGACCATACACTTATAAGATCCACATGGACAACATAATAACCATTCAATACATTTAACAATAATCACATGACAACAATACACCAACCATCAATTCTTAAAGACCTTATGTTGGTTTGGTTTATACCTTAGTAGTTAGAATATCGAGGAAGCTTAACCCCACTATCTTCATCGATGATGAACATTCTATTCAATATTCTATAAGTGTCATTTATAATACTTAAGCAATAACATCCACTCATATTTACATATTTTCTTAAGCTCGTAGAACCTAACTCAACATCTTTCACATCAAAGTATCTATAGGTTATTACATCATTTACAACTTCTTATGACCTTTAAATATAATTGGAATATTACCATCTATAGTAGGTTTCTTGAAGCAACCAACAAACATAAAAGTCAATGCTCTATCTAACATACTCATTTTAATACACATTGAGTACTACTAACTTGAATGAATTCCTTCACATTTTAAATCACCTCTAACAATGAGAATAAATCACATGAAACCCATAAGAAAGAGACAAAAGAAGAATAAATCACAGAAGGCACAAATGAGAAGGGGACAACGCGATATACATGTGGTTCACCCCCAAATTTGAGGGCTACGTCCACCAAGATTGTTCATCATATATATTATCCATCAAGAGGAGGTTACATCGGCAACACATTTGTTGCATTCAACAATTTCTTCTTTACCCAAGTCTCTTAAGCGACTATGCATATTTTCTATAAGCAGCAATCCAAACGGCTGCACTCCAGGATATAAAAAATAATAAAAGCAAAAACCCAAAACGCAGATATTAAGCAAAATCCTATGGATCTATGCGACTCCACATGGGTGGCAACCAACCATTGTAACTATCTCAGGCAAACACTATAAACAATAGGTATAAATCAATGAGATGCAACAATCATATTTGCTAAGTGCATTCAACATATATTTTTTAAAAACACAGAGGAGATCTTCTACGCATTAGTAGGGTTATAACAAAGTTCTATATAAAGTAGAAACACAAGCCTCTCCTGCATATAAGCCGAGATCAACTGAGTCAGAGCTTTCGTGGCAACAATACCACAAATGGAGATCTCCATGGTTAACGTCTTTCCCAGCTGCACTATATAAATATAGATCTACGGGGTTAAATAATTTCTCAACAACATTACAGTACACAGAGTTCTTGGGGGGGGGTTTGCAGGATAAGACAAGCCAAATCTAATTCTGAGTTAGCGCTTGCATACTATCCATAGATACAAAGGGTTTCACAACAATTATTAACAAAATACAAAGACTCACGCATACAGAGGACACCACTATTGGCAACCGATATTACGATGGCAGAGATAAAAAAATGTATTCATACAGCATAATCTGTATAACCGAGATCTATTGGATCATTTTCCTTTCTCCCCAAAGATCAATTGATGATTCGGTATAGCTTAACGGAGGAATACAGACCTGCGATCCTCTAATCACACAAAGATATTCCCAACCTCAGCGCTGAGAGCTGTTTCATCTGGACTGAGATTCGAATGCTCTTCTCCCAAGGATTGCCACCGTAGACTTCAGGGCTCTTCCCTCTCCTTTGACTCGCCATTTTCCCCATGTAAAAGACGTAGATCTTGATTTCTGATCTGGAAGGAGAAAAATATAAACAGCATTTGCTAACTCAAACCCCATGCAAAAGACGCAGATCTTGATTTCTGCTCTGGAAGGAGAAAATTATAAACAGCATTTGCTAACTCAAACCCCATGCAAAAGATGCAGATCTTGATTTCTGATCTGGAAGGAGAAAAATATAAACAGCATTCGCTAACTCAAACCCAATGCAAAAGACGCAGATCTTGATTTCTGATCTGGAAGGAGAAAATATAAACAGCATTCGCTAACTCAAACCCCATGCAAAAGACGTAGATCTTGATTTCTGATCTGGAAGGAGAAAATTATAAACAACATTTGCTAACTCAAACCCCATGCAAAAGACGCATATCTTGATTTCTAATCTGGAAGGAGAAAAATATAAACAACATTTGCTAACTCAAACCCAATGCAAAAGACGCAGATCTTTATTTCTGATCTGGAAGGAGAAAAATATAAACAGCATTCGCTAACTCAAACCCAATGCAAAAGACGCAGATCTTTATTTCTGATCTGGAAGGAGAAAAATATAAACAGCATTTGCTAACTCAAACCCCATGCAAAAGACGCAGATCTCCATCTATGATGGAACTCCGCTCTGTCTGCGTTTGTGTTGTCGGGGTCAAATACTTCAACCAAGAAGTATTCTCTGTAGACATATATCCCGATGCTTCAATTAGCGGGCAAATGTCACAAAACCATAACCAACAACCACAATCTCAGTGCATTAACCCTTCGAAAGATTCTAACGCAGATCGATATCCTCGATTTGAGAAAGAGGTCTACTCTATCCTCGAAAATATGTAATATGCTTCGACGCAGAAGCAATACTATACAAATAAGAGTAATAACCCATAACACTTAAGTTTAGAATCCCAATCCTATAATGCATGACACTTTCAAGTTAGCAATCTCTTGTATCGTATACCCATCTAAAGTATAAGGATGCCCGATAAATCAATCAGGATCAAGTGGTAAAACAGAAAAGAATTACTTATCTGGATAGGCATTCACCGAGATGGAAACTCTCGAGGTCTCCTCTTCGGTGACAGTTATAATGCCATGTACCACCATTAAAGCTTTCTCCCGCTCCTCCTTCGTGAGTTCTTCCCCCCTCGATCGCTAATTCCCCCCTCTTTTAAAGAATGTTCTTCCCCCTTTGGAGGATCCGCCCCTTCAATAAATTTAAATCGCGCAATTCCTGGATGTCGTGGGAGTCGAGCTCCATAGGAGACCTCTTTCCTAAAAATCCTCCAACAACCAATGCACCCTATTAAAATTTCAACAAGATAATTCCATAAATCAAGGAAGATGTCCTCTTAATTAAAGGAGCACTTCTTTAGTGGTCATTGAAAGGATTTTTCTTCCCCGTTATCTAGCAATGCTTTATAAAAAGGTATTATAACTTTACACCTTTTATATATATATAATATTTTAATGGTATGTAAATCTCTATTTGATTCACTTCATAAAAGAAGGTAAAAACCCTCTAACAAAGATATCTTTATAGTTTCCTACTTAAGGGTCTATTAAGGGTACTTCATGTCACTCCTCTAGGAGTTAAGAACTTCCTAATAACCAGATACAAATTAGTTAGTTCGTCGAAGTTAAATATTGGCATGCGGCGACTAGTAATTTATCTTTCACGCAGGATGATTACCTTATCACTTAAGGTACTAGATATGTCATTTTTTACCACTTCTCGAGTGTTCTTAGGATTTGGATGACCCACCATCATGATTCATCCTCTTCCTAGTGGATTTGGCTATCGTCAGCTAGTTGTGTCGCTGCCTTCAATCTCTCAAGTTTACAACTTACAACTTAGGTATTTAACACATTGCTTACAAGTTCTTCTGGCGGGGCCTTGGCCTTGGGCTCCTCGCCAGAAGCAATTACAATTTACATCTAATTTGTAATATACATTTATCAAACTAATAGGGAAAGAAGGAGGGATATCACACAATGGAACCTGTGAAAGACGATAGGGCCGAAAAACACCCAAGGAGGCCTATTCCTCCCAACCTACTTCAGAAGAAGCAGCTCAACTGCTAACTTCTAGTGAACCCCCGATCCTGATTACTGATCCAATAAGTGGGTGGAATCTGTGTAGAAGCAAGGAACTCAAAATGCCTTCTCCACTCAGCATCAACCTCCTGAAATAAAATGCCTTCTCCACTCAGCATCAAACTCCTGAACTCAATAAGAGTTTGGAAGACTCACAACATGATCAACAACATAGCATATCCCCTCATCAAATCTCTTGGGTGCAAACACAACAAAACCCCAAGGTAAATTTTCTCGTCAGGAAAAGTGATGAACCTCAGTTCAATATTTGATGGCTATTATTTAGACTTCCTAGGTCTTTTAGTGGTCAATTTGGAATAAATGATTCTCAAGCTCCAGTCCCATCTTTCAGGGCACTATGACCACATTTCAAGGGAGTTGCCCCATACCAACAGCTAGTTAGTTGTATCATGATGCTGCCACTTGTCCATTGCCTTCTACCCCAGGTTCCATTCCACCTAGTGGATCAGTAACCACTCTTTCAACAGTACTCTTAAGTGTTTCTCTCCTATTTTATTTATTTAATAATAATATATTTTGCAAATTACAGTCATCCTTGGACACCTGTCCGACATAAAACTTTACAATAAAAGTTATAACAATGTTTGTTAAAACACAAAATGTTTTCCAGCAAAAACGGTATGTTACAAACACCCCCACTTAAGCTCAACATCGTCCTCAATGTTTCTTATTCATCATCAAGTTCCTCATGGAACATAACTGGATATGCTGCCCGCATATTACTTTCCAGCTCCCAAGTAGCTTCATCAGGGCTAAGGTGCTTCCATTGCACCTTTACTTGCCCTATGGTGTGATTGCGAAGCATAATTTCCCTCTGGTTGAGAATACAGTCCGGTTCCACCTGAAAATCTCCTTCGGGTTCAACTTGTATGTCATTCCAATTCAGCACATGAGTAGCATCGTGCACATACTTATCTAAAATAGAAACGTGAAAAACATTGTGGATTTTAAAATTATATGGCAATGCCAATTGATATGCAACAACTCCAATCCTTGATAGGATTTCGAATGGTCCACAATACCTTGGTGCTAACTTAGCATAGCTCCCAAGCTTCAAAGAACTTTTCTTGGGCTTTACCTTTATAAAAACATGGTCTCCTACCTGAAATTCTCTTTCAATGCGTTTCAAATCAACATAGCTTTTCTGCCGATCTTGGGAAACCTTTAAGTTACCTTGAACCTGTTTCACGGTTAGATCCATTTCTTTCAATAAATCTGGTCCTAACATCAATCTGTCCACAGGATTATCCCAAGAAATTGGAGTACAAATTTTTCTTCCATACAAAATTTCAAATGGACTTAACTTAGCTGATGCTTGATAATTAATATTGTAGGCAAATTCTGCTAAGTGCAAGTAATCTTCCCACTTAGATGGCTGATCTTTAACATACAATCTTAACATGTTTTCCAAAATATGATTTACTCTTTCTGTTTGACCATCAGTTTGTGGGTGGAAAGAAGTGCTGAAATTTAATTTAGTATTTAGTCATTTAAATAGTGTTGTCCAAAAGTTACCGGTGAACTTAGAGTCTCAGTCTAAAATAATTACCTTTGGAATTCCATGCAAGTGAAAAATTTGCTTCATGAAAATATCTGCAATGTTATAAGCCTTAAAAGTAGTTTTAACAGGAATAAAATGAGAAGCTTTACTAAGTTTATCAACAACAACCATAACTGAGTCATTCTGCTTCTGATTTTTAGGCAAACTTGTAATAAAGTCAATGCTTATAATTTCCCATTTCCATTCTGGAATTGGTAAGGGCTGCAATAGCCCAGCTGGATGTTGATGTTCAGCTTTAATAGTGTGACAGTCAAAGCATTTAGCTATATATTCAGCAACTTCACTCTTCATGTTGGGCAAAAATTACTCCTTTCTTAACATAGTTATCATTTTCTGATAACCAGGATGCCTTGAATAAGGACTCTTGTGAACTTTATCTAAAATCAACAACTTAACCTTCGAAAAATTAGGCACATAAATTCTATTTTTACAAGTTAAGAAGCCTTTTTCATTAATACTGTAATCTGTTATAACATTTTCAGATGAATTTTCAGCCACTTTATCATGTAATTTTTGGTAATTTTCGTCTTGCTTAATTCCTTCTTCGATCTGATTTTCCAGATCAGTTTTAAAAGTACTGATTGCTGCCACAAAACTCAATCTAGCATTTATGCTCAATGCATCAGTAACCTTATTCTCCTTTCCATTAATGTGATGGATCTCAAAATCGTACTCGCTAAGGAAAGCTAACCACCTAGCTTGCCTTGCGTTAATATTTGTTTGATCCAATAAATACTTTAAGCCCTTGTTATCAGTCATTAAAATGAATTTTCTCCCGATCAAGTGATGGCACCACATCTTTAAAGCATGTATCACGACTGCCAACTCAAGATCATACGTTGCATAATTCTTTTCATGTATTTTTGACTTCCTTGACTCAAAAGCAATTGCATGACCTTCCTGACTTAAGACCCCTCCAAGTCCTTCGTTGCATGCATCCGTGCATACGATGAAATCCTTATTAGGATCTGCAATTTTTAAGATGGGTGCTGTAGTTAACAATTCCTTTAACTTATTAAAACTGTTTTGACACTTTTGATCCCATATGAATTTCTTCCCTTTCTTCTGCAAAGAAGTGATGGGATTAGCAATTCTAGAGAACCCTTCAATAAACTTTCTATAATACCCCATTATTCCCATGAATGACTGTACATCAGTTACATCTTTAGGGACAAGTCATTCATTTATTACTTTTATCTTATCAGGATAAAAAAAAATACCATCTTTAAAAATTATATGACCCAAATACTGAATTTTATCTTTATAGAAATCACACTTATTGAACTTAGCGTAAAGCTGATGTTCTCTAAGTACTTGTAAAATGATTTTTAAATGTTCGTCATGCTCTTCTTTAGTTTTTGAGTAAATCAAAATATCATCAATGAATACCACTACAAACTTATCCAAATATTTATGTAGAACGTTTTTCATTAAACACATGAACACTGTCAGTGTGTTGGTGTCATGCGGAAAATGCACCTATAGTTCAAGGGAGAAACTACCAACTTACGGTGATAAAGATAGACTTACAAGCATTCTGCAAGTACAACAAATAAATGAAGATATTAGGGTTTAGAGATGTAGGCACCTCATTCAGAAGGTTGATCCTAGCTTTGCCTCCCTCACTCTTCAATGCTTATCTAGTATCGCAATGCCCAGACCTGCAAAACAACTTGATACCTTTCTCAAACACATTTGACTACATATATAAGACTGATATTCATAATAGAAGAAGACATCAAATTATAAACAAACTGTAATCAAATCTAAGATACATTAATAGGTAATATTTGGAAAGAGAAGAACATCTGATCTTTATTAATGAATGAAAGCAAGTACATAAAGTTATACCTTCCTTCAAGATTGGCACTTCACAAAACCTAGATTCAAGGTCTCCTGCTTCCGTTCTCCAAGGATTCCAACCTCTAATCAACTGTGCTAGGGTTTACCAAAACTGAAGCACAAGAGAGGGGGATGAGGGTCTCCATTCCTCCAGAATAAATTTGTAATCGGGCTTGGTCCCCTCACATGGCCCTTCTACCCTCCTTATATAGTTAGTGAGGAAGAGGAAAAGAAGTTATAACCGCTCAAGACGTTTCCCAACCAACTTAACTTACTCGAATTTCAAGATTTTGACCAAAACAGGGGTGTATGCGCTACTATTTCACAGTGGAGTCACGTACACACGCTACTATCATGCCTGTGTACTAGCGCTCATATTGAAAAATGGCCAAAAACAGGCTTTTCTGCTCATTTTCAGGAGATGGTTTGGTCAGGAAAATTGTTCCTAAGGGTCATATACATCAAATGGGTCAAGAATAAGGTAATTTCAACCATTTTTAGTGTCCCAAATGACTCCTCCATCCACAAATGTCCTGCTGTGTGACTGAACTTGATCTCAAGAAATGTCGTCATGTGACCAAGGGAAGCAAGTGTTATCACGGACGGAGAGGTGTCATTTCAAGCTATAACAGATGCCCCCTAATGTATGAGGTCAGAGGGAGTACGGGAAACGATGGCCGAAATACATTATAAATAACAAAGAGTTGAATCATGGAGGAACAAAGAAACCAAGAATCATAGGCTCAAATGAAGTACCTGAAAGCAAAGGAAATGTCATACAAACTTATCCATGAGGTAACTGTCCATGTTCAAATGGTGGAACATGACCTCCAAGAGGATACAATAATGATCCAAAAATACTGATGCATATATCATGGCCACTAAAAATACAAGTGTGGATCCATGAGGAACATAAGTGTAAACATAGCCACATAAATACAAGGTGGATCTATGTCAAAACTGGAGAACATAGCCATAAAGAACAAGTTGGATCTATGTCTCATCAAGAGCCAAAAATAGTGTGGCTCAGTCTTGCGCAACTTGGGCGATAACATAAATAAGGTGATGCTATCGAGGATCTGAAGGTCTTCATCCAAAAACAACCCAAGGTACAAACCTATCCATGCGAATAAATGAGTTGTTGTCGAACATGGGAGGTATCGTTTGATTACCGGTCATTGATGTATACCGTTAACAAATGCGAGGGTGTCCACCAATAATGAAAATGGAACCCAAGGTACCTAGTACATTCAAGCAAGTGCGAATAAGTGGTCTTGCCGTCGAACACTTGAAGAATCCATCGGATAGGAGACATTGATGTATTACCATCTATCCAATAGCGAGGGAAACTACCACTAATGATTGCAATCCCCAAGGTACTAACCGAAACTCTAAACTTCATTCCCAGAGCACAATGAGCTGAAGTCGATGGGAAGAAGTTCGTTGGACGGGAGGCCTTAATGCATCCTCCATCATCCAACACGAGGAACACTCAAACATGTATGAGCTGATTTGGAGTAGGACTAAACACATGATGAAACATACTGACACCAAGGAATGGCCGACACCTGAGGTCAAGGCAATTGCAGAATGGCTGACACCGGTTGTATCCTTGAACAGTGAGCACGACACAAGAGTGACTTAGGCAACTTTGAACACAAAGAGACCATGATGCAAATCTGCAATGTAGGAGACATTAACAGTTTCTCCATATGATTGGAAGACTAACCAAACGAAGGAGTAAGAACTTTGAGATCAGGTTTATCCTAAGGCCAACACTAGAACCCAACTTGTTTGATAGACTCAAAACAGGTGCTTTGTTCAAGGAGATAGTTGACTTGCTGCCATCATATTGAAAGATATTTTAACATTCTTCCCTTCCCTTTCGTTTTTCATTTTTTAACGAGCTTGACAAAGAACTAAAGCATGCTCGACGGTATTTTCATATTTAAGGAGTCTGAAAAACCTAGAAGAAAACTCCATACACCTATCCGTGGATTTTATATCGAGCCCGAATTGGTTTGTGCTCGGCGGTGTTTTCTTGCTTATAGAGTTGAAAAACTTAAACAGTCCTCTATACACCTTCTCGTGGATTTCACATCGAGCCCGAGTAGGTGAATGCTCGCTTGGTGTTTTCACATTTCAAGAGTCTAAAAACCCTAAAGATGACTCCAAAGGTCCTTTTTCGTAAAGTTAGTCTCCTTCCCCGAAAAAGTGTAAAATGATGGAAGAAGAACTCTTCTAGCGCATACAAGAGTATACCTAGAGTATACCTTTTTCGTAAATTATCCACCAAGGCCCGGAAAAGGGGTAATTCTATACCTAAGTGGATTTCAGTTCAGTTATTTTAAAGAGCCCGAAAAGACAACTATGCTCGGCAAACTTTTCCTATTTAAGGAGTCTGAAAAGGGCTTAAAAGAACTCCATAGGGATCTTTTCCGTAAAGGTTTAACGAGTCCGGAAAAGTAAACTCATGACCTCCTTACTGTTTTTAACGAGCTCAAAGGAGATAGGAAAATGCTCACAACTTCCTTACTGTTTTTAATGAGCTCGAAGTAAAGGTAGAAGAATGCTCGTAACCTACTTACTGTTTTTAACGAGCTCGAAATAAAAGAAGAATGCTCGAAATGGGAGGAGACGAGTGTCAGGGACATGCGAAACTAGCTCCAAGCACATGGAACAAAGCTATGCCTAATGCAAGGAACATGAGTAAGATAAGTACACTCAGGGTGTGTCTCCTCCAGGTAAAAGGTGTCAAATTGCAAAGGCAAAATGATACAGGGCTTAGCGGAAATGAGATCAGAGATGGAGGCTTATATAATGAGCTAAAAGCGTGGAAGTCGGCTTCAGGCTCATTAGCGCAAGCGGGATCATAAAAGATGCATATGCAATTTGAACACAAAGATGGGAGCCTTATCAAGGATGGCCAGAAATATATGAGGAAGAAAGATATGAGGCTTCTTCTCAAAGTCATGGTAAATCTAAAAAGGCTCTCAAGCCTATGAGAAAAACTCAGCATGGGCACCGGAATGGCATAAGGGTGCTGACTAGGGTGACCCATGTTTGGTAGGCTCTGCTGTCGGACTGGTGCACAATGCATAAAGAGATGGCTAACACACCAATATCCAACAGGTTCGACCCTATGGCAAATTCGGATGGAAAAATGTTCAAATGCAACATAACAACGGGGAAGCCTAAACCTATATGCAAGGTTCCGAATATACCTGACATGGTCGCACAAGGTGTCAAAAAGGACCAGTAAGCAAGTATACATCCAGCTAAGAATCCTATCTCCAAGAAACATTAGTACCAGGATCATATCTAAAACATATGTAAGGAAAGGCCCGATACAAGTCACTGTGGTAGAAATACTTCCAACTTAATTATCATCAACAACAGGCATAAACAAGGTAGAGTTTTCAAATGAAGACTCTATGGTACCCAAGTCCGAGGACTTACAATCAACAAGATCAACTTCAGGATGAAGATCAAAGTTGAAGGACATGATGGAATCTCTAGAAAAAAATTCATCATCACGGGAGTTGAAAATTCTAGAAGCAGAATCAAACTCAGCAGGAACACCGATTTGAGGATCTACAGGAGAGTCCAAAGACTCAACAGTAGGAAGATCAGACTTTAAGGTCAAACTGGGGTTGGACATAACTGTGACTGGATCAACATCCAAATGAATGGCAGACTGTACTATAGACTCTAGGAAAACTTCATCGGAAGGAAGTATATCATCCCAGATAGAACACATATCTAAACATTCATATGGAGGTGTCACTTGGTCAAAAGCTGGGACCAAGTCCTGAGAAGGTAGGCATGAATTCAGAGACTTCTTCTCAGTAGCATTTGAACTCAAGGAACAATATGCCACAACATTCCCATGTGACATAGTAGTGCCTAATGACAAAGGACCTGACTGGTCTACAGTTGGGTAATAAGGAGGATCAACGAATGCAAGCTGGTCTATGGTGACAATGTTTTCATTATGAGGGAAATGCATCACACGAAAAAGTGTAGACACCACAGCATGCATAGCATAAACGTAATCACGCCCGAGGATCATATCAAAGTCCATAGGGTCCTTTAAAAGCATAAATACAACTAAGACTGTTTTTCCACCCAAAGTAACAGGTGCCTGACGGAGGAATCCGATCGGTTCACTAGGTCTTCTATCAAAGGTCAACAACCAATTAGCATCTAGAATAACATTAGGGAAACCCAAATCTCTCCAAGCATAAGTGGATAAGATACTAACAGAAGCACCTTCATCAACAATGCATCGATCAACCGTATGGTTCCCGATATCAACCTTTATCTGGAAAGGTGTTGAAGAAGGAAGACGAGGCTCAGCTAGACTATTCCAATCAAAGGATACAATCCTAGGGCTTGGTAGGGGTTCACATGGCACATATGAAGTTCCCCCTTTTTCAGGAATATCCAAACTGGTAATACATAAGACTTCAGCAGTAGACGCATCAATTTCCGAAGGACTGATGGGATCGATCGAAGATTGCATCGATTCGATCACTTCACTCTCCGAAGGAAGAGTGGGGTCGACCAAAGATTGCATTGGTTCAACCACTTTATCAACTAAAGGTTGATCTAACTGCAGGGAATCTATAGACAATTCAAGAACAGAGGTTCCTTCAGACATGGACCACACTCTTCGTGCCTCTGGAATGGCAGGGCATCGGTGAGTAAGGTGATCTACCTTACAAAGTTTACAAGGGAACTTAGGTTTATGTCCTATAGGTTTAGACTCCTTTACAATGTCAGTACTCTCAGCATGACTAGCATTGGCTGACAGATTGCCCCCAGCATGACTCACAGAGGCTGGTTGCTCAGAAGCATCAGAATTTTGAACTAAGGACCACACTTTTTGCACTTTTGGAAGTACAGGGCACAAGTAAGTAAGGTGGTCTCCCTCGCAAAACTTACAAGGGAACTTAAGCTTCTGTTTGTTGGGTTTGTCAACAATGTCAACTCCCTCAGCATGAATTGCAGTGGTTGATCTGGTGTCTCTAGTATGACTCATAGGAACTGGTGACTTGTCATTAATATGACTAGTAGTGATCAATGACATGTTCTCAACATGACTGACAATGGTTGAAGACAAACTTTCAGTATGATTTTCAGTGACTAAAATTTTTCTCCCAGTATGACCTCCAGAGGCTGGGTAGGTTCCCCCTGCATGATTTGCAGAGGCAGGGTGCTTGCCCCCAGCATGACTTACAGAGGCTGGGATGCTGCCCCCTTGTTTTGGCATCTTCTTCCTATTCTTCTCCTGTCTATTCCTTTTAGACTGCTGGTTACTAGTATTGCTACTTTCGCCACATGAGGTAGAAGGAGGAGGAGAAGATGTTACTGGCAAAGAAGGCCCAGGGCTCTGATGCTCTTGATTTGAGGTGCTCACAAAAGAAGCGTCAGGATCATGCAAGGCATTCAGAGTTGAAAACAACCAAACCGACAGCCCAATAGTGAATCCAGGAAGATTCAGAGTAGCCATTAAGGGAGCACCAATGTTTCCAATGAATGGAACAACACAAGGATCCCCCAGAACAGGGGTACCTTGATTGGCACTCGCCGGAATGCTAGACATAGTTTCCTGCTCAAATGAACAAGAAGTTCTCTAAGGCAAACTAAAACAAGTAGCACAAAGAGCACACCACTAAAAAAGGTCCTAGGTAAATCAAACCAGGCAAACAGATGCATTCCAGAGAAGAGTCTGGGATGATGAGGGCCCAGAACAGATCAACAAAGGAAGAAAGACAGTTACCCGGGGTCCACAATACAATGACTAAGGGTGCAAGCGCTGGAGTCACCCAATCGCCCTCCCAAAGGCCTGCAAGGGATTTCCTCCCACGTCTGTCTTAGGTATAGCAGATATACCCTCTGCTGTCACCTATGTATGAACCTAAAGTCAGATACTAAGGATACCACAACACTGAAAACTCCTGGGGGAACAGTCACCGATCGAATTAGAAGGCATGGGCAGGGTAACTAAGCCCGAAACTCGAAAGAGTCCCCAAACGCGATCCAATCCTGGCATATGCTCGAAATAGAAAGTAGGAGGAGTATTCCCAACAATCTGATCTCGCAATGACCTTCTGCATAGATCCCAGGCAAGCTTTGAGTGAAATGGATTTACCTGTGATAGTCGAACTACGATTTTTGCGTAATGTGTGATCTTGGGTGGTTTAAGGTGTTTTAAACCCAAGATCCTAACCAAGACTAGTTGGTGTAGTGTAACCTAGAAAAGAAAATGTTACTAGTACATTTTATTAGGGTTCATTTTAAAGGTTACTTGCTTACTCAAAAAGGTAGTGGGTGTGTGAGAGTGGTTATAATAGAGATAAAGTACTGAAAATGAAATATTTACCACGAAACAAATCTTTTTCTTTTCAATGCAAGTCTTAAAATTATGATCTAGAATGCATGTCCAAATGCAATTTTTAATATTTCGAATGCAAAAAAGGGTAAAAATAAAGTCTAAATGTACAAAATTAAACTAAAAACCTAAGAATGCTGCTACTCAAGCAACTAGGTATGCAAAAGAAAACTTGTTCTTTTTGATGCAAAGCACTCTAAAATCTTTTAAGCCACTTGCAAGGTACTCTATTTAGAAAATGAATCAAAATTCTTTATGCTTTCCAAAAGTAAGAAACAAAACTGAAACTAACCTACTATCAAAGCAAAGCAAAGAAACTTTCAGGTTCTCTTTATGAAACAGTATAATCTACCAAATATGAGTTTCAAATTCTTATTGATGTAAGCATGCCAACCATTGGGAAAAGAGTACAAAAACTGCTTTTAGACCCAATCGAAGCAAATGACCTACGAAGAAGTATGGTTTGGTAAATTCAGGTCTGCACATAAACAATGCAAACAAGGTTTTGAACAACAGCCAAAACACTTGAGCTTTCACTACAAAAGAAAAACTAAAAGCATAAGGGAGGATAAGAAACCAACCTAAAAGAGATATTTCACTCAAATAGATACAAACAGGGTCAAGAAGACTCAAGAGGTTTCAAATCCAGTGGAAATGGGGAAAGCAAGTTTAGTCAGACTCAAATTAGGGTACAAAACACCAAACAGGTCCACAACCCCCCAACTTGGGTCAACAAACCCCAAAACTTTCCAAACAAGCCCAAATTGATCAAAAGAGGTTCAAATCATGAATGTAGGATCAGTACAAGGATGGGAGACCACTTACAGTGGTTTAACTCAGACCTAGGGTCATCAGGGACCCCAAAAAATGCAACCACAACCCATAGATTTGGGTGCACAACCCAAAAACTAAAAAAAAATCAAACCCAGATTTTGAGCGCTACTGTGTATGAAGGAAACTAGCGCCCATAGAAGGATGGGCGCTACTATGTAGAAGTAAAGTAGCGTATGGGCACTACTGTGTTGTACAAACAGTAGCGTACAGGTGGAAAAAGTTGGAAAAATGGGGTTAAAACCACCACACCTGGGTCCACAAAGGTTTGCAAGGGTCGGGAAGGGTCTGTAAAAGCCAAGGAGGGTCAAACAGAGCCTACTAACTGATCCTAATCAATAAAATGAACAAAGACCATCAAACAAGACTGAAGAAATGACCTTGGATACCCCTAAGCAGTTAGGATTTCCTCAGTATGGTCGCCATTCTGTTGTGGGGAAAATGCACCTATAGTTAAGGGGAGAAACTACCAACTTACGGTGATAAAGATAGACTTACAAGCATTCTACAAGTACAACAAATAAATGAAGATATTAGGGTTTAGAGATGTAGGCACCTCATTCAGAAGGTTGATCCTAGCTTTGCCTCCCTCGCTCTTCAATGCTTATCCAGTATCGCAATGCCCAGACTTGCAAAACAACTTGATACCTTTCTCAAACACATTTGACTACATATATAAGACTGATATTCATAATAGAAGAAGACATCAGATTATAAACAAACTGTAATCAAATCTAAGATACATTAATAGGTCATATTTGGAAAGAGAAGAACATCTGATCTTTATTAATGAATGAAAGCAAGTACATAAAGTTATACCTTCCTTCAAGCTTGGCACTTCACGAAACCTAGATTCAAGGTCTCCTGCTTCCGTTCTCCAAGGATTCCAACCTCTAATCAACTGTGCTAGGGTTTACCAAAATTGAAGCACAAGATAGGGGGATGAGGGTCTCCATTCCTCCAGCATAACTTTGTAATTGGGCTTGGTCCCCTCACATGGCCCTTCTACCCTCCTTATATAGTTAGTGAGGAAGAGGAAAATAAGTTATAACCGCTCAAGAGGTTTCCCAACCAACTTAACTTACTCGAATTTCGAGATTTTGACCAAAACAGGGGTGTACGCTACTCTACAGTAGACAAAGTCGTGTACACATGGCATTGAGCGCTACTATTTCACAGTGGAGTCGCGTACACACGCTACTATCATGCCTGTGTACCAGCGCTCATATTGAAAAATGGCCAAAAACAGGCTTTTCTGCTCGTTTTCAGCAGATGGTTTGGTCTGGAAAATTGTTCCTAAGGGTCATATACATCAAATGTGTCAAGAATAAGGTAATTTCAACCATTTTTAGTGTCCCAAATGACTCCTCCATCCACAAATGTCGTCATGCGACCAAGGGAAGCAAGTGTCGTCACGGACGGAGAGGTGTCATTTCAAGCTATAACAGTTGGTTAGCCCAAAACGAATAACTACGAACTCGTAGTGTCCATAACGCATCTTGAATGCAGTTTTGAATATGTTCTCGTCTTTTATCCGGACTTGATGATAACCCGACCTTAGGTCAATTTTAGTGAATATCTCTGCTCCGTTTACTTGATCAAATAGATCATTTATGCAGGGTAAGGGATACCAGTTCTTAATTGTCATTTTATTAAGCTGACGGTAGTCAATGCACAAACGCATGGTACCGTCCTTTTTTTTAACAAATATTAGTGGTGCTCCCCAAGGGGACACACTGGGCCTTATGTAGTTTTTATCTATTAATTCTTTCAGCTGATATTTTAACTTATTGAACTTCATAATATTCATCCTATAGGGGGCCTTTGAGTTTGGTACTGCACCGAGTACTAACTCAATGGTGAAATCAAGTTCTCTTTTCGGAGGTAATCCTGGAATTTCTTCCGGGAATACATCAGAAAAGTCCCTAAGGATGGGAATATCCTCCAGTTTTAACATGTCTTCTTTAGATGTACACTCATCATTAACAACATTAACAGCAAACAATTTACAACCTTTTTTGGCATCTCTCTTTACTTGTAAGGCATAAATCTGCCTTACTGAAATCTGCCTATGAATTCCTTTTACTGTTTCTGAATTACCTTCATTATTTACACATGTAAAAGATTTATCATAACAATTCAGTAAAAATCTATGTTGTTCAAGCCAATCCATACCAATCAACAAATCATACGACCCTAAGGGTAAAATATTCAGATTAATTTGCATTTTCAGCTGACTTAAAAATACTTCACAATCCTTAACATAAAATGTAACCTTTCTTTTAGTTCCTGTTGCAAGTTGAACTAACCATGCATTATCAAATTTCTCTGTTTCTAACTTGCAATGGTTTACTAAAGTAGGTGAAATATAACTTAGATTTGCAACTTGATCTATTAAAATAGAAATAGACTTGTTTTGTATCATACCTTCAATTTCAACCATGGATGTTTGATGGTCCGCTTGACGATTCTCCAATGCTGCATTTATCCTGGGCATTTCTCTTGTGATATCTCCAACTGTAGGTTCTGTTTGCATAGTATGAATGTTGTTAGCTGTCCTCTTGTTGTGTGGGAAATCTGCTCTCTTATGTGGTCCGCCACATTAATAGCACTTTATGGGTCCTTTCTGTTTAGCATACCTGTTGTTGTTGTTATTGTTATTGCTGTGATTATTATTATTAGGTGCATTTCTTGCAGCAGTAGAGTTCTGAGATGCATTATTCCGGTAATTATTAGGAAAATTTCTGTTATTAAAATTTTTCTTAAAACCTCCAACATTATCATTAAAATTCTTCTTTTTATAGTCATACTGATTAGTCTTACTGTTCTTCCAGCCAGTTGTTCCTTCTCTTTTTTTGTTTTGGTCAAAACAAAAAATTTCCTTCCTCATGGCCTCTTCCAAAGTGGAAGGATTATCATACTTAATACGATCTTTTATATTAAAAGGTAAACAATTAAGAAACCTTTGTACTTCAGGATTTTCCTCAACCATGTATGGTACGTACCTCAGCAAGCTAAGGAACTTGCTGCATAGTTCTTTCATGTTCATTGTACCCAACTTTAAATCGTAAAACTCTTTTGACTTATCTTCAAAGTATTGTTCCGACAAAAACTTATTTTTAAACAAACTTTTAAACATAGTCCAAGTTACTTCTTTTTCTTTTATACTCTTGATTCTTTTAAGATCCTGCCACCAAATATCTGCCTTCCCAGTCAGATTGTAAATAGCCATCTTGGCTTTCAGTTGAGAAGAGTAGTCATAAATATTAAAGTACTTTTTCATTCCAGACAGCTAAGCTTCTACTGTCTCACCCTTCTCACTTTCGACATTAAAAGTAGGTGGTTTAATCTTTTTAAATTCCCCAGTAATCTGTTCATGATGTGTTGGGCCTAGGTTGAGACAAAAGTTTTGGAAACACCTTTTTTAGATAAGCAGGGAAAGTTGAGCTGAGCGCAGCTCAGAAATACAATTTTGCTTAAGTATTGAGGATGCTGCGAAGTTGAGCGCAGCATCCAACTTTTGACCAGACTGCGGAGTTGCGCGCCGCGCTGAAGTTTTGGCCATGATGCGAAGACCAGTACTGCGCACAAGCAGTGCTGTGGAGTTAGGAGGCCATGTGGAGCCAGCAAAGCGGAGTGCTAGACAAGTATCAAGTGCAAGTATCGGTTGGACCGATAGCAGCCATTTTTGGAAAGATATTCCAAGATTGCCGAGTGGCGGATATAAGCAAATCAGGAACGCGGCCAAGCATGGGTTGTTAAGGAAAGCGATGTTTGGAATGCTTAGAAGGTAAAACCATTAGAGAGATATGGTTCGGTAGAAGCATCCTGTAGGCACGTGTGCGACAGGAAGGCCGATAGCGACAGGATGAGGACATGGAGATCCACCACGATGAAATAGACGCTACCAGGAGCCAGCAAGCCGGTTTGGAAAACCGACACAGTTTTGGAAACCCTTAGGGTTTTTGGTTTTAGGTCTTCGACATTGTACAGACATGACCTTCGGGAATGATCTATTTAAGAAGACAATTTTGTATGGGATGGGGTTGTTGTTGGTAGGTTGATTGTTGTTTCTCAATTTTTGGGGCTAGATGCTAGTTGCTAGACTAATCATAATATAACCTTTTGTATTGAGAAATATCTCTGAGCTGAGAATATTGTAAAGGCTCTGCAGCTATGTGCGCAGAGACCTAGCCGAGAGAAAGGAGAGTCTGCAGCTGAGTGCACAGGCTAAGGACGGTTGCCCCATCTCTTTTGAATAAATATATTACCAACCATTCTTGTGGAAGTAGCTTTCCATCTGGGGAAGTGAACCACGTTAAATCTTGTATAATGCGATTATGTTTTATGAATGAATGACTGCCTATATTGTCTGTAGAATGAATGTTTGAATGTTTCCTTACATGCTGTAATAGGAGAACTTTGATATGCATTTACCAATAGGAGAAGTTTGGGAATGATATGCTAGGTTCCACGGGAATAGATGAATGTCGAACATTTCAATTATATGTTAAGACCATGAATCAGTCATTTAAGCTTAATACTTTCTTAATCATAGTGAAGGAACGTAGCACGGTTAGTCGCATCTATCAATTTAGTTCACGTTGTAATAATCTAAGTCCTTGAACGAATGCTAGAAAGATAACCAGTAGTTTCTTGAATGGATGGATGGGTGATATTCATCTCAGTGCCTTAACCTTTTCAAGATATTCCAAGTAGAGGATAAATGTGGTTGATTCGCAGCTCCAGTAGAAGATTCACAGTAGTAAGAATCCCTTAGTGAGGCCCGCAGTGTTGCCATCACCGCACCGTAGTCGCTCGCAGCATAGATCCTTGTCAAAACCCAGAATTTCTGAAAAATTTAAAATTTTTAAAATAGCATGTAATATTATTAAATGCATTCATTTATCTATTTGATTAGCTTAAGTGATCATACATGTGTCTGAATGATCTGTTGTTATACTTAGATTTTGATATGAGTTTCTTTACCGTTACTGATTGTTTTCTGTTTTTCAACCACAAGGGGGAGTTGTCATAGTAGATTGGGCTTACTTAGCTTCTGAGCTAATGCAACAAATTTCCTTTCTCTTACAGATATACAGGTAATGTGCGGGTCGCTACATTTAAATCTTTAAAGTATTAAAATCAATTAGCTGTACCAAATCATCCAGTAGAAGTATAAGCGTGCTAGCAGGTTATCCAGTGTTTAAAGGTAGCACTCTGCCTATGACCTCCTCACGATCTTACTGATAGAGAATTAAAATTTACTAGAGAATATGATAGCTATTTTTCTTTGAAAAAAAATAAAAGAATTAGATAATCTTGTGGAGTATTGGTCTATTGCTGAAATGCATTAATTTCTTAACTAGAACTTTAGAATATGACTCGGTTACCATAATCAGATCAATTTTTATTCGTCCATTGTTTATTGCATCAAGTCATGTTTAGAGTTAGATTATATTTGATGCACAACTTCAATGTAAAGGATCTGAAGATATCAATAAATACTTTGCTTGTTTCTAGCCATTTACAAGGTATTCTGTCAGTTACATGTCTTCTTTTAACATTTTTATGGGTTTGCTTGAATCAGAAACTACTCCTATTTCCATGATTGACAATGGATTAGAGACTATAAGCTATCGTGATTTATCTCATTGAGTCTAAAGGATAACAGATGTCTACTTGTTATAAGAAATATGGAACTACTAAGAGATTGTTATCATATTTTAACATCGAGTGAAAAATGGTTTACAGTGACCCTAATCCAAGAATTGTGAGTTATTTAGCTTTAGTTCTACAAGTTAAAAACACATAAGAAGAATAACAATTCCTATAACATCTGCGCAGGCTATAGCCAATGGCACTTTAGTTAGTAGTATTGTAAGTAACTATTCCTGACATCACTCTATTATCTTATAGATTTGAAAGTAGTAATATATGTCTTGTCAAATGAAGTTAGGGTAAATGGCAAAAATATTGATAGGTTTTATCATCAACATATAAACCACTATATCCTTATACATTTTATAATCTTTATCAAGTCCTCTAAGTCTAAATAGACTTCAAGACTCAACATTGTACACTAATGACATATGCATGGTTTTAATGATTGTAGGGTAAGTATTAACGTTCACTTATGCAAGTTTGCAGGCATTGTTTTCATCATGAAATAATGGCAAGTTTATAATGTGGTGTCATGACCATAAAAGAATATCCCTGCTATGATTATGGTTTATCCACACTATGATTTTAATTACAAAACAAAATATTTGGAATCTCATCATGAACTATGGAACGTCGACCCACTATATGTAAAAAATTAAAATGCTACGTGGTTGTTTCAGAGCCAAGTGTTGATGATATAAAACGTGGACTTAACCCTAGCTTGGCATTTCTCCCTCGCCTTCGGGCTCGATTGCTCTGAGAGCCCTCCTGTCCGAACCTTCCTGTTACAGTGTTTGGTGGAAGCTTCTATGCTGCTACACTCCTTCGTGCCTGTCAACTGCAATGAGTGGGGGTCATTATACATTGTTAAAGGAGACCCAAAAGGTTGTTGGAAACCTAGGGACTTCTCCTTACTACCATCACTGTCTCTGTCACGGCATGAATGCAATTTCTTGATTTGGTTCTGTTAAAGCTCTCATGGTGGAAGATACCCCATGCTTCTGCCAGCTCGTTTGATCATTCGGTAGTAAGGGTGGGGTTTTACACTTATTGTATTCGTGGTTATCAGGCCATTGCTGGGTTTGCAGCCTCCTTCAACGCTTGTAAGCTACCGTATTTATTCTTCGTGTTTCAGTTAAAAGAAATTTGTTTCACAAAATAAAGTTTGTAGCTGATACCAATATGTGGTTGCAGGTTCTGGCCCCTCTCAGAGGCGTGGATGGCACAAGCTTCGGCAGTTGGCGTTTCCGAGTAAGCCTGGTTTTTACCATGGCATTTTCCTCCTTGTTGGTTTGTTAGGGCGGTTAGGGTTTGGACCTTGAAGGAACAACTCTGTGACTATCTCCGTTCTGTTGGGTCTTTTAACTGCTTGATACCGCAAGTTCTTTGACAGGTTTAACCCTGTGATGTGATAGGGATGTCATGGCTTCAGTTGACTGTAATTTATTCGTCTTTCTTTAGGTGTTTAGGGTTTTCTACAGATGAATTATTGTATAACAAAGAACATAGAACAAAGGCTGTGAGCCTGTTCTGTAGATGAGGTTCGGCCTCATGGTTTTATTTTCGTTCTACACTCTTGAAAGATTCAAGGTGTATCACCTAGGGTTTTGAAATTTGACTTAATATGAAGTCTTTCTTGTATAGAGGCTTGTTTGTCTCCTGCGTTTTTACTTCTAAAGCTATGTACAGTTGTAAGTAAGTTTGAGTTGTTAAACCACTTATTCTGTGTATTTGTGACGTGGCTGTAGGTGAAGATATTGTCTTACTATTTAGCATTAGTTTTGTTTGTACAAGTGGGGCTAGTAGGGTTGACCCGAGATAATTTACAGTTGGAGTTCAAGTTCGATTGCTTAAGCTATTAATTAAAATACGACTCTGTTGGTATTTGTTAGTTGAACAAATGATAGTAACCATAATGAATGAGCTGAATATTGTTCTGTTTGTTTCTGTTGTTGTAAAAACGGGAATGATAGGGTTCAATTCGAACTCCACGGTTGTGATTTTGTTTAGTTGCTTATTCTGTTGTTATGATTATGACTCTGTCGAAATAGAGAGTTTAGTGAAAGTTAATACTATACTGTTTAAGCTCGATACTGAGTCAAATAGAGTTCTGCTAAATCTTTTGTTTTTAAAACGATGACTAAGTTATTTAAAAAAGTTAAAATCTTTGTGAAATTCTTTGTTAGGGTTTCTGCGCAATTGTTTTGTTTAGTAGGTAATGACTGGATAAATTGTTAACTAGGGTTTGTGTATTAATTTAATTAATAGATTGAGACTGGTTAAATTTTGACTAGGGTTTGTACCCTGATATAGCTATTCTAACTGTGGCTACAATTTTTCTGTAACTTTATTGATAATGATATCAATACTGTAATTTATCTGGTTATATTTTAATACTATCTCCTATAACTATCTATTTGGTTTTGTAGAGCATAGGGTATAAATATTTGGCACCTAAATCTTATTGATCATCTTGTTAAGTACAAATAACTAGGTTTATAAGTACAATCATAAATTTTTACTTACTCTGTTAGTTTTATATTGTACACATTATAAACACAGTATTAGTAATACATTAACTACATTACTTCTTACTAAGATATGCTGAAAAACATAATAACTCTACCAAATCTATCTACTACTATTCTGAGATACTAACTTTACTAACTAATTACTCTTCAGACATAAAGAAAATAAACTCATCATACATCCATTCATATTTAATAAACATAATGAAAATCAATGGCAGAACCTGTTTCTGTGGACAACAACAGCAATGGGAGGCAGTTCCTCCCTACCAACTCCTGGAGAGTGCTCAGACAGTAACTTCTCAGGACCCCCGAGCTTGCTCTGGTCTCCCTGGCTGGAACTAAGTGCAACAAAGTAAATTCTCTCAGCCAAATAAGCTATAATGGAACCAAGTTACTGCAGCAACCCTCTCAAACAACTTCCTTAATGTAGATTTCCCTCTTCCTCAATGGGATTCCTGAATAACATTCACCTGAATGAATTCTCCCTCTAGAACTAGTTCGAGCCCCCAGCTCTGTTCATTGAGTACTATTTAAAAGATTGCCTAGGTCTTTGTTGGGTTATCTGTCATTAATGAGCCACCTGCTCTGATTCCACTTTCTTGGAGAATCATGAACCCAAATATAGGGAAGTTGCCACCTGCAACTTAGGAAGTGTTTGAGGATGCTGCCACTTGTCCTTTTTCCTTTCCACCTAGTTCCATCCACCAGTTTGACCAGTAACCTCTTTTTAACAGCTCTCCCATGCTGTTGTCTCCATAATTTATTTATTAATAATAAAATATTCTGAATTACATTCCATTTCTAGTGACTCTGCTGAGTCATCAATTCCTACTTAGCATTAAATTTAACATAATGTCTTAGGAATATAATAAAACAATTGCATAATTTTTACAAAATTGGGGTAAGTGACATACACACCCCCTTAAAATGTAACATCGTCCTCGATGTTACTTATTCCTCATCCTCAGCCACCTTCTGGAACAGATTTGGGTATGCTTCCCGCATCTTACTTTCCAGTTCCTAGGTAGCTTCTTCAGGACTAAGGTGCTTCCATTGCACCTTCAGCTGTCCAATTGTGCGGTTCTGTAGAGTAATTTCCCTCCTCCCGAGGATACAATCCGGTTCCACCAGAACTTCCCCTTCTGGTTCTACCTATACAATGTTCCAATCAATCACATGAGTAGCATCATGAACGTACTTTTTCAGAACAGAAATATGAAAAACATTGTGAACTTTTAAATTAGGTGGTAATGCTAGCTGATAACCAACTTGACCAATTCTAGATAAAATTTCAAATGGACCACAGTAATGTGGTGCTAATTTTGCACAACTCCCCAATCTTAGGGAGCTCTTCTTTGGTCTTACCTTTATGAACACATGTTCACCCACCTGGAACTCTTTAGGAGTTCTTTCCAAATTTGCTTGGCTCTTTTGCCGATCCTGGGCAATCTTCAAATTTTCCTGCACTTGTTTCACAATCTGTTCCATTTCTTTTAATAATTCAGGACCTAACACTAATCTATCTACTGGATTATTCCAAGAGATAGGAGTGTTACATTTACGCCCATACATAATTTCAAAAGGACTGAACTTAGCTGATGATTGATAGTTTTTATTGTATGCAAATTTTGCTAAATGTAAATAATCTTCCCACTTACCTGGTTGATCCTTAACATACATTCTTAGCAGATCTTCCAATACCTGATTAACTCTTTCAGTCTGTCCATCCGTCTGAGGATGGAAAGAAGTGCTAAAATTCAGTGTTGTGTTTAATCCCTTAAACAAAGATTTCCAGAAATTTCCTGTGAATTTAGGATCCCTGTCTGAAATAATAACCTTTGGAACACCATGTAACCTAAAAATCTGCTTCAGAAATATATCAGCTATGTTTGCAGCCTTGTAAGTGGTTTTAACAGGAATAAAATGTGTTGATTTACTTAATTTATCTACTACCACCATAATTGAATCGTTCTGATTTTGATTTCTCGGTAATCCAGTAATGAAATCTAAGCTGATTATTTCCCACTTCCAACTAGGAATAGGAAAAGGTTGCAGTAACCCAGCTGGATGTTGATGTTTTATTTTCACCTGTTGGCAGTCCAAACATCTAGCTATATACTCAGCTGCTTCAGATTTCATATTAGGCCAAAAATAATCTTTCCTCAACATGGTGACAGTCTTCTGGTAGCCTGGATGCCCTGAGTAAGGGGTTTTATGAACTTCATCCAGAATTAACAATTTAACTTTAGATACATTCGGCACATACAATCTGTCTTTAAACAATAAAAATCCATCTTTATTTAGACTATAACCCTTTATCAAACTTTATGTAGGTTGTCCTTTAGTTGTAGCTTGTAAATTTTGATAAATTTCATCCAATTTTATCCCTTCAGTCAGTTGTTCATTTAAATTAGAGGTATAAGTGCTGATAGCTGTTGTAAAATTCAGCTTTGCATTTCTTCTTAAAGCATCAGCCACCTTATTTTCCTTTCCTTTTATGTGCTGAATTTCGAAATCGTATTCACTTAAGAAGGCCAACCATCTGGCTTGCCTTGCATTTAAGTTAGGCTGATCTAAAAGGTATTTTTGTTAAATTTTCAGAATTTACTTCAATCTGATCTAGGATCTTAACTGAGAGAACAACATGTACAGCATATCTACAGCATATCAATCATGGAGACAAAAATGCAAGCACACACGAGACACAAAGATTTACTTGGGGAAAACCATAAAGGTGAAAAACCCCAATAACTTCCTCAGAGATAGATAGAGCAATGATACAACCAACCAAGAGAGATAGCCATAACCTAGCAGCAGATCCTCCTCCTCCATAAGTGCGCCTCTCCTCCTTGAGAGCATGTGTGAGAAGTGAGTGAGCAAATAGAGTGCCTCCCGCACTCTATTTATACTTGACTTGACTTGCCTTTTTACCTAACTCATGTAGGCTCGAACTTAACCACATAACATAATGCTGACTGGGCCGACCCCCAATAGGGTGGTCTAATAACCCTTAGACCCACATGGCCGACCCCCAATAGGGTGGTCTAATAACCCTTTGACCCACATGACTTATACAGGGCCGACCCCAACAAGGTGGTCTAATAACCCATCAAGTATAAGTTACGACACTTACAATATAAATGACGACACTTCCTTATAGAGGAATAATACCATCTCTATAGGAATACAATATACATATACATGTGAAATACATTCCGAAGTTACATATACATCAACACTCCCTCTTAACTAGGAAGGTATTTCTCAGCACAGTTCTTCTAGCACAAGTCATCTTCTCTGGATCATCGTCACTGGATAATCGTCATCGAGTCATCATGATCATCACTGCTGCTGCTATCTCAATCAATCTCTGAATCTACTCGTCATAGGAAGTTCTACAGAGCCAGTCCTTTTTCATACTGGATGTAGGCCCACCACCTGCAGGTCTTCATCATCACTGGCCATACTGTGGAATCCTCAGGACTTATTACGTGCGTCATAAAACCTCGAAAGAGCATCCCAGGATGTTACGGGTACACAACTACGACCTGTAGGATCTCCCAGGGCGCTATTACATGTGACCCCACCACAAAACCTCGAAAGAGCATCTCAGGATGTTACGGGTACACAACTCCGACCTGAAATCTCCCAGGGCACAAATTACATGTGGTCCACCACAAAACCTCGTAAGAGCATCTCAGGATGTTACGGGTACACAACTCCGACCTGAAATCTCCCAGGGCGCTATTACATGTGGTCATGGCAAAACCTCGAAAGAGCATCTCAGGATGTTACGGGTACACAACTCTGACCTGAAATCTCCCAGGGCCCAAATTACATGCCATAGGACAAAACCTCGCAAGAGCATCTCAGGATGTTACGGGTACACAACTCCGACCTGAGATCTCCCAGGGCACAAATTACATGTCCTCCCAAAGCAATGTCTCGAAAGAGCATCCCAGGCTATTACGGGTACACAACTCCAACCTATAGGATCTCCCAGACATGCTCATCTGCACAACCTGATCCACGGCCACAGAGTATCAACCTGATACTCACCATACATCATCCTGATGTACTCATGATCGTCCTGATCATCATCACTGCAACGTCCTGCTGCATGTCATCTGGAGCAACATCCTGAAGCTCACCATCCATGATCATCCTGATCATCATCACTGCAACATCCTGCTGCATGATCCACCTGATCATCAATGCATATACCTGATGCATACCAAGTATCTACCTGATACATATCATCATACATGATCCTCTTGATCATCAATGTATCCACCTGATACAAATACATGATACATATCATCATACATGATCCTCCTGATCATCAATGCATCTACCTGATGCATACCAAGTATCTACCTGATACATATCATCATACATGATCCTCCTGATCATACAATGTATCCACCTGATACAAATATGATACATATCACCATACATGATCCACCTGATCATACAATGTATCCACCTGATACATATACAGATACATGGTCCAAGCATCCAACATGATGCATATACAAAATACGTACACATGATCCAACTGATCATATCCAGCATCCAACATGATGCATACATACATACATAAAAATGATCCAACTGATCATATCCAGCATCCAACATGATGCGTACATACATACATAAAAATGATCATATCAAGCAGAAACCAGAACATCATCCTGATGCCCATTATCCAGCGCTTACATCCACAGCCATGTGAAGGATCCTCCTTCCAACATGCTTGGAATGGCTTCAGAAAATGTGTTCATCACTTCTTCCTCGAAGTGTCCTCAATCTGAAGAACGCCAAGCCTCTCTCTGAAGTACTCGAACTTCACTCTGGCTAGTGGCTTCGTCAGCACATCTGCAATCTGCTCGTCTGTCGCAACATACAGGAGCTTCACAGCTCCTCTCTGCACCATATCCCTGATATAGTGATATTTGATCTCTATGTGTTTCGACCTGTCATGAAACACTGGGTTCTCGGACAGCTTCACACAACTTTGGTTATCACAGAAGATACCAGTAGCATCCAACAAGAGATCAAATAACTCAGACAGTAGCTTCCATAGCCATACTGCCTCACAACTAGCTGAACAGGCTGCAACATACTCTGCCTCAGCTGTACTCAGTGCTACGTAGGACTGCTTCCTGCTAAACCAAGAGATCACACCTGATCCCATACTGAAGCAGCACCTAGATGTGCTCTTCCTATCTGCAGCACTGCCAGCCCAATCTGAATCAACATAACCCTACGGGTTAAAATTTTGATTCTCCTCATACCTGAGCCCATAATCCACTGTACCCTTCAGGTACCTCAGAACATGCTTTACAGCAACCAGGTGAACACTCCTCGGATCCGTCAGGAACTGGCTCAATGTGTTCACAGCAAAGCAAATGTCTGGTCTCGTGTTCGTCAGGTACATCAAGGACCCAATCATCTGACGATACAAAGAGACATCAACCAACTCAGATGAAGCATCACGTAGAAGCTTCAGATTCGATGCCATAGGTGTGGCCATGGCCTTGCAATCCATCATCCCGAACCTCTTTAGGATCTCTACTGCATACTTCCCTTGTCCAAGGAAGATTCCATCTGCACTCTGCCACACCTCCATGCCAAAAACAAATAGTGCATCATCCCCAAGTTCTTCATCTCGAACTCGGTAGTAAGCTTCCGCTGCGTGTCGGCAACCAGTCTATCTTTACCTGTAACAAACAGGTTATCTGCATACAAAAGTAGTATCACTGGATTGCCTTCTTCAACCTTGTAGAAAAGGTTGGAATCTGCTTTACTCTTGGTAACGCCCAAACTGGATAGAAAGCTGTCTATCCTACCATACCAAGTTCTGCACACATATATGACTACACCATGCTGTCTTGAGATCCATCTGGTGCATCTTCTATTTCATCAATTTTATATTTCTCAATGCTGCCATCTGCAACATGCTTGATCTGATAGTTCCATTTGGAAGTCATAACAAACTTCCCTTCACATCTTGGGATTACATCCCAAACATCATTCTTCATGATCGACGGATCATGGCATTTCATTTCTTCATCCCAAATCCTGGGAACTTCAATATCTTCAATCTTTTCAATAGATATCTTTGTTGCTGGAACAAAATGTTGTAGTTCTTCTTTTGTAGGAGATGGCATACGATCTTTCTTATCTTTGTTTGTTCGTTGGGTGGACTCCCTCTGAGTTTTCACTTCCTTGCAGGAGCTGCTGGAGTCCTAATCTGAAGTAGCTTCTTCTACACCTTTCTGTTGTGGGATGTAGAGAGATGGTCAACTCCCTCTGAATATATGCATCCTTGAATAAACCACTGGAGTATACTCTCTTTTGATCTTTGCTTCCTGGATTACCTGTTCTTGAATCTCATATTCATCCTTGGTCCCTATGCATGCTTATTAGTATCATGAATGTGTTATCCTTGTGATCTCATATAAAATCATACATTCATTAGTATACTATTAAAACACAATAATCTCAAGCATGTATAGTCATGATCATTTCAAACATAAATAATAAGCATTAGCATTCAAGGTTTATGTAGGATTCTTATGGTTAGTCAAATCATAATAAACATAACATGTCTAAACCTGTAATTACTCAAACCTATGACTCTTCAGGTTCGTTGAATCATTAATCAATATAAGAGATATAAAATGCATAAAACCTATGATTATTCAAACCTATACCTTCATGATTCTTCTGGTTAGTCATATCATCAATTATGGTAAGAAACATAATATGCATACAACCATGATTATTTAAACCTATGACTTCATGAATAATCATTATCAACAACAGTATAAGATCCTATCCCAAGGTAGGATTCTATCTTGATATAGGAAAAACATACCTGGATTAGCATGCTAGTTAGTTATGTCTAACATACTCACAAGATGTCTTCTTGTTCTTCTTCAATGACTTGTGCTAGTAACCTGTATATCTCATAGGTTAGCCATTACAAAACCAAGTCATACATACCTCGTAAATGGATCTCCTATGAGATCCATGACAATGGATGAATCTTTGTCCTCATGTTATCATGATCATATGTTCTTGGACCAGAACATGATTTGTCTTTCTTGGTGTACCTTTCATGTTAGTAGACAACATAAACCTCATACAACACCATAATGCATTAGTACAATCATAAGTGTCAACACCCTAATCAATGAATATTTTCTATCGTGCATTCATAGTTTTATTAAGGTGATATGACAAGTCTAAAATCAAGATTGTACTAACCGTAATAACATGAAGACAAACATACCATAAACTTAATCATGGACAAATATTGAAACATACCTCGATGAGTCATACCTATCGAGATCGCTTGTAATCTTCTTATGTAAGGCCTTAGCCTCATCTCCCTCTGAAACAGGAACTTCTTCACTCATGTAGATGATCAATCCATCTTCTTCTAGGATTAACCCAATCCAATTGATTTGCAAGAACTGGACTTGGAGCTGGATATGGGTTTGTCAGAGAAACCCCAAAAATTCAAACTTTGAATTTCAAACTTCTGAAAGGATAGAAATATGCGCCTTGATGAACTGATCAAACTGGTATATTCAGAATTTGAAAACTGCAAAGTTTCACTCCTCAATTTTGCCTTTGAAACTTCCGGATTCACAGGACATGACCCTGAACTGGGGTTTGATGAAGCCCACTCTTTTGCCCCATCAAAATGTTTGATCCAAAGCTCTAAGCTTCTATTTTTCTGAGGAGCTTCCAGCCGTGGTCACAGATTTCAAAAATTCCCATTTTTACAGAAGCCCTAATTTTCCACTTTTCTGATCAAAGTCCCGAACTAGGGTCTAATCAAGCCCGGCCTTCTGCCCAACCAAAAATTCTGATCTTGGTCTCTAAATTTCTATTTTGATGAGTAGCATCCATCTGTGGTCTCCGATTACAAAAAATTCCAACTTTCTCCAAAGCCCTAAATTCCGGAAGCCATGAATGAAGGTACCAAAAAATAATTCTGTTTTGACAGAAATATGTACCTGATTGTTTCTGGTGTAACTCCAAATTTTTTGATCCACAGGGTCTGCAAAAGTTTCCTGAGATATCTTGACCTGTTATCTTTCCATCCTGACAGGTCTGACCTCAATTGGATTCTCTGAGAGAGAGTTATGCCAAATGTCGCAACGTGACCTGTTTATGGGATAATACAGGAGAGCGACCTTGTACGGCGTGCCACGTGTCGCTGGTTCAACTTCGGCCTCTAAAAAAGTTTTCTGAGATAGCTCGGCCTGTTACCTTTCCATCCTAACAGGTCTAACCTCAATTGGACTCTCTGAGAGAGAGTTATGCCAAATGTCGCAACGTGACCTGTTTATGGGATAATACAGGAGAGCGAACTTGTACGGCGTGCCACGTGTCACTGGTTCAACTTCGGCCTCTGAAAACGTTTTCTGAGATATTTAATACTGTGTACTACCTGTCACTTTTTACGAAATTTCATTTGGAGCTTCCTAGCCCAAGATATGACCTTTTTCCCAAGGTCACCTGATTTTGACTCAGATCTGGAAGAGGCAGAAACCCTATATTGTACAGATCATAAATCACAAAGTACAACGAATTAGAGGTTTTCCTTTGGACACAAGATACCTGGAGATCTTAGATTCGTCCTGTAACAATTTCAGATCCGAAAACTTTGCCAAAACGGATTTATAGCGAAAGTGCTACGATGACTGGTTTTTGCTATATCAAGCCCTAGCATCGTAAGTGCAACAAGTGTCATACATGCCATATCATGCCTTCTTTCAGGCTAGCTCTGATACCAAGTTAAATTTTCAGAATTTACTTCAATATGATCTAGGATCTTAACTGAGAGAACAACATGTACAGCATATCTACAGCATATCAATCATGGAGACAAAAATGCAAGCACACACGAGACACAAAGATTTACTTGGGGAAAACCATAAAGGTGAAAAACCCCAATAACTTCCTCAGAGATAGATAGAGCAATGATACAACCAACCAAGATAGATAGCCATAACCTAGCAGCAGATCCTCCTCCTCCATAAGTGCGCCTCTCCTCCTTGAGAGCATGTGTGAGAAGTGAGTGAGCAAATAGAGTGCCTCCCGCACTCTATTTATACTTGACTTGACTTGCCTTTTTACCTAACTCATGTAGGCTCGAACTTAACCACATAACATAATGCTGACTGGGCCGACCCCCAATAGGGTGTTCTAATAACCCTTAGACCCACATGGCCGACCCCCAATAGGGTGGTCTAATAACCCTTTGACCCACATGACTTATACAGGGCCGACCCCAACAAGGTGGTCTAATAACCCATCAAGTATAAGTTACGACACTTACAATATAAATGACGACACTTCCTTATAGAGGAATAATACCATCTCTATAGGAATACAATATACATATACATGTGAAATACATTCCGAAGTTACATATACATCAACAATTTTAGACCCTTATTATCAGTCATTAAAGTAAATTTTCTTCCTATTAAGTGGTGTCACCACATCTTTAATGCATGAATAACAACAGCTAATTCTAAGTCATAAGTGGCATAATTCTTTTCATGAATCTTCAGCTTCCTGGACTCATAGGCAATGACATGCCCATCCTGAGTCAACACTCCGCCTAGACCATCATTACAAGCGTCGGTGCAAACCACGAAATCCTTATTAGGATCCTCTATTCTTAGAATAGGCGCAGTTGTTAATAAAGTCTTTAATTTCTTAAAGCTTTCTTCGCACTTCAAGTTCCACTCAAACTTCTTGCCTTTCTTTTGCAAGGAAGTGATTGGGTTGGCTATTTTTGAAAAGAATTCAATGAATCTCCGGTAATAACCAGTAATTCCCATGAAGGACCTAACATCTGTTACATCTTTAGGTACTGGCCACTCTTCGATTGCCCGGATCTTTTCATGATCAACTGAAATCCCTTCCTTAGTCACTACGTGACCTAAGTACTGGATTTCATCCTTGAAGAAATCACACTTACTGAACTTCGCAAAGATCTGTTGCTCTCGCAGTTCTTGTAAGACTATCCGTAAATGTTCTTTATGTTCCTCTTCATTTTTGAAATAAATTAAAATGTCATCGATGAATACGACGACAAATTTATCCAAGTATTTATGCATTATGTTATTCATTAGACACATAAAGACGGCTGGGGCATTAGTAAGCCCAAATGGCATTACGACAAATTCGTAATGTCCATACCTTGTTCTAAAAGTTGTCTTGAATATGTCTTCTTCTTTAATTCTTACCTGATGATAACCCGATCTCAGGTCTATCTTAGAGAACACCGTAGCTCCACGTAGCTGATCAAACGGATCATCTATGCGGGGCAACGGATATCTATTTTTAATTGTCATCTTATTTAGTTGACGGTAATCTATGCAAAGTCGCATAGTTCCGTCCTTCTTTTTAACAAAGATTACTGGTGCTCCCCAAGGGGACACACTGGGTCGAATGTAATTCTTATCTATTAATTCCTTTAACTGTGTTTTTAATTCGTTAAGCTCCAGAATATTCATACGATACGGAGCCTTTGAACTGGGTACCGCACCTGGTACCATCTCAATTGTGAAATCCATTTCTCTCTTGGGAGGTAATCCTGGAATTTCCTCCGGAAAAACATCAGTAAATTCATTTACTACAGGAATATCCTCAACTTTTATCTTGCTTATTTCAGACTTAACTGCCTCATTTGTAATAGTTACAGCATAGGCTTTGCACCCTTTTCTGACTGCTCTTTTAAGTTGTAAAGCAGAAATCTGCCTGATTACAGTTTTCCTAGGAATACCCTTAACTGTTACAGGCTGTTCATTATTATTTACACACGTAAAAGTTTTATCAAAATAGTTTAAAACTACCTTATGCTGTTCTAACCAGTCCATACCAATAAGTATGTCATACGAGCCAAGTGGCAAAACATTTAATTTAACAGTAGTTTTAAAATCATTCATATCTAGAGCACATTCCTTAACATAACAGGTCACCTTCCTTTTTGCCCCAGTAGCTAGTTGTACTGATCAAGAATTATCAAACCTTTCAACAGTCAGATTACACTTTTCTACTATCTGCGGTGAAATATAACTAAGGCTAGCACTTGGATCTATTAAAATAGTTACAGGGGTTTTGTTAACCATACCTCCTACTTCCACCATGGAAGTTTGATAATCAGCTTGGCGGTTCTCCAACGCTGCATTGATTTGGGGCATAGTCCTTGCAAAGTCTCCAACAGTCATTTCATCTTATATAGTATGAATATTGCCATTTGGTTTCTTCCGATTTGGGCAAACTGAAGCATAGTGTGGGCCATTGCATTCCCAGCACTTAACAAGCTCCTTCCGTTCGAAATTCTTAGTGAAATTTCCATGATTGTTAGAAGCCTCCTTGCTGCTCTTGAAGTTATTAGAATGATTAGAAGCACCATTTTTGCTTCCCTGGAAGTTCTTACCATTAGAATGGTTTCTGTTCTTGTCATTCCTGAAATTTTTCTGGAGTACAAATTCCTTTTTCCTGAACTCAGGCTGATTACTGTTCTTTTTAGCCTTCCAGTTGGCTATTCCTTCTTTCTTTTTGTTTTGTTCAAAACAGAAATTAGCCTTTCGCATAGCTTCTTCCAGAGTTTTGGGGTTATCATATTCGATTCTGTCTTTTATATGATATGGCAGGCAGCTAAGAAACCACTGTACTTTAGGTTTCTCTTCAACAAAATACGGTACATATCTTAATAGACTTAAGAACTTACTGTTTAAGTCCTTCATCGTCATAGATCCTAGCATTAACTCATAAAATTCCTTGGCCCTTTCTTCATAGTATTGTTCGGACATAAATTTCTTTTTGAAGTACCTTTTAAAGGTACTCCAATTGACCTCTTTCTTTTTGATTCCCTTGACCCTTTTTAAATCTTGCCACCGTATATCTGCCTTTCCAGATGTTAAGATTTAATATGCTAAGACAGAAAATAGCAGCATTACATTCCATTTCACAATAATAGCATATACAGGATCACTGAAGAAACAACAAGCATAGCATAAACACAAGAGACACAGATTTATCCTGGGAAACCCTCATGGGGTAGAAAACCCAGTAAAGCTTCCTCAATATAGATGACCAGCAATATACAAAGATGCAAACCAAAGATATGATCTCCTCCTCCACCATAGCAGACCTCTCCTCCACAAGTGCATCTCTCTCTCAAGTGAGTGTGTGTGTGTATCAAATGAGGAACACACCTCCTCTATTTATACACTACACTGACATATATTTTACACAAGTACATGTAGGCTCGTATTTAACCATTAGGTTAAATACCCTATTATAACTGACTGGGCCGACCCCCAAATGGTGGGTCTAATAACCCTAGTTACCACAACTTCTCGGAGGAATAAACATCTCCGGATTCATAGTATAATCACATCGGAGGTATGGAACATCTCCGGAATAAATAAAGTACAATTATAATATTCTTTGAAGTTACAATATCTCAACACTCCCCCTTAACGAGAAGGATATTATAACAGCGTCTGCAGGAGCAAGGAGTCATCAACTACATCATACATGATACATCTATAAATCATTGGAAGCTTTCTCAATATCATCAGTAACTCAAGCAGTTACTGGAACATCTTCAATACTGGAACATCAACATCTTCAGTACTGAGTCTTTATCTTCTGCAGCACTCGAACAACTACAGCAACATCAACATTTGGATCCTCACGATCATCAGCATCATCATCTCACAATCATCAGCATCGTCATCACACGATCATCAGCATCGTCATCAGCATCACGATCATCAGCATCATCATCACACGATCATCAGCATCGTCATCACATGATCATAAGCATCGTCATCACATGATCATTAGCATCATCATCACACGATCATCAGCATCGTCATCACATGATCATCAGCATCGTCATCTAGATCATCACGATCAGCCGCATCGTCATCTAGATCATCACGATCAGCAGCATCGTCATCTAGATCATCATGATCAACAACATCGTCATCTAGATCATCACGATCAACAACATCATCAATACAAGTATAAATATCATTAATACAAGTATCCTCATCAATACAAGTATACACATCATCAATACAAGTATCCTCATCAATACAAGTATACACATCAGGAGTACAAGTATCCTCATCAATACAAGTATACACATCAGCAGTACAAGTATCCTCGTCAATACAAGTATACATATCATCAATACAAGTATCCTCATCAATACAAGTATACATATCATCAATACAAGTATCCTCATCAATACAAGTATACACAATAGCAGCATACCCTGCAACACACAAGATCCAATTACGGGATGATCAATCCCTCTCACTTTAGGACATAGGTCCAAGGATGATACAATCCTGATCCGCTTACGGGATGATCAGTCCCTCTCAGTTTAATACAACTCTCATGTCTATGGATGATGCAATCCAGATCAACTTACAGGATGATCAATCCTTATCACTTTAAGACACCTCACCATGTCTAGGGACGAGGCAATCCCAATCTAATTACAGGATGATTAGTCCTTATCACTTTAAGACATCTCACCATGTCTAGGGACGAGGCAATCCCAATCTATTTACAGCATGATTAGTCCTTATCACTTTAAGACATCTCACCATGCCTAGGGATGAGGCAATCCCAATCTATTTACAGGATGATTAGTCCTTATCACTTTAAGACATCTCACCATGCCTAGGGACGAGGAAATCCCAATCTATTTACAGGATGATTAGTCCTTATCACTTTAAGACATCTCACCATGTCTAAGGATGAGGCAATCCCAATCTATTTACAGGATGATTAGTCCTTATCATTTTAAGACATCTCACCATGTCTAGGGACGAGGAAATCCCAATCTATTTACAGGATGATTAGTCCTTATCACTTTAAGACATCTCACCATGTCTAGGGACGAGGCAATCCCAATCTATTTACAGGATGATTAGTCCACTCAATCTCATTTAGGACTATCCTTCCTTTCGAATTACTGGATTTACTGTCCAAGGATGATTTAATCCATTCAATTCATTTAGGACTATCCTTCCTTTCGGAATTACTGGATTTACTGTCCAAGGATGATTTAATCCACTCAATTCATTTAGGACTATCCTTCCTTTCGGAATTACTGGATTTACTGTCCAAGGATGACTCAATCCTCAACCGTACATTTAGGACCATGTCCAAGGATGACTTAATCCTCCACCGTACATTTAGGACCACGTCCAAGGATGACTTAATCCTCCACCGTACATTTAGGACCACGTCCAAGGATGACTTAATCCTCCACCGTACATTTAGGACCACGTCCAAGGATGACTTAATCCTCCACCGTACATTTAGGACCACGTCCAAGGATGACTTAATCCTCCACCGTACATTTAGGACCACGTCCAAGGATGACTTAATCCTCCACCGTACATTTAGGACCACGTCCAAGGATGACTTAATCCTCCACCGTACATTTAGGACCACGTCCAAGGATGACTTAATCCTCAACCGTCCACCAAGGACTTCATTCTCGAAGACATACGTCTATGGCTCTTCTTTCGGACTGAAGTCCAGGGATGATCCAATCCCCTCACATGTTCACCAAGAACTTCATTCACGAAGACATACGTCTATGGCTCTTCTTTCGGACTGAAGTCCAGGGATGATCCAATCCCCTCACATGTTCACCAAGAACTTCATTCTCGAAGACATACGTCTACGGCTCTTCTTTCGGACTGAAGTCCAGGGATGATCCAATCCCCTTACATGTTCACCAAGAACTTCATTCTCGAAGACATACGTCTATGGCTCTCTATAGAACAAGTGTTCAAGGATGATACAATCCCTCTTCTTTCTCGGAGACACTTGTCTACGGCTCACTTTAGAACTTGTGTTCAAGGATGATGCAATCCTCACATGTATTCTCATCAATTACTATCGATCCTGGGAACCCATACAGAACCTGAATCAAACTTCTTCTTTAATTACACGATTAAGAGAATGGTTTTATCTATCCACTTGGAACAAACATCTCATCATTATTCTCTTTCTCTTTTCTAAGAGAATCTTCTAGCCACAAGCCTTCTATAGTGTGTTTGATTTGTAAATCCTTTTGTTGAACGTCCATCGCTTGTTCAGTGTTCATCATTCATCATGATTTTTCCTACAAATCAAAATTAGGTTCATGATTAGTAATACTTCATAATCATCAAATCATATTGACATGATAAACTATTATGCATACAGATATCATTTACATAGTTATGCAACTATTTTGACCAATACTTTGGCACAACACTTTCCCATATCCTGTATGCATACAGTGGCTATCTAGATGCCTTCCATCTCTACCAGAACATACTATCGAGAGTGTGCACAACTCTCAGCATGTCAGCAAAGAGGTTTCATTCTAGACAAGCAACAATGGAATGTTTGTCCAACTTACCAATCATATGCATATTATTAGTATACTGTTCAATGTTCTATGAATATTTACACTCAGCATGATATATTATAGGAATACAAATATGCATACAACCTATTATAGGCAATATCATTTACTATTTCAAATAACAACTCAAATACTTATCTTTTATGTTTGTGTGGTTCCCTCCCGCTTGATCTTCTGTATGTCTTTTGAACTTTTATTCATTCGTTACCACTGTGCATGTTCAAGTGTCATCCTCATGATCTCATACACAAACATACACCCATTAGTATGTTCTAAATGTTATCAAAACATTATAGTTCTAAATAATCTTGAAAATGTATAGTCATGATTATAGTTAATAAACATTAGTATTCAAGATTTCAGGGAAGTCTTCTTTTACTCATGCATATCATCAATCAAGATAAAAGACATAATATGCATAATCCCTTGATTACTAACTTTATGAATAAGAATATCTAATCATGCCAATTATACTTATATAAGGGATCCTAACACAAGGTAAGATTCATGGGAAACATACCTGGATTAGTATACCTACTTAGTTATGTACAACATACCTAAACAATCTCTTCAATGATTTAGAGATCCTGAGCTAGAACCTGCATGTCTCATAGGTTAAGCATAATATAACAAAGTCATACATACCTCGTAAGTAGAACAAAGATTATGGATGAGTCTATGTTTTCATGGTCATGGAACCTGATTTGTCTTTTGTGATGTACCTGTATCTTGTTAGCGGACAACATCAACCTCACACAACATCATAATGCATTAGTACAATCATATAGCCCTAATCAATGAATGTCTTTGATCATTCACATGCATTCATACTGTTACTAGGGTGATAAGACAATTCTAAGATTAATCAAGATTGTACTAATAAATAATATGAAAACACATCATGAACTTAATCAAGAATTAGATTTCAAGACATACCTGAGCCTTCTTAAGTCATACCTGTCGAGACTTCTTGTAGTCTTCTTATGTAAGGCCTTAGCCTCAACTCCCCTTGAAACTTGATCTGGAGCTTGATTAGGGTTTGCTAGAGAAACCATAAAAATTTAATCTTTGACTTTCACACTTCTGAATGGATGAAAGAATATGTCTTGCTGAGCTGATCAAACTAGCATACTTCAATTTTGGAATTTCCAAAATTTGACCCCTCAAAATTGCCTTTGAAACTTCTAGATCTTCTCGACAGGATCCCAAACTAGGGTTTGATGAAGCCCACCCTTCTGCTCAAACAAAAGGTTCGATCCAAGGCTCTAAACTCTTATTTTTCTGAGGAGCTTCCAGCCGTGGTTACAGACTTAAAAAAATTCCAACTTTTGCTGAAGCCCTAATTTTCCATCTTTCCGATCAAAATCCCGAACTGGGGTTTGATCAAGCTCGGTCTTCCACCCAACCAAAAAATTCGATCTTGGTCTCTAAATTTTGATTTTCCTGAGTAGCATTCAACCGTGGATTCCGATTCCAAAAATTCTAACTTTCTCCGAAACCCTAAATTCCGGAAGCCATGAATGAAAGTGCTCCAAAAATAATTCTGTTTTGATAGAAATATGTACCTGATTGTTTCTGCTGTAAATCCAAAATTTTTTGCTCCACAGGGTCTGAAAACTTTTTCTGCAGTAACCTGACCTGTCATATTTCCATCCTGATAGGTCTAACCTCAATTGGATTTTCTGAGAGAGAGTTATGCCAAGTGTCGCAACGTGACCTGTTTATGGGATAAAACAGGAGAGCGAACTTGTACGGCATGCCACGTGTCACCGTTTGCACTTCGGCCTCTGAAAACTTTTCCTGAGATATCTCGCTCTGTTATCTTTCCATCCTGACAGGTCTGACCTCAATTGGACTCTCTGAGAGAGAGTTATGCCAAGTGTCGCAACGTGACCTGTTTATGGGATAAAACAGGAGAGCGAACTTGTACGGCGTGCCACGTGTCACTGGTTCACCTTCGGCCTCTGAAAAAGTTTCCTGAGATAGTACAGTCTGTGTACTACCTTTCACGTTTTACTAAATTTCATTTGGAGCTTCCTAGCCCAAGTTATGACCTTTTTTCCAAGGTCACCTTATTTTGACTGAGATCTGGAAGAGGCTGAAACCCTAACTTGTACTGATCATAACTTACAAAGTACAACGAATATGAGGATTCCCTTTGGACACAAGGTACCTGGGGATGTTATCTTTGACCTGTAAACTTTTCAAACCCTGAACCTTCGCCAAAATGGAGTTATAGCGAAAGTTCCACGATGACTGGTTTTTGCTATGTAAAACCCTAACCTTCAAATTGTCGTAAGTAAAGCAAGTGTCGTAAGTGCCATACCTTGTCTTCCTTCAGGTTAGCTCTGATACCATGTTAAGATTTAATATGCTAAGACAGAAAATAGCAGCATTACATTCCATTTCACAATAATAGCATATACAGGATCACTGAAGAAACAACAAGCATAGCATAAACACAAGAGACACAGATTTATCCTGGGAAACCCTCATGGGGTAGAAAACCCAGTAAAGCTTCCTCAATATAGATGACCAGCAATATACAAAGATGCAAACCAAAGATATGATCTCCTCCTCCACCATAGCAGACCTCTCCTCCACAAGTGCGTCTCTCTCTCAAGTGAGTGTGTGTGTGTATCAAATGAGGCACACACCTCCTCTATTTATACACTACACTGACATATATTTTACACAAGTACATGTAGGCTCGTATTTAACCATTAGGTTAAATACCCTATTATAACTGACTGGGCCGACTCCCAAATGGTGGGTCTAATAACCCTAGTTACCACAACTTCTCGGAGGAATAAACATCTCCGGATTCATAGTATAATCACATCGGAGGTATGGAACATCTCCGGAATAAATAAAGTACAATTATAATATTCTTTGAAGTTACAATATCTCAACACCAGAAAGGTTATAGATGGCCATTCTTGCCTTCAGCTGATTTGAATAGTTGTATATCTGAAAATATTTTCTCATCCCGGATAACCAGGATTCTGCCTCTTCTCCTGTTTCAGATTCTCCATTGAAAGTTGGGGGTTTTATTTTCTTGAACTCTCCAGAAATCTCTTCATAAGGCTTGTACTTTTTCTTTTTGTTATACAACTCAGCCTCACTACTGTCACTACTAGTGTGATAGTTGTGTTGTTCCCTTCTGCCTTCAGATGATGAACTGCTGTCTGATTTAGCTAGTTTAATATTTTTAGACCCTTTTTGATGGCTAGCTTCTTCAGATTCAGATCTTTTGCTTCTCCCTTCAGTTTGAAATTTTTCCATCAAAATTTGATTTAACTGCTCTTGAGTTTTCAGAATCCTTTCATTATCCTTCTTGACTGATTCCATTTCAGTCTTTAAACTTTTTATAGTCTGCATCAATTATGAAGAGTGAACATTTACCTCCTCTATCACAGGTTCTCTAGACATCTGTCTTGCCTCAGTGTTTGGAGATTCCTCCTCAGCATATTCTCCTAGCTTCTCCATACCTGCCTGTTAGATTCAGAAAAGGAAATTTTCTGCTCTTTTACATGAAACAAAAATACAAGTTAGTATATCATATATATATAATTTTTTTATTTATTTATTGTTACTGTCCTGCGGAAACTAGTTGAGCCACATCAAGGCCTAGTATTTGAACCATGCTCTGATACCACATGTCAAAACCCATAATTTCTGAAAAATTTAAATTTTTTAAAATAGCATGTAATATTATTAAATGCATTCATTTATCTGTTTGATTAGCTTAAGTGATCATACATGTGTCTGAATGATATGTTGTTATACTTAGATTTTGATGTGAGTTTCTTTACCGTTACTGATTGTTTTCAATTTTTCAACCACAAGGGGGAGTTGTCATAGCAGATTGGGCTTCCTTAGCTTCCGAGCTAATGCAACAAATTTCCTTTCTCTTACAGATATACAGGTAATGTGCGGGTCACTACATTTAAATCTTTAAAGTATTAAAATCAATTAGCTATACCAAATCATCCAGTAGAAGTATAAGCATGCTAGCAGGTTATCCAATGTTTAAAGGTAGCACTCTGCCTATGACCTCCTCACGATCTTACTGATAGAGAATTAAAATTTACTAGAGAATATGATAGCTATTTTTCTTTGAAAAAAAATAAAAGAATTAGATAATCTTGTGGAGTATTGGTCTATTGCTGAAATGCATTAATTTCTTAACTAGAACTTTAGAATATGACTGGGTTACCATAATTAGATCAATTTTTACTCGTCCATTGTTTATTGCATCAATTCATGTTTAGAGTTAGATTATATTTGATGCACAACTTCAATGTAAAGGATCTGAAGATATCAATAAATACTTTGCTTGTTTCTAGCCATTTACAAGGTATTCTATCAGTTACATGTCTTCTTTTAACATTTTTATGGGTTTGCTTGAATCAGAAACTACTCCTATTTCCATGATTGACAATGGATTAGAGACTATAAGCTATCGTGATTTATCTCATTGAGTCTAAAGGATAACAGATGTCTACTTGTTATAAGAAATCTGGAACTACTAAGAGATTGTTATCATATTTTAACATCAAGTGAAAAATGGTTTACAGTGACCCTAATCCAAGAATTGTGAGTTATTTAGCTTTAGTTCTACAAGTTAAAAACACATAAGAAGAATAACAATTCCTATAACATCTACGCAGGCTATAGCCAATGGCACTTTAGTTAGTAGTATTGTAAGTAACTATTCTTGACATCACTCTATTATCTTATAGATTTGAAAGTAGTAATCTATGTCTTGTCAAATGAAGCTAGGGTAAATGGAAAAAATATTGATAGGTTTTATCATCAGCATATAAACCACTATCTCCTTATACATTTTATAATCTTTATCAAGTCCTCTAAGTCTAAATAGACTTCAAGACTCAACATTGTACACTAATGACATATGCATGGTTTTAATGATTGTAGGGCAAGTATTAACGTTCACTTATGCAGGTTCGCAAGCATTGTTTTCATCATGAAATAATGGCAAGTTTATAATGTGCTGTCACGACCATAAAAGAATATCCCTGCTATGATTATGGTTTATCCACACTATGATTTTAATTACAAAACAAAATATTTGGAATCTCATCATGAACTATGGAATGTGGTTGTTTCAGAGCCAAGTGTTGATGATATAAAACGTGGACTTAACCCTAGCTTGGCATTTCTCCCTCGCCTTCGGGCTTGGTTGCTCTGAGAGCCCTCCTGTCTGAACCTTCCTGTTACAGTGTTTGGTGGCAGCTTCTATGCTGCTACACTCCTTCGTGCCTATCAACTGCAATGATTGGGGGTCATTATATGTTGTTAAAGGCGACCCAAAAGGTTGTTGGAAACCTAGGGACTTCTCCTTACTACCATCACTGTCTCTATCACGGCATGACTGCAATTTCTTGATTTGGTTCTGTTAAAGCTCTCATGGTGGAAGATACCCCATGCTTCTGTCAGCTCGTTTGATCATTCGGTAGTAAGGGTCGGGCTTTACACTTATTGTATTCATGGTTATCAGGCCATTGCTGGGTTTGCAGCCTCCTTCAACGCTGGTAAGCTACCGTATTTCTTCTTCGTGTTTCAGTTAAAAGAAATTTGTTTCACAAAATAAAGTTTGTAGCTGATACCAATCTGTGGTTGGTGGTTCTGGCCCCTCTCAGAGGCATGGATGGCATAAGCTTCGGCAGTTGGCGTTTCCGGGTAAGCCTTGTTTTTACCATGGCATTTTCCTCCTTGTTGTTTTGTTAGGGCGGTTAGGGTTTGGACTTTGAAGGAACAACTCTGTGACTATCTCCGTTCTATTGGGTCTTTTAACTGCTTGATACCGCAAGTTCTTTGACAGGTTTAACCCTGTGATGTGATAGGGATGTCATGGCTTCAGTCGACTGTAATTTATTCGTCTTTCTTTAGGTGTTTAGGGTTTTCTACAGATGAATTATTGTATAACAAAGAACAGAGAACAAAGACTGTGAGCTTGTTCTGTAGATGAGGTTCGGCCTCATGGTTTTATTTTCGTTCTACACTCTTGAAAGATTCAGGGTGTATCACCCAGGGTTTTGAAATTTGACTTAATATGAAGTCTTTCTTGTATAGAGGCTTGTTTATCTCCTGCGTTTTTACTTCTAAGGCTATGTACAGTTGTAAGTAAGTTTGAGTTGTTAAACCACTTATTTTGTGTATTTGTGCTGCGGCTGTAGGTGAAGATATTGTCTTACTATTTAGCATTAGTTTTGTTTGTACAAGCGGGGCTGGTAGGGTTGACCCGAGATAATTTACAGTTGGAGTTTAAGTTCGATTGCTTAAGCTATTAATTAAAATACGACTCTATTGGTATTTGTGAGTTGAACAAATGATAGTAACCGTAATGAATGAGCTGAATATTGTTTTGTTTGTTTCTGTTGTAAAATCTGGAATGATAGGGTTCAATTCGAACTCCACGGTCGTGATTTTGTTTAGTTGCTTATTCTGTTGTTATGATTATTACTCTATCGAAATAGAGAGTTTAGTGAAAGTTAATACTATACTGTTTAAGCTCGATACTGAGTCAAATAGAGTTCTGCTAAATCTTTTGTTTTTAAAACAATGACTAAGTTATTTAACAAAGTTAAAATCTTTGTGAAATTCTCTGTTAGGGTTTCTGCACAATTGTTTTGTTTAGTGGGTAATGACTGGATAAATTGTTAACTAGGGTTTGTGTATTAATTTAATTAATAGATTGAGACTGGTTAAATTTTGACTAGGGTTTGTACCCTGATATAGCTATTCTAACTGTGGCTACAGTTTTTCTGTAACGTTATTGATAATGATATCAATACTGTAATTTATCTGGTTATATTTTAATACTATCTCCTATAACTATCTATTTGGTTTTGTAGAGCACAGGGTATAAATATTTGGCACCTCAATCTCATTGATCATCTTGTCAAGTACAAATAACTAGGTTTATAAGTACAATCATAAATTTTTACTTACTGTGTTAGTTTTATATTGTACACATTATAAACACAATATTAGTAATACATTAACTACATTACTTCTTACTAAGATATGCTGAAACACATAATAACTCTACCAAATCTATCTACTGCTATTCTGAGATACTAACTTTACTAACTAATTACTCTTCAGACATAAAGAAAATAAACTCATCATACATCCATTCATATTTAATAAACATAATGAAAATCAATGGCAGAACCTGTTTCTGTGGACAACAACAGCAATGGGAGGCAGTTCCTCCCTACCAACTCCTGGAGAGTGCTCAGACAGCAACTTCTCAGGACCCCCGAGCTTGCTCTGGTCTACCTGGCTAGAACTAAATGCAACAAAGTAAATTCTCTCAGCCAAATAAGCTATAATGGAACCAAGTTACTGCAGCAACCCTCTCAAACAACTTCCTTACTGTAGATTTCCCTCTTCCTCAATGGGATTCCTGAATAACATTCACCTGAATGAATTGTCCCTCCAGAATAAATTCGAACCCCCAACTCTGTTCATTGAGTACTATTTAAAAGATTGCCTAGGTCTTTGTTGGGTTATCTGTCATTAATGAGCCAGCTGCTCTGATTCCACTTTCTTGGGGAATCATGACCCCAAATATAGGGAAGTTGCCACCTCCAACTTAGGAAGTGTTTGAGGATGCTGCCACTTGTCCTTTTTCCTTTCCACCTAGTTCCATCCACTAGTTTGACCAGTAACCTCTTTTTAACAGCTCTCCCATGCTGTTGTCTCCATAATTTATTTATTAATAATAAAATATTCTGAATTACATTCCATTTCTAGTGACTTTGCTGAGTCATCAATTCCTACTTAGCATTAAATTTAACATAATGTCTCAGGAATATAATAAAACAATTACATAATTTTTACAAAATTGGGGTATGTGACAATCCTATTGCGTACTGCATCGCTTTGCCCCGCAGTGCACTCCTTCTGTCTTGTGTTGCGCAGCTTGTTCATATAAACAACACATCATTTACTGTTGAAACCTGATTCCGCAATACCCCATAAAGATACACCTCGGGTGAGACCTCATCCTGCTCGCAGGTTGTTGCTGAAAGGGCTGATGTGAAGGGGTTTTGTTGGTCAAAAGGGAGAAGCTCAAAGAACTTGGGTCTAATTGGAAACCTCTAGGTCAGTTTAAGCCAAAAAGTGGTTCCGTTGTCGCGCTAGAATCCATGATGAGTTGCAATCACGATGTGTGAAGAAGAATATTAGTTCCCCGAAGGATCTGACTATTGGCATCCTGAAAAGACAGAAATCCAAGCTTGGTGGGATAATACCATAAGAGATTTTAACAGACAAGAGAGCAGACATCCGCGTCTAAGCGAGACACAGTGGTCAGATAGATATCTGTTGGAAAACATTCACAATATTTTTTGGTCATCATTTCCAAATGAGCTGCATGCGTGGATCTCGCGGTTCACAGAGAAGAAAACTTGTTTCCAGGGAGGAGTACCCACGGAGTGGAATCCTGAGCTCACAGCACAGCTCAAAGCATTAGACAACCCGTTGTCACGCGCAGTTGATTATTGGGTCGATCATATGCTAGAAGGATTTGAAACAGAATTTGCTGTAGACACACTCAAATCCTACAGCTAAGCAGAAGCAAACTTTTTTGGAGGATTCCAAGGTAAGTTTCTGAACAATCTCAGTCTATACATTAAGATGTTGTTAGCTGAGAAAGGTGTTTTAAGAATGTAGTAATATTCTTGAAGTTTGTCATGATAAACAGTACATATATTGATTCTGATGAAGAGACACATACTCTTAGAAGTGGTAAGAGATATAAATTTAATAAGAATCCTACTGGTCCTAAACTTCATATAGATACTAAGATCCCTTGTGACCTTTATAACGAAGTTGCACAACCATTTACCCCTGAGAATCCGTCGGCTGCACAAACCATGCCACCCTTATCGTAGAACCCACTCGCTACGCAACCCACCCCGCAGAATACTCAACCTAGTCCATCTCTCCCAATAGTCCCATTTGTATTTATCGTGCATAACCCTTTACAGCAGCCGCGCACTAACCAGAGTGCCCCACAAACTAACCCGACAATGGCAAACACGGATATGAAACTGCCAATATTCAAAGGAACTGGCCTAGAAGACCCTGATTAGCATTGGTTCCTTTGCGAAGCCGTATGGAGTGTAAGACAAATCCAGGATGATGCCGTGAAGCAAGCATAGCTCATCACTACCTTTAGAGACAAAGCTTTACACTGGTTTATGAAATACTCTCACGTACAGCCCAGAACCCTCACAGAAATTAAAGCCGCACTGGTGGGTGAGTTCAAGAAACCAAAGTCTGAATATCAGTGTATAACTGAGTTAAAGGAAATAAAGCAGAGACCAACTGAAACGGTCTGGGAATTTGATCAAAAGTTTAAGACCTTGCTACACCAAGTAAGTTTTGTTATACCGCCAGAACAGCATAAAGAATGGTTCATTGCTGCGTTGTTACCCCATATCAGATTACCATTGATGCAACAGAAGGTTCTATCATAGGCAGACGCCTTGGAAATCGCAATGAAGCTGGAAGCTTCATCGATTGGTGATACTAGTTCTAGGATGTCTCAGATCCAGAACCAGCTGATCACCTTGACACTTGAACTGCAAAGTATGAAAAATGGTAAAGAACAAAGATATGAACCTAGACAGGAGGTCTGGTGTACAAGTTGTAAAGGAGAAGGTCATGACTGCGAGCATTGCCCTCTATTCCGTGACTATCTTAATAGTGGTGCACCTAACCCATTAAATCAGAATCAGGCCCCATGGTGTGAAATTTGCAAAACCACAGGACATAGACCTGAAGTCTGTTAGCTCATCCATAAATATGTGAAAACTTCTAAGAATTTATACTGCAATTTCTGTAAATCAGTGGGACATGATGAATCTAACTGCCGCGCATATGAATTAATGAATGAAAGAAAACAAGATATGGACGCAATGAGAGGCATTGGCATATAACGCGTACAAGAAGAAAATCAACCTAAGCAAGATAACACACAATATGACCAAGGAGGATACAGAGGTCGTGGTGGTGGATACCGCGGCAGAGGAAGAAATGCTGGTCCAGCGCAGGGAAGAGGCCATGGCCAAGTCATTTGTTATAATTGTGGCCAACTCGATCATGTATCTAGAAATTGTGTTAACCCATGCACTACGTGCAATTATTGTAAATCATTTGAGCATGTCATTGAAGACTGCCCAGTATTAGATGTGGAAATGCAGAAGAGAAGACGAACAGAGGCTCCGAATCCAAATGTCCAGTGGATCGCAGTAGAAAATAGACCAGTGGATCCGAGCATCAATGTGGTCACGTGTAGTGGCGCTGAAATAGGCTGTGACAGAGGAGCGGAAGCTTCAACATCAGGGGAGGCACATACGAAGAAGGATCCCCTTGAAACAATATGGATAAGGAAAGCTCTAGGAAAAGCACCCCCTCTTAACTTACAGAAGAACAAAGAGATCTTCATTGACGCGCGGGATACCTTTAGAGAACCAGCAGATAAGTCATCAAGGATCCCGCTGCGCAGTGAAACACCGCATGTTGAAGACATGCCAGCTCCTTATGATAAAACAAGCACTACGACAGATGTCCGTACTTCTGTTGCGTAGTTCTTATGAAGCTGCATGAAGTTACTAAAAAGTGAGAAAGCCATAGTAGAGCTCCCGAAGCTCATCAGCCAGTATGAACCTCAGCTTGCAACAAAGACTCCAGATAGTGCTGTACATCATATAAGGAAACACAAAAGAATAGGCCGAGAGATGAGGCTTACTGCGCAGATAGGAGATTTTGAAATGGATGAAGTCATCCTTGATCTAGGATCAGAAGTGAATGTCTTGACTAAGCAGACATGGCAGTAGATGGGTTGACCAAAGTTGCTTTGGTCACCTATCCAGCTATGAATGGCTAATCAAGAGAAGGTCATACCTTTTGGTTGCTTATCTAATGTAGTAGTTGACATTGACGGAGTACAGAGTCATGCAGACTTTGAAGTTATTGAAATTGTGGATGATAGTCAACCTTTCCCAGCAATATTGGGAATTGATTGGGCTATGGATAACTTGGCTATCATAAAATTGAAGACAAAGAAGATGATATTTGAAGAGAAGCATCTTAGGTTCATCGCACCATTGGATCCTAAAGATGGTGACATATACAGTGAGCTGATTCAGGAGGAATTCCAAGCTCAAGATTTAGACCAACTATACCAGCTGACTGCAAATAAGGAAGACTACATTAATCCTACTGCGGATAGTACACTCAGCTGGCGATGTGACACTTCTTATATCTCTAACTCGGATATAGGACTGGAGAACTGGAAAATCCGCATGCATGAACTATCAGCAAGAAGATGTGTGCAGGTTACGAAATCACTGCATTGGATCAGAAAAGAGGTGAGTCCTATTCCCACATATGATGGTTCTGCTAATGTTTACAGTTTCATAAGGGAATATACTACAGCTATACCAGATGAGCATAGACTACCAGATTTAGATATAGCATTGCGCGATACACCTGATAGATGGTGGAATGCACAGAACAAGACATTGACCACTTGGGATCAATGCAGAACTAAGATACAGATCCGGTTCGCCGAAAGGGTTACTTTACCATTCGAAAAGTATAATGGATAGACAGACCCTAGCTAGCATAGTAAAGTCTGTTCAAAGGCATGGGTGGGAAGACCACTTATAGAATGGGTACATTTATTTGTACATACATTGGATGCGGGTATCCCAGAGAAATGGTACCTCGACCTGGAGCTACGT